>OY728159.1:795703393-796953393 GCA_963277665.1 Viscum album
TGATGATTGAATGGTTGATTTTTTTCTCATATATAAATGATAAAAGTTATTTTATACTCATACATAAAAGAGAAAATTAATATATGACTACTTTTTGAGTTTCATTATAGATATATTTATGAAAGAAACCATTTAAATATGATGATTGTATAACTAATCTTTATGTTCATGAAAAATATTGATTATATAGGGGAGAACTAAATACTAAAAATTATAACGATAGAACACGATGGATATGTAGAATAGATTGAATGTATATGGTTAAAGGAGTGGTAAAGTTTGATTTAGGTTATAAAAACCATAAAAATAATATTGAGATTCATGGCTTGTGGGATCAATTTTAAATGTCATTAGATGATTTTTTTTGAATTACTGGAAAATCCCTTAGAATATTTCAAGAGGTTCTGAGATCATTTGAGTGAAGTTTCGAAATTATATGATAGAGATTAAAAATGGATATGTTCTATAATTTCCATAAGGGTTATTATTACTAAGAAATTTGATTATTTACAAAGGAATTGATGCTACTTGTACCCCATGGGATTCATTATAGAGACCTAATGTGATAATTTAAAAATACATGAAATTTATATTGTGGTAATTGACATTTTTGAATCGGTAATCTTCACTTTGTAAGGTTTATTTCAACTCTAGAGTGGAGAATTAGAAAAGGGTAGACAAAATTGTATTGTTCATTTGATTTTTCTTTTATTCCTTGAGAAAACTATATATGTCATTTAAATTATATATGGGTCATTTATAAATCCATAAGGGTTATTTGAATTTTATATAGGAAATTGAAAAAACTATAAGGATCATTTAGATTATGTATAGGCAATTCACCCTTATAAAGAGATTGATGTGTTAAAATTGAAAAAATTGTTAACTTGGTGTAATTTATTAAGGTAACAAGATATTTCTCTAAATATCACCTTGAGTACAATAATTAGAGTAATATGGGAATCATAGAATATTATATATCCATATTTTTATACATGATATGCTAAAAAAATAGAAGATGTTATAATCTATTCTTCATGGAAATTAACATCATAAAAAATGGGATTATGGTTCACATTGTTTGGCACTAAAAAATAGAAAAAATACGTTATAGTGAATGATGAAATCCACATCACAATGGATTTTCCATGAAATGAAGGCTACAACATGATGCCTTTTAGGCATGGAAAAGAGTTAAAAAAGTTATGAATTTTTTTGAGTAAATTCGATATATTTTAAATATTTCATGGAGAATAAAATCCTGAATTTCATGGGTGTTTGAAGAAGTATTGAATGATAATTAATCGGAAGGATTTTTTTACCAACTTAAAATATTAGAATATTTTTATACCAGAAATCAAGGTATATTTCCATAACTCAGTGATGGAAATAATATCATTGTGATTTTTGGAATCTATAAAAGTGAGAAGGAAATAAAATATAAAACTATTTATTGATAAACCAAAATTTAATTTGAAGAATAAAATATCATCTATGTATCAAATATAAGGATAAGTTGAATGCATTGAGGATTATAACTTGTGTGTTGAATAAGAGAAGGAATAAATATTCCTATGATACTCAGTTATCATAAAAATAATATTGAGAATAGAATGAAATTGATGGTGTTGTTGTTATGTAAAAGATTGATAAGAAGTGATAATTAGAAGAATCCATACCCTATGAAATCTCAATATCATAGGATATGACTGAGAATACTATTAAAGAAATTTTTTTTAAAGAGAAATATTGATATGTTGTTACACTATAATAAAAAAGAGGTTTAAGTACAACTCATGAGTTCATTGGAAGAACTTTTTAAGACTAGTGATACCAATATAAAAAACCTCTCCATTATAGTTAGGAGACTGAAGAATATTTTGAGAGATAGATTTAGGGAAGAGGTTAATATCTACCCTTGGGGTATGGATGATACATGACAACCCTTTTGTTTCTTTTTAAAGAACTTATAATCACTGAAATATTAATAATGATAATCTATTTCTGAGCATGAGCTGAAAGTGGAAAGGATTAGGTTTCATCATGGGATTAAAACATTGTAAAAACTCTTTGTGATATTGTTCTTATTTAATTCCAACATTTCATGTTTCGATTAGGGTTGAGAGAATATAAAATGATCCATACTTATTAACCAAGATAGAGGTAGTTTTATAAAAAGGGGATAATAAAAATATAATGTAAAACATTTTAAAATAAGGGAACCCTAACCTCCCCCCCCCCAGGTCCCTACATGATCCACTGGGCACTTCAATTGGTATCAATGAAAATTAGATCTAAATTTTTCCCAGTTTTTTTAATTTCTCTATAAACTAAAAATTTTAGGAAGTTATTTAGATTCCTTGGATGGAGAAAAAATAAGTTTTGTTTATTGGTACCAATATGGATGTTTCATCCAAAATAATGAAGAATATAAATAAATTAGAGGCTAGAATTTCAGGAAGAACCTAAAATAAAAGAAGGATCCACCACTACTTGAAGCTGATCAAAGTGGTGATTTTTCATCTTCTAAATCTGTTGAGAGTGATCATTTTGAATAAGTAAGGTTGTTAATTAGAGATTATGAGAGGGATGATTCTATGGAAAATTTTAATTCCTCAACTCTAAAGTCAAATATTATTTGAAAAATGTTTCCATTTAATTATTCACATATTTATTTGGATTTTTCAAGGGACTACATTATGGAAAAACATAGTTGGAATTTGAGACTATGTATATAGAGAAATATTTGGACAAGAAGTTTCAAATATATAAGACTCTCAAAAAAAATAAATACAATGAAAAATCTACATGAATTTTCAATAAAAAAATTACCTGGTTGAAGAAGAGATTCCAAGAAGTGTTTTTAAGGAATTTTTTACCGAATTTTTTTTTTCAAGAAGTAATCCATTAAGTTTAAAAACTAAAAAAAACCACTTTTAATGTAAAATATTATAATTTGGAGGTTAATATAAAAAAATAGAGCTTGAAAACTAATTATAATAATTGAGAAAAATTTATAATGATCATAATGATAATTTTAAGATTGATTTTGAAGATAGTTTAAGATCAGTTGAGGATGATACGAATTCTATTAACATGATGTGTCTTGATATTGAGGTGAAATTGAGAAATGTGGAATCAAGACAAACTAAAAACTTCAAAATAGTAGAGAAGATAAGTTCTTACACACAAAATACTAATGATAATATTGTCTAAAAGGGATCATATCATGGAATTAAGATATTGAGATCATCTTCTAATTCATCTATAACAAGCTCTTGGAAAAAAATTTAATCAATGACATAGTTGAATATTTTTGTCCTAATTTTGGTTCATATGTTAATAATTGATTATATTTTAAATATGGAAAAATATAGGTAGTTAACTAAGATCAGAAATCCTCCAAACCATCAAGGATGGATGTTAGCATATCCAAGAAATTCATCTCCCAAATAATATCCTAAAATAATTACATTTTTACTTAGAAAATAAAGGTGCACAAGCTAAAATTTATGGACAAACTGCATCTACAAGAAAGATAATGATATTGATTGGCCATTATTGGTGTTATTTGTGGTTTGGTCATAAGGAAATTTAGGTTTTTCAAAACATTTAAACTCATAGAGACTATATATTGCATGACTTATGGGTGAGTAGACTTGAAGATAAAATAATACCTTCCCTCCAAAAGAAAAAATCCTAGAAGAAAATATGCCTATTGAGAATAGATTTTGGTGCATGGAATACTTAAGTGATTATTTCAAAAATAGAAGTCATCATTATGAAGAGTATTGATATATAAAAAACAATCAAAATTCATATTATAATGATAATAAGTAACCACAAATAAAGAATTAAAATTAAAAAAAAAAGATAAATACACCTTTGGATGTAATCAAGTGAAGAAAGATGTTAAACAAAATAAGGGTGCAGAGAAAGTTACACCCAAAAAGAAAACTAAAGAGGATTGAAAACTGAAGTGTATATTCTTCTAATATAGGATAAAGGTTGACACCATAGACCATTTTAAATAGTACATGGAATTAAATATTAAATTAATTAATATAAATTCAAAAAGGGAACCAATAAAAGAGAGTAATTAAAGGATTGGTTTAGTTTTTGACATCCCAAATGAAGAGTTAGAGAAGATTCCAAAAAAGGGTAACCCGAAAAATGATAATAACCCATGTGGGAAATAAAATAAGGTTATTAATATTATAAAATAGTGTTTGATAGTTTGTATTGATTAATTATAACGGGATAGAAAAATGGATAAGACACAAGAAGAAGCAAGTGTTAAAGATAATAAATTAATTCTACATGAATAAGAACTTGAATTTCAAGATATTTTATATAAAATTAATTACCCTAAAATTAAAATGAAACAATTTTTAATGAGTGAGTCATCTTACAATATTTAAAATAATTTTATGAGTATCCTACTAGATTAATAATAACTATTGAAAAAGATAAATCAAGCATTATGAGATTCATTTTCTTTATTGGTTGATGTGAAGAAGAATAAAACTATGAAAAATGTGGTTTCCAAATAAATTAAGGATTTTATATTTCCCATGGTATTTTAGATATGGATTATCAAAGGGATTTAAATCATAAATAGTTCTCATGAAAGTGGTTCTATAAATAAAAGAGTTTCTAAGATGAGACCTAAGTCTCAACCTAGTAGTTCTTACTAAGAAGTTGATGTAAAACTCACTTTATTTCCTTGTATCAGTTTTTTATGTTTTAATAAAGATAATTCAAGTTGATATTTGATTAAGTAGAATAGGATAACTAATATTTCATCTATACAACTATATTATTTCATCCATCAAGGAGTGCACAATGTATCCTTTAAACTATTCAATGTGTATCAAAATATTCTTGAAGATTATATTTATAAAAGGAAAAACTTATTGATATTATTAAAGATAAACCCTTGAGGGGGGATCCTAGAGGAGAAAATATCTATAATGAATGAAATTATTGGGAATTTGGAAATATTAATAGTTCTTAAGAAAGCTAAGGGTTGAGTAAAACAATCACTTTTCCATCCACATTTTGGATTATATCAAATCTATTTATCAGAGGGAGTGTATGTTGAGATAAATATGGTGATGTTTATTCTTGAACGTGAATATTTTTGATGTGATATTTAAAGATTATTTCAGGTTATAAATTACTTGATGAATTTGTTTTAACATCCCCTAAGTAAATATATATGACATTGGTATCACATGTTGGACATATTATGGACAACATTGATACTTGAGTCAATCACTCTTATTTTCTACACCAAGAATTGCTCACATAGAAATGTCTTTAGTTGATTAAAGTACTATTTCTATGAAATATGTGATTTCCATCCTTCTCTTAATTATTGGATCATGTTATAACCTTGAACAAAAGGGGGAGAATTAGTTTTTTTGAGAACCATGGAAGTATCATAGACATGAGTAATACTTTCCACTACCTTTTTATATTTTCATTTTTTATAAATAAAAAGGATAAGAAAAGATCTAATAAGAACCCATATTGATAGAGAGGTATTTAATAGTATTGAAAATAAATAAAAGGGGGAGAGTGGTGAGTTTAATGAAGTATTGGTGATTATTATTTTAGTAAGAAAATGAAGTTATAAATATGTGTTGGGTGATGGAGGAAGATCAAACTAAATGAAGTTGAAATGACTAATTCTTTACTCGTACATAAATGAGAAAATGGAGTTTTTTCTCATGTATAAATGAGAAAAGGATGATATGGATGTTGTGTTGAGTTTCATTATAGACATATTCATTTAAGAACCCATTTACATCTTATAATAGGATAACTGATATTTAATTTCATGAAAAGTTTTGATTATATGGGGATAACTATCTACTGCATATTATAAAGATGGATTAGGTTGGTTATGGAAAATATCATGAAGGGATATGGTTAAAGGAGTGAAAAATTTGTCATAATGTTATAGAAATCATCCAAAGGATATAGAGATTTTAGTCTATTATGATTAGTTTTAAATAAATTTGGATGATTTTTTTAGAATGATTTAAAATTCCCTCTAAATATTTGAGGTGGTTTTAAAATAATATGAGTGAAGCATATAAATTTTATGTTTCTTCTAGAAAAAACAGTTAACTCTTATAATTTCTAAAATTTTCATTTATTCGAAGAAGTTTGATTTTTTATCAATGTAATGGATACTACTTTTACTCGATATGATTCATTTTGAAGACCAATGGTGAGATTTTATAAATCCATGTAATTTTTTGTAAGGGTTATTGACATTTTTTTAAGAGTCATCTTCACTTCATAAGGGTCATTTCATCTCTAGTGTATAGAATTGTAATAGATTTAACAAAACTATAAAGGTTATTTGAATTTTTTATGGTTTATTAAAAAAACCAAATGGTTCATTTCAATTATTAATGGGACATTGAGAAAATCATAAGGATTCTTTTAGTTTTTTATGGGTCTTTAATAAAACCATAAGGGTCATTTTTAATTTATATGGGTCATTCACCCTTATAAAGATACTTCTATTTGAAAAATGACTAAGTCATGGATATAGTATATTTAATTAAGGTTATAATAAAGTTATGTATGGGTTACCTTAATTCCAAAAGCTATAAGAAAGTGTGAGTAAAATGGGAATCATAGAATATGTTATCTCCATATCATTATGCATGATATACTTAAAAAATAAAATGATGTTATAATTTATTATTCATGGAAATAAACATTACAGTAAAAGAGGATTGTGATTGAAGTTGTTTGATACTGAGGTACTAACTGAAGTGGTATATAGTGAATGAGAAACTCCATGTTGTAAAAGTGTTACCACACCACAGGAATTACTTTATAATCCCATGAAGATATAGAAAGGAGTTAAAAAATATATATCAATTTTATGGAGGAAAATCAGGATATTTTAAATATCTCATGGAGGATAAAATCATAAATTTCATTGTATTTTGAATGGGATTTGAATGAGAATTAAAATAGTATACTTGATTGAATTGTTTAAAATATAAGAATATTATGCTACCAATAATAAATGGATGGTTTTATAGCTCAAACATAGAAACAATAGCATCAAGATTCCAGGAAGTTATAAAAGTGATAAGGAAAAAAGATAAGAATATTGATCAAGAAATAGATATTGTATTTAAAGAAGAAAATATAATCTATATATTGAAGAGAAGGTGATGTCGACTTTATCTCAGAGTGATATTTGGGCATTGAATAAGAAAATAAATTAGGAGTCATGTGATACTATAATATCGTGTAATATGATTGATAAGTGAAGTAATATGATGTTTATTCTACCATGTTAATTCTTAGGAAAATTAAAAAGTAGCAGAATCCTTTCATTACAATATCCTAATATCATAGGATATAATTGTGGAGACTACTAAAGAAAATTTAGGAAAAGAGGGAGGATAATTTTATATTACACCGTATGATAAAATAAATAAAATTCATATTAATGGGTTTGTTGGAAGGACCGTTGAATATTGGCAGTACTAGTATAAACAACACCAGTATTCTAGTTGGGAGACTAAATAATCTTTTAGGATATCGATTAAGGGAAGTGGATGATACTTTCCTTGGGGATATGGATGAATCCTACCCAACCCTTGTGCTTCATTGTAAGGAGCTTGTAATCAATTCAATATTAATATTGCTAATCTATGTATCAATGGGAATCAAACACATCAAGGAGGAGGTTTCCTCATTGGGGTTGAACCCTGTAAAAACTGTGTGTTTTATTGTTCTTTTTTACTTCTTGTATTACATTTTGTGGTTATATTTGATAGAACATAAAAATAACTCAGACATAAATTTTTTTATCAAGAGTGGATAATAAAAATTGAAATTAAAATTAAATAAAATAGGGAAACACTAATCCCCCCCCCCTCAATTCCCCCATATGATCTACTAGGTTCTTCAACTAATATAAACATTTCTATGTGTGTTCATGAAAGTATAGGACATGTGTGGATATTATTTTGCTTCTACATGTATACAATTATTTTATATATGAAATTTGATTCACTAAAATTTTATAAATTAAATGGAATGATTTAACTAATGTATTTAATATTTTATTTTATATGATGGATTTAAATATATTATGGTTAATTTCTATTTGGGTTATTTATATAGATGGTATGGTTCCATGATGGGTTTTTCTTTTTTTCCCTTTGTACTTTTGGAGTCTATCTTGTCATGCCATTATTTTATTGTCCCAATTTTTAGTCCCCCATTTCCTATAAACTATATTCCTTTTCTCAACTTTATATAAGTCTTTAATGACAAAGATCTTATAGTTATCATCCTCTCCTAGTGTATTTTGAATTGTTTTTTTTCCTTGAGGTGGAACACCTTGAACCCATTCCTTATTGTATGATCACGTTGTATCGTGTTTCCTATATAGTTATTAGTCCACATATTTCTCAATGCATCCACTCAATCATAATTTTCAACCTAGGTCTTGCAAATTTCTGAATGCCTCATACAATTGACTACCTAACATCTTGATATCTGATGTTTCCTAATGTTTCAATTATAACCCACATCCCTTTAATTTTTCTGATTTTTGATTTAATTTTTTTTGGTAATCTGTGTTTCAGTTCTTCACTTTTCTAATTGAGATAAGTGAGAGATTTCAAGAGGAAGGGTCTTTCGGTTTTGATTTTTCTCTATGAGATAAGAGAAGTGTAGTAAATCTAATTCCTGTACAGTAAAGAGAAAGAGATATAGATAGAGATAGAGACTAAAATATGGAGTATTTTCATCCATCGGTCCTGATATAGATAGTGATTTCTCATGGTTTCCTTGATCTTATGGTTTAGGCTGACTAAAAGTTACTTTTTTATTAGATAAGGAAAAAACATACAATATCCTAAAGATGGGGGGCACCCCGCAAAGGACTACGGATGTCTAAAGTGATGCAATCCAAGTGTATCACCCAAAATAATCCGATTGTAGTTCTTTGGTAAAGAACCAACACAACTATAAATAATAAGCTCATTCTTTTATCTTCCCTCTCGTACTAAGATATCTGCTACAATTATGGTTTAGGAAATGTGGTGTTCTTTCTTAGATCGCATGGTGGTCATGGTTTGCATCCACTAAACACAAATGTTGAAAAATAGTTGTACAATATAATGAAATTTACATGTATATGATTGAAATAAATTTATATCACTTAAATATAAAAAACCCTTATCCTTAGTAGGGAGGAATCAATATAGTTTTCATGATCTTTTCTTTCTTTTATTATATCACGTATTCGGAGTGTGTAATATTTGGGATCATTTTGTGTGTCCATCATGTTTATATTCATATGTTATAACCATGGGTTGTACTTGACCATGATTCCAAATATAAATGAGAGGCTCACACTCATAAATTTTATTTGGTATTTATTTGTTCAAAAAAATTTCTCATATACTCATCTCCTATTTTTCATAGTGGAAGTCACATGATGTCCCATTCCTAATAACATATGTCCAATTAAAAAAAATCATGTTAAATCATGGTTCTCATTTATAATTTTCTTTACTACCCCACTCAAAATTCAATATTATACAGTTATGGTGTTGTTTATTGAACCTTGTTTCAATCATAATCTCTATTTTTTGTTTCAAACTATTGTTTTTATATGTTAATCTCTTGAACTAAATCTTTTTCCACCATTAATGTTCAATAGTTGTGTTAATAAAATTTAATTTATGGATGTATTGAGAGTAATGATCATTACATACTTTTTATATGATTTTTACATACTAGTTTATTTTTTTTATGTGAACATTTTTTTTGTTTTGAGTATTAATATCATGTTTATCATGAGTGTGTGATTATGATTTTTTATAAAAAAATCACACAATTTTGTTGTTTTTTTATAAAATTAAATTTATTTTTGAATCATGAGAAAATGTCTCCTTTTTACACATATTATTATTTCCAATGTTTTAATGATACACCTATATCAAATGTGATTTTTTTCACTAAAAAATAATTTATTCCTGGTTTTGAAATTGATATCAAATTACTTTCCATTTATTATTTTTTTAGTGATTAAAAGCAGTAATAATAAACATATTAGAATTTTTATATTTTATAGTTTTTCAAAACATAACTAAATTAAAAAGGATTATTTTACCTTGAATGCATATGTAATTAAATGATAAGTGGAAAACACATGCAACAATCAAAATTAAAGACAATTTTATTATATTAATGTGTTGACAAATTTTTTAATAAGAAAAAGTTATGTTAAAATTATTTGGTTTTTTTAGTATTGTATAGTATGATTTGTTTTATTTATCTTGGTCAGTTTCTATATGGATATAATTTAATCTTGTTTTATTTTTCCAATGGTGGACATAGTTTCCTTACATTTTTCTATCTATTTTTTTGATAAATGAGACCTTAGTGGTTGCCTTGTGTGATATCTGTGTGAGTGGATTTTATTCTAGAGTGTGAATGACTAATGTGAGGTCTTCTAGGTTAGAGAGATGTAGAAGTTGTGTGGTGACATATGGTAGAGTTATCAAGGTGGTATTTTTTAGGATCTACCTTTGAATTATTTTAATCTTATCTTTAGTATTGTTTTATAATATTTTTTAATAGTAGGAAGTATGTCTTTGGAGATAATTGGATGTGAGTTTATTGGTTAGGATTGAGAAATTTATAGTACAACAAGGTCAGGGGTATAGGTTTAATGATGATTATACTTCATGATGGAACTGTTGGTAACTCTTTAATTATATGGGATAGATTACCTAAGAATTATGAGCATTATGTCATTAGGTTATATATGTACATATAGGATTTATTTGTTTGGTAGAAGGTTGTGCTTGAATCACTGGGTTATTCTCACAGTTATGAGATTATCCTTAGAACATGGGGTGTATGTGATTTATATTGATACCTAATTATTTTTTTAACATTCTTTTGGAATTTATTTTGGAGGACATATCTCCTTACATGGATATTTAGGATCCCACCCTTTTCAATCCATGGGTTCCCTATATCAATAGTCTTACTAACATTGTGATCATTAGGCTATTTATCTTAGTTAAAGATGGTGATGGAATATGTTTGGATCTATTTTTATTTTAGTTTAGAGGTGGTTTATAATTTATAATATAGATTTAATCTTGTATTTTGGTTTATTTTACTATTTATAATTTTATATTGATCTATTCATTTATTAGTTAAATTCTTTTAGAATATGTGATATGTTTTTCTTTAATGTTTTTTAGAGTTAGGTATTTATTTGTTTTCTTCTAGTTTTTATATTTTAGTATGTATGTTTTAGTTATGCATTTTTTTATAATTGAAGTTAATTCTATGCATGTTTAATTATAACACTGGTTGTAATTTAATTTAGTGAGAATTTTTCACATTGATGCATGATTATGGAAAATTCATTCAATATTATGACTCGGTCTCAATATTTATTTGACATTGGAATTTATTAGGTTTTTATGGACATATTCCCGAATTAATGGATATAGGAGGTTCAATAACATCTTGTGTGATAATATTGTGCCTTTAATTTTCAATAAATAGATTCATGAAATTTTATTTCACATTAATTTAATAATAAATATATTTATTCATTTAATTTCCAAGTTATATAATTATGAATTTTAATTCACTATATTTTTTAGATTAAATGGAAATATTTAATTGGTGTTTTTAGTTTTATATTTTGTATCTAAGGTTTAAATATATTGTGTTTGATTTTTTGTATATATTTTATGCATTTTGATTGATTTTATGTTGGAATTCTCTTCATTTCAGTGTAGGAATGTCAGGATTATCTTGGCATACCCTACCTTTGTTCACACACTTCCTAGATTTCCCTTACATGTGATCTATATTTATTTACTCAGATTCAACTAAATCATTGATTAATTTACTTATGAATCTCTAATCCTACCATGGTATGTTTATTAGTATGACTTCTCCTTTATGTGGCTCGCTTTGATCTTAGACACTCCCTAGTTATATCATCATATTGTTCCATGTGTCTAGCATAGATGTTAGCCTCCCTCCTCAATATTTCTAGTAGTCCAAATATTTCTTATGATTTATGAATTCCTTATGTATTTAAATTTTTGATAGATTATAAATTAACACTACTTGATTCTTAGGTTATCACCTATGTCCCTCCTATTTTCCCTAGTATAAATTCATTTTCACCCAAGAATCTATTGATTGGTGTTTCGCCTTATCGAAAGATAAGTAGGGGAGAGTTTGATAGATAATTTTTACTAGTTTTTGTATTTTAATGAGTGAGGATAAGTGGTGAAGTTATTATTCTTATTCACCCAAGAGAAACAGAGAGTGGATGTGATATAAATGCTTTTCATTTGTTATTCATGACTAATTTTGTGTTTTATCATGCTTGTTGTGATATTTTATTTTACATGAAGTAGCTTTATTACTTGGATCACATGGTAGTCATTGTACATATCAAGTGAAAATATAGGATGATTAAGATGTGTGTGATAATATGAAACTATCATACATAATAGTTAAAGAAGATCACATCTTTAGAATAAATTATAGATGAATCCTTATTATGGTGGTCCCAAACTAGTTTTCATATGAGTCTACCCGGTTTGGTGGAATACATTGAATCCTCGGGATATTCTTGATTATGATTCCATAGATATGTTAAAGCCTAAATATTGATTTTCTTCTCTAGACCAATTTAGAGCCTCAATCTTTAATTACTTCACAAATTTCCTAGCGATCTTTCCCAATTTCGTGTATTGTGTGTTTGTGTACCTTATAATTGTACATCCAAATAATTATAGTTATTATATAATGGGTATGAAAGATATTTGGTGTTAGTATCATGTATGGTGGTAACCAATATAGTGTTATTAGAAGATATTAAGGGTGTGGGAAGGAGTCTGATAGTTGGAACACATAAGTTAAGATATTTCGTTGGAGTTTGTTCTAGGTTGGTAAACATTAGGGAGTTTTTTTAAAAAAAAATAGTTACGTGTATAAGGTAGGATAAAATTTTATTAATGTTTTGGGTCTCCAAACACATGAACCATGTTCATGAAATATGAAAAAAAATGTTCTATGTCATTTAAAAATGTAGTTCATGCAATCTTTATATAGGCCCACTAGCTTACCTAAACCACATTCACTCAATGAAATACCACCCAAAGAAAATTGCATAGTATTCATGAACATGGTTCATAAAATAAATTTAAAACCTAGTTAGCATATATGGGACACATTAATGTAAGATTATAGGTCTTTAATTGGATACATTTATAGGGATCATCCATCTTATATTCATGTATCGTATCCAACTACTATAAAATGGTTTGTACACCCCATTCTTTATCCACACTGCTTACTATTATTGAGGGTGTTATTCATGGTATTATTTCTAAAATATTTATACTATTTTCTAGAAGGTATAATTTCATTTTTAATTAAAAAAAATTTATTTTTAAAATGTTAAATGTTATTATTATCATTTTTATTAAATTAGTACTTTGTTTAAATTTTTTATTTAAATTTTAGTTTGTTTGGATAGTTTAATTAATTCATGTAAATGGTTGTATTTGAAATTAAATTATCTATAATATTTAATAATAAATTTAAGAATATAAAATATAAATAATATTAATAAATGTATAATGTGATTTGTATGTTTTGATGTTGAGTGATCATTATCTAAACCGAACAATGCATGTTTGTATTTATTTTACTATTTGTATTTATAATTCATAGTAATTAATTTTAATTTTATTACTGGTCATTTTTTTATTATTCATTTCCCTTATACTGTAAGTTTGAACATTTATATTACAAATCTTTTAGATCACCTTAACCTTGTTACCTCTCACTTTCATGTGAGTAGCAATATAAAAATGATGATTCCACAATATGTGTGTTGATTTTATTATATAGTAATAGGAAATACAAACATGATGAATCAAGTATAATGGAAAATTCTAAGACCCAAGACAACCGAGCCTTATATATATTTATCCTAAGGTCCTAATTATTGTATCATCACTTAATAAAAAAATTACTAGATAGTATCTCATATCCATATCATAATTTTTTAATATGAATATTTTTTTAGTTTATAATGTGTTTACATATGTTAGAATAAATAAATAAACACGGTAAATAATGATATGGTGATTGATCATGATATGATAGTAAAATATATCCATTTAAATGTTTATTTTAATTCTTTTGAATGAATGGTTATTTAATTTTTAACAATTATTTTTAATTTCATTATTAATGACCTGCATGTCATCAGTCTCTCTACTAATGTAAGAATCTATGTGTCTATGGTAAAATTTTATTTATTATTATACCCCTAGTACCTATCGGTTTCATGTGAGTAACATTATAAAATAAGAGTTTCCAAAATAGGTGATGATGGTCATTGCTGGGTCTGTACACAATGAATAAAAGGAAAATGGTAGATATGGTAATCCCAACTGATCAAGGCTCATGAAGTTTCCACTAGGTCTTGGTTAGTTTAAAATCCTTTGATAAATAAATCTATAGATAAAATATCAATATCAATTAACATTTTTTAAGGTTGAGGGTCAATCCCCATTTATTAAACATAAAAAAGAAAACCTCTTTTGTGAAATAGGTAAATAGGGAACCCATTACATGTTAAGAGGCACAAATTCCTTAAATAAACATGACCCAAAGGTCCTAACATGGTCTCTATTGTTCAAAGGGAATAAAATTTTAATAAAATCCCCATAAAAAGTCTCATTTCCTTCCCATACAGACAAAGAATAAGTGAAATTATTTAAGGATGTTGTGTCACCCCCTTCCAATAAGTTGCATCATGTTGTTTAACACAACATGGAAGAGAACTCCTCCAACCCACAATGAAATGTAGGGATAGGATTTGATTATAGGTTTTATCATGTCTATATCTATTTTGAGCCACCCACTTGATAATTATTATATATAAATCACTTCATTATCAACCTGATTCAATGAAAAATAAAACTAAAAAAACTATGAAAAGGGTCAATAGAAGTGTGACCATCAATCCCTCAAAATATGAAGAAAACTTCATGAATGATGGGTGTTATCACACCCATCCCCCTTTTGAGTTATTCCACCCAGCAGTAACTAAAATATGTTGAACTACCTTCCAAATGCAATGATACAGAAGCTAGTTCTCATAGAGAAATCAGCAACCCAATAAAAAAATAGTTCCAAAAATTAGTGTAAATTCCTACTGAACCACACCTAAATCCATTTATGGTCATTGTATATCTGAATTGGGAATCACTAGAATCACTCCTAAATCCAGCAAAGCCTGATGGATTGAAAAGAGTCTATGTCTGATGGATTCCTCATTATTTTAATTGTAGATTGAAAACCCAAGATCAGCTACACACCCAAAAAATTTCTCGATTCCAATTAGATTCCAAACTCAACAATACACCTCACATCGATCTAAGGCCACCACACCCCAGAATATTCATGAACCGAAAGTTCCAACAACCACATGCCTTCCTCCCCAAATTTCAATTAAAAACAGCTGGAAAAGATACCCAGATCTAGAATAAGACTAGATCTGAAAAGAAAGCACACCATGCTGACTAGAACCGCACCATCAAATACGGATCACCGCCAACAACACAATGGGAACAAATCAAATGGAGGAGGTAGTAGTAGAGGCTCAATGAAGACAATATCTCAACCAATAAATATCTAGAATTAGTTAATACAAGAATACAGAAACCAATAGAAAATAATGATTTTAGTGGTTACAACAAGCATATAATATCCTTTCACTTGTGTATCACTTTAGCCAATCAATAGTATGTGTTCTACTCATATAGAAAAAATATATAATAATGTTTTGTAAAAATAGTAATATCCTTCAGTAATTGTATTCATTATGTTGTAACTATGAAGCTTGAAATTTCATCACACTTCTTTTTCTTGAAAGTACATTTTCCTCTTCACTTTCTTTCATGACAGCTAAAAATAACTTTGTTCTAGAATTATATATGAATCTTTCCATTTGATCACTTCTTAATCCAATACCCTTAGTCCAATTAAACTCTATCTAATTCCCTATTTGTCTAATCACCTCTTCATTTCAAATGTTTTGTAACAATTTATTCATAACCTCAATATGTTAAAATCAAATCTCTATTTTTTATCACTACTTCACAATATTCATATGATGCCTCTACACACTATTTATCCAATCACTTCTTTTCACATTATTCATAAGATACCAAAATATTGGAAAATTATGACCGGTATGTTTTCCTAAACCAAGATATTACTTGGTTGGAAACATACACCTCAGAACCTCCATCACTTCCACTCACTTTCACATAATAATAGTATTAATTTGTAAAGTTCCTTAACCCCATTTATATAGGCACCTATCCTATAAACCTCTAGTATAAATCATAAAATTTTAAATATTTAAATTCAATTTTTTCCAATTGTATATTTATAATATCCCTCAATTATTTCCAATGTTTTGACCACCTTTAAACATCTTAAAAGTTTGGAACATTCCTTAATACCTGAAATCAACATCCTTCTTCAAACATCTAACAAACTAGGCTTGAATCCTGATATTTACTTCATTATTAATGAAACATTGAATAACCATCACAATATCATCAAATTAATGACTTTAAAAAAACTACATAAATATCATTGAACCTTCAATCCGATAAAACTTCATAAAACCTACTAAAAATGGTGCAATATTTGTATGGTGTTCCTTCAAAACTATGTAGGAACATATTGATACCTTTTGAAACTCTCTCCATTTGTTTAATGATTTTCTTCAAAAATATTCATCTGTTTCCTTCTATTGGAAACATCTGTCTAATGAACTTCATATGAAAATATTTTTTCAATGAATTTATAATAAGACTTTTTTATAAACATCATTAAACTTTATCACTTCATAAATTTAAATTTTTAACAAGTTCATCTAGTGTAATTCATATACAATAAAACATTATTCATTCCAAAGAAAATACAAAAGTTTGTTTAGTGAACTCATAATATTTTATATGACTGATGAAATAATAAACGTAGATGTGTTCAATAGAATCAAAACATTAATATTGAAAACCCTCAAACATTTAATCATCCAACTTTATTACTTCTTGAATTATTATTTTCAAAACTACACCTTTGGATAACAATTATATTCCACACTTTATCTATTGACTTCAGTCTGATGGAATTCATCTCATGACGTTGGACTCAATCTAATCACCTTTGAAAATCAACAATGTTATGTGATTTATGTTCTCCAAAATGTGACTATTTTTTCATTTAACAAAAAAGAATACAATAATTCAATCCTTCCTCATTATTAACCAACTTATTATTATCTTATTTGTAAGAACCTGTATCTTCATTTCAGGTATATCTTTCCTTTTTTTTGGAGTTTTTGAGAAAATAGGAGTTTCTGGAAAATTTTGAAGTACATGTCGTGTACATTATAAGTACAATCCATGTACTCCCTTTTCATGCTAGGTCGTGTGTTGGCCGTGTCTAGGCCAAACACACGGTGTGTAGGGGTGATGTGGTGTCTGGTTTAAGCAGAGTATGGAAAAGTAGAGTACACACCGTGTACTAAATAATTACACACCGTGTATTTTATTTTTTTTCATTAAATGGACCGGGGCCGCGCCTAATCGACAGAACTGTCTTTTTCTCTAGTGCTTTCAACTGAGATCGAGTCATACGGCCACAAATCTTCCCTGAGCCCCCAAGCCTCCGTCCATTCTCTTAATCAACCACCGTTGATTGCGTTGGAACCACATATGTGAGTTCTTTCTTCTCCTAGAGCCTTGTTTTCCAATTCCTCATATTTCTTAAGTTATCATGGGTTGAACATTTTATGTGTTTTTGTAGATCTACGGTGTTCTGAGGAGAATAAAGTTTCGTGGTTGAATTATATCGATCTCTTAGGATCAAGGTTGGTGTTTTGTGCCTTACCTTTTGATGTATTTGAGTTTTATGTGCAAATTCCACCAATTCCCATGAACGGGGTATTGCGTGTTTACCTTTTTTTCCCTTGTGGTTATTCCTGCCTTTCTTGCATTCTTGTGTAGAGGAAAATTGATCATGTTTGTGGATAATTGTTATTCTTTTATTTTTTTTCCCTTACTTTGTTCTTATTGCAACCTTTGGGTCTCTTTAGCCTTTGTTCGTTGTACCTGTTTCCATTCCTTGTGATCGTAGGATGAAATGATGTTGTTAACATGCTTATTTCTCTACATACTTTTTAGCCAAGTAAATCTATAGGTGTACTTTGGTTAGCCAAGTAGCTCTATAGGTGTACTCTGGACTTATAGCATTAATATGCACTGAACGGCACGAGACCGTGAGAACCCGTTGCTATAGACTATAAGGGATAAACCGAGTGAGCTTCCCAGAGAGTCTTAGATATTATAGACTATACGGGGATAGACCAAGTGAGCTTCCTCAGAGAGTCTTGTACATTATAGACCATAGAGGATAAACCGAGTGAGCTTCCCAGAGAGTCTTAGTTATTATAGACTATAGGAGGGTAGACCGAGTGAGCTTCATCATCGAGTCTTTACCTTGTTTTAATGTCTTTAAAACCCTCCCAGGCTAGATGAGAAATTGAGCGAGTGAGCTTCCTCAGAGAGTCTGTGGTATACCTAAGGCTATAAGAGGATTGACCGAGTGAGCTTCCTCAAAGAGTCTCTAGACCTTGGGCCAAGAGGGTCAGACTGCGTGATCTCCCTCTGAGAGTCCCTGACCACCCTAGACTATAAGGGTAATTGACCGAGTGAGCATCCCCATAGAGTCTTATAAATTAGTATGACCAAACTAGAGGGGTTAGCCTGAGTGCACTACCGAGAGGGTTGTGGTACTTCTTGGATAGGACCAGAGGGGATGGTTGTGAGTACTTCCCAGAGGGTTTCCTGCTTGTGTTAGATGTTTCTTCACTGATTCTTGTTGTTCTATGAACTGATCACTATTGTGTATCATCCTCTTTACTACTTACTGATTACTTCCTATTGTTTCTGCTACTGTTTTACTGCTTATTGTACTATTACCTGCCATATACTCACTGACTGTTAGGAACAGATATTCGGGTGGTTGCCTATTGGTATTTATTCTCACACCCTATTTTTTCATGATTTTGGGCCCAAATAGACAATGTTGTTGCAGTTATAGACAAGGGAAAGTTCCATTCGACTTCTGGTACTTGATTGCTTGGAGTAGGAGAGCATGGGACCAAGCTTTGGCTTGCGATGCTGAGGAGCTGTTTGCTTTATTTTGTATTTGTTTTTGTACTATTGTATTTTTCAGCATTGTGACTTGTTTAACTGCTTTCCTAGATATGTATCATGCATCATTTCATATATATACATATGTACTCAAGTTGTTGCTAATTTAGTCTTCCGGTGTTTATTATTGTTGGTTATTTACTGCTTCCGCTCTTGCATGTTTATTTAATTCCGATGTGTACTCTGCCAATAAGGGCATAGTTTCCACACTATCACACCCAAGGCACTCAGTCCTAGTCGGCAGCCTCTGGTATTTGGGGAAATACGATTGAGGCCATGTGACCAACCGGGTATGGGGCACCTCTGGGTGGATTCCGGAATCGGTACATTACAAAGTAGTATCATAGGGATTCTTTTCTCTTGATTTACAATTTAGAGCCTTTATCCAGGGATAGGATGGATTCGGTACTTGGTAATAAGCTGTTCCTGGGAGTATCTAACCTGTGTACAGGGAAAATCCATACTACCTTGTTTATTGCAGTTTTCTGGTTTTGATATTTTACGGTTGATATGATTTCACCTAGAGTTATTTACATGACTTGTGTTGTTATTGTTGTTGCTATTATGGTTCTATTTCTATCGCAACCCGATGAGATGAGGGTATTCCATCTCATGCATCATATAGGAACTTATTAGAAGTCACATGCCATGCATTCTTTTCATGCCATCTAGGGTGCATTAGTGATTTCATGTTGTTGTGATAGACTTTGTTTAGATTATTCTTGCTGTTGTGATAGATGCTTTGATAGAATCTATGTTATTTGATAGAGGTCTGTTTGTATTGTAATTTGCTTAAATGAATGCCAAATTTTGGTTCTTCAGGTGTTATGGGCCCTCTTGAATTAGAAATTGGTAAATCATTGGCTTTTTTTTCTTATATATGACTGTATTAGATGCCAAGCTTTGATTTTTGGGGAGTATGAGCCCTCACGGATCAGAATTTGGCACCATCATGCCTTGTTTTTTGTGTTTCTGGGCTTCGGTGCAGTTTCTGAGCTACTGCCCAGAAAAACCCAGAATACATGGCGTGTACTTTATGACTACACGCCATGTAGTTTCAGACCATGTCACTGATTGTGTGAGTAGGAACATGGTGTTGAGGAAATGTATTTAGGAACACGTAGTGTACGGTAGGTGCACGTCGTGTAGTATAGAGTCGTGTACCCGGCTGTGTCACTAACAACACGGGCCAGGGAAGCTCAAGTAGAATACGCCGTGTTGGTAAAGAACATGTCGTGTAGTCTTGTACCAGGTACCCGGCTGTGTCACGAACAACATGGGTATGTGTTATCTTCTCCTATACACGCCGTGTTTGTTCGGAACACACCATGTAAGGGTCAGTCGTGTATTCGGCCGTGTAACTAGCAACACGGGTCATGGAAACCTTGTCTACTACTCACCGTGTCCACAGGGAACACGCTGTGTAGTCTCAGTTTAAGAAGATTTTATGGGTTAGTCGTGTGAAGAGACTCGGGTAGGGGAATAGATTTCAAGTACACGCCGTGTGTGGGGGAAACATTCCGTGTAGTTTTGGGTGTTACAAAAATAGAGGTGGCAGGAGTACACGCCCATGTCTTTGGTTTAAGAGAACACGATGTCTAGTTTTTATACACGCCGTGTAGTCATGTTTTGTAAACTTGAATGTTTCCTCCTCCTGTTCCTGTTTTGTACTCTTGTGTTCTCAGACTTTGATAATTCTGATCTAAGGTGTGCTTTTGATCTTTTTAGAGCTATGCCTCCGAGACGTCCTTTGGTTGTACGTCAGTTTCTAGACGGTGATCAGACACCAGATATGGCTGATCAGGGACCTCCTGCAGATCCTCCTATTGTGACAGCCTTGGCACCAGTAGTCATACCCCTCGTAGGTGTTGATGCATAGTTCAGGGATTATTTTCTGAAGATGATGCAGACCATTCAGGGAGCGCTGCCTCCTGTCCCATCGATGGATGAGTTGATGCGGGTTTTCCAGCAGCAGCATCCTCCTACTTTCTCAGGGGATGGAGGACCCCAGGCTGTAGATTCGTGGTTAGAGGCCACGCTGACAATCTTTGAGCATCTGGAGATACCCCCAGAGAAAAGGTTAAATCTAGATACTTATATGCTCCGAGACACCGCCAAGAGGTGGTGGGAGGTGATCTCGTAGTTTGGGTGCCAGCATAGTATGCCTTGGGAAGAGTTTTGGCGAACCTTCTATGACTAATTTTACCCAGAGACCTTGAGGGCCGACCGAGCCTAAGATTTTATGAGTCTACAGCAGGGTACTCTTTCTATTATGGAGTACTCGTCTCACTTTACCGAGCTACAGCGCTTCACGCCGATCCTAGCCGGTGATGAGTTGTTCCTTGCTATGAAGTTCGAGGACAGTTTCAGGAAGGAGATCTGTTCCCAGGTGAATATATTTAGGTTGACTTCGATATCCTCTATCATCAACCATGAGCTAATCACTGAGCACAACCTAAGGGATTCTGGAGCAGTGAGCCAGGGTGGTTTGACATCCAGAGCTGGTGTTCCTCCTACGGATAGTAGTAAGCGTCACAGAGAGTCTTCTTGAGGAGATCAGAGTAGGCGGGATGTATCTTCTAACAGCTAGGTTGTATGCTACCAGTGCGGTAGGAGTGGGCATACTAGGCCCCAATTCTAGAGAGACCTGATGGAGTGTCGATCTTGTGGCAAGATGGGCCATCTTCAGTTCTTTTTTCAGATCTTCTCACCTTCAGCTGGTGGTAGGGGTTCTTCTATGACCCCGTGTTCAAGAGATGCTTCGCCATTTTCTCACCAATCAAGGAACTGGAGTTCTTCCGGCCGTTCGGGACGAGGTGGAGGTTGCATCTGTGGTGGTCAGTCACCATGTCACCAGAAAAACGGAGTGGATCAACTCAGAGTGGTCAGCTAGGGGAACAGAGCCGCAGTACTGGCCAGAATTTTGCCGTGGATCAGACCTACCAAGAGCAGGATCCTGGACCTTCTACAGTTCGAGGTATAATCCTAGTAGCCTCAGTTTTATCTTCAGCACTTTTCGACACTAGTGCTTCGCATAGTTTTATCTCTGTTGTTGTTGTGGAGAGCCTTGGGCTCTTTATCTTTTCATCTGCTGACATGTTTACCCTTGACACACCATTAGGAACGAGGACATCTAGCGTACGTCAGTGCAGAGAGTTCACTCTTGTGGTTTCAGGGTGTCACTTCTTATGGGACCTCTATGTCCTAGATATGACAGGCTATGATATCATTCTTGGTATGGACTGGTTGGTTCCCTTCCAGGAAGTCGTCGAATGTTATCATCGTAGGGTGAGTTTCATATCACCAGAGGGTAGGTATTTTCTTCGTAGAGGTGAGTGGGATGTCCAAGTGGGTAGAGCTGGACCAGAGCATCCTGGGCAAGGAGGAGTTACAGCCCAGATTGCTAGTCTTTATCTAGATGACCAGGGGACTTCACAGTTAGACTTTCCTCTAGTGGTGGATTGTTTCAAGGATGTTCTAGTTTTCCTCCGGAGCATGAGGTTGACTTCTCGATTGAGCTCGTTCAGGAGCGGCACTGGTGTCCATTCCTCCTTATAGGATGGCTACACCTGAGTGGTAAGAGATTAAGAAGAAGTTGGATGAGTTTCAAGCAAAGGGTTTCATCTGACCCAATACTTCTCCATGGGGTTCGCTTGTCCTATTTGTGAAAAATAAGACGGCACCCTTAGGCTTTGTGTGGATTATCGAAAGTTGAACCAGTTGGCAGTCAAGAACCGATATCCCTTGCCGAGGATCGATGACCTCTTTGATCAGCTTCGAGGAGCCTAGGTGTTCTCAAAGATTGATTTTAGGTCTTTTTATCATCAGTTGCACGTTATACCATCAGATATACCTCTTACATCCTTCAAGAGCAGGTATGGTCTATACAAGTATACAGCCATGTTGTTCGGTCTCACGAACGCACCTGTAGTTTTTATGGCACTGATGAACCAAGTGTTCCATCCATACTTAGATTCCTTTGTGGTGGTTTTTGTGGATGATATCTTGGTGTACTCTCACACTCGACACGACCATGCTACCTATCTTGAGATCATTCTGGGTACACTGGGAGAGCATCAGTTATATTCTAAGCTCTCGAAATGCCACTTTTGGATGGATTATATTCACTTCTTAGGTCATGTCATCTCAGAGACAGGAGTATCAGTGGACCCAGAGAAAGTGAGAGGTGTGGTTTCCTAGGAGCATAAAAAGAATTTCTTTGAGGTGTGGAGTTTTCTAGGTCTGGTTGGATACTACAGGCATTTCATACAGAACTTTTCATGCCTAGAAGCACCACTGACAGGTCTGACCAAGAAGGGGGCAATGTTTTTATGGTCAGATTCTTGTGAGTCAGACTTTCAGGAGCTGAAGGGGAGGTTGACGAAATCATCGATACTGGTCTTGCCAGAGCTGGGAAAGGGATATACTATTTACTATGATGCTTTAGGTATCGGGCTAGGAGCTGTGCTTATGCAGGGAGTTGGAGTCATTGCTTACGGGTCTTAGTAGCTGAGGCCACATGAGAGGAACTATCTGGCGCATGATCTGCAGTTGGAAGCTGTTGTTCATGCCTTACATTTTTTGAGACACTACCTTCTGGGAGATCACTTTGTGGTCTTCACTAAACACAAGAGTCTCAAGTATATCTTCACTCAGCATGATCTAAATTTGAGACAGCGCAGGTGGGTCGAGTATCTTCAGTCTTTCAACTTCGAGCTCGCCTATACACTGGGAAAGGGCAATGTAGTAGCTGATGCGTTGAGAAGGAGAACTCATATTCAGGTAGTTTGGGAGGCCAGTAGTGAGTGGAAGCTTATGGATCTATTCTCTGAGATGAACTTGGAGGTGCACGGAAGACAGGGAAAGACTTTTCTATCTTCTGTAGCTGTTACCTCTTCACTTCTTGATCGGGTACGGATGACGCAGCTATCAGACTCAGAATGCCTAGTCTTGCGGGAGAGTGTGTCGGGAGAGGACCCTCTTCCTGGATGGATAGTGGGCGAGGATGAGATCTTACATTTCTAGGGACGAATATGGGTGCCAGCAGACATACGCGAGGAGCTGATGCGGGATTTTCATTCCTCAGTTTGGGAAGTTCATCCTAGCGTCACCAAGATTTATCATGATCTGAACCTCCAGTACTGGTGGCCAGGTATGAAGAGAGATGTTTCTGGTTTTTTCATGAGATGTTCTACTTGTCAGCAGGTGAAGGCAGAGCATCAGCAACCAGTAGGGATTTTACAGCAGTTACCCATTCCCGAGTGTAAGTGGAATGATGTCGTGATGGACTTCGTGGTCGGGTTTCCGAGGTCACCTCGAGGGAGTGATGTTGATTGGTTTGTCGTCAATAGGCTTATAAAGGTTTCTCACTTCTTTCCGATCAAAAAAACCTTTAGGTTTGATGAGATAGGATGGTTGTACATTCGAGAGATTGTACGTCTACATGAAGTTCCACACTCTATTTTTTCAGACAGGGATGTGCGCTTTACTTCTTGGTTCTGGCAGGGGCTTCAGAAGGCTTTGGGTACACAGGTACTTTTGAGTACAACATACCATCCCCAGACTGATGGCCAGTCCGAGTGTTTGATCCAGGTGCTTGAGGATATGCTCTAAGCTTTCATTCTAGACTTTGGCAGTTCTTGGGAAAATCATATACCTCTTGTGGAGTTTTCCTATAACAACAGTTTCTAGGTGACTATTCAGATGGAGCCTTACAAGGATTTGTAAGATATGCCATGCTGATCACCCTTATGCTGGTTGAAGGTAGGAGAGGTAGCTTTATTGGGACCTCGTCTTGTTCAGGAGACCTCAGAGCAGATAGAGTTGATTCGGAAGAGGATGGATACAGCACAGTCTAGGCAGAAGTCTTATGCTGATCAGCGGAGATGACCTCTGGAGTTCGAGGTTGGGGATCGGGTTTTCCTGCATGTTGCACCGAGGTTGGGACACAAGAGGATTCTGAGACAGGGTAATCTTTCACTATGGTACGTCGGGCCATTTGAGGTGTTGGAGAGAGTTGGGCCGGTTTCCTATCTGTTACTATAACCTCAGAGGTACCAGGCTATGCATGACATCTTCCACGTTTCTCAGCTCTGACATTACTTTTCAGACTCGTCTCATGCCTTTCAACCCGATGAGGTTGAGCTCGAAGTGGATGAATCGTTTGAGGAGCATCCCATCTGGATTCTTGATCACAGCACGAAGGTTCTCTATGGTCGGTCTGTTCCTCTAGGTGCTATGGCAGCACGGGCGAGTGCAGGACGAGACTTGGGAGAGAGAGGCCGATGTACGATCGCAGTGGCCAGAGCTGTTTGGGGATTCTTCTTCTATGCCTCACTAAGGAAATTCGGGGACGAATTTCTTTAAGGGGGGAAGTTTGTAAGAACCTGGATCATCATTTCAGGTATGTCTTTCCTTTTTCTAGATTTTTTGAGAAAAGAGTTGTTTCTATAAAATTTTGAATTACACGCCGTGTACTCCCTTGTCGCGCAAGGCCGTGTGCTGGCCGTGTCCGGGCCACACACACGATGTGAAGGGGTGAAGTGGATGTCGCATTAAGCAGAGTACGGAAAAGTAAATTACATGTCATGTATTTTATTTTTTTCATTAAATGGACCGGGGTCACGCCTAATTGACAAAACTGTCTTCTTCTCCAGCGCCTTTGACCGAGAGCGACCCGTATGGCCTCGAATCTTCCCCGAGCCCCCGAGCCTCCATCCTTTCTCCAAATAGACCTATATCGATTGCGTTGGAATCGCAGCGGTGAGTTATTCCTTCTCCTAGAGTCTTGTTTTCCAATTTCTCATCTTTCTTATGTTATCGTGGGTTGAACTTTTTGTGTGTTTTCATAGATCTATGGCATTCTGAGGAGAATCAAGCATCGTGGTTTAAGTATATCGATCTCTTAGGATCGAGGTAGCTGGTTTGTGCCTTACCTTTTGATGTCTTTGAGTTTTATGTGCAAATTACACCAATACCTGTGAATGGGGTATTTCATGTTTACCTTTTTTCCCTTGTGGTTATTCCGGCCTTACTTGCATGCTTGTGTAGAGGAAAATTGATCATGTTTGTGGATAATTGTCATGCTTGGATGTTTTTCTCGTGATTTTTTCTTGTTTCAACCTTTGGGTCTCTTTATCCTTTGGCCGTTGTACCTGTTTCCATGCCTTGTGATCGTAGGATGAAATGATGTTGTTAACATGCTTGTTTCTCTGTAGACTGTTTATCCAAGTAGCTCTATAGGTGTATTTTGGTTAGCCAAGTAGCTCTATAGGTGTACTATGGCCTTATAGCATTAATATGCACTGACTGTCATGGGACCATGAGAACCCGGTGCTATAGACTATAAGGGATAGACCAAGTGAGCTTCCCAGAGAGTCTTAGATATTATAGACTATACGGAGATAGACCAAGTGAGCTTCCTTAGAGAGTCTTGGACATTATAGACTACAGGGGATAGACCGAGTGAGCTTCCTAGAGAGTCTTAGTTATTATAGACTACAGGAGGGTAGACCAAGTGATCTTCCATATAGAGTATTTACCTTGTTTGAATGTCTTTAAAACCCTCCCAGGCTAGAGGAGGAATTGACTGGGTGGGCTTCCTCAGAGAGTCTGTGGTATACCTGAGGATATAGGAGGATTGACTGAGTGAGCTTCTTCAGAGAGTCTCTAGACCTTGGTCCAAGAGGGTCAGACCGCGTGATCTCCATTCGAGAGTCCCTGACCACCCTAGACTATAAGGGAAATTGACCGAGTGAGCTTCCCCAGAGAGTCTTACAAATTCATACAACTAAATCAGTGGTATTAGGCTGAGTGCACTACCCAGAGGGTTGTGGTACTTCTTGGATAGGACCAGAGGGGATGGTTGTGAGTACTTCTTAAAGGGTTTCTTACTTGTGTTAGTTATTGCTTAACCGATTCTTGTTGTTATGTGAACTGATCACTGTTGTGTATCATCCTGTTTACTGCTTAATAATTACTGTATGTTGTTGTTGCTACTGTTTTACTGCTTATTGTACTATTACCTTCCATATACTCACTGATTGTTTGGCACAGATCTTCAGGTTGTTGCCTACTGGTATTTAGTCTCACACCCTATTTGGGTCATGATTTTGGGCCCAAAGAGACTATATTGTTATAGGTATAGACAAGGGAAGGTGCCCTTTGACTTCTGGTACTTTATTGCTTGGAGCAAGAGAGCATGGGACCAAGCTTTGGCTTGCAATGTTGAGGAGTTGTTGACTTTCTTTTGTACTTGTTTTGGTACTATTGTATTTTTACACATTGTGACTTGTTTGGCTGCTTTCCTAGATATGTATCATGCATTATTTAATATATATACATATGTGCTCCATTTTTTTCTGATTTAGTCTTCTGATGTTTATTATTGTTGGTTATTTACTGCTTTCGCTCTTGCATGTTTATTTACTTCTGCTGTGTACTTGGTCAATGAGGGCATTGTTTCCCCACTATCACACCCAAGGCCCTCACTGCTAGTCAGCAGCCTCTGGCATTTGGGGAAATTCCCTTGTGTCCATGTGACCAACCGGGTATGGGGCACCTCTGGGTGGCTTCCGGAACTGGGACGTTACAATATTAACACCTCAACATTTCTTGGTCCCAATAATATCCCCACTTTGGATTTTGTTTTCAATCAAGGAAAATAGATCAATGAAACTTTGAAACTAATGAAATTAATTACTATCCATAAATTCTAATCCTATGTGAGAAAACTTTTTATAGGAAACAATAATCATTAAACAATAATACCATGTTATCCTTTAGTAGTGATTTGAGAAACTTTTCTGAAAAACTTTTAAAAAATATTCTTTTACTTTGAAAGTTCAACTTGTAAGAAAAAATTCCTATATCCACTTCAATAAACTATTAAAATAGTTCAAACACACTAATATTAGAGGTTACTATTTTTAAAAACTTCCTCTAAATATATTCTCTCCCTATATAGGTAAATCACATACCAATGGATAGATTTATGTTACATATTTTCTCCCCCTTTGTCAAAACTATACAAAGATAAGATGAGAGAAGGGATAGATATAATATACCTTATCCTTAAAAAAAGAGAGCTTATACACCCATGATCAACCTCAATTTATAAAAAATTTCCTTTGGAAATGGTTTAGTAATGATATCAGTAACTTTATCCATTTCATGAACAAAATCAAACTTTAGTTCATTTCTTTCCACATTTTCTTTAATGAAGTGATATTTAATATCAATGTGATTGGATCAAGAATGTTGTGTTGGATTCTTAGTGACATTTAATGTACTTTTATTTTTATAACCCAAGAGAAGGGGAAACTTCCTATCAACTAAAATATCTTCCAGTCGTGTCTTTACCCACATTAACTATATTGTGGCTTGAGTGGCAGCTACATACTCTTTTTCAATCATATTGAGAGTTACTAAATTTTGATTATTTTTATGAAAACTAACACATCATTATCCCAAGAATAAAACTACACCAGATATTGATATAATTTTTTTAACATAACATGCCCAATATGTATATGTGTAACTAAATAGATCAATATTTCCAGAGTTATCATATTTTATTCTAAAATTAGTTGTGCCTTTGATATATCTAAGGATTTGTTTTCCATCAATAATATGAGATTAATTTGGTGAACTTTGATACCTGAAACATAATGTAACAACAAAAACTACATCTATCCTTAAAACTATTAGATGTAATAAGATTTTGACCAACATTCCCTTAACTAACTAGCTCAGGTCAACTAGATAAGACACCTTGAATAGTTCGGCACATGTTGAGATACAAAAAAGAACCAAAAGTATCATGTTAAACTAAAGAAACGTCAAAGTACATTACAAAATTAAGGAATAAATATCCATGATACATACAAAGAAAAGTTAAATAGGAGAAACTAGAAAGATAAATAAAACCAGACTATAAAAATCTCTATGTAACTATATGTCACCACAAAAACCATCCCAATATAAAGGCAATGAATTACAAGAGAACTCAGCATGATACATGATTCTCTTCCCTTTACCTATTTTCTAAAAAAAATGTCTATAAATACCTAAAGTAAAAAAATAGGTTGTGATTATAAAGCCCAGTAGGATACCACCAAAGAATCTATACAAGTTCTAATACAAAGAACACAAAATTTCTACCTTTAAAACAAAATCTTGTTTATAATAAATTTTTATACATGAACCCATTTTGTAAACATTCCTCCATTTTCCATAAATGCATATCATATTTACCAAGTCCACAAATATGTCAAATATAAAGTAAAAGTAGGTAATCATATGAAAAACCCACCATGGATACACCATAATATAAACATGTGAGAAAATATTCATGAAATAAACTATCATGTGATAAATCAGGTATAAATGAAAAATCATGTCATTTGGGTTCCATTCTATAGGAATATATACTAGAAATAAAATAAGCCTAAACCAAGAATATATTGGTTCCACCTAATATCGAGTACTTCCATAGTCTGTTGATATCAAAAACCCTCTATTTGTGTCATGCACACTAAAGTGACATGCCCATTTCTCAACACACCTAATTTTCCCTATGTTCTAAGTTCATCAAACCCATTTCAAAATCCATGATCAAATTTAATAAAACTTTTTAATACCAAATAAAATCTATTTTCAAATCCAAATCCATTTAAAAACATGAATCCTTTACAATAAATCCTTTCAAAAGACAAAACTTTCATTTTAATTCAATAACCCAAAGTAATTGATAAGAACATATAAAAATTCAAGAATTATAACCCCTTTCATAGATACACCTACCTCAAGAATTTTGGAAACCTATACACCTTAAATAATGGTTATTGTAAACCAATATATTGTACCTCTAAAGTCAAGGTAATGAAGAAAACTATAATGGATCAATATAAAACACCAATTGGTCATAATTTAAAACACAAAAGTGGCTAATACCATTGTAGTGACAAAAATTAATGAATAAATAAGAAGTCTTCTTACCAAGGATGTGTGATGAAACCACCACAGGATTCAAATACCAAATAGAGTGATCTATAAGGAGGTAGATCACCCAAAATTGCCCAAAAATATTCCTAAATATCGATAGGGAGGTATGCACACAATATAACAAAAAGGGTAATGTGTGAAATGTGGTTAAAACTAATGAACCCTAATAATTCACATCTTGATACCCTTTTATAACGTGAATTCAAAAAATCTCAAGTAAAACAAAAAATGTGTTACCTTAGGATAAATTAAATCCCAATAAATCCATTCATGGGGTTTAATGGTTTCATGGATTGTAAATTTTTATTCTTTAAACAAGACTCATGACATCTTCCCTTTAATAGGGTCACATTATGTAACCCATTAACGACATGAATATGTTTATATGGTAGTGTGTAGTCCGGTTTCTTATAGAAAATCCGTGAACCCATTCTTGAGGCTCTCTGAACCCAAGAATCACCCTTTAAATCCATTTACACATTAATACCTGGACTCCATTAATTCAAAAAAAATATACATCCCGAAACTTTTTTCATTTTCCATAGAAAAGTCCCTCCATCCTCAAGGATCCCACAATGTACCCAAATAAAAAGGGAAACCAAAATAATATTCAAATAATACCCAAATAAAGGTAATAGGTTGTTATAATATCACCACCATAAATTCTTTATATCCTTATAAAGTCCTCAAGATCCTGAACATGCAAAAATTGAAGGCCAATGTTTCCTCATAAACAATTCTTACTCCCGCATCTCATGGTTATCCCATACACACTTCCACAGTACAAAGACCATAGGAATCATTTTACCATGAAACACCTTCTCTTGGTGATTCATAATTTGAACTAGTTTCTCAACAATAGTGGTATTAGTCTTAAGATCAACATCATCTCACTCGATCATAAGGGAATGACCATTTTGATAACTCCTCAACTGTTAAACATGAAGCACGTCATGGATGGAATTCAAATGAGATAGTAAGAAAAACTGATATTCCACCTTTTTGAGTTTCTTAACGATCTCAAAGAGGCCCACAAACCTTGGTGCCAAATTACCCAGCATACCTAACGAACGATGTCCCAAGCGATGAGAAACTCTAAGAAAGACCCAATCACCAACCTCAAGCTCCATTAGCTGACGAAGATGATCTATGTAATATTTTAGATTACTCTCTGTTGTGATCAATATCTTCTAGATCAACTACACCTTTTTTGTCGGATGCTGAACAAGACTAGTCCCAATTAAGGATCTCTCTCTTAACTCTATAGTACATAAGGGATATCTACCTAAAATCCCATAAAAACCCTCCAATGGTGCCATTTTTATAGTCACCCTCACCTTTTACATATCAAATTACATTATTTTAAGTGTAATTATACATCAAAGTACAAGCCAAGGATTGTAAAGTCTAGTGTCTTGGAAGACTAGGTACATAATCAAACATTATAAAAACAACTTTTTATTTAAACTCCAAAATGAGATCCTATATTACATTGTGATCATACATCTTCATAGGATACCCTATGGAACACATGAACAAATGGATGAGCTAAAAATCCCAGTAAGGGAGTATACATAAGAATAAGGCTTTAGTATATGGGTTAAAAGGCATGAAATAATGATAAAAAATCATGGAACATATGGAATAATAACATATATACATGGGATCATATAAACATGTAATCATAGTAATGTGGAGGCAAAATAAAACATGAATTTAGTATGAGTCAAGGCTAACAGCCAAGATCGTTTCACATAGTATCACAAGCCAAGGCTATCCACCAAGACCATCGCATAAAACATCTCAGGAGAATTATCTTTACCCAATGAATTGGAGAGATATCTGGGAAAATCCATATTACCAAGTTCAGGAATATTCTTTCCACATAAATAATCATACATAATCAATCATACTTAAACATAATGGAACCCATGGAGGGAAATGGGTATCATGTTCATTTCATAAATCATAATGAATGGGCGTATCACAAAAGTGTCCATGAGAGAAAGGAATTAAACAATACATGTAAATTAATAAAGTGAAATAGGAATATATCATGTTAAGTGGTTTAAAACATATGTGAAAACATATAAGAAGAGTATTTAGGAAATTCTTAGCACTAAAACATTTTAGTGTGGTTTCAAAGAAAATACTAAGGAGCATTTAAAATTGAAAAAGGGAATAATATTTTATATAAAACCAGAAGTGAAAAAAGAAGTTTTTCATAATATAAAACTGATTTTATAAAGAAAATGGTGGATTGAAACACAGGATAGAGTGCACTTGAAATTGGGTAATAATTCAGGATGTTCCCTCAAAATAGGTTTGCTTATCAGGAAGAATTAAGGAGGGAATCACTTAAAAAACATGTATATACCCGAAAGAGAATGAGGGATGGATCTTGAAACATAAGTTTGGAGAATATAAATAGTATTTATAAGTTTAACATAAAAATAAAGGACAACTTCATTTGGGTAAAAAGAACGTTGGAGCAACCTGAAAGAAATAAAGGTTGTTCGGGTAGAATCCCTTACCTTAAGTCTGATGGTGTTCTCCAGTTGATATTAATTACCTAAATAATAAAATTAGGTTCATTAATTAATAATTAAATAACCTCTTATATATGAAAATTATTTATTAAAACCGTTTTGATTTCATTCATAACCTTTTGATTGGTTATGAGGTTCAATTTCATTGTTTAGGCCTGTTTGTTTCCTTGGTTCTAATAATCAGTTCACTTATATTCATGTTCAGAGAATCATGTAAAATGGGGATGGTTGTGCAGAATTGGAGTTAAATTTTATTAGTGAAAATAAATGAGGTTACATGATTATAAATTCCATTTGGTTACTTAGAGTGAATATGATTCATTATATAAATTATTTAATGATTACCATTTGGGTTATTTGGCAGTTTTTTGAACACAACGGACTCATTTGGATTTTAAAGTCAAAACCATGAGTAAAAAAGATTATAGAACCATATATGATAAATAATACATATATTATGGTCTGGTTCAACTATAAAAATGGTTTCATTACCGGAATTGAATATGGTACCAAAAATTGGAAACCCATTGTCCTTGAATGTGGTAAATTAGCACATCTCGGATGGTGTTTTCGTTTTATTATAAAAGAAATGGAAAAGAGAGATGAAGAAGAATTATTACTTTATAATGAAAAAAGTCTAGTACATGTAAGGTAATGGAGTCATAAAAACATTTGGATGAAAGGATCTGAGTAAAGAAAAATAAATGAAATGAACTTCAAAATAAAAGAAAAGTTGAGAGATCCCTTATGAAAATTAGGCAGCCTAACGACGTCACTTAAAATTTCATAAAATGAATTGATGAAAGAAAAAATGTTATATAATTATATGGACATATAAATTACAGTAATATGTATACATAATATCAAACTCCAACATATGAAAATAGAAATTCAAAGAGATAACATAAAAGTAGTGTTGACTAAAAGAGGAGGGTGAAAGGTTCCCTTACCTTGTGAAGTAACTCCTAAAACATGAAGGTTGGGACCTTGGGGGCTTGAGGAAACCTTGGGAGTGATCCTAGGTAGATAAAACCACCATAGATTTTAGGATTATAGATATGTAATGAAATAAAACTAAGGAAAGAGTGGGTATTTATAGTAAAAGAGGGAGAATTTTTTATTAATTTCAAAGGACACCTCGTTTGTGGTTTTTGAAAAACCATGGCCTTTCCCATGGTATTAGACACTTGGAACACCGCATATCTTATTTTACTGTAAAAAATTATACCATAATTTTATTTTAATTATTACACCATTTTGATGTCATTAAACATACTGAAATATCAAAACTGTATTTTTACTATTCACGAAAAAATCAAGTATTTTAGAAAAATCCCAAAAATTCACCATAACCATTTTTCAACATGTAAAATTAAAAAATGAACTCCATTTTTTGAAAATAATTTTTTAATTATTTTTAATTTAATTTTTAAATAAAATCTTAATTTATTCAACAAAAACAACATTAAAACTATAACTCATTTTATAACACCTTGAAAAATTAATCAAGGTCCCATAAAATTATCTTATAACCATAAGACAATAAATTAAAAATATATGATTACATTTTATGAAAATACATTTACATTTTAAATAATTAAGTTAATCATAAAATTGTAAATAAAATATTTTTGACATAAAAAATACTAATTCTTATACTATGATCGTTTTTTCATTTTTAAGATGTCTAAAATGTATTTATTCATTCATGGGTGAAGTTTCTATTTTTTGGCCAATTTTCTATTCATTAATATTCATTACTATTCATAAAGGTATGTTACTATTCATAAGGGCATGTTATTATTCATCAAAAATTAAGTATGCCTTATCAGACTCCAAATAACTTACTGATCACAATTGTAGATGTCTGTTTTCCAAAATTCAAATCACGTAAGTGAAAATCTTATGTTTAAAGGTCACATAGTACTTATTAGTTCATTGTGTTGTGATTTCATGTGATTATATTGAATTTTTATAAGGAATTTCCATTGATAAAACATTGGGTCGTTACAATTTTTATCAAGGCTTGATAACTATTGTTATAGAAAAACTCAACTAAAGTAAAATTAGTTTCCCAAGAACCACCAAAATCAATCACACAAGATTGGATCATATCCTCAAGAACTTGGATAGCCCTATTTCTCTATCCATCCATCTATGGATGATATGTTGTGCTCAATTTCAACTAGGAACCCATCACCTTATGCAAACTTTTCCAAAACCTGGATGTGAACCTTGGGTCCTTGTCAGAAACAACTATAGAGGAAACCCCAAGATGTATCACAATATCTTGGACATAAAAGTCCCCATGCTATTCCACCTTCTTTAGCTCCTTGATAGGGAGGAAATTAACCAATTTCCTAAGTCTATCAATGATACCAAAATCATATCTTTTCCACAAGGATTACATGGTAAACAAATGACAAAATCGATGGAAATATCATCCCATTTTCATATCAGAATGGGTAAGGGATACAATAAACCGACAAGTCTCTGGTGTTCTACCTTAATTCTATAACAAGTAAGAACTTTTGATACAAAATCATAAATCAACTATCTCATAACCTTCCACTGATATTGATGTCTCAAATCATGATATATCTTGGTAGACCTAGGTGTATAGACCAATAAGAATGTTTTTAGATGTCCATAAACTCCTGAATCATAGAAAAAGGAACAGCCAACCTATTTCAAAAACATGAAGCACTACTGATAGATTGATACCACTCGCATGAGGTCTTCCCACCATAATTCAATTTACTAAATCTCTAGAAATCAGGATTATATGTCTGCTTGAGCTGAACCTGGTCATCAATTAATGAGTCAGCCTTCATTGAATCCAAACATTTTATCCCACTAGCTTCTTCAATTACCAAGCTCATATTAGTAAAAAAAACTCATCAGAGACCACTCTTATACTAATTCCTGCACTCCTTGTGTCAGTAATATCCTACTCAATTCATGGGAGAAAATATTCCCTCTCTCAAAAGTATAAGAAATATCAAAATAAAAAATCTAGAGATACTCCACCCAATATATCTGTCATAAGTTCAGATCCATATGAGTGAAAATATATGTCAGGATTTTATGATAAAGATATATATTAAAATTCTCCCTAAATATGTAGTTATGCCACATTTTGTGTTCATCCATAACCACTACCAACTCAAGATCATGGGTATGGTAGTTATTGTCATGAGGGAATAATTGGAGAGAGTTATAGGCCACAACTTGTCTCCCCTATATCAAGGAACACCCAAAACCCATTCTAGAAACATAGAAGAAAGATAATAACTTGAACCTGGTTTTGGAAAAATAAAAATTGGATCCAAATTAAATCTCACCTTTAGTTACTCAAAAGATCATTGGAATTTTTTATTCCACTAAAACTTTACACCCTTTCAAGTTAATGTTGTCATTAAAGATACAATCTTAGATAAGTCTCAAAAAACTGACTATAACAACTAGCTAACCCCAAGAATCTTTAGATCTCAAATACATTTCTAGTTTTCTCCCAATACATAACTACCTTCACCTTTTTAGGATCCACTAAGACACACCTCTCTAATATAAAATTCCCCAAAAACATTACTTATTGAATCCAAATCTCACATTTGGAAATCATACCATACAAGTGATGTTCCCCCAAAGTTCTAAGAATGATATCTAAATGGTATATTTTCTCCTCCTATAACTTAGATTCAACCAAAATATCATCCACGAACACAATAAAAAAATTCCAAGAACCAATGAAATATATGGTTCATCAAAGTCATAAATACCATATGGTAATTAGTGAAACCGGATGGAATAACAAGAAACTTAAAATGCCCATATCATCTCCTAAACATTGTCTTAGGTATGTCCTCTTCTCTAAATCTCAAATTGTGGTACCCTAATTGAAGTACAATCTATGAAAACCAATGACTCTTTATAAGCTGATCAAAGAGATCATCAGTCATGGGAAAGAGATATTTGTTCTTAATGGTAACCTAATTTAACTTTTCATATTCAATACAAAGTCGTAGGCTCCCTTATACCTTCTTAGCAAAGAATCAAATAAAATCCTCTAGTTACATGCTACGAAGAATAAATCCCTTAGCCTATAGATATGAAATATGTACCTCATGTTTTACCAACTAAACTTGAGATATTCGATATGATGAGATAAACATGTGAATCATACCAGGTTGTAGTTCTATAGTAAACTTGACCTCTATCTATGGTAGTAAACCAGAAAAATCCTCTAGAGAAACTTTGGGGGTACACAAACACCACTACAAGGAGTGGATTATTGAAACAAGGATCAGTGACATCTAGGAACAATTTTGATAACTAATATAAGATCACCCCAGCATAAGGAATAATAGGCCTGGCTCTCCTAAACCTGAAATCCCACACACCCAAAAATACATGAGGGATCCCATCTAGATATATAAACTAAACTCAAGGGAAATAACAATCAATCTAGTCCTTAATGCAGATCATCCAATCCTTGTCAATAATCAGGTTGAAGATATCAAGATCAATCACCAAGAAGTACCGGTCCACCTCATGGTCCGCTATCATAACTAGACAATATAGACACTTGAATCCTTGTTTGGAACTCTTCCCAAAGTAATGGAAATATCCAATAATAATAGAATAATATCTAAACATAATACCATCAAATATACTAACTTTTACAATATAAAAAATGATTATCATGTGTATCAAACAAATTTAGCACCATAGAAGAATAAATAAACATCATACCTATAACTATAGTTAGCCCTGCTTCAGGTTCCTTGGGTGAATACTCCACCACATAAAGAAGTACAATATTAGCTCCTCCCTGAGCATTCATAGCCTCATGAATTTCCCCCTTGACCTAAGGATAAGATTCGACACCATTTTAATCGTTAGTATGAACCTATGAACCCTTGGTGAGAGTGGATCCAACATTACTAACTTTCTTCATCCTTTAACAAAAATACTTTACATGACTTGATTGTTGAAAAAGATGAAAATTCTTGGGATCCTCTATAAAATTAGTATTGGTATGACCAATTCTCCCACACTAATAGAAAAAAACCTATTGATATCCTGAAGAAGCCCCTGAAACTAGTCCTGAGTAAAACTAGATACCTTTATGCTTCTTTTTCTAGATAAAAGATATACCCTAGATAATAAAATTACCAAATAGAGCTCCTCCTAAACATTTTTTCTAGATATATCAGCCTTTTTAATAGAATCCTTATTTACTACCTCCACAAAGGATGGAAGGAACGTGATAATTATCATTGACTAAATATTATCCCTTAACCCCAACTCAAATATTTGAGATTTTAGGTAATAATTAGTGACTAGATTATGTTCTAAGTGAACCAACTCAAAAAAAATGGGAGGAATACTCTAGAATGGTATGATCTCCTTGCACTAAGGTAAAAAAATCCTGAGTATTTTCCCCTTTTAATGTCTCAGGATAAAACTTATGGTTGAATATTTTTTCAAAATATACCCGCATGAGATCCTAATTCAACTTATCATGCACAATATGATCCCAATGTCTTTTTATTGATCCCTAAAGCACATAATTAAAAAAAATAAACTTAGATTCCTCAAGATTCTTTATAAAGTTGAATATTCTCTCAATCTTCTCAAGTTATTCTTCAAATTCATGGGGTTATTTGTCAACACAGAAGATATGTGGATGTTTCTTAGTAAATTTGGAGTTATGATCCACTACTCATCTAAGGGTTCCCAACACCATCTTGACACATATTTTGAAATCTTTAGACTAAAACTTCGACCAATGAAGGGTCCATTAGAGGATTATCCTTCCGAACATATCTTTTAGCTTCCTCACTCAGATTTGGAAGAGATATTCTAAGAGTCATTATCTAATAATCATAAGATAAAAACTAATCAGTCCCAAGAAGATTCAAAAACCATTGGACCAACTTCAGGTATCCATATAAATTCTTTAAAACAAAATGAATTTAAATAAATTATGAATTTTTTGAAAAAAAATTGAATAAAAAGGATGGAACGTGTCCATTTAAATAAACCCCATATGTGGTTCATTAAAACAACCTCAACCGCCAATTATTAATCTTGGAAAAAAACACCAACCACCCATGGTAACTCTGATTCAAACACAAAAGTGATCTATACAGGCCCTTTTTTTGCACTTACCACCCAAATTATGATGGTACTAAATCTATTCTACCAAAACACTGAACCCCACCTAGGCAATGTCAATAACACTTTAAGATGGAATTCCATTTAATACTAATTTGTAATAAACCAGATCGGTTAAACTTTACAAGCCACCCTGAATGGTCCACCACATTGTGAGATACAAAAAATAACCACAAGTATCGTGTAAAACTAAAGAAATATCAAAATTCAATGTGTAAGAATAGAATTCATATAAATGATACATACAAAGACAATCCAAATGAGACAAACTAGATAGATAAAGTAGATCAGACTAAACAATTCTCCATGTGAACCTATGTCACCACCAAACCATCTCACTATGAAGGTGACAAATGACAAGTGATCCTAGCATACTACATGATTACCTTCCTTTTACTTCAGTCCTAAAAAAATTCTACAACTGCCAGATGGAAAAAGTAGGGTGTGATCATATATCCCAATAGGATACCACCAAAGAATCTATACAATTTATAATATCAAGAATGAACAAGTTCTATCTTTAAAAAAATATAGTTTATAAAGAGTTTTCAAAAATGAAACCATTTTTTAATCATTACTTCATTTTATATAAATACATACCACATTCACCAAATCCCAAAAATTTTCAAATATAAAATAAAAGTATGTAAGCATAGGAAAAACCAAGCATGGATACATTATAAGATAAACATGTGTTGAAATATCAATGAGATGGACCATCATACGATAAACTAATTATAAATGAAAAAGTACACCATTTGGGATCTAGCCTATGGGAATAAATACTACACATAAAAATATTCCTAAACTAAGAAAATGTTGGTTCCAACTGATATTGATTCCTTCCACAATTTTTTGATATCGCAAAACCTCTAGTGGCATCATGCATACTAAATTGACATGTCCATTTCCTGATACGCCCAAGGTTCCTAATGTGATATGTTTGTCAAACCCATTTCAAAATTAATAGTAACATTTAATAAAACCTTTTATTATCAAATTAAATCCATTTTTTAATCCAAATCCCTTTAAAAACATTATTCCTTAGCGATAAATCATTTAAAATGTCAAAACATGAATTTTCATTCAATAACCTAAAGAGATTAAAAAGAATATATAAAAATTAAATAATTAGAACTAATTCCATAGATACATAAAACTCTAGAATAATGGAAACCTATCTACCTTCAACAATAGAGATTGGAAACCAACAGATCATTCCTTGAAGGACACGACAAGGAAGAAAACTAGAAATGGTCAAGGGAAAACACCAACTGATCACAAACTGAAACACAAACACAACTAATGTCATTGTAGAAACCAAAGATAATAAATAAACATAAATACCACTTACTAGGGATATGTGACACAACTGACATGGGATTCAAACATCAAATAGAATGATCCAGAAGGATGGATATTGCTCAAAATTTCCCTAAAGATCGAGAGGGAGTTCTACACACTATATAACAAAAATAGTTATGAATTTAGTATGGTTAAAACTATTGAACCCAAAGAACTCACTTCATGAAAACCATCTATGGTGTGAATTACATGAATATCAAGTACACTAAAAAACATATCACCTTGAGTTAAATTAAATATTGATCAATGAATTCATGACATTTAATGGTTTCAAGAATTTTAAATTTTCAAACTATGAAAAAGACTCGTTAAATCTTCCCTATAATAGGTTCGCGTCATGTAACCTAGTTTGAATATATCCAACAGGAAATGTACAGTCTAGTTTCTTATATAAAATCCCCAACCCCATTCTTGAGTCTCTCCAAACTCAAGAATCACCCTCTAAATCCATTTACATATTAATACCAAGACTCCATTAATTCAAAAAAAAACATAAATCCTCATAATTTATGTCATTTTCCTAAGAAAAGGCTCTATATCATTAAAGATATTATAATACACCCAAGAAAAAAAGGAAACCAAAACTTAATTCAAAGCATACCTGAAGGAAGGTAATCGGGAATTACATTTGAAAACACTTTAGGATAAACCACCTTTCTTTAAAAAAAATTGAAAACTTTATTCCCATTGAAATAGGTGTGGAAATAGGCTTTGAATTTTGAATGAAAAACTTTTCATAAGTTCTATAGCATACTACTATTGAAACAGAAAAATATATTTCTTATTTTGAGAGATTTGCAATCCAAGAAAGTGTTTCATTTATCCTAGCATGAAAATTTTAAATATATTCATCTCCTAAATAAAAATTTCACATATTTCTTCTTCACTCCATTAAATATCATAAACTTAAACAATCACAATGAGGGAAACTTCTTGATTTTTCTTTATATATAGGTTACTATCAACTATTCCTTTATTGAAATTAAATTTATTTAAGAAATTATCAAGTTTATAATACCAATATCTATAATAATTCTTCAACATGTAAAAATAATTATTCAACTTTTACACATAACAATCATCTTAACCAAGAAAGAATCCACACAATTGTTCAATATTAACTTCTTCATCATTATATCTATTAAGAAAATATGACTTGAAATACATACGAAATATCTTATATATTCATTTTAAAGTGATATCAAAAAATATTGTGACAGTTTCAAGCCTTTATATTGAGAAAATGTCTCATTAAAATCAAATCCTTTAATTTGAGAGTAGCATTTACCAACTAGTCATGCCTTGTTTCTTATTAATTCACCCTTTTCATTCAACTTGTTTCAGAACAACCATTGTGTGCCATTCACATTATTATTTTTTAGTTTGGTTACAAGTTATCATGTCTCATTCTTCTCAATCTATTCCATCTCTTCAATCATGGAATCAATCCGCTTTTGATGCTCTGGAGCTTCTTCAACATCTCTTAACTAAACCTTTTAATATAAGGAATTATATGAAACTAACCTCAATGTTCTTATAGTTTGAAATTTTTTCCCTCCTTCTCCAATGATGTTTTTTATTTCCTATAGTTTCCCTAGCCTAGGTTGAGATTAATGAGATTTTCCATTATCACTTGAAATAGGTGAGTCCGAATATTCATCTTTAACAACTTCTATATATTTACCTCTATCATAATATTTTTTATGTTATTTAATAATAATAACTTCATCTTTACTTTCGATTATATATGCAGCTGACTCTAAAGATTTTCTATCAGAATGTTCCAATAATTTCACATATAAAAAGACAACAATATTTATTCTTTCTTTATTATAGCACCTATATCTTATAACATTAAGAGTATATCCAAGAAAAACTTCATCAATACCTAGTTGATCAAACTTCCTAATATTTTTACCTTTGACTTTAATAATACAGGGACTGCCAAACACCTTTAGGGATTTTAAACATGAGGTTTCTTTGTAATGCATATTATAAGAAGTCATATCAGAGTTTGGCCTATAGAAATGGTGATTTAAAATTTGAAAAATTTGTCCAATTTATTTCCTCAAAAAGTATCAATAAGTATCATGTTCAGTCAATATAGTTTGTTCCATATAAACCAAACTTTCTATTTATTTTTTCTGCTACACCATTATGTTATAGTGTTTACGATGCACTAAATTCATGGTGGAATCCATGATTTTCAGGATAATGTATAAAATTTTCATTTTTTTATTCAAAATCATTGTCATTTTGAATATTATTAATGGAATTTCTACATTATTTTTATTCATTTCTCCTAAAAATATTAAAAAATTTAAGACCCTCTGATTTATGTTTCAAAAACATAATACATGTAACATGAGTAAAATAATCAATAAAGGAAATATAGTACTTATCTATGTATGATAGTTTCTTTCTCATGGGGTCATATATATCAGAATATATTGGCTCCAAGGTATGAGTAGAATATATCACAACATTCTTATGTATTAATTTTTTTATATTCCATTTTTGACATATGGAACAAAACCAAATGATAACAAATCTAGTACCTTTGATTTTGATGTAATAATCATTTCAAAATGTTATTATCCCTTCTTTGAAATATTTTACATTATTTATCAACTTCAAATATCAGATCATATGTGAATAACAGCTACTATCTAGTATCCAAAGTCATTCTTCTTAAGTATATTTTACATTTATTTTAACAAATAAGGCCTTACCCTTGACTTTTTCTTCCTTTTTGTATGCATTTTGAGATTTTTTATATAAACTTTTTTGTGTTGGTACATAACAAGACATCCTTTAACATGATTCCTAGGTGGATCTCATATTTTAAAAATAGATTTCAAAAGTTTAAAACTATTTTCAATTTTCAAATTAACTTTATCAAGTTTTCTTCTTTGAGTAGGTTTACTTCCCCTTAAAATATGTATCCAATTTTTATTGGAATAATTGTAATGTTAATTATTGAACCAACACATCTTCATCATATTCCCAAATCCTCCACAGGACCTAAAATATCCATCAAAAAAATATTTTTTTCTGTAACTTACATGTTGTTTAGAACTATTCACCCACTTTACATCATCATTCTTACCATAAATCTTGGAAATTTATTCTAAAGTTTTGGAAACCCATAAAAATATTGTACTTATGATTTTATTTCAAATCATCCTTAACAATATATCCAATAGTTTTAACTTTTGATTCAGACTATAAAACCAAATAAATTTTTTTATTTTCAACTTCGCTTTTTTTTCTATATACATGGTCTTTTTAACTTTCTTTTTATTATAATCATATAAAAACTTTTTTTTAAACATGTGAGGATAATTTTTTTGGATCCTTATAATGTTTTCATTTCATAGAACTTTCACTGGCTTTTAAAACTGAGTTTTGAAAGTTTGTTGACCTCGGCATCAGAGTAACTAACTTCTTCCTTGGGAAATTTCTTATATTTTCCTTCTATAAAATCTTTTAAAGAAATTTCTTGATCAGAATTTTCTTTAAGCTTCATTACCATTTATCTTATCATCTAATATGTGTTGAGAATGTTATTACGATCATCAATAAAAATTGTTTTAAGATCTTTATCTTCTAAATATGATACCTTAGCATCAAATATATCTTGAATATTTATTTAAATATTTTCAATAACATCTAAATCTTCTAAAATTTCACCAAAACATCTTATACTGATGATGATTTCATTAAATATTATAATGAAATAATCAAAAAATTCATATTTTCCCATTTTAATATCTGTGTACATCAATCTCCAAATATGTATGTTTTCTTTCTTTACTATCATATTTCTTTTATAAATTTTCTTTAAGTTTTCTTATATTTATTTAGTAATTTCAATACCCTCAACCCTCAGAAATTATCTTTTCGAGAGTGATAAAGGTATAAAATTTTTGAATCACCCATCATTCTTTAAATTCTTCTTATCGATAGCTATTAAGGGAGACCCTTAGTGGGGGGATAGAAACCATTTGTAGCAGCATCAAGAACTTCATATACAATGGATATTAGATAAGGTAATGTTGTATCCTTCTAGATATGATATTTTTTTCCATCAAAGGCAAGAATTCCCTTACTCTTTAAATAGTTTTAGACATTCATGTAAGACTTACTTTTCATCAAACTTTAGAAAATAGTAAATTAAGGAAACATTCCCTCTGATACCACTTGAATTGGCCAGCCAGTATATATATGAGCACTAAAATAGAGAGGGTTGAATCTATGTTCATCTATTTTTATGTTTTCTTACTTAAGAAACAACCTTCACCACTGGTTCATGAGAAATGACTCTAATGAAAAACAACAAACAAGAACAACCATGGTAACATAGTTATTAATAAGGTTTACTACTCAATAAGAGTAGTTAGTACTTGACATTCATTTTAAGTAAACCAAAACCATATAAACCACTAGAAAATAATCCTTTTAGTGGTTATAGCAAGTAGGTAATATTATTTCACTTGAATAGAACTCTATTTAGTTGGTAGTGTATGTGTTATTCATATAGATAAAATATATAAAAAAAATTGTAACAATAATGAGAACCTTCACTAACTGGATACAGTATATTGGCATTGTGTTGCTTGAAATTTATTCACACTTTCTCTTATTTAAAATGCTTATTTTTACTCTTAGATTTGTTTCACAGAATCTAGTAAGAACTTATATTTAGACTTATGTATGAGTTTTTCCATCTAATCACTTCTTCATCTAATACCCCCAATTTAATGAAAGTCGTTCTAATGACCTATTTTTATAATCACCTCTTTATTCCATTCTTCTAATACCAATTGATTCTTACCCTCTATTTGGTAAAACCATATCCTTGTTCATATAATCACTACTTTACACATTTTTTCTAATGTCTTTTCACATTTTTCATTTGATTACTTCTCTTCACACTATTCTTTTGATACCAAAATTTTAGAAAACTTTGACCAGTTTGTTTTCCTCAACCAAGATATTATGTGGTTAGAATCTCATGATTCCAAACAAATATAACTTCTTCTCTATTTTTCATAACAATATTTTGGATTTGTATGGTTCCTTCACCCCTTTATATAGGCTCCCATCCTCTAAAACTCTAGGAGAAAGTGTGGAATTATGAAAATTCAAATTCGAATTTTAATGATCATATTTTAAGAAGCTCGTTCAAAGATTTTCAACATTTTGACTAACTTTAAAACTCATGAAATTTAGGAACTTTAATTAATACCCAACATCAACCACATTACTAAAACATACTATAAACTCAAGTATAATCATGTTCTATACTTCATGATTAATTAAATGTTGAACAATTAGAACAACATTGTCATATTTATGACTTTACAAAAACATCCTAAAGATCTTCAAACCTTTAATCCAATAAAAATTTATAACACCTACTATGCTCGCTGAAAACTTCATCTATTTTCCACTCAAAAAATCATAGAAACAACTCAAAATCATTCATAAGACTCTCTATTAAATCAAGTAATTACTTCAAGAATATCCATCTATTGTATTCACTTGGAAACATCTATCTAATGAACTTCATAAGAAAACATTTTTATAATGACTTCATATGAAGACTTCTATCTGATCATCTTAAAACTTTATCACTTCATAACTTCAAACTTTTTACATGTATGTCTAGTAGAATTTATACAAAAAAAATATTTTTTGAATGAAAAAATAAAAGTTTGTTTGATGAAATTACAAGATTTTCTTTAACCAGTGAGCTGATAAACTTAGGTATGTTTGATGAAATCAACACAATATCTTTCACAACCCTTGAATTTTGAATCATTAAACTTTATTAATTAATTACTTTAATGTTTCATAGCTTCACATTATTCTGATATCATTAGTATAGTGATATTCATAAAACATTGTAACATGGAATTTATATAATTTGTAACTCAAACTCCCCTTTGTAGTCAATCTTGGATCATGAGAAATTTTTAGTAATCATGACGTTTGATACATTAGAAATTAAAAATTATTTCTTAATTCAACTGTATCAGACATTTTGTCTGATGAAACCTATAAACAGTCTTGGATATCCATTCTACATCACATTATGTCCATTGACTTTAATATAATGGAATCCATCCATTATCCTAGAGTCATTTGACTCAATATGTTCATAATTTTAACTCAACAATGCTAAGTGATTTATGTTCTCAATAATGTTAAGATATTTACATTGAACAAAAAAATAAAACACAAAATCAATCCTTCCTAATTATTAACCAACTTCTTCTTATCACAGAAACACCTCAATGCTTCTTGGTCCCAACATCTACATGAATATACTAGAAAAGTGATATAATTTAAAAATATAATGGTGTTATTTTGAGTTTAAAATTGATAATAGAAGTTAGTATTGGATAATATAAAATATTAAAATAAGTGTGTACAAAGAATCATAATTGTTTGAAAAAGATAAATTATCATGTAAAAAAATTATTCAAAAAATTTTGAGAGATTATGAAATATTTCAAATCCCATAATTTATGATGTGAATTGTGTGGAATGATAATTATTTTTCATTTAATAGTTTTTAAATCATTTAATGGAACTGTATATATATATATATTTTGATGATGGATCCCAACCTACTACTATAAAACCTTATTATGGTATATATATTGAAGTGATTCATTCCATAAAATATGATACAATGTCTTTTCAGATGAATTTGATAACCAAGAGTCTTGATGCACATACTATTACTTCTATAATAATAAATATTATGAATTAAAACCTTGGTGACTGAAATATAAATATAACCATAGGATACATACATTTTGGATAATCTGGGCTTAATGATTGAGAGTTTCACTCATGAGGAAGTTTGTGATAATATGATGGGAAATGAAGCAATTGAGGAGGAGGAGGATATTATCACGCAACCATCTTATGTTAAATAGGAAACACCTAATTTTAACCATATTTAATTTGTGGATTTATTGGATAGTTAGCATGCTAGAAATGTTAATCACCATTTGTGGGATTTGTGGTGATCTAGGTATCCTTTGAATATTGAAAAAGGTGCATGATCACAGTTTTGGCGCGATGACGATGTTCTGTTTTAATTTTTGAAATTTGAATTCTGTAATGGGATGTGTTTTTTGAGGTTTCTGTAGGTTCCCACTTTTCCTCAAAGTGTTTTTTCAATAAAAGAAATAAAAAATAGATTTTGTTGGGGAGAATTTCTTTAGTGAAGCATTTTTATTGGAATGTCATTACACAAAGCACAGAATTACCATTAATCATAAGTAATGCATATTTAATCATTAACAACATATTATATTTTAGAAGATATTTTGAATACAAAAATGAGATGAATATTATGATTAATTAGTGTCATATAAAAAAATTACCTACATGGTTGAGGTGTAAAAATAAGAAAAATGCATCAATTGTGTGATAAATATGGGCTAGAATATAGATATTTCTTTCAAAAAATATGTTATAAAAATTTTAATATTGGAAGGTATCAGAGTTAGATACAACACACACTTATGTCTGCTTAATCCTATCACAAGATCATTCAACACTAAATAAAAAATTTATATTATCATTTATTGTATTGATAATTAGAACACCTCAATACATTCTTTTATATCCTGTTTAGGAGAGAATACATTTGTTGTTAAAATACAGGATTTTAAATTGGAAGGCTTAGATGAAAAAGGCAAAGAATATTTTAAAAGTTTATAGTTATTGGGATGAATCATATATATTTTTTCAATAACTAATGGGATTTTTTTATGAAAAAAAATCAAGTAATTTTTCATCTTTTCATTATTGAGTTTTTCTTCTATATTAATAAGGATGATCAATAAAAGGTGAATTTATTTAAGTTTTTTTAGTATTTAGTCTATTTAATACTACATTTTCATATTGAAAATAGTTTATTCAGGTTAATGTAACTTTTATTTATGGAAAGAAGAAATTTTTATTTTTCATTGCCGCTATATAGGATGGGAATCATAATCTTATCTCGCTGGAATTTTTAATTTTTTAGAAAGATAATTTTGAATCTTGGATTCGGTTTTGGCATATATATGCACTCATATTACACAAATACAAGTATCGATCTTGATATATAATTAATATCTTGTGGTTATTAGGGTTGTTATCATTTATGGATAATCATGGTGATAACATAATGCTATTATTAATATTTTATCATCCATATTTCCAATAATTTCTGTGAGATATTTCAGAATGATTTAATAAGAAAGGTTCTCATTATATTAGGTATGGAACCTTATAATTATATAAATTGAATTCAACTTAATTCTATTTTGGATTAATATATTAATAACTTTTTTGTGTATAATCCTTGAAAGAGAATATTTGATGAATCGTTTGAAGGAATCCAAAGGGAAGATCAATAAGAGTGTGATTATATGATTTTGATTTTGATGGAGAAATTGTATTTATTATATAATTAGGGAAATATATAATTCCATATTATCACTAATATTGTGAAATGCATTCAGGGGGTCATAAAAGGGAATTTATAGAGTTTTGATCCCAATCATAGTGTACGAGACTATCTATTATTGTCTAATATAATTTGTTGAAGATATCAATAAACTCTTTTGGTGATATAGTTTGGTCGAAACTTCAAGTGATACATTGATAGAAATTTATAAGAATCATCATCATCTCATGTATAATTATTCAACCTAAAAGGAGGTTGATTTGAGATAACATAGTGTCATGAACCCCTAATAAGAAATAGTGTTTAAGTGCCATTGGTCTTACTAGAAAAAAGATATAATTTATTCAGAACCTTCCATGCCCTGAGAATCCCTATGAACATTACATTATAGCATGTGCATTCATTAACTTATCTTGGGAAGCATATATTGATAAAATATACTATATGACCACTTGGGTTAATTGTTATAATACACTATAGATGTAAAACCATGATATTTTGTGAAATATTTTTTTCAAATGAATTCAATATTTTAAATATTTTATGTAGTACATAAAACTATTTATCTTTAATTAATCATCACATTAATCTTATCTTACTTTACATTCAATAGTATTTTTAGCTTACGTTACATGCAACACTCAGTTTAAACGAAATGTGAAATATTATTAAAATATTATAATTTAATATAATAGTTATCACCTATCCATTAGAATGGAAGATATGAATATTAATAAATATTTATGAAAATTATTATTATCTATTTATTATAAATAAAATAATAATCATTTAAAACAAAAATAAATTTTTTCTGAAAACTTGCATTTTTCCTAGAAGACGGTTAAATCGCACTTTGCGCATATAATTTATAGGTAAGTTTTTAACAATCATAGAAAATTTATTTGAAAAAATAAAATTCATTTTTTAAATAATAATATGAAAATTATTATAGGGTGAATTTTTTATATTTTTCTAAAAAATTTCATTTCTCGATGAATGGTGAAAATACTAAATTTTAATTGAAAACTGCCTTTTAGTTTATTTATTTATAAAGTTAAATTATATTATAAATTGGTTTTAAAGTAAAATTAGTTAAATTATAAATATATTAATTCAATTTAGTTAATTTAAATCAATTTCATATGGAATTTCTATATAACAACTTTGTAAACTTTTGAACATTTTCTCTTTAAAAGTCGCTTTCTCATCGCATCTATGATATTAATTTTAAAATTAAGTTTTCCACTTATGTGAATGGAATTTTAAAAGATATATTATATATTTTAAATAAGAATAATTTATATTATTTAATAATTTCAACTTACATTTTGACCAAAATTAATATTAAAAGTAGTAAATATTATTTCTTGTGATTAAGGTAAAATGGGTTTACCTGGGATTAAACTAAATTGATAAGGGTTAAAATGACCTATAAAATTATCTAAAATTTATTTTATGGACATATTAATACCTTATAATTTCTATGTTTTAATTTTATCTATATTTTACCCTTTTTAATGTGAAAAACATGTTTACACTTTTCTTTCCAAAGAATTACAAGTGTGTCACTCACCTCACTTATAAAAGGTCACCACCTCTCCCCTCCTATTAACAACTTAAAACCCTTTTTTTAGTATATCCCTGCTCAAATAACTTCCCAAAATCCCTAATATCATCATATAAGCCTTAATTTGGATATAAATCCAACCTAGAAAGGATTTTGGTGCAAACCTAAGGAGGATACCTGAAGAAGAGGTAACATTGATCAACGACCATTTTTTTATTTCTTCCTCCAGATAATTAAATTATTATTATAACATGATTATGTAATAGAATAATTATATTCCATATACTGATATTTTTTTAGGTTAATTTCAGGACCTACAACCATCTCCACTTCCATCAAATGGGTTACAAAATCATCATTCTTGTGTACGGAAGACTACCACCTCATGAACCGATGTCATTAGTTTTTCCATTACCACCTATCAAGGTTGAAAATAATTATGTATTTATTTTTTATATATGATATTTATTAAATTATTATTCTTATTTAAATATTATATCATGCATACCTTCATTCTTTCCATTTTTTTAATACAATATCGTCACTCGTGTTTATAGCGGACTACCGACTCTTGAAGCAATGTGACTCATTCAAGCTTTACATAGAAGGTATTAAGGATGGTTTTAATGAAAAAATTTAATATATATGAAATAAAAATTATTATTTAATGATAATATATCATTTAACATTCATTATTTCTATTTGAAATGAAAATGGAAACAACGTTGATGTGTACATACAGCCTACCTTCCCCATGAATGGTGTATGTCATTTTTTATCACTAAATTTTATGTATTACTCTATATATATATACTGAATATATATTATATTTATATCATGGTTAAAATTATATATATTATCAAACCATGATCAAATTAATAGGACCAAAAATAACAAATCAAAACTTACATGAAAAATAAAGCAGTTATTGCCTGAAACATGACTTTAACATGTCATTGTTAATAAACACATTGTAAAAGTTAATAAGTGAATCATATATGGTAATATATAAATATATATATAATATAAATAAAATACACTTATATTTATTATACATTAGGTTGGAATATTTATTAAGGAATTCAAGACTTAAGGTATGAGATTTTGTCTCACTTTTATTTTCTGTGAGTCAAATTCCATATTCACCGCGTGTTTCTTTTATGTGGTGTATATACTATACAAGAATTTATTTTATGAGCATAATACTTAAAATTATTATTATTTAAATATCCATTTAATTATATCGCATTCATGGGGTTTACGGTTTAAAAGTTACCAAAATGGTAAGGGAATTTTGTCTTAATTTTCCTTCTTTGAGATATATGCTTATGTTATGCGCATGTCTTCTTTTACGAGCTGCATATATAGAACCTTTGACATGTAATATCATTAATTTATTTATAATATTTATATTTTAATTTTAATTTAATGATATTCCTTTATGGGTATTACATTTCAATGTTACCAAAGAGGTAAATATTTTATATTACAATCTCATTGTTTATCAAGATTTTTTATGATTTTGATTTTGATGATAAAATATTATGATCCATATCAAAATAAACTCATTAAAATTCTTATACTATGGTTATTCATGATTTTTTTAGTTAATATTACCATTTTCCAGCATTTTGTACTTAAAATAATTGAGAAAATGTTTTTAGGAAAAATGGGTTTATTTATCTTTTCTTTTGAAACCCCCTTTTCTTCCAAAAGCATGTTTTCAAAAAAATCAAAAATATTTTTAACATTATTAAAAAAATTTATTAAATAAATTTTTATCCATGATTTAATTTTTACAAAAAAAAATTAAAGGAATATTCATATCATTTTCAAAACAATGCTCGGTCGGCTTTTATAAAAAATATGAAAAGAATATTTGTTTTATTAACATGAATGGAATAAATAGTATTTAATACTATCATGATCACTAAATTATTTCAATATTCCATTCAAATTTTATAAATTTATTTTCAAAGAAACATTTTTCCATAATATTTGGGAAATTTTTAGATTTTAAATAAATGATTTCAAAGTAAAAAAAGGATTTTGAAAAGGTTTTAAAATGTGTTTTCAAAGTTGAAAGAATATTTTACTCAAAAAATGTTTTAAATTATTTTTAAAGATTACTTTATAAGTTTTAATGTTTTTTATCAAATAATATTATTTCCAAAAAAAATTATGTTTTAAATTTTTATTTTCAAAGAAAATCTATTTTTCCTCAAATAAATGTTCTTAGTTATCTTTCAAAAATCATTTTCAATCTAATATGGCATCCTTTGATGTAAATTATCCTTTTATAGGGATACAAACCAAGGATATCATTCTTATTCTTTCTCTTAAGGGTTTATATTTATAAAACCCATTTCTCTTCCATGGGTTATACCATATAAAATTCTTATGAAACCCACTTCTTTTACCATGGGTCATGCAATGATGAAATAATGAAATGATTATGAAACCTATCTCTTTTACATAGGTTAGGATATGATTAAATGTTTATGAAGCACATTTAATTTCATGGGTTATGATATGATGAATGTTTTATGGTCTTATGGTATATATATGTATGATTTTCATTATGTTATCAGTGGGACCTATATCTCCCTCCAATGATTTAAGTTATGTCAAATGTTCTATGATCTTAGAGGGTACATGTGTGGTTAGCCCAAGGCCAAAAATGAGGGTACATGGGTGGTTATCCCAAGCTTGAAAAATAGGGTACACTGGTGGTTTTCCTAATCCTAACATGTTATAAATTTCTTGGTGGATATCCTTAACTTAAGATTTTCTATGCTTATGTTTATAGAACTAATCTATGTATTATTCTAGTATTATGCTCTCATGACTCATATTATTTAATTCCCTTATGATTTATGTCTTATGAACTTCCAATATTTATTCCATAACTCAAGATTATGATCTTTTATGTGTAGGGTATTATTTTTAAATGTTATTCTCATGTTCTCATACACTCATGCTCATGTTATACTTATTTATATCCCTTGTTTTCCCTTACTGATCATCTGATCTCACCCTTTCTTATATTTCCTTCCTCGGGTAATGAGGAAAGGTTTAGGTAGGATATGCCTAAGAATGAGTACTATATGAGAAGATCTTTAGGGCAGATATTGAAGATCAATCATGAATTAAGAATATTTTGTACCTAGTCTACAAAGACACTAAATTGTTACGATCCTCAAGAATATGTTTGTGTAATATATTTAATATTCATATAAAAAGATGTAATATCTATTTATGAAAAGCCTATTTTTCTATAGTTGGTATCATAGGGATTTTTAGTTAACCTTTGGAAACTAGAATGAGAAACTTTAGTTATATCCCTAGGTATATTTCTAAGGATTTGTCTAGGGATGTCTTTAAGGATAAGACTAAGGATAAGTAAAAGTATAAGAAAATGTCTTGGAATTTTGGTAAGGATATAGAAAGTGGTTTATAAGTAATTAAATCCCTGTCTAGATACTATAAGTGGATATGTATCTAGCAAAGAGTAGCCTAGGATTAATAATTCCAAAAAGGGTGCACTGAGTTGGATTCAATCTCCACCTGATGAACGATAACAAGCCTCATTATACACCTGGTTTGGCACTCCTAGGGGATATTATATGGAAATTAACAAACACTTTATGAACTGTTGTGAATGATTTAAATAGATGGTGACTATGAATAGCCTATTATAAACCTATTTTTTCATATATTTAAAATAAGGTTTCATGATTTAGACATCTTATAAGTGAATTTTCATGATTATGTGGTTTTCCACTATGATTATTGCTGCTTACACTGTGCTTTTTAGTTTTAGTCGTTGGTGGGGACCAAAAGGAACTAGGTTAAAATTGAATGTGACATACAATTTAGTAATGAGTAGCCAAATGGGATTATGACTAGAGTAAAGGATAATGTGGTTATGCCTAGTAAGTTATTAAGATATATGATTAACAACATTCACCTTAACCAACCCTCAAACTAACCAAAGAAGTGAATGATATATTTTTATAAGAGTTTAGGTAATATAGACCATGTAGGAAAGAATTTTTAGTTTTCTATGTCGATAATGTTTGAAGAATCTCTCAAGGTAATGTCTCAAAGGGGCAAGAAGATGTTTTGAGTATGTAAAAGAATGAAACAAAGCAAGTAATTAAAGTGGGAAAATGAAAATTTTGGTAAATGAAATATATAAAAATAATGTTATCATTAATATATCATTTAGGGTTGAATGTATCAAATGTGGGAAGAATGAGCATTATGAAATTTGATGTCCTAAGGTGAAAGCTCAAGAAGATAATCGGAAAGGTTGTATAAGTAATGGTTCTTTTGTTGACGATAAAGATACTATGAATAAAAAATGAAAGAAAAGATATATTAAGGAATAAGATGATGAATCCTAGTTAATGGATTAATAATTAAGTAGAATTATTGAAGTGTTTATGAATTGGAATTCATGAATTATGTAATATATAAGGATTATTTTGTATAAGTCTTTATTAAGGATTTGCTAGAATATGTTGAATGGTGGTGATGACCTGGAAAAGTAATTTAATGGAAAGGTGATATTCATAGAAAACACATTATTAAAGGAATGGTAACACTTAATGTGTTCTTGATATTGATATAATTATGACATGGATAAAGTAAAATAGATAGTGTTGATTTCCTTGGAACTGATTAATGATTTTTTGACAATGTAGTTTATGTTATCATTGATGGAGTTTATATCATTATTTGATTTTTGAAATATATTCAATACTATATGTTTTTATTCAAGGAATAAATAAGCATGTATGTTTTCAATAATGTTTTATAGTAATTCATGTTATTATCATATATCAAGAGAATACATGATGAAGGTGTTCACATGTTTTGTATGAGAAAATTTAGAGCTACTTAAAGTTGTTTGGGGGATTAATGTTAAGTTTATTTTGATAAATTTAGTGAAACACTTTAAAAATAATAATTTTTGAAGGGTTATAAGGTTAACCATTTATGGAATGGTTTAAGTTGAACTTTGGTTGAGGATTTAGAGATTAACTTTTTACTTCACCATGTGAATATTTAGGTATATTGGATAACCCTTTTGATGATAAATAAAGATAGACGGAATGAATTATTATTCTATTTATGGGTCTTATTATTCGTTAGTGCTTTAGGAATAAAAAAATCATTGTCATTTCTTATAGTAAGTTATGAATTGGAAATTAATCAAGGCATAACCAAAGGGTGAGATTGTGCTTGTGGAATGGAATGAAATTAAGAAATTATATCTTCTCATGAAAATTCTTCAAATTTAAGAAAATGATCTTGAAATAAAATTTTGTCATGTTTTCATCATTTTTGATGATATCAATGACCTTTACACACCTATTTTTTTATGGATTTATGGTCTTTAACCTTCTATAAATTACACACTTTATTGTGATTAATTTCTCTATTACCCTCCATCAATATTTGGGTGTTGGTTTTCTCTTATATATCTTTGCTTTCACTTCCCACCTATGTTATCCTATTTGGAAACCTAGTAAGTGTTATTCTAGATGAATTTCACTCATACATTTATATTTTTCAAGTGGATGTTTTATTAATCCTTTTTATGATGTGGGTTTTTATGAATGATTTTTCAAATGTTAAACATTTGATGACCAAGATAAATTTTAAGGGAAAATTTATTTTAAAGGGGGAGTATAATGTAACACCCAGATTTTTTGTGAAATATTTTTTAAAAATGAATTTAATATTTTTTATAGTTTTTTTTACAATAAGCATTTATTTTATCTTACATAACACATCACAAAAATTTTACCTTGTGTTACACACAACACTAAGTTTAGCTTGTGTTACACGCAACACTGTGTTTAAACGAAATATGAAATATTATTAAAATATTATTAAATATAATAGTTATCATCTACCCATTGGAATAGTGGGTATGAATAGTAATAATGAAATTATGAAAATTATTGTTATCTATTGATTATAAAATAAAATATGAATAATTTAAAATAAAGAGAAATGTTTTCTAAAAAAACAATATTTTTTCTAGAAGACGGTTTAATCATGTTTTTCGCACAAAACATAAAATTAATTTTTACCAATCTTACAAAAAATAAAAATAAAATTAATTTTTAAAATTGGATTAACAAAATTATCTTAGGGTTAATTTTTGGGATTTTTTTAAAAAGTTTCCTTTTTTTGATAAATAGAGAAAATAATGAATTTTAATTGAAAAATGTGTTTTCATTTAATTTATTTATGAAGTTAAATTACATTTTAAATTTTTTATAAATTAAAATTAGTTAAATTATAAATAAATTAATCTAATTTAGGTCCTTGGAATCAATTTCATATTGAATTTCTATATAAAAACATTATAAACTTTTTAACATTTTCTCTTTAAAAATATGCTTTCTCATCGTGTCTGTGGGATTAATTTTAAATTAAATTGTTCCAATTATATGAATGAAATTTTAAAAAATGAATTCAATATTTTAAATAATAAAAAATTATATTATCTAATAAGGTAAGCTTAATTTTTTACCAAAATTAATAGTAAAATCAGTAAAAAGAATATTTACCACGGTTAAGGTAAAAATGAGTTTACCAGGGGTTAAACTAAAAATATAAAGGTTAACATGACATATAAACTTGTATAAAATATATTTTATTATGATTAAATACCTTATAATTTCTAAGGTTCTAATTTGATCCATTTGGGACCCTTTTTCATGTTAGAAATGTGGTTACACTTTTTCTTTTCAAAAAATTACAAGTGTGTCACTCAGTTCACTTATAAAAGGATACCCACTCTCCTCTCTTCTTAACGCCTTAAAAACATTTTTGTTTTGTACAATACATACCCAAATAACTTCCCAAAATCCATTCTCTCATACTATAATCATTATTTTGGAAAAAAAAATCCAAACTAGGGAGCCTTTTGGTGTAGACCTAAGGAAGATACCCAAAGAAGAGGTAACATTCATCAATATATGTTTTTGTTTTATTTATTCCTCCATATCATTAAATTATTATTATAACATTATGATATAATAAACTTGTTATATTAGATATAGTTATTTTTTATGTTAATTGAATGACCTACAACCATCTCCACTTCCAGAAAATGGGTTATGAAATCATCGTTTGTGTGTACGGCGAACTACCACCTTGCGAACCGATGTCATTCATTTTTCCATTACCACATCTCACGGTTGGAAATAATGATAGATCTATTATTTATATATTATATTTATAATATTATTATTCTTATATAATTATTATATCACATATACATTCATGATTTCCATTTTTTGGGAATACGACAACATCGCTTGTGTGTACGATGGACTACTGCCTCATGAAGCGATGTGATTCATTCACGCTTTACATGGAAGGTAATAAAGATGGTTTTAATAAATATATATATATATATATGAAATAAAAATGATTCATAAATTATAATATATCATTTAATTTTATTTCTTTCAATCTGAAAATAAAATGGAAACAGCGTTCATGTGTACATACGACCTACTGTCTCTATGAATGGTATATTTCATTTTTTTTATCACTAAATTTTATGGATTACTCTAAATACATATATAATTAATATATATAATATTATATCATGTTTAAAATTATGGATATTATCAAACCATGGTCAATGTAAGAGAACAAAAAAATGAATTGAAACATACACGAAAAACAAAGTAGTTATTACCTGAAACATGACTTTAACATGGAATTGTTAATAAATGGGTAATAAAATGTCAAAATTAAATCATATATGGTTTTATATATACATATTTATGGTTATTTAATTGATATATAATAAATTTATATTTAATATACAAGTGTTTTGAATGTGTAAGAAGGAAGTTAATACTTAAGGTAAGGTATTTCTGTCTCACTTTTATTTTCTATGATAAAAATTTCATATTCACCACATGTTTATTTTATGTGGTTTATATACTGACCTAGAATTTATTTTATGATGATTATAATTAAAATTATTTTTATGTACATATCCATTTTATGATATCTCTTTCATGGGGTTTATGGTTCAAAATTTACAAAAACAGTAAGGGATTTTTGCCTTAATTTACATTCTTTAAGACATATGATTATGTTATGAACCTATTTTATTTTAAGAGGTTTATATATAGACCCATTAATCTATGTATTATTATAGTGTTATACTCACATAGATCATTTTCTTCGACTACCTTATGATTTATATTTTATGAATTTCCAATCTTTATGTCATGTCTCAAGATTATGATCTTAAATATAAAGGGTATGGTTTTCAAATGTAATGATCAAGTTCTCATACCTCCATACTCATGTTATTCTTATATATCTCCCTTTTTTACCCATAATGAGAATCTGATCTCACTCATTCTTATGTTTCTTTCCTCGGGTTATGAAGAAAGGTTTAGGTAGGGTATGCCTAAGAGGAGTACTATTTGAGAAGATCTTTGTAGGAGATGTTGAAAATCTTTTATGAATTAAGAATATTTTGTACCAAGAATCCAAAGACACTAAAATATTACGTTCCTTAGGAATGTGTTTGTGTGATGTATTTAATATTCATCTAAAAAGATGTAATATCTATGTATAAAAATCTAGGGTCACTATAATAGATTCTTTTTGGAAATTTTCAAAATTTCAGTCTACTTTCTAATGAGCCTAATTTTTCTCTAACATGAGTAGGTTGCAAGAAAAGGGAGGGAAAATTATACTCAAATGAGAAATAGTATGGATTATCTAGGAGAATTTTGGTGGGTCTATAATGTGATATATGTTTTAGGGATGTTCATAATCATAAAGAGTATCCCAATATAATAAAAATGATCTAGTTCTACTAGTAACATTGATAGTTTATTATATATTATGTAACTATTTTATAAACATGGTGTTCTATTTTAGTTTGTTTTATCTTAAATTATGACTTATAAATAAATACTTATATTTTATACTTAAAATTTATAAATAATAATTTCTTAAAATGGATCTCATTAAAAGTAACAAATAATATTGATATCATATATAGATGCAGAGGATATTGTATTTCTCATGATACATGATACTCATGAGTCATGTAATGTAATAGAGATGGATCCCATTCCATAGTTAAGTATAAGAATAACACACCATTTACCTAACATTTCACCTCCTCTAGTGATCATTTTCCGCATTCAATGTACTGGATGCTATGATATAGTGATGTGAAATTTCACATTCTTCGATCACTAAATTATTTCATCACTTGTGGAGATGTGGAGACTTAAGAAACATACTTTCCATATTCCCAAGGGATGGATGAAAATTACTTTAGAAAATGTGTCAAATATTTTAAGCCTCTCTATGTAGGGAACCAATGTGATTGGTCCAGTAATTGGTTATTGGGCTTTATGGGTAGTGTTATTTCTAAGTTTCATGATTTATGGTGATAGCATGACTATTAGCGATAGTCATTGCTACATGACTTGGATTAATGAGAACTTATCTCATATGGACAATGATGTTGATGAAATATATATCTTATGATACACATGTTCTTAAATTTTATCACTTGTGATAGGAATGTTTTAGAGTGATCATTCAATTAAATTCATTTATCCCATGTATATCGAGTTACTTGACAACCAAAAGTATACATACAAATACAATTGAGGCTCATCTTGACTTGTATAAATGTATGGATTACCATTTATATCATATCACTATAATCATATAAAAATTATAGTATTTGTAATACTTATAAATATGAGTGTATTAGATCATATTTATTTCTTAGTTTTATGTGTTCTTATGCTATTACTATGTATATTTTACCTGAATGTCCACACAAATGATGGTATATTGATATAATTTTTTTTATTTAAAGTTGATTATTGAAATTTTTATTAATAAAATAATAGTATATAAATTTTATTTATTAGTGGACTCAAGCCCACCATCATGCCCATATTATCTGGCATGATGTGAATTGTTACAAAGCTAGGATAGACAATATTTGACTAGATGATGTATGTGAATTTTCAATTTTTTTGGTAAATATTAATTTATGAAAATAACTTTTTTCTAATATTATTTTTTAATTCATTTATTATAATTTCATGTTTCATGGGTTTTATATTTTGGTCCAATTTTTGTGAGTCGTCCAATATACTTCCCTGTGGTGCTTGATTCATGTACATTTGATGCACCTCTTATCCTTTTTCATACCATTTATTGGAACTATATGGATCTTGTTATGTGGTAGTTCAGGTTTATATAGTCCATTATTGATCTAACCAAATAGTTTCCATCATTTCATTCCTTGAATATTCCAGGGAAAATTGATGTAAATTGGAGGTGATTTTACATATGATACATTGAGATATGTTATAGACATGAGGAGTCCCATTTCAAGAATATACTCATGATTCATCTATATTTGTTTGATTAGTTAGATTATGAAACATGATGCCTCATGAAGTCATTGTTGCATCTTATGCGGCATGGTAGTGTCATTCACTATATGGTAATAACTTTATCCTCTAGTAAATTACTCTTTGTTTTTAATTATAATTAAAATAGAATTTTTTTTATTTAAATTTTGATTTTATCATGCCCATAATTCACATAATTTATCCTATATATAGATTTTTATTTTACCTGGAAGTCTTTTACACATTAGTAGTAGAGTTACGACACCCCAATAATGAGATCCATCACGCCATTTTCTATGAGGTTTCACTGGAGTAGCTAGCTAAATATCAACCTATCAGTAAAATAAATCCATGAAAATGACATCAATATTGCATTTTTTTAAGTACACCACTATTTAATTTTATAGAGGTTCCACTTCCATCATATCTAAAATAGGAAACTGTTATTGGGATTCAATTGTATTATATTGGTGATTCTATCACACTGTCCATGTCTCTATCATCTTATGAAGCGTTGTTAGTTAAATATATCCACTAGAATTTATTTGAGTCACCATTATTTCTATTTTTCAGATTCTCATGTCATATTACTCATCTTGTTTCTATTTAGTTAATCTAATTCTATAAGATTTTAGAATCTATTTTTTTCTTTAAATAAATTGTAAGTTTTTGATAGCTTACCTTACATACAACCCCGAGTCTTTATGAATTGTAATATAGTAAAATTGTTATAAGATATTTGTTAAATTTTCAGGTGTGAATATTAATGATGAAATTATTTAAAAAAATATAAAAATTTTAAATAATTCAAATGTATTGATTAATTAAAAATAAATAAGTACTCAAATTTCAATAAAGTCATTTTATGTTTCAAAAATGGTTTTTATTAAATTATATATGCAAAAACATTATAATTAATTTATAACACTTTTAGAAATTTTATTTAAGGAAATTAATATCATTTTTTAAATTAGTATGTCAATATTATCTTAGGGTAAATTTTTCAGATTTTTCAAAAAAATTATTTTTTAGTAAATAATGAAACATATCAATTTTTTGTAAAAACTGTCATTTATTTTCAAGTAATAGTTCCATAATGTTTCATTTTTTATATTAAATTAAAATAATATACCTTTAATTATAAATAATCTAATTACTTACATAGGTATCATCATTATACTTTATTTTTTTATAAGTTTATTTATAGGATTAGAAACAAATTTTTCTAAAAATCATTTTTATGCGTGCAATGTGTTTTTATCTTAATAACTTGAAATATCCTATATATATTAATGTTTTAAATGAAATTTATATAATATATATTTATTAATATATTTTAACATTCATTTTATGGTTTTTAAAAGGAAATAAATTAAAGTAAATTATGTTTTATGCTTAAAAATGCATTTGTCTAAAATGTGTTTTCATTGCGATTTACACACTTGTTTAAAATTAAATTCTACCACTTATATAAATTTCATATATTAAAATGGATTCCATATTTTTCATCATAATAATTAAAATAATTTAATAGGGTCAACATAATTTTTTATCATAGTAAATAGTAAAAACAATAAAATTTTATTACCATAGTTAAGATTAAAATGGATTTATTAGGGGTTAAACTAAGAGATAATGGTAGGATTGCCACAAAAACCTTTATAATTATTATTTATTGAAGATATTTCAACATTATATTGTCCTAAATTTTAATATATATCCAATTATAGCCACTTTCCAATGAATGTGACTTTATATCATCCAAATATTTTAAGAAATTCCATATGTGTCCCCCCCCCCCTCACTTATAAAAGGGAACCTATCCACCTCCTGTATTTACACCATTTTACCCTTATATATTTGATAATACATTATAAAAAACCTTAATATAATCCTCACTTTCATCTTAGAGATTATTTTCTTCTCTTAATATCAATCCTTCAAGGCTTAAGGAGTAAGCCAAAGGAGGTCTCTCAAAGAAGAGGTATAAATATTAACCATGATCTTTCAATTTTATTTCTTCTTCTACTTACTATAAAAACATGTATCCATAAAAACATAATGAATCAGTTATAATCAATTTATATATATTATGATTATGGTATAATCATTTTCCACCCCTTCTCCATCAAATGGGGAATAAAATTATCATTTGTGGGTACATATGGACTACTGCCTCCACAAAGAAAAACGATTAATTTTTCATAAACATATTTCATGGGTGGTTATAATGATGTATTTAATTTTTATATATGATATTTAAAACATAATTATTCTTCTATGATTAATATATCTTATGTACCTTCTTACCTTCTGATCTATTAGTAAATGATATCACCTCCTTGAAACGATCTGATTTGTTTATTATTTTTTATTTATATGGATGGTGAAAATGATATATTTAATGAAAATATATAGTTTTTATGATTTAATAAGTATTATATGTGGTTTAATTATCATTTAACTTTCTTTCATTACATAAAAAATTGGAAACATCACTCGTGTATACGTACGAATTACCATCTCTATGAAGTGTTGTAATTTATTTTTCATCATTGCTTAATGTGAATTATTATAAATAAGTGTATAATGAATATATATGATATTTATATAATTATTGAAATTTTATATAAGTAATAATAAATATTTAATTTAAAGGACCATAACTACCGAACCAAAACATACATGAAAAACGAAGTAGTTAACACCCAAAATTACAAATTTAATAGAAATTGTTAATAAACATGTGTTGAAATGTTATAAGTGGATAATATATGATATTATAAGTATTAATATGGTTATATTATATAATTATAATCTTAATTTATTATACACGATATTAGAGACCTTATAAATCAATTTAGATATAAGGTAAGAGTTTTGTCTCAAACCATCCTTTAAGATACATGATCTTCTATGCACCTAATTTATTTTAAATGGTGTATATAATTAAAATTGAATTTTTAATATAATTTATTATTATTATTCATGGTATTTAAACTTTAAATTAAATATCTCTTTATTTAAAAGGTTTTTATTAAAATGTTTCTTAATCCATAAGGGTTTGGGTTTAAATTTCTCTTCATTGAGATTTGTTTTAATATTATGCACCAATTCCTTATTTATATGGTGTATATACATACCAAGATTTTATCTTGGAATAATACATGATTTAATTCAAAGGATTTATATAACTTTATGATTTTCAAATATTTCAATGACTTTTTATTTAAAATTTAAAAAAGACGTCAGGGTTCTTTGTCTCAATTTTTATCATTGAGACATGTTCGATGTTATACACCTATATTATTTTATAAGGCGTATCTAATAACCCATTGATATGTTTTATCATGAATATATTTATTTTAATGGTATTTAAAATTTCATTTTAAGTTAGTTATATCATGGTGGTTATTATTCAAAAAACCACAACAGTAACAGTTTTATGTTACAATCTCTTTTTTACGGTGATTTTTTATGGTTAAATTTATGATAAGGAAATTATATCGTATATCTCTCAAAAAATATTTATTTTATTACAATATATTTATTGATTGATATTACATGTTTCTATTTCGTTTTACTCTATTTAAGTAGTCAAGAGACTAAAAAAATTATAGGAAAACTGACTTAATTTATCTCTTCAGTCAATAATCTTTCTTCCATGTCCATATTTCCTTTAAAATATTTTCATGAATGTTATAATATTATTTAAATAATTATTATATTAACTTTTACACATGTTTAATTTTTTATGAAAAAAATTAAATAAATATTCTTATCATTTTCCGAATAATATTCTTCATACTTTTTATCAAAAATGTGAAAGGAATTTTTGTTTTAACATACACCGCATAAACAGATTTCCCCACCACCATGAATGCTATTTTATTTGAAGATTCCTTTATAAATTTTCTTTATTTATTTTCAAAGAGAATTATTTCTACAATAATTTGTGAATTTTTAGAGTTTTAATAAGTGATTTTAAAATGAAAATATTTTTTCTCTCAATAAATTTTCTAGTGATATTTTGAAGGTATTTTTCATATATAACAACATTATTTTATGTTTATTAAGATTTACTAGAGATATGATCTGATGTTAAAATATTTAGTATTTCTTTGGATGGTTTATTTTTATGATTATTAAATGTTTATGAAACACATTTTATTTCCTTGGGTTAATATTTGATGTAATGATAGATTTTTTCATGATTTTTCTTCATACAAATGAATGGATTATGATTATGTGATAAATGGTTGTATTATAAACTAAGGACAAGTAGTTATGTAATAAACCATGGACTGTTGGGTCTATTATATCCCTCCAATGAGTTTCATAATGATTAAAGATTTGAGAAAATTCTAAGAGATGATATTGTTAATAAAATCCAAAGAGATGAAGAAGTTAACTGGATGGAAGTTACTCCAAAGAGAATGTTAGAAATGACTGGATATGCATTTCCATTATGGGACATTATCCAAAATTATATTCCTAAGAGTTAACCTTACCTAAGGAATTTATTTTCTTGACATATGTGAATTAAAAAAAATTATTGCTTATCCTCATGATATGTTCTCATGGTCCATGGTTTATTATTGATGATTCCACACTCTTATGACCTATGCCTTTTGTTTGACAAAACCTTACACCATGTGTCATGATTAACGATCTGTAACTAATTAGGTATGATTATTGTAAGTCATGATCATATTCGCATACCCTTATGCATATATTATTCTCACTTATAATCATTAAATGATATATATTATGTTTACCCTTACTGGGTAGCTGAGCTCACCCTTTCTTATGATTCCTTTCCCCGGGTAATGAAGAAAGGATCTAAGTAGGGTATTTTTATAAAGGGTCTAGTTGTGAGTAACTAAGTGGTGGATGTTGTAAATCCTTTTATTTAACAGTTGTTTATGTATCCAAGTTTCCAAATACATGAAACCTTTATGGTTTTTTCATGGATCTTAATATTATGTAATTATTTTTTTCAAATAAGATATATCTTTTATGGATGAAAAGTTTGGGTCACTTCAGTTGGTATCAAAGAACGGTTTAGTATCTTTTGGAAACTAGGATGAGAAAAATATAGTGAGAAACATTGGAATAAGTTTAAGTATATGTGAACATTCTATGTTATGGTAAATAAAGGAGTGTGATTTTTCTTGAAAATACATACCTTTATAGATAGTATCAAGTGGATGTGGTCATGGAAAAAATTCAACTAGGGGTTACAACTCTAAATAGAGTGGATTGGGTATTTACTCAATCATCACTATTGCATGATGAGTAATATTAAGACTACACACCTAGAAAGACACTCCTAGGGGATATGCTTAGGTTAATTCACAATTTATTTATGACACATTGTGAAGGATTTTAATAGATATTGACCATATATAATATATGTTAATCCATAGGTTTCATAGGTTTAAAAAGAAGGTGTCATGGAATAAACATCCTATGAATTATTTTTCATGATTAGATGATTACTCGTTATTGTTGATCACACGCTATTTTTGGTTTTAGTTAATGACTAGAACAAGGAGGAATCAAATTAACATTGAATGTGATGGATGATGAAATAATTGTTCTCATGAACAATAAAATGAAATGGGAGATAGAATGCGAAATATTGTGATTATACCTAACCAATTATCTCAGTACATGATTAAAAACATAAATATAGGTGAGATTCTGAATAAACTATATAATATAAAAATGAAGTTTCATGAAGACCATGAAAGAAAGAAGATTAAACTTCCTAAATTTTTATAATGTGGGAAGAAGCACCCATGTAAATGCCTCAATGAAATGAGAGGAGGTTTTATGTAGGAAAAAAAGACCCAAATCAAGTAATTATGATGGAAAAATGAAAAGTATATTTAATTCTATGGATGGGAATAATGTTTTCCTTAAGGCTTTATATATGGTTGAATGTTTCAAATGTGTAAATTCTAGGCATTATGAAAATAAATATCCTGGGGGGAAAGCGCGAGAAGAGGATCAACAAGGTTGTGAAAGTAAAGGTTTTACTATTGATGATGAAGAAACTAAGAATGAAATATTAAAGGTATTAATTATGTTAAAATCATTTATTATGTTAAAAGTAAGAAGCGTGATTAAATTGAGGTTGATGGATCTTAAAACATGATTTATATTTCATATTGTGGGAAGGAAGTATTAAGGAATAAGATGATGAAAATTAGTTAATGCTTTATGGAGGAAGTGGAATGGTTGAAGTATTTAAGTATTGGGATTAAATAATTATGTTTTATAAATGTTTTATTAATAATATTATGCTTATAATAATCATGAAATATATAATGATTATTTGATATTAGTTTGTCATTAAGGATTTACAAGAATATATTAGATGGTACTGATAACCTAGATAATGTGATTTATTGGTAAGGTTATATTTTTAGAAAGCACTTGATTGAGGGATAGATAACCCTTAATATGTGTTCGGTGTTTAGTTAATAATTTTTATTTTGGATAATGATATTATTAATATTGATAAAGTAAATTGGATAGTATTGATGACCTTGGAATCGATTATTCATTTAATGAAAAAGTGATTTATGATGAAGTTTATTTTATTTTTGAACTTATGGAATATATTGGATAGTCTATGATTCAATTTAAGGAATAAGGATAGGATTAATTTTTGGTATGTTACATTAAGATATACTTTATGTTATATGAGGATTAAATTTATATTCATTTTAGAAATTTAGTGACCATTTTATAAATTTTTGGGTTTTAAATTTATCTAGACATATTTTTGGAAGATTTTTAAGGTAAACTATTTATAGAGTGGTTTAAATTGAACTTATTTTAGAGATTAATGTATTATCTCATCATATAAAGATTTATACATATTATATGACTATTTCTAATCATTTTTATGTTGGTAAATATATAGAGATATATTGGATGACTTTTCATTCCTTATGGATCTTATGATTCATTAAAAGTAAATTTTAGTGCTTCAAGCATGAAAAAAATTTCTAGAATATTCCTTTTTTGGTGTAAGAGATGAGATATAAGTAGAAATTGATCGAAGCACAACCAATGGATGAAATTTTAATTATAAAATAAAAATAAATAAAATAAGTATATTTTCTTATATTCTCTATCTTTATAGAAAAATAATCCTTCAACTATAGGAATAGTGTATTCAAAATGAAAATGTTTTCTTTTTACAATCATTACTGAATAATTGATTTTCTTTTCACCCTTCACTAATTTATGGTTTAGTGGTCATTAAATTTCTCATGATTATGTTCCCTATCACTATATTATTCTTTGTTCGTTATACTTCTCCTAAATATCCATATTTTTACTCTTCGTTAATGTTCTCTTTATCCATGAATTTTATTATGTGTTGTTTAGGGTAACCTTAATATTCATCACTTCCCTTTTCTAAAGGAGGTTTTCTCCTTCCTTTAAATGATGTGGGTTTTCAAAAAATGTATTTTTGAACATCAAACCTTTGATTACCAAAATAAAAATTTAGAGGACACAATTTATCTATGGGGGTAGAATGTAACTCACCATGATTTTTGAATATTATTTCCATTAAATAAATTATAGGTGTTTTATAGCTTGCCTTACACGCAACCCCAAGTCTTTATGAACCGTGATATAGTAAATCATTATAAGATAATAGTTAAATTGAAAGGTATGAATTGTAATAAAAACATTATTAAAAACATTTATAAAGACTTTAAATAATTCGAATGTATTAATTAATTTATAATAAATCAGTACTCATTTTTCAGTAAAGATATTTTACGCTTGAAAAATATTTTTTCTTAAAAAATGGTTTTTATTTAATTTTACACACACAAAAATTATAATTAATTTCTACCAATTTTATAAATTTTATTTTATAAAATGAATATTATTTTTGAAATGATCATGTCGATATTATCGTAGCATGAATTTTTAAGATTTTTCAAAAAAATATATTTTTCAATGAATAGTAAAAATACCTATTTTTAGAAAAACAACCATTTCATTTCAAGTAAAAGTATCATTATGTTATTAATTTTATCTTAATGTAACATAATTATCCTTTAATTATAAATAATACAATTAATTTTATAGTTATTATCATTATACTTGATTTTGGTGTAAGTTCATTTATTAGCTTAAAAACCACTACTGGAAAATGGACATATCCCCACAGTTTTGGTCAAACCGTGGTTATAGGAATTTGTTTGTATCCTATTCCCATGGTTTCCCCAAACCATGGGCATAGGATACCCTATACCCATGGTTTTCTCCAAACTGTGGGTATAGGGTATCAAAAAATGTCTATACCCACGGTTTGCCCAAAACTGTGGGAATATGGTGCCCTATCCCCACGGTTTTTCCCAAAACCATGGGTATAGTTGTCGGATAAAAAAACTTATACCCACGGTTTTGACAAACTGTGGGTATAGGTTTCCCGCGTGTGCGTGTGAAATTTATTTTTTCGGTGGGAACAAAAAAAATTGGTGGGAGTTCTATACCCACGTTTTATTCCTCAATACCCACGGTTTAAATAAATATATTTAATAAAATATATATATACATACATATATACGGTGATGGGTTAGTGGTAAGGACGCTCATGAATAGATAAGTGGTCGTGAGATCGAATCCTGTGGGCCGCTATTTTATAAAATATGATATACCCACGGTTTCCAAACTGTGGGTATAGAGTCATGACACAGTGGAAAAACCTATACCCATGGTTTGGAAAAACTGTGGGTATAGGTTAGGGACCTATACCGACGCCACCAATGACCACAGTTCTCCAAACCATGGGTATATCCTATACCCACGGTTTTGGAGTCTATACTCACAGTTTTGAACCGTGGGTATAGGATCATTTTTAGTAGTGAACCCATTTGTCTACAAACCATTTTTATGCACACAATGTTTTTTTATCTTAATAGATTAAATTAAACTCTATTTATTAATGGTTTTAATGAAATTTAGATTTTATATATTCAATCATATATTTTTACATTCATTTTATAGTTTTTACGAGGAAATTAATTGAAATAAATTATGTTTTATGCTTAAAAATGTGTTTTTTCAAAACGGATATTTGTTATGGTTTGCACGCTAATTTAATATTAAATTGTGAAACTTATGGAAATTTAATCTAGTTAAATTGATTAAATGCTTTGAATTATAATAATTAATATAATTTATTAGGGTCAACTTAATTTTTATTCATAGATAATAATAAAAATAGTAAAATTTTGTTACCATGGCTACGGTTAAAATGGTTTTACCGAGGGTTAAACCAAGATATAAGGGTATGATTACCACAAAAACCTTTCTAATTCTTATTTTTTGAAGATATTTTAACCTTATATTATCTTAAATTAAAATATATATCAATTTTGAGCCACTTTCCAAGAAAAGTGACATTATATCATTGAAATCATTTAAGAAATTCATGTGTGTCTCTCCCCTCTCTTATAAAAGGGCACCTATCCACCTCCATTATTCACAAAATTTGACCCTTATATATTAGAAAATACCATGTAAAAAATGTAATATAATCCGCTATTTCATATTAGATCTTGTGGTCTTCTCTTAAGTTCAATCCTTTGAGGCTTAAGGAGTAATCCAAAAGTGGTATTTCAAAGAAGACGTATAAATCTTAACCAAGATCTTTCAATTTTATTTCTTCTTATACTTACTCTAAAATTGTATGATTCATAAAAAGGTATTAATATAGTATCATAAATATATTTATATGTTATTATGATGATACCACATTCATTTTACACCACTTCTTCATATAATGAAAAATAAAAGTATTCTTCGTGTGTACGTGTGTACTATTACTTCCACATAACGATATGATTCATTTTCCATACTCATCTTTCATGTCTGGTTATAATGATAGATTTAATATTTATATATGATATTTATAACATAATTATTCTTATTTAATTATAATATCTTATCTACCTTCTTACCTTTTGATCCATTGGTAAATGATTATGTCACTTGTGCGTACGTGTGAACATCACCTCCATGAAGCGATGTGATTTGTTTATCATTTTCTCTTTACTTGGATGGGCCTTTGGTCCATTGGTTTGGTCCTCGGGTCCTGAAAGTATTTCATGCCACCTAAGGCCTTTGGACCAGTTGATTCTCAAGGCCTTCGGGACACATTAAGGCCTTAGGGCCACCCTAAGGCATTCAGGCCACATGAATGCAGGCCCCAGACACAGTACAAAAAACGAGCAGCCCCAGAAGAGGATTCAGAGCATGTGCACTCACCAGAGTAGAGACAAATGGATTTTCAGAATTATAGGGTACGGCTATGCCATCGGTACCATCCTGTGATTTTACAGGAATCCTAGCAAGACGGTCATGCAAAGGTGGAGAGTTACTATCAGGATGCAGATGCTGGGGAGAGGCAGTTCCTTGTAGATAGTTTGGTTGAATTCCCTAAGACCTTCGGGTCATGTAATCTTCTAAGCCTACGGGCCATGTAATCTCTGAGCCTATAATCCTTTTAAGGTTTCCCCCTCATCCCTTGAAAGGTTGTTATCAAAAATCAATAAAAATGAAGGCCTTCGGGCCATTCAGGTGTACGTATAGATTATCGTCTCAACGAAATGACATAAATCATTTTTTAACACCACTTAATATGAATGATTATAAATATTTATATAATGAATATATATAATATTTATAACATTATTAAAATTTTGGAGATGTATGAACCATTATCGAATACCAAGGCCTATAATCAATGAACCAAAACATACATGAAAAACGAGTAGTTAACACACAAAATGAAGAAATTAATAGAGACTTATTAATAAAATGGTGTTAAAATGTTATAAGTGGTTCATATATGATATTATAAGTATGAATATGGTTCTATTATAGAATTATGATCTAAATTTATTATATAGGTGTTTAGATCACTTACGAATCATGTCAGATATAATGTAAGAGTTTTGTCTCGAAACTTCCTTCTTTGAGACACATGTTCTTTTATGAACTTAATTTCAATTAAATGGTTTATATACTACCAAATGGATATTTAATGTAATTTATTGTACTTATTCATGGTATTTTAACTTCAAATTAAATCTCCATTTCTTTCAATGGGTTTTTATTAAAATCTTTCATAAGTTGTAAGTGTTTTCATCTCAATTTCTATTCACTGAGACATGTTTTAGTGTTATACACCAATTTCTTATTTCTATGGTGTATATATATCCCAAGTATGTATTTTGGAATTATTTATAATTTAATTAAATAGATTTACAAAACTATATGATTTTCAATGCTTTCAACAACTTTTGATTAAAAATTTACAAAATATGTTTGGGTTCTTCGTCTCAATTTTGTTTCATTGGGATATGTTTAATGTTATACACCTTTATTCTTTTATGAGGTGTATCTACTACCCAATTAATATGTTTTATTATTAAATATACTTATGTATATGGTATTTAAATTTTTATTTGAAGTTATTTCTTTAATGGGGATTATTATTCAAAAGTTACCACAACGATAAGGGTTTTACATTACAATCTCATTCTTTTTTATCGAGATTGTTTGTGCTTAAATTTCCAATCACGAAATTATATAATTTATCTATCCCAAATATTATATATTTTCTTATCCGTTGGTTATTTCTAGATATTACATGTTTTCATTTAATTTTATTCACTTTAAGTACACAAGATATTGAAAGAATGTTTTTAATGAAAACTGACTTAATTTCTCTCTTTGATCGAGAATCTTTTCTTTCATGTCCATATTTTCTTTAAAATGTTTTCAAGAATGTTTTTATTCTAAAAATATTTATTAAATTCATTTTACCCATGTTTGAATTTTTTATAGAAACCTTTTAAATGAATCATCTTTCTATTTTTAAAATGAGATACTTTTGACTTTTTACCAAAAATGTGAAAGGAATTGTTTCTTTAACATACATTGCAGAAATTAATTTCTCTGCCACCATGAATAATATTTTATTTAAAGTATCCTTTATATGTTTACATGGTTATCTTCAAAGAAAATGTTTTCAATACTAATTTGGAAATTTTTAGATTTTAAATAAGTGATTTCAAAATGATTAATGATCTTTAACTGATGGAGTATGATTATTATAAGACATGATCATGTTATCATACCCTTGTATTTATCTTATGTTCACTTATAATCATTGAATGATTTATCTTATGTTTATCCTTATTGAGAATCTGAGTTCACGGTTTCTTATGTTTTCTTTCCCCATGTTACGAATAAAGGATTTAAGTATGGTATATCTAAGAAGGTTTTTAGTTGTGTTGAACTAAGTGGGGGATGATGTAGATCCTTTTATGTGCCATTTTTTATGTATAAAAGTTTCCAAAGACACTTAACCTTTATGGTTCTGGAATGAATTATAATGTTATGTAATGAATAATTTACTAATAAGTACTATTTATGTACGCAATGTTTGGGTTCGCTTCTGAAGAGGGTTCGAGCTAAAAGTCATCACATTTCCATGTTGAATAATGTTCAGACATGGGACTCTGGATCCATCACCTATGAATCAAGAGGGTGTAGAGTCATCTTTTGGATATCCAACTATACATGAAGAACATACACAGATGCATGAACATAGAGAGTATATATGGAGGCATTATTTATACCACATGATACGACATGGAGCAACCCCCTAGATATTGATGAAGACATTGTTGATGTTATTTTAATAAATCGTGTATTTATAAATATATGTGTGTGGACAATTTTTTCCATATTTTTATTTCTATACTTGTTTAAATAAAAAAATTTACTCCAAATTTTTAAAAAAATTATAAAAAAATTATAAAAATTTATAAAAAAATTAAATCACCTTCATATTTTATAGGCTATCATATTTTGAAAACAAAAATTAACTATCAAGGATTAAGTAATCATTTAAAATATTTCACCCATGATAAAATATTTCCATGAAATATTGTTTACGATTTTTAATAATCATGACCATTAGAAATTATTAATATATCCCTCCTGCAAATGTATCAAATATATATATAGCTAATATACAATAATTATTTAATAAATTATAAAAATACAAAAATATATTTTCAAACATAATCCACATTATTTATATATAATTATTTTATATTTATATAAATTTATATATAAAAACCATATCAAAATATATATTCATAAAAATGTTAAAAGATAAAAATGTGTTAATTTTTTAAAAAACATTAAAATAATATAATTGAAAAATTAATGCAAAATATATATTATAATTTAAAAAACAAAAAATAATAATAAACTTGTGAGAATGGGGTCATGCCACCATCCTATATGGTTCGAGTCAATGGTGTTGATGAAATATATTGGTAAATAGATTTTTACCTACACAATTATTGTAAATTAAATATTTGAAATCCCTAAAAAAACTTGAACCTCGTCTAGTTGGCAGTAAACAACAATATGATATGGAAAATGGTTGTGCAAAAAAAATAATTTAAAAAATATAGGTCATTGGGGAATGATTAAAAATAGCATGGTTTTGGACCAACCCATGCAAGGTCTATAAGCTAGAATTTGGTTAAATTTAAATATATTGACTTTGAAGGGGTTATCATATGATTTAAATTGAATCCTTAAATTTATGCATTGTTTCTTAATTTTATTTTATCAGTAAATGTTATATATGTTATTATTTTTTAAATTATTATATTTTCTCTTATATAGTTAAAAATTATTATTTATATATTTTATACTATACATATATTTATAGTTAGTAAAAAAGGGGGTGGGGATGAAGCCATGGAGAAAAATGTCCATAATGTTTTAAAAAAATAAAATAATAGAAAATCAGGCCATGGGCTTTCATGCATCAAAAATTATCATCCTCGTGACGCTATTTTCCACACCTTTTCGATGACTATAAGTGATGACAACTTGTGTCTGATGGGATGATAATTTTCATCTTATCCATTAAATTCAAGTATAATAAAAAAGTATAGTTCTTTGTATTTAAATAGTAGACCTTTTTAGTCTCTACCTTTTAATACATTCATAATTATTAATTCAATAATATTATATCCAAAATAGTTAGGAAATGATAATAACATTTATATATAATCACAATATCAAAAATTATTTTATATAATAGTAATGAAAATTTTATTAAATAATAATTATTATTGAATTATTACATTATTAAAAACAACATCATCAAAATCAAAAACACTTTTATCAAATAATAACAATAATCAGAAAGGTTTACGATCCTGCTGAAGCCGATACTAAAGAAAATTATTAAAGATTAAGCAATACAAGTGGGTCAGAAAAGACGTGCAAGAATAACACCTCTAGGATCCGAGTCCACTAATGGTGAAACATTATTAGGTGCTAAAAAGGACCACATCGAGCTGCATTCCATAATGGCTCTCCTCACAAGAGCGTCTGCCACCGGATTGACCTCTTTATTATAAACATGCATCACATGTACCTATATCTGACTTGCTTGTTGAAGACAATGAAGCCACTATTGTGATTCTACAGGGGGAATTCCTTGATCTCACCTGGCCTCTACAACAACAAATGAGTTGATTCAATCCATATCCATAGGGGACTCCATCCGAAGATAGAGGTTGTCCACCACACTGCCCACTAAAGAAGACCTCTCCTGCAGATTCCAGGTTTGATTACAGCCTTCAAATACTTCCTCCGCCGAAAAACTTCATCCCGTATTGAGAGTGGCCCCCACACTTTTTTGGGTCTTCCAGTCACACCAAGAGTTCATAAAGTAATGAGATCAAAGACATCATTGTCCACTGTACCTGTTTGAATTCTTGAGGTAGCCTGGACATCTTTACTAATGGCATAAATTCATGCGTGAAGAGAGGCATGTTGGTTGTCAAATTCCAGCATGTTTCTTGTCTTCTAAACAAGGTCAAAAACCACTATCGAGGCAGCAAGCAGTAAGCAGCAGGTTCAAAACTAGGTCGCTCAAGGAGGTGTTTGTGACGGAGTTCATTAAGCCATCAAGCCCACTACTCTTACACACATCATAGTTCCGAAACAGGAGTTTTTTTTTTAATCCGTTTAAAAAAAACAAAAACCGTTCATGTTAAAAAATTTCAACAGAATTTCTCTACTATTAAATATCCAGCGCTACAGCCACTACAGCAGTCTGGATTCTGACAGAAACCATCACCCATGCCTCCCTTTTATAAGAGATCTTTCCCTGAAAATCATTTTGCATTTTCGATGTGGGATTCAGGTTCTCTCTTTCCTGCGCAGTACATTCTGCAATTCCGATGTGAGATTATGTTTCAAGTATGTGACTTTGAAATACAATAAAATATAAACTATAAGACCAATATAAACAAAATTTTAAATATTGATTAAACATATAATAAATATTTGAAAACAAAAAGAATTTCCTCAAAAATGTTGATGAAAAATAATCTATAACCTTTCAAAACCACATACTTGAAACTTAAAAATGTGTCAAGTACGTGAATTTGAAAGACTATAAAATATAAACTATAAAACGAATATAATTGAAACTTTAAACATTGATTAAACATATAATAAATAGTTGAAAACAAAATCAATTTCCAAAAAAATGTTTATGAAAAGTAATTTATAAGCTTTCAAAACCGGTTACATGAAACAAAAAAAAATTTCAAGTACGTGAATTCGAAAGAATATAAAATATAAAATATAACAACAATATAAATGAAACATATAAAACATTGATTAAACATATAATAAATAATTGAAAACAAAATTAATTTCCTAAAATATGTTGATGAAAAATAATTTATAAGCTTTCAAAACCGCCTACTTGAAACTAAAAAATGTTTCAAGTACGTGACTTTGAAAGACCATAAAACATAAAATAGAAGACCAATATAAATGAAATGTTAAACATTGATTAATCATATAATAAATAGTTGAAAAAAAGTAATTTACAAAAAAATGTTAATGAAAAATAATTTATATGCTTTCAAAACCGCCTGCTTAAAACTTAAAAATGTTTCAAGTACGTGACTTTAAAATACCATAAAACATAAAATAGAAGACCAATATAAATGAAACGTTAAATATTGATTAAAAATATAAGAAATAGTTGAAAACAAAAGTAATTTCCAAAAAAATGTTAATGAAAAATAATTTATAAGTTTTCAAAACCGCCTACTTGAAACTTAAAAATGTTTCAAGTACATGAATTTGAAAGACTATAAAACATAAACTATAAAACAAATATAATTGAAACCTAAAACATTGATTAAACGTATAATAAATTATTTAATTATTTAATTATAAATATAATTATTAATTATATAATAATTAATTAGTTAATTAGTAATATAATTATTAATAATTAATTATATGATAATTAATTAGTTAATTGGTAATATAATTATTAATTATATAATACTTGATTAGTAATATAATGATTAATTATATAATTATTAACTATATAATAAATAATTATTTAATTAGTAATATCATTATTAATTATATAATAATTAATTAGTTAATTATAAATATAATAATTAATTATAATAAGTAATTGTAATTATTAATTAGTAATTATTAATAATTAATTATGTAAAAATTAATTAGTTAATTATTAATATTATAATTAATTATATAATAATTAATTATTAAATTTTTAATATGATTTTTAATTATAATTATTCATTATAATTATTAATTAGTAATTAGTAATATAATTATTCATTATAATTATTCATTATAATTATTAATTAGTAATTATTAATAATTAATTATATAAAAATTAGTTAGTTAATTTTTAATATTATTATTAATTATATAATAATAAATTACTAAAATAGTAATATAATTTTTAATTACATTTATTCATAATAATTATTAATTATTAATTAGTTAATTAGTAATATAAATATTAATTATAATTATTCATTATAATTATTAATTAGTAATTATTAATAATTAATTATATAATAGTTAGTCAGTTCGTTAGTTATATAATTATTAATTATATAACAATTAATTAGTAAATTAGTAATATAATTTTTAATTACATTAATTCATTATAATTATTAATTATTAATTAGTGATTATTAATTATTAATTATTAATTAGTAATATAAATATTAATTATAAATATTAATTATAATTATTAATTATTACTTATTAATTATTGCTTATTAATTATTAATTATTACTTATTAATTATTACTTATACAGTAATTATTTAGTTAATTATTAATATAACTATTAATTATATAATAATTAATTAGTTAGTTAGTAATATAATTATTAATTATATAATAGTTAATTAGTTAATTAATAATATTATTATTAAGTATAATTATTATAATTATTAATTATTAATTATTAATAATTAAATATGTCATAATTAATTGGTTAATTAGTAATATTATTATTAATTATATAATAATTAATTATTAATATAATTATTATATATATAATAATTATTTAGTTAATTATTAATATAATTAATAATTATAACTAATTAATTAGTAATTAGTAATTATTAATTATTAATTATTAATTAGTTAATTAGTAATATAAATATTAATTATAATTATTCATTATACTTATTCATTATAATTATTAATTAGTAATTAATAATTATTAATAAGTAATTAGTAATTATTAATTAGTTAATTAGTAATATAAATATTAATTATAACTACTCATTAAATTATTAGTTATTACTTCTTAATTATTAATTATTACTCATTAATAATTACTTATATAATAATTATTTAGTAAATTATTAATACAACTATTAATTATATAATAATTAATTAGTTAATTAGTAATATAATTATAGTCTTTCAAAGTCACGTACTTGAAACATTTTTAAGTTTCATGTATACGGTTTTGAAAGCTTATAAATTATTTTTCATTAACATTTTATTGTAAATTACTTTTGTTTTCAACTATTTCTTATATGTTTAATCAATGTTTAACGTTTTATTTATATTGGACTTCTATTTTATGTTTTATGGTCTTTCAAAGTCACGTACTTGAAACATTTTTTAGTTTCAAGTAAGCGGTTTTGAAAGCTTATAAATTATTTTTCATCAACACTTTTTAGGAAATTCCTTTTGATTTCAATTATTTCTTATATGTTTAATCAATGTTTTTTATGTTTCATTTATATTGGTGTTATATTTTATATTTTATAGTCTTTCGAATTCACGTACTTGAAACAATTTTTAGTTTCAAGTAAGCGGTTTTGAAAGCGTATAAATTACATTTCATCAACATTTTTTTTGAAATTCCTTTTGTTTTCAACTATTTATTATATGTTTAATCAATGTTTAAAGTTTCAATTATATTCGTTTTATAGTTTATATTTTATATTATTTCAAATTCACGTACTTAAAACATTTTTAAGTTTCAAATGGGCGGTTTTGAAATGTTATAGATTATTTTTCATCAACATTTTTGAGGAAATTCTTTTTGTTTTCAACTATTTATTATATGTTTAATAAATGTTTAAAATTTCATTTATATTGGTCTTATAGTTTATATTTTATTGTATTTCAAAGTCACGTACTTGAAACAGAATCTGACATCGGAAATGCAGAATGTACTGCGCAGGAAAGGGAGAACCTGAATCCCACATCAAAAATGCAGAATGATTTTCAGGACAAGCCCTCTTATAAAAGAGAGGTCTATGTGAGGGTTTATGTCAGAATCCAGATTGCTGTAATGACTGTAGCGCTGGATCTTTAATAGCAGAGAAATTCTGCTGAAATTTTTTGTTTTGTTCATATAAAAAAATTAGGGGAAAGGCGGCATCCCGGATGCTACCTTGCACCCGAAATGCAAAGGAGGCATCCGGGATGCCGCCTTTCGGGTTCATTTTTAAAAAAAATATTAACCTGGATGGTTTTTGTAATTTTTTTTTTAAAAAAATGGATTAAAAACACTCTTCAAAACAGCCATGTACTTAGTCCCAAAGTCTCGAAGCAAAGGAGCATCTCATGAAGGTGTGCTGCACATTTTCACAATTTCGCTGACAAATCACATAGGCAGAGGTTAGGGAAATACCTGCAACTTGGATCTGAGCATTAAGGGGGATGTGGCCACGCCATAGCCTCCAGAGAAAAGTAAATCTGGATGGGGGATGAAGGGCTGTTTGAAATGCATCAGCGACCTGGGTGCTCCGAAATTGTGCTCGCACCTGGATCTGTAAACGTCCTTAGCATTGAAAGATCCGTTAGTGTTAACAGTCCAAACCAGAATGTCATTATCAACATATTTATATGACTGGATCATCAGTATTATGTCAGATGGGATGAAGTGGGGGAGGCCCCGGGTGCCCCTGTTGACATATGCAATTGACAGAGCACGGTATGGTTGGGGTACCTCGTACCAGTCCTTAATCAGTCTGTCCATCCAGTGGGTATCCCAAATATTGAGGTTGGACTGCTTCAAAACAATCCATTTAGAGTGTGACATGAGATTCTGGTAAGGGACCTTGAGAGAGGGACAAATTGAGGATGACACATAATATGGGAAGTCATTCTGCAGCTTTGGAAGAAATATGCACAGAAAAAAATTTAGAGCCTCATCATTGGAAGTGAGGAGATTCCAAGTGAACTTTACGAGGAGGGCACCGTTAATCAATGGGTTTGATGCAATCCTTCCATGCAACGGTAACCATCTTCCTTTCATGCACACAGCCAGCCCCCATGAATCATGCCTTGAAGCTTCTTGATTAGGTCGTTGGGCCATTTATAAACAGAGATTGAGTAGACAAACATTGAGGATATGATAGAGTTGGGTAAACAATTTCTCCCTGCTTGTGATGTAGACTTTCCTTTCCATTTTGCCATTTGTGTCATAATTTTAAATTGGATATTCTTTAGGTGAATTCCCTTGGTCCTTCCCCAAAACAGTGGGACACCCAGGTAATTAAAAGGCAAGGACCCTCTCTTAAACCCGAGGGATCTGGAAACTCTGTCTTTCCTCAAAATCATAATACCCTGATAAAAGGAGGATTTTCTCCAACTGATGGATTGTCCAACAACCTGCGCATAATGACGGAAGATCACCTTCACGGATTTCAAGGTTCACTTTGTGGCCTGACCAAAAAGGAGGAAGTCATCATCATATAAGAGATGTGAAGGTGAAAAAAGATCACACCCAACCTTGATCCAATTATAGTGACCAAGATGCACAAGGTCACTGTTGGAGTAGTGTTGGAGTATGTGTCCCACATCTGACGTGAATGTTTTTTCATCTTTATATTTCCCTATAAAAAAACTTCAAGGCCACCCTTAAGAGTTATCTTGGGTATTTGATCCATCCTCATTATCATTCTACATGGTATCAAAGGAGGTTATCTAACCCTGTCCACTCCCCAGTATCTCTTTTTTTATCAGAGAAGACCAACATATTTCCCCCCGTTGGGGGGCGGCGGCCCAGACCATTATCCACCGTTATAGTGGTGGCGCCCCCTATGTCTCCTGCGGGACGATACCCAGCGCGAAGGCCCCTCCCCTGGTTCTCTTGTCACCGGCCGTCCACCTATCCTACTAAGCCGCATCACCTCCTCCATCCGACGATCATCCTTCCCAGGCAAAACCACATGCCCGCCAGCTAGCATGTGGGCTAGCCTCGATGGCCCCTCCCCTCTCATGTGCACCCGCATCCGACCCCTCCGCGCTAGGTCGCCACTTCCAGCGTGATGGCTCCTGGATGATCCACTTCAACACTGAGCCCCTACTTTTCCGCGTGCGAGGGCATCTCCAGCGCGCCGCTACCCTGCGCGACGATCGACGACCCCAACTCTCACTCGCGATCCCTCCTTGCGCGATGTTGAGCCCCCCCCCCCCTCCCCCCATCCTCCGCCCTTGCCCGCCACTCCTCCCTGACAGACAATCCCCATCACGTGTGCCTCTTGTGTGACCGCTCCTCTGCGTGAGATACCCCTTCCCTAGCTGAGTTTTGATGATCAGTCCTCGACCTCAGCGTCTCAGAGCTAAGCAATTGGTAAGGTGTACGCTACCTTGGAGGAGCAAGATCATAGGTTTCACGTCTTCATGGAGAACCTACATTGTGCACGTCATCACCAAAAGCTCGACCCCTACTTGCACAATTTCTCTGATGGCCTCTCCCCTCTCATGTGCACCTGCGGCCGACCCCGCCACGCTAGGTCACCCCTCCACATTTTCGTTGCGAGCTCAGCCTCTGCTACGCTCAGACCTCCTGCGGCTTTCTTGACACCCCGACAATCGACCATGCCTGTGCGGCTTTCCCGGCGTCCCGTCGACCAGCCCCGCCTATGCGGCTTTCTTGGCGCCCCATTGACCGCCCCACCTGTGCGGCTTTCCTGGCGCCCCATCGACCGACCCCACTTGTACAGCTTTCTTGGTGCCCCTGACGACCGTCCCCGCCTATGCGGCTTTTCCGAGGTCCCATAGGCTGGCCCCACTTGTGTGGTTTTTCCGAATTCCCGTTGACCGGTCCCGCTTGCGCAGATCCTCTTCTGCGCCTCGACAACTTGTCGCGCCACTAATGTAATCTGGCTATTTCAACTATATCTTCCATCATCCATCATTTTTATCTCGAGGGGGGTATGCGACCGCATATGATTTTTTTTCGTCTTGTTTTGTAATCATGTTAGGTATGTCCAACTTGAGGGGAAGTGTTTGCAGTATTTCTTATTTTCTTTTTTTTTCTTTGCTTTTATGTATCAAATTTAGGTAGACCTAGCTTTAGGGAGAGTGTTGGAGTAGTGTTGGAGTATGTTCCCCACATCGAACATGAGTGTTTTGTCATCTTTATATTTCTCTATAAATAAACTTCAAGGCCTCTCTTAAGAGGTATCTTGGGTATTCGATTCAACTCTCTTATCATTCAACAATCACTATGAAACCTACTTAAATAATCATAAGTCATGGAAAAAATAAGTCCTGAAAGGGGATCTCCTTTTCTAACCCCTCTGGATCAACCAAAGAAGCCTCTTGGAGATCCATTGATAAGAATTAGAGTTTATCACTTCCTAAGAATGACATCGATCAACTTTATGAAAGCATTGGAGAAACCATACTTACCCAAGATATCCTTAATAAAGCTCTACTTTATTATGTCAAAAGCATTAGAGATATCAATCTTGAGAGCAAAGTTAACCAACTTGTTTTTCTTTCTTAGAGCATTGACACATTCAGAGGAGGTGGAAATACGGGTTTGGATTCTCCTTCCATGGACAAAACCAAACTGATTATGGGAAATGAGGTCTCCCATGATGTTTACAAGTCTCATTTTCAATACTTTTCTTATCAACTTTGGGATGGTGTACCCAATGGAAACCAGTATGAACTCACTTATGTCAATGGCATTGTCCTTCTTTGGCAGGAGAGCAATGAAGTACTGGTTGATCCCATGAGGCATTGAAGCATGGAGGAAGAATTATTTCGTTGCACTTGTGATTTCAGCAAGTAAAATATTGCAATAAAACATGAAGAACTTGTTAGTAAACTCATCTCAACTGGCGGCACTGTCCAGATTTAAGGAAAAGAGAGCATGATTAATTTTACTTTCATCAGGCATCATGCAAAGATTCTGGTTTTTTTATCCTTTATGTGGCATGGGAGACAGTCAACTAACTGTAAGTGAGAGTACACATCCTCATCTTTGAAGAGGTTTTGAAATTAATCAATTTCGGTGTTAGCAATTTCTGGTTCTGATAGGAAAAGGCTACCATTAACTCTAAGTGATCTGATTCCTCCCTGAAACATTTTCTCCTTGTGATGAAGATGGAAAAGCTTTGAGTTTCTATCACTATCTTACATCCATTTTGAATTAAATTGACTCCTCATGAGCCTTTTGATTCTTGCTCAAATTTACCCAAGAGAAGAAGGTAGGACGGTCTTTGTAATTTAGCTTGGGTTGTCGAATCCTCAGAGACCTAAGAAGTAACCTATAGACACGTACATTCTATGGAATTTTTTTGGCTATGAAGTGGCCAACTTGGATTGATTTTAGATGGGTTTAAAGGAACTCTAAAAGACTTAAGTGAATTCAATTTAAAATAATGAGTTGATCCTAGGTTATTGCTCGGGGTGGATTGTACGTATTTCCTTTTCAATGATTTCAATTTCTAATATTTGAGATGAGTTCATTTAAAGAGATAAAACAACATCATCAATTACTAGTTTAATTCATACACCCTTTAATACTAATCACTTATACACTTGAAGGATCAATGTTTTGAGCACCTCAAGGTAAAGGTTCGTATTAGCACTTGAAGTGTGTGGCCTTAAATTCAACAAGGATGATGGAGTTTAAACATCATCAAATAAAAATCTCAATTAAAGAAGTGATTATACATTAATGGGGTGATAAATAACATCCAATCCAGCCCCTTGCTACTCCCTTGGATCAACTCATAAGTGGTTTAGCTCTCCATTGATCCCATGGATTCAATGGAAGCGGAAAGTAGACTCATGAGGGAGGAAATGGAGAAGTAAAGAAAACAACAAAAATAAAATGATCACTCCACCGTTGTGTGAATAATTTCACAAGGTTTGGTGTGAATAAATTCACACCTTGATCCAACGGTATCAAAGTGATTTTAAGAACAACAGAATAAGAGTAGAAGAAGAACTTTTATTTAGAAACTAAATTGAATTGAACAACTTACATGTGAAAGACAAATTTGAGACAACAAAATTGCAGCATAACATTATAATTGAAAAAAGCACCAAAGATCCTTCAATCCTCCAACACCACTACCTTAAATATAAATTTTTGAGCCCTTGGTTCGATACTCCAGTAGTCCAATTCCCCTCAATTAATTGTGGTAGGCCATAGGTGGGTGGAAAGTAAGGGAGAGTTGATTTTTCCACCCTTGACCCGAGGTGGAATCCAGATTTCCTTCACCGAACAGATGCGCTTGTAAGGCCTTCTAGATGGCCGAATCAGAGTGCGCCATAGAATAAGAAACCGGAGCTCCGGATGTCTTCTAACCGTATATAAAATTTGGGCCCATTTGGAGTTGTGGAATCCGATATATGATCATATTATGAGCTTTATTTCTGGTCCGCAGAATCTGGCCCAGAATTTTATCTCTAACTTGGGCCGCCTAAATGGACACCATGGAGGCCGAATTAGAATTGGATACTGAAGAGTTATTTGTTCCTATATATGTCTTCTAGCATCCCAAGAAATTTTGGATTCAGTGGGATTTTATGTTGGGCCCCAAATTCTCATCAATGGGATGGTGTCCAATCTGCCTTCTCTAGAATTGCTTCCTTTCATTGCCAAATATCTCCATCATCCTTTATGAATCTTTCATTGATCCTTGAAGTGAATATCCAGTTCAAAAGAATATAAAATTAAAATCTTTATAATTATATTCCTTAAAATTATATGAATCACTGGGTACTTCAAATGATGTTAAAAAATGTACCACATAATAGTGCATTTTAAGAAGGTATTACAATCATAATGTGAAATGATGTTCAAAATGTAAAATGAACTAAAATGGTGTTTATGAATAATAAAGAACATGAATATTATGTATATTAAAAATGAATATTAGCCTCATTTAGTGGCTAATCACACCCCCCAACTTGAGTTTTTCTAGTCCCGAGAAAAATATATCTCAACAATATGAAATTTGAATTCTTTTTTCCAAAAACATTTTAATACACAATGATCACCAGAAACCCTTATACCAAAAAATCATGAATCCCGTCAAAATGTTTTAATATAAGATAGTTTCATAAGCAGATCTCAATCCCAAGCTCATTCCTTTGTTCAAATTCATTGTCATATTTCATCCAATATCAATTAAGTATGAGGATGTGTTGTGCATCACAATAGACATGGGGGTTCATTTTTATTTAAGGGGGGAATGATGGAAGTGCTATGTGGAATTAAATTTCAATATTAAGATGAGTATTCATTTTTTTATTGTATTCATTTTTTTTTTTGTTTTTTTTTTGTTTTTTTTTTTTGTTTTTTTTTTTGCAATTTTTCCATGGTAATTGAAGTTGCACTCAAAATAGTCAACCCCTGTAGCGAGACTTTGCCGATGACTCCCAGGCTCAAAGACCTTAGGGAACCAAGTGAAGCTCACATACTCAGGCATCATCTCGAGTTAACTCAGTCAAAAACAAATTCAAATTAACAAAAATAGAGATAAAATTACTAACTCTGGGCCAGACAACTATGGAGTCACGATCCCCAAGTGCCTAAAGCCACGCATTAGGTCATTTCATTGCTCAACACGCAATTTTTTTTAATTTTTTTTAATACTCATATTAAACTAAAATGATCACCAAACCTATTCTATTTATTTAGGGGACCCCATGAACTTAAACTAATACCCCACTATCCAAAGGACGTGCATTGTGATTTTTTTATTTGGATGAAAATATAAATGATGAAATATCACATTGGACAGCCACACTTTCCAAAATCTATGCTCATGAAATTATACAAGGATTAAAATCAGAATCAGGGTATGCTAAATTATTTGATATTCAATTTCAAAGTGTGCAATGTGTATTACCATGTTCAAAGTTAAAGGAATTTTTCCTTCCATTTACACATTTTTTTTCAAATCATTCATTTTTTTTGACACAACAGCATTTTTTTTATTTTATCTCCCCCACCCAACTTAAAACAACATTGTCCCTAGTGTTTGAAGAAATGAAAATTTAGAAGGAGTAGAGGTAGATAATGGAAGTTCAAAAAGGAAATTGAAACTGAGGATCATGGAATGAAATCACCTGGTGGTTGAAGTTGAAGTTCTTGCTGCTCCAAATTAGTCTTTTGATCTCTTAGGGGATGTAGGCACCTCCTTGATTGAACATGTATCACTCAAAATAGTACCTGAACCAAAAGAAGAACAAACCAGACAAAACAAACAACACAACGACTTATTTAATTCCAAGTATCATCATTTTTATGGTTTTTCCTGTTTTTCTGTTTTTTTAATCAAACTAATGATAAATTGTCTTCTTTTAATTTTTTGGGTAAGGTATTAATCAGGGATCACACCGCATGAAACAGATGAATACAGTGCTCCCCTTTCATACCCATCCATACTCATAATAGAAGAACCAGTCAAAAGACTTTTTTTTAAAATATAAAAATGATTACTTAATCCTATTTAAAATATAAATTTTATTAAAACAACAAAATGATAGGAAACTTGAAAACCATGGGTTGCCTCCCATGCAGTGCTTTGTTTAACGTCGTTAGCCTGACATAGACCCTAAATCTATCAATTTTTTCCTGGTTCATAGGTTGGCTCAATTAACTCAACCTTTATTTCCTGTTTATTGAATGATTCAATGAATGGTTTTAACCTTTGACCATTGACCTTGAAAATTTAACCACTTGTGGGATCTTGAATCTCTACTACCCCATGGGGGTACACATGATGCACTATGAAAGGTCCTGACCATCTAGACCTTAACTTTCTCAGGTGTAAATGAAGTTTTGAACTATACAAGAGAACAAGTTTTCCCAGTTCAAAATGTTTGACCTTGATATTCCTAGATTGGTAGGCTTGAACTCTAGATTTATTGACCCTTGAATTTTCATAAGCCTCCATCCTTAATTCCTTCAGTTCATTGAGATCTAATTTCATTTTTGTTCCGGCCAATGAGAGGTCATAATCCATTTTCTTAATTGCCCAAAAGGCCTTATGCTCAATTTCAATAGGTAAATGGCATGCTTTTCCATAAACCAACCTATATGGTGACATTCCTAGGATGGTTTTGAATGTTGTACGATATTCCCAAAGAGCATCCAAGAGTTTCTCGGACCAATCTTTCCTAGAAGGATTGACAGTTTTCTCAAGAATTTGTTTGATTTCACGATTGGGTAACTCATCTTGACCATTGGTCTGTGGGTGGTAAGCAGTGGACACTTTGTGAGAAATTCTATATTATTCCATGAGTGATGAGAATGGAAGATTTCAAAAATGAGTTCCACGATCACTAATGATAGCCCTAGGAATTCCAAATCTAGAGAAGATATTTTCCTTGAGAAATCTAATCACAGTTTGATGATCATTGGATTTTGTAGGAATGGCCTCACCCCATTTAGAGACATAATCGATAGCTAAGAGAATGTAAATATATCCCCTAGATTTTGGGAAGGGACCCATGAAATCAATTCTCCAACAGTCAAAGATTTTAACCACTAAGATGGGAGTGAGTGGCATTTGATTCCTTTTTGTGATGGACCCTACTTGTTGACAGCTAGGACAGCTTTGACAAAATGTGTATGAGTACCTTGAGAGGGTGGGCCAGAATAGACCACATTGAATAATCTTAGTAGATGTTTTCTTAGAGGAAAAGTGACCTCCACATGCCTCACTATGATAGAATTTAAGGATGGACTCTTGTTAAGATTCTGGAACAGACCTCCTAATGACTTGGTCAGGGAAGAACTTATAGAGGTATGGATCATCAAACACATAGTGTCTAACATTAGAAAGGAATTTCCTTCGAGCTTGAGTCCCTAAGAATTTTGGAATGACTCCTGTAAATAAGAAATTGGCTATGTCGGCATACCAAGGGCAGTCACTCACAGAGTATGGGTGTTCATCAGGAAATGAATCAGACACAGAAAGGTGATTTGAGTTGTCTTTGAATTACATGCTAGAGAGGTGATCAGCTGCAACATTTTCAACACCCTTTTTATCTTTGATTGTAAGGTATAATTCTTGTAAGAGAAGGACCCACCTAATCAGTCTAGCCTTAGCATCTTGTTTTTTGAAGAGGTATTTTAGTATGGAATGGTCAGTGAACACAGTGATGGGGGATCCTAAGAGGTAGGACCTAAACTTATCTAAAGAAAACACAATAGAAAGTAACTCCTTTTCAGTAGTGGTGTAGTTTATTTGGGCATCATTTAAGGATTTTCTTGTATAAGCAATGACATAAGGAGTTTTATCACAGCGTTGTCCTGACACAGCTCCAACAGCAATTTCACTGGAATCACACATAAGTTCAAAAGGAAGGTTCCAATTTGGAGATTTCATAATGGGAGGAGAGGTGAGAGAGGATTTGAGGGTTGTGAATGAACCCTCACAGCTTTCTGTCCAAACAAATGGAGCATCCTTTACTAGGAGAGCACAAAGGGGGCGGGATATTGAACTAAATTCCTTGATGAATCTTCTATAGAAACCATCATGTCCTAAGAAAGACCTCACTTCCTTGATAGTTTTGGGTGATAGAAGGTGATGAATGATGCTAACCTTGGCTTTATCAACTTCAATCCCCCTACCTGAGACCAGATGGCCTAGAACTTGTCCCTCTTTAACCATGAAATGGCATTTTTTCCAGTTTAGGACTAGATTCTTTTCTTCACATCTTGACAAGACTCTCTCTACATTCCTCAGACATCCCTCAAATGTATCCCCAAACACAGAGAAGTCATCCATGAAGACCTCTAGAAAATCCCCTACCATGTCTGAGAAGATTCCCATCATGCACCGTTGGAAGGTTCCAGGGGCATTGCATAACCCGAAGGGAATGTGTTTGAAAGCAAAGGTTCTGAATGGACATGTGAATGTAGTCATCCCTTGATCCTCTAGGAAGACCTCAATTTGATTATACCCTGAGTACCCATCTAAGAAACAGTAGAACACATGAACTCCCACTCTCTCAAGGACTTGGTCAATGAATGGTAAAGGGAAATGGTCCTTCTTGGTGAATGAGTTTAACTTCCTATAGTCAATGCAGACCCTCCATCCACTACTCACCCTTGTTGGAAGAATCTATCCATCCTCATTGGTTATCACTGTGATTCCAACCTTTTTTGGAACCACTTGGATTGGGCTCACCCATTCACTCTCAGCCATGGGATATATGATACCAGATTTTAACAATTTCAGAAGTTCTTTCCTTACTACCTCCATGAGATTAGGATTGAGTCACCGTTGAGGTTGACGACATGGCTTTGAATCAGATTCCAGAACAATCCTATCAGTCTCGATAAGTGGGATAATCCCAGGAATATTAGAAAGGGTCCAACCAATGGCTTTCTTATGCTTCCTAAGGACATCTAGAAGCATTATTTCATGATTATCTTCAAGAGAAGAAGAAATGACAATAGGATGTGTTTGATTGTACCCTAGGAAAGCATACTTGAGTGTAGCGGGAAGTTCCTTCAATTCAAGATCAGGTTGGTTCGAAATTTCAACAGAATATTGGGACATTGGATCAATTTCAATTTCTTTTTTAGAGTTTCAGATAGGATTGATTCCCCACATGTATAAGTTTCAGCTACTAGATTGTCTTGATTGGATTTAGGGAAGGAATTTGGAGTGGTCTCCATGAAAGTGGTTTTTTAAAGGTTTCACTGATTGTTGGACCTAAGACTTCATCATAAGAGTAATTTGAAAATGATTCAAGCCAAGGAGATAAACTTCCTTCATATGAACAAAGGAAATCAATCTCATCCTGACTTAAACATTCATCAAATATTCCTTGATGTTCCATGGATTCATTATCAATGCTTCTTATCATGTTTACTTCATGAATTTCCTCGTCATCCCCTATTTGTGAGCTTGCATTATAGATGTTCAAGTCTAGACTCATGTTCCCAAAGGTGATGGTCATGTTCCCATTTCGAACTTGGATAACAGAGTTGATTGTTGCAAGGAAAGGATGACCAAGGATGATTGGGGTTTGTTCCTTATTTCTTAAGTTTGGATGGTTGTCAAGGACAATGAAATCAGCAGGGTAGATGAAGTTTTCAACCTTTACCAGAACGTCCTTCAAAATCCCCTTTGGAACCCTATTGCTATGATCAGCAAGCTGAAGTGTGACAGATGTGGGTTGGAGCTCTTCTAGGCCTAACTGGCAGTACACAACATATGGGATGAGATTGACACTAGAACCTAGGTCACACAAGGCCTTGAAAACTTTGCTCTCTCCTAGTTCAACATTGATGTAAGGGAAACCCAGGTCTTTTAACTTAGGAGGAATGGTCCCTTGAATGGTGGTATTCACATTAGCAGCCAAAAGGACTTGGTTTTTATGTGAAAATTTTCTTTTAAAAGTGCACAAGTCCTTAAGGTACTTTGAGTAGGCATGTATGGTTTGGATTGCATCGAGAAGGGGTATGTTCAACTTGACTTGTGAAAATATTTCCCTCAATGTTTCACTCAATTCAGGCTTGGGTTTCCCCCTCATGCGTTGAGGAAATGGTGCAGGTTGTGGGGTTGTTTGTTGAAGAGTCGTTTCTTTCACATTGTTATCAGTTTCCTCAGTTTGATCTTGGGGTTCATTTTAATTTTCATCCAAGTTTGAATCTTCAGGTGGGTTCTGAATTAGTTGTTCAGGTTTCTCAATTGATTTCCCACTTCTTAAAACAGTCACAACCTTTAGTTGTTCATGAGTTATTTGAGAACAACTTGACTCTCCCCTTGAAGTTGAGGATGGCACCACCTGAGTAGGCATGGGTGCCTTTCCAGTTTTGATGGTTTTAAGTTCTTGTTTTAGGGAAGTGACTTCTGAGTTCATCCTCTCCATTTGTTTGCACAGTTGTTCTAGTAGGCTTTGTGGAACAGTTTGGGTTGGTGCTTGAGAAGATTGGTTTATCCCAGGGGGATATTTTGGAGGTGGGATGGTTTGTTAAAAATGGACTGGGGGGATGTTGGTATTGGATAGGTTGGGTTTGGAACTGGTTATGGGTTTGGTAGTTCTGATGGGGGTAAGGATTTTGTTCCTGTGGTTGGATAGGTTGTGGGTTATCTTTCCAGCGGAATCCGGGGTCTTCATTATACCTTGGGTTGAAGTTGTTTTGGTATTGAGGCTTTTGAAAGTTCAAGGCATTTACTTTTGCTGGGGGTCCTCCTAAAAGAACATCCTTGATGGATGGAATGGTTGGGCAGTTTTCTGTCTTATGGTAATGTTTGTCACAAATTGTGCAAACAGGGTCAACAGTTTGGATTTCATGGACTTTACTAAGGTCTATCTCTTCAACCTTCCTAGAGAGTGCTGCGAGTTTAGACCTAAGGCTTTCCTCTTCTCTAAGTGTATGAATTCCAGAAGTTCTTTGTGGCTTTTCAGAATAAGGTGAAGTTCCCCATGTTTGGTTTTGTTCAGAAAGGCTTTCTAGATACTCGTAAGCATCATTTGGGGCTTTTTTTTAAAGATTTCATTACACATCATGTCAATGAATTGTTTGTTCCCCGGACCCAACCCTTCATAGAAAATTTTCACTTGTTCAGGAATAGAAAAACCATGGTGTGGAACCATGTTTAGAGTGTCTTTGAACCTCTCTCATGTTTCATAGAATGACTCTCCCTTTTTTTCAAAAAATTTTTGGATACTCTTTTTAAGTGCAATTGTTTTATGGTGTGGAAAGTATTGTTTGTAGAATTCTTTTTGTAGTTGGTACCAACAGTTGATGGATGATGGTCTCAAATTTTTTAGCCAATTTTTAGCTCGATCCTTTAAAGAAAAAGTAAATAGCCTCATCCTAGCTGATTCTAGTTGATGTGGGGGACACATGGTTTCTAAAATGTCATTGAACTCCTTAATGTGAAGGTAGAGCATCTCGGACTCCATTCCATGGAATGTGGGAAGATGGTTTAGGACATGGGGTTTAAAGATGTAGTTGGCATCACCTAGGTAATTGTGTCTAATGCATGAGGGGGCATTGGTCCAAAAAGGTGTGAGGTAGTCATTCATGGTTTGATCGACCGCATTCCCCAAGTTTGGGGCTGCCTCATTTGGGTTTCCATTTTGGTTTCCACCCGGGTTTATGAGTTGGTTTCTTTGAAGACCTTCCATTGAAATGGGCTCAATTTTAGACTCTAGAGTATTGGGAAGATTAGGATCTAATGGAATGAGTTCCCTTAGTGTACTTGACTCCCCAACCCCAGGACTATCCACCCTAACTAGACGGTTTGATTGATCGCGAGTGTAGGCGGACATGCGCCAAAAGAAAAAAAAATGAGAAAGAGACATGATAAGAGAATTTGGATGAGAAAAGAAGAAATGGGGGAGAATAAAATGGGTGTTTGGATGACTTACTTGGGTCCCGGGAAACGACGCCAAAATTTGATTCTCGCTCAAATTTACTCAATAGAAGAAGGTAGGACGATCCTTGTAGTTTAGCTTGGGTTGTCGAATCCTCAGAGGCCTAAGAAGTAACCTATAGACACATACATTTTATGGACTGTTTTTTGCTATGAAGTTGCCAACTTGGGTTGATTTTAGATGGGTTTAAAGGAACTCTAAGAGACTTAAGTGAATTCAATTTAAAATAATGAGTTGATCCTAGGTTATTGCTCGGGGTGGATTGGACGTATTTCCTTTTCAATGATTTCAATTTCTTATATTTGAGATGAGTTCATTTAAGGAGATAAAACAACATCATCACTTACTGATTTAATGCTTACACTCTTTAATACTAATCACCTATACACTTGAAAGATCAATGTTTTGAGCACATCAAGGTAAAGGTTCGTATTAGCACTTGAAGTGTGTGGCCTTAAATTCAACAAGAATGATGGAGTTTAAAAATCATCAAATAAAAATCTCAATTAAAAAAGTGATTATACATTAATAGGGTGATAAATAACATCCAATCCAGCCTCTTGCTACTCCCTTGGATCAACCCATTAGTGGGTTAGCCCTCCATTGATCTGATGGTTTCAATGGAAGCGGAAAGTAGACTCATGAGGGAGGAAATGGAGAAGTAAAGAAAACAACAAAAATAAAATGATCACTCCACCGTTGTGTGAATAATTTCACAAGGTTTGGTGTGAATAAATTCACAACTTGATCCAACGGTATCAAAGTGATATGAAGAACAACATAATAATAGTAGAAGAAGAACTTTTATTAAGAAACTAAAGTGAATTGAACAACTTACATGTGAAAGACAAATTTGAGACAACAAAATTGCAGCATAACATTACAATTGAACAATGCACCAAAGATCCTTCAATCCTCCAACACCACTGCCTTAAATAGACATCTTTGAGCCCTTAGGTCGAGTCTCCAACATTCCAAGTCTCCTCAATTAATTGTAGTAGGACATAAGTGGGTGGAAATTAAGGGAGAGTTGATTTTTCCACCCTTGACCCGAGGTGGAAGCCAGCTTTCCTTCACCGAACAGACGCGCTTAGAAGACCTTTTAGATGGACGAATCATAGTGGGCCATAGAAGAAGAAAATAGATATCCGGATATCTTCTAACCTTATGTAAAATGTGGGCCCATTTGGAGTTGTGGATTCCGAGATATGATCATATTAATGAGCTGTTTTTCTGGGCCGCAGAATCTGGCCCAGAATTTTATTTCTAACTTGGGCCGCCTAAATGGACACAATGGAGGCCGAATTAGCATTGGATTCTGAAGAGTGATTTGTTCCTATACATGTCTTCTAGCATCCCCCAAAATTTGGGATTCATTAAGATTTTATGTTGGGCCCCACATTCTCATCAGTGGGCTGGTGTCCAATATGCCTTCTCCAGAATTGCTTTCTTTCATTGCCAAATATCTCTGTCATCCTTTATGAATCTTTCATTGATCCTTGAAGTAAATATCCAGTTCAAAAGAATATCAAATTAAAATATTTATAATTAGATTCCTTAAAATTAGATGAATCATTGGGTACTTCAAATGATATTCAAAAATGTATCACATAATAGTGCATTTTAAGAAGGTATTACAATCATAATGTGAAATGATGTTCAAAGTGTAAAATGCACTAAAATGGTGTTTATGAATAATAAAGAACATGAATATTATGTATATTAACAATGAATATTAGCCTCATTTAGTGGCTAATCACTTTCCTTTCAGGTCAAGCAAATTGTCAAGATTGGAGTGGATCTACAGCTCTTCATGAGAGGGAATATCAATTCTTTGATGGTCGAGCTGGCATTCTTCCAAGGCTTCCTCCGCAGCTTTGATATCAGCATCGAGGTTGGAGAAAGAGGACTTGCTCCAATCTCTAAGAAGAAATTTAACTCTTGAGTTTCCCTGCTAAGGCACCAAGCGGAATGCCTACATGTTCGCTTTTCCATCCCTCTTGCGCAGTCTCCTTGCAACTAGGGATGGTTAACAACGCATTAAAGAATTTAAAGGGTAGGGGAGCTGACCTTGAACAGTCCAGATGGACCTCAATGATGATGGGGCTATGGTCCGAGTTCAATCGGGAAAGAGTATGGCCTGCGATAATAGCATGGGAGCTTGCCTCTGTCAACTGGTATAGGCATCTGTCCAGCCTGCTTGCTTGTCTCCCATTAACTGCGTATCTGCCACATGTGTAATCAGCACCAGTGATAGGAATATCAATAAGACTGCATGAATTAATCCATGAGCCAAACTCGTCGGAAGCGATTCTGCTGAATCTGGCTCCTATTCTTTCTTCTGGTCTCAACACGGTATTAAAATCACCAACCAGAAACCAGCTGTGATCTCTTTGATGTGATAGATTAGCTAGCTCACTCCAAATTTCTCTTCTTTGTGCATAAGAGTTGCTCGCATAGACAAAAGAACAAGTGAACCGCGAATCATTCAGCATGAATGAGATTGAGACATGCTGAAAGCTAACAATGGATGTGAGAATCTTAACACTGGAGTGAGTAAGAACCCGCAGTGTTTCTACAGCACTGCTGTGAAGGTTGTGAGAACAAAAAGAATACCCATGGAGTTCCAATTGAAGGCCCTCCAATTCTCAAACGACATCATGGGTTCAACGATTCTGACCAGTGATGGTTTGTTCGTATCAAGAAAATGCCTAAGGACATTGGCAGTCAGAGGATTCCCAAGACCTTGGCAATTCCAGAAAAAGACCTTCATTGATTTTTTGAAAAGGTTCTAGCCCTTGTTTGGGGTTTCTTTTCATTCTCCATTTCCATGGCTTTCAGCTTGTTTTTCCCTCTGGCCTTTTTCTTCTTTTCTTTATGGGTACTGCCATCCCCTATGTTTCCATTTTTCTTAATTAGCTCCGGTGCTTCCTTCCCATCACTTTTTTCTGCCAGTGACTGGGGTTCAACAACCTCATCAGCCCAGAGAATTCCAGAGAGTGGGGAGAAAGAGCTTGATATCTCCACTCCACCTGAGGTGCTTCCACACGATGTCCTCTTGGCAGCCTTGTTTGAAGGGATCCGGGTGAAGGCCCCATCATCCGGCCCTTCCAGGATCACAGTGCCATTATAAACCAGGGTAACCTCCTGGTCAATTGCATTTGTGCTGTTTACAGCATCCTCCAGATTAGGGGGATCAGCCCGTGTGTGTGCGCGCGGGGGGGGCTCTTCCTCCTTGCTAGAATTAATTTGACCATCACAAGGGTTTGAAACGGTAGCCTCCCATTCAGCAGCAGTTTCAGCTGGGGTTACATCCTTGGTGATCAGCGTGTTATCTTCCAGGCCTATTTCTCTGGGTGCAGAGTGATACATTATGGATCATAGGGGATGATGGATCACTGGAGACCTCCCTTCTGGTGGCAATAGTTTCAGATTGCTTTGGTCCATTATGGATCATGGGGGGGGGGGGGGGGGGGGGGGCTCTTCCTCCTTGCTAGAATTAATCTGACCATCACAAGGGTTTGAAACGGTAGCCTCCCATTCTGCAGCAGTTTCAGCTGGGGTTACATCCTTGGTGATCAGCGTGTTATCTTCCAGGCCTATTTCTCTGGGTGCAGAGTGATACATTATGGATCATAGGGGATGATGGATCACTGGAGACCTCCCTTCTGGTGGCAATAGTTTCAGATTGCTTTGGTCCATTATGGATCATAGGGGGGGGGGTCTCTTCCTCCTTGCTAGAATTTAGCTGACCATCACAAGGATTTGAAACGGTAGCCTCCCATTCAGCAGCAGTTTCAGCTGGGGTTACATCCTTGGTGATCAGCGTGTTATCTTCCAGGCCTATTTCTCTGGGTGCAGAGTGATACATTATGGATCATAGGGGATGATGGATCACTGGAGACCTCCCTTCTGGTGGCAATAGTTTCAGATTGCTTTGGTCCATTATGGATCATGGGGGGGGGGGGGCTCTTCCTCCTTGCTAGAATTAATCTGACCATCACAAGGGTTTGAAACGGTAGCCTCCCATTCAGCAGCAGTTTCAGCTGGGGTTACATCCTTGGTGATCAGCGTGTTATCTTCCAAGCCTATTTCTCTAGGTGCAGAGTGATACATTATGGATCATAGGGGATGATGGATCACTGGAGACCTCCCTTCTGGTGGCAATAGTTTCAGGTTGCTGTGGTCCATTATGGATCATAGGGGAAGATGGATCACAGAACTTATCTTTACCTCTGTCCAGCTTCTTTGGGAAAAATGCATCATCATGTCCTTTGATCATGCAGAAGCTTTAGACATTTGCTCTTCTGCATTCAGATGGCAGATGACAAATCAGGTTGTAGTCCTTGCAGAATTTCAACTGCTTTTCATATTGAATCTTCAGAGTAATTCTGTCGGGTGGTGAGCACCACCTCCTCAACAAGCATGGAATCCATGTCCACCTCGACCAGCACCCTGGAGAAGTGCTCATATCTTGGGTTAACGGTCTCCCTGTCCAGCCTAATTGGCGTACCAACCGATGACCCAATGTCCCATAAGATCTGTGGATGCCAGAATAGCCAATTCATCATATGAATGTGAATCCATACCTGGGCATAGGTGTTCCCAACATTGGAAGGGTCGAATTTATGATCCCATTTATGGATACAGATAAAACCTGGTTTTAAAGCCACCGAACCAAAGCTCCATGCTTTCCTTTGGGGTCATCGGAGGGTAAAATGAAGTGATATAAACCTCTGCCCATCGCAACCATTTTCCACTCTCTGAAGCCCCAGATCCCAATGATCCTCCTTCGCAGATCATCTAACATCCACAGCTTCTCTCCTTTTTGCGTGATAACCCTAGCGGTGATGGAGGATCTGCGGGCATTCAGCCTTTCTACCACTGCCTCCTGATTCGCTGAGGCATGGGCAACCCTCCCCGTTTTGAAGAACGTTCCAGGAGATGGGGAGTCGAGATCCGAGAAGGAAAAGCTATCAGTTGACTTAACAATGTTTGCAAGAATCCTTCCTTCACCTTTCGAACCCGCATCCGGGGACGGTCAGTGTTAGGGTTCTTCGGGGGAACAGAGCCGTAAGAGCTCCTTGTGCCTGCAGAGATCCAGACAATCCGATGCATGGCCAAGCTTCCCATCCTTCACGGGTTTTGAGCCAGGTTCGCGAGCACGATCGCCGGTAGTGTCGCCTTCCTCCCCGCCTTCACGGTAGGTCCGGGGTGGGGTTACTAGGAAATAAAGGACTGCGCCGGATAATTTTTTAATATGGGTTTTAAAAAAATAAAAATTAGGTAAAAGGGGCTAGGGTTCCGGTATTTTTAAAACTGGGTCCAAGATGCGTGAACCCTGTTCACGCATCACTGACCCCGGGAAGATGCGTGAACGGGGTTCACGCATCTTTACCGCGCTGAAGGATGCGTGAACCGCGTTCACGCATCCTACAGTATCTTTTTTTTTAAATTTTTTATTTTTATTTTGTTTTGTTTTGTTTTATATATATATATATATATACAAACAAAACATAAAATTCAGCAGAATTTATCTGCTATTTAATATCCAGCAGAACTGCCATTACAGCAGTCTGGATTCTGACAGAAACCATCGCTCAGGGCTCTCTTTTATAAGAGGGTTTGCCTAGGAAATCATACTGCATTTCCGATGTGGGATTCATGTTCTCTTTTCCTGCACAGAACATTCTGCATTTCCGATGCGGGATTCTGTTTCAAGTATGTGACTTTGAAAGACTGTAAAATACAAACTATACGACCAATTTAAATAAAACTTAAAACATGAATTAAACATATAATAAATAGTTGAAAATGAAAAGAATTCCGTAAAAAGGGTTGATGAATAATAATTTATAAGCTTTCAAAACCACCAACTTGAAACTTAAAAAAGTTTCAAGTACGTGATTTTGAAAGACTATAAAATAAAAACTATAAGACCAATATGAATGAAACTTAAAACATGGATTAAACATACAAGAAATAGTTGAAAATAAAAACAATTTCATAAAAAGTGCTGATGAATAATAATTTATAAGCTTTCAAAACCACCAACTTGAAACTTAAAAATGTTTCAAGTACGTGTCTTTGAAAGATTATAAACTACAAACTATATGACCAATATGAATAAAACTTAATATACGGATTAAACATATAATTATTAATTACATAATAATTAATTAGTTAATTAGTAAATTAGTAATATAATAAATAATTATAAATATTCATTACAATTATTAGTTATTAATTATTAATAATTAATTATATAATAATTAATTAGTTAATTAGTAATATAATTTTTAATTATTATTATAATTATTAATTATATAATTAATGATTATATTACTAATTAACTAATTAATTGTTATGTAATTAATAATTAATAATTATATTACTAATTAACTAATTAATTAATATATAATTAATTTTTATTAATTAATAATTATATTGGTAATTAACTAATTAATTATTATATAATTAATAATTACTAATTATAATTACTAATTATATTACTAATTATAATAAATAATTATATTACTAATTAATATATAATAATTATAGTTAATAATTATAGTACTAAATAACCAATTAATTTTTAATAGTTAATCATTATATTGGTAATTAGCTACTTAATTATTATATAATTAATAATTAATAATTAATAATTATAATAAATAATTATAATCACTAATTATATTACTAATTAATCAATTACTTATTTTATAATTAATAATTATATTACAAATTAACTAATTAATAATTATAGATAAATAAGAAATAATTATAATTAATAAATATATTACTAATTAGCTAATTAATTATTATATAATAAATAATAAATAATTATATTTAATAATTATATTATTAATTAACTAATTAATTATTATATAATTAATAATTAATAATTAATAATTATAATTATAATTAATAATTATTATTAAGATTTATATTACTAATTAACTAAGTAATTATCAATTAATAATTATACTACTAATTAACTAATTAACTATTATATAATTATATTACTAATTAACTAATTAATTATTGTATATTAGTAATTAATAATTAATAATTATATTAATTATTAACTAATTAATAATTATATTACTAATTAACTAATTAATTATTAACTATTTGTTATATGTTTAATCCATGTTTTAATTTTCATTTATATTGGTTTTATAGTTTGTATTTCATAGGCTTTCAAAGGCACGTAAACGTATTTAAGTTTCAAGTTGGTGATTTTGAAAGCTTATAAATTATTTTTCATTAATTTTTTTATGAAATTCATTTTATTTTCAACTATTTCTTATATGTTTAATCCGTATATTAAGTTTCATTCATATTGGTTATATAGTTTGTATTTTATAATCTTTCAAAGACACGTACTTGAAACATTTTTAAGTTTCAAGTTGGTGGTTTTGAAAGCTTATAAATTATTATTCATCAGCACTTTTTATGAAATTGTTTTTATTTTCAACTATTTCTTGTATGTTTAATCCATGTTTTAAGTTTCATTCATATTGGTCTTATAGTTTTTATTTTATAGTCTTTCAAAATCACGTACTTGAAACTTTTTTAAGTTTCAAGTTGGTGGTTTTGAAAGCTTATAAATTATTATTCATCAACCCTTTTTACGAAATTCTTTTCATTTTCAACTATTTATTATATGTTTAATTCATGTTTTAAGTTTTATTTATATTGGTCGTATAGTTTGTATTTTACAGTCTTTCAAAGTCACGTACTTGAAACAGAATCCCGCATCGGAAATGCAGAATGTTCTGTGCAGGAAAAGAGAACCTGAATCCCACATCGGAAATGCAGTATGATTTCCTGGGCAAGCCCTCTTATAAAAGAGAGCCCTGAGTGATGGTTTCTGTCAGAATCCAGACTGCTGTAATGGCAGTTCTGCTGGATATTAAATAGCAGATAAATTCTGCTGAATTTTATGTTTTGTTTGTATATATATATATATATAAAACAAAACAAAACAAAAAATAAAAATAAATTTTTTTTAAAAAAAGACACTGTAGGATGCGTGAACCCCGTTCACGCATCCTTCATCAACTTCGTGAAGGATGCGTGAACGCGGTTCACGCATCCTTCAGCGCGGTTAAGATGCGTGAACCCCGTTCACGCATCTTCCCGGGGTCAGTGATGCGTGAACGGGGTTCACGCATCTTGGACCCAGTTTTAAAAATACTGGAACCCTAGCCCCTTTTACCTAATTTTTGTTTTTTTAAAACCCATATTAAAAAATTACCCGACTGCGCCCCATGGGGCTCCCTCCCCGCCCTGTCTTCAATCTAATAACTATAATAACGGTGTAATAAAATAACAATAAAAATAATAGGTTGATTTTTGAAAAAACTAATGCACAAAGGCCACATCCGTCTTGCCGTCATTGGGTTTTAGTCTAAAGGCTGATACCTCCTTTGCCCAAATTTTAAAAAATTAATAATATATATATATATATATATGTTTGTATATCGGGTATATGTATTGTTTTTATTTTCTTTTGTTTGGATACATATATATAAAAATAATTTTTTAATAATATCATTATTATTAGTAATTGATTTTTTTTATATTACTAATATAATTAAGATTGTAACACTCCAAGATTTTATATTATGTTATCTCTTCAAAGTATTTCAATAACTTGCGCTACATACAAGATCGTATTCGAGTGCACCATGACTTACCAAACTAGCCGTTCAAAAAAGAGGTTATCAGTAGTATTAACCACGTATTAAATTTTATATATCCTTTATAATTTTAACATTCATCTTTTGTGTTTCTTAGAAATAATATAAGAAAAATTCAATTTTTAAGATAAAAGTGGTATTTTTAAAAAAATGCAGTTTTTTCCGCTTTTTAATGGCGAACCTTTTTTAAATCCAATATTTGATACTTTTATATATTCAATTAAGTGAAATTAAATTCTTCTTTAGAACAGGGATATAAAAATTTAATTTGGATCAATTTTTGGTACTTTTCTGATAACTTTCATATTTTGATGAATAGTGAAAAAATACTAAATTTTAATTAAAAACAACTTTTTTAATCGAAATAATTTATAGTGTTAAATTATATATTTGAGTGGTTTTAAAGTATCATTAGACTATATTTTTATCATTTAATATAATTTAGGTCATTGGATGTAGTTTCACATTTAAACTGAATATAAACAAGTGTCAATCTTTTTATAGTTATTATTTCTTAAAAACATGTTTTCTGTTTTAACAACGAGAATTAATTTTAAATTAATTTCCACCACTTATGTGTTTTGAATTTGGAAAAACGGATTCCATATTTGGAATTAGGAGATCCAAATTGTGTAAATAGATAACTTTTATTTTTAGACATGAATATTTAGTTCAGTAAATATTTTATTTATCATGGATTAATGGTAAATCTGGTAAATTAGGATAAAAAATAATATTATAATAATATTAAATTACCCTAACATGTGTCATATTCCTATTAGTTGATATATGTCTGACCAAGGGCATCCTTGGGTCGATTTTGGGGCCCCATGGAGCCACTTGAAAGTGCTAATGACACTTTATATTAATTAATTTAAAGACAAAAATGACATAAACACATATATTTTAGTAAATCAATTTTTACATGGGGTTATATAAGTTATTTTTTTGAATATAAATATTCATTAAAAAGATAAAAAGATTTCCTACATAATGATATTTTATTTATAATTTTTAGACATTAAATAATTAAATTTATTTATGACACAATGATGATGCAGTAATTACCTTATTAATGAATGGATCAAATAAATGGTATTGTAAATATTAAAATAAATATAATTTGAAAGTTTTGATGTCATCCACGAATTTTATAGGTGAATATGACATGTTAGGAGTGATTCAATGTATTTGGTTTGAAGTAATCAAGTTGTGATGACTTTCACAAAAACCAAATACTAAATAGTGTCAAAATTGACATAAATGAGTTTTTTAAAACAAATATTATATTATTAAATTATGTAATAGTCTTAAAAATCTAAGGTTCTGCCAAATAACTTATATAATGATAGATATATTAATAATGAATCACATGGGGTTCGCTTGGCTTATTATAGTAAGTTTATTAACCATATAATATAAAAATACAAAGAGACATAGTAAATGTCAAACTATTTAACTAAGAGTTAAATCTAAAAGATAGGGTTAATATAACGACCTAAACCTGTCTAAAACCTATTGGTTGAGAGGTTTTCGACTCATCCCCACCTTAGCCTCTAAATAAATCATTTTGGAGCCATTAGAAACCAAAAATGATTTTATTATAAAATAATATTTCAAGATTTTCCTAAAGTGACCCTCACCTCTCTTGTAAATGAGTACTTCCCCTTCTCTTAATTTCATACCTCCAAAGCCATTTGGCTCGACCAACCCCTGCCCAAATATCCTCCCAACTTTCCTCCCTTCATCCTAGAGGTCTTCCTTTGGTCAGAAATCCAACCTAAGGAGCCCTTTTGACCAAATCAAAAGGAAGAACCCGAAGAAGAGGTAAATATTTCATCACCTCTTTCAAGTTCTTTTTTCTTCCACTTCCTCTTTCTTTGTTGTTTCCATTCTAAAATAATAACTCCAATATCTTCTATGTACTATGATTTTATTATAAAAATGGTACAACCATATTCATTATTCTATTCATCATATGAATGACAAATCCACTATACGTGCGTATGTACGACTTTCCGTCTCCACGTCGCGGTGTAGTTTGTTATTCAAACACTTCATTATTTGGATGTGTATAATAATGAGTATAGCTGATCTAAATAATAAATATAACATGTTAATGATTCTTTATATATGATATACCATCCAATTACATATGATTTCACCATCAATATAATGATATCGTCGCTCGTGCGTACGTATGGATTACCGTCTCCACGACGCGATGAGATTCATTCTCACGTTCACCATTCAACGATGATTATAAAAATATATATTATTAATAAGTATGTAATATATGACATAATAATGCTACTGGATATATATGTATGTATTTATGTATGTATGTATGTATGTATGTATGTATGTATGTATGTATGTATGTATGTATGTATGTATGTATGTATGTATGTATGTATTTACTTACATATATCTTATTCACCTACTTCCGTTCAATATGAAATGAAAACGGAAACAACGTTTATGCGTACGTATGACCTACTGTCTCCATAAACGGTGTCTTCCATTTCAAATATCTATCTATTATAAATATTTATATTCTAAATATATATGATATATAAATTAAGGTTTATATTTTGGAAGTATTTAAATCATTATCTAAATGATACGATCGAGAATAACAAGTTAAAACACGTACGATAAAGAAAGCTATTATTACCCAAAATGTTAATTTAACATGGAAATCATTATTAAATGGGTAGTATAAAGTCATAAATGAATCATGTATGATAATATAAATATGAATATGAGTCTGGAATAATTTAATAACATACTATGGTCATTATATAGAAGGTTAAACGTACCCTCGACCAAATGAAAGTTCAAGGTAAGAGTTAATTTCACAATCTTTTTATTATCCGTGGTTGTTTTTACGTGAGTATCTACTGGGACATATTTATTATCCATGTCCATGTTTCATAAAAGAGTTTTCAAAGGTATTATTTTTAAGGGAATCTTTTACTAAAACATCAGTTTAAATGTTTTAAAGATTTAATCTTCTAAACCTTTATCATTAATGTCCATGTTTTCAAAATGGTTTTAAGAAATTATTTATACGGACATGAATATTTTAAAATGTTAATTCCTTTCAAATGTTTCAAAGTGGTATGAGACACTTTGATTAAAAATGTCTTTAAATTTCTTCCTTTCTAAATTGTGTGACTTTTAAATGTTTTCATGAAAAAGTGATATTTCTCTCAAAGAGTTTTACAAATCATTTTCATCTATGTCAACATCCTTTAATGGATTTTAAACTTGTTTGAAGTTGATTTATTAAGATACAAATCTTCCATATTGTATTGAAGGTTTTGTGATATATTTGACTGTGGATGTGTTATTTTTATACCATTCATGGTTTATGGATAAATTATTGACATTTCATATGCTAGTTTTAATATGAAAGTTTATGTTATGAATCAACCTTTTCATATGAGGAATTTATTGTACATAGTAAGTGATGGATGTAGCCCACTATTGCTCCTCAATGCATCGGTAGGTCTCATGAGACAATTAGACATGGAATTGGTCGAGGCCTTTCCCAATTTGATATATGGTTTTGGTCGAGGCCTTAATCATTTTTAGACGTCTTGGTTGAGGCCTTGACAAAATGTTTCAGAATGTATCGCATTATACATTCCTTCATTATGAAAATAATATTGATGGTTCATGTGATTATTTGACTAGTAGAATACCCATGACTGTGTTTTATTATGACATTATTTACTCAGCTCATATTTCTGCCATAAAGTGTTCATGTTTATTATTTGTAAAGGCATGTGTTTTAAATTATTTACCATGCCTATTGTTTATGTTATCTTCCGCTAAATTGTTTACCCTTACTGAGCATCTGAGCTCACCCATTTCTTATGTTTTATTTTCCTATGATTTCCAAGAAGTGTATTATGATTGATATGCAGGGTTAAGCTAAAAGGGATAATGGCATTCTCAAAGAAAAATTTATGCTATATTTTATGTTTGAAATTAAAATGCCAAGTTAATGTATGTAATCTATTTCCAAGACTATTAAACTGATCGGTCTTTCGAGACGTGATTTCATTTTATCATGCCAATATATTAAAATAATGCACCAACTATGGGTAACTGGGGTTGGGGCGTTACAATTAGTATCAGAGGAAGTTTAGAAACAACCTTAGAAATATATTTAGATAAACTCTAATTAGAGAACATTACCCTAAGATAGAATTTGAGGATTAGTATAGAAGAACTTCCTAGAAATGTGGTAATGTAAAGATTTTGTGTATTTTCCAAGAAATACATCCCTGTCTGGACACGAGCATGTAGAGTCTAGCACAAATGTACCTAGGAGTGAAAACTCCGACAAAGAGTTTCAGGCTTGACCCGGGGTACCATAGTACATGACAACGGGCATTGTTGCACTCTTGGTTATGGCACTCTCGGGGGATATGATTAGTAAAATTCACATTTTCATTGCAAGCCATTATGAAGGATTTAGAAGTAAATACTTCCCCAAAGAAAACATTTTATGATTATAGATTATATGCATAATCTTTTAAATTTAAATTAGGTATTTTACAAGTTTGTAATTTTGCATTGTGATTCATAAACTAACCTAGTGTATGCCATTGTTTAGAAATGTTGCCTAGTAGAAGGAATGAGAATTCTAGCAATATGTATTATCGAAAGATTAAGAAGGATCATATCTTTCAATGTATTAAGCCAACATTTAAAAGGGAAATAGTCTCCCACATATTCTCATCATATAAAGAAATAATATCATGTGTTAATAAGATAAGAAAAGAATTCTTCGAGTCCTATGGATTTAAATGGAAGCAAGAGAAGAAAAGGATGGAAGAGAGAAAGATGAGTAAAGGGAAGAGGGGAAAGAAGGATTTTCACATATGTGATAACTATAGGAAGAATCACCTTGGTAAATACTTGAAAGGAATGAGAGTTTTTTATAAGTGTAGAGAAAAAGGACACCAAGTACGTGATTGAAAGGGTAAGAAGAAGGATTCAAATGTAAAATGCTTCATCTGCAAGGAGTTGGGACACTACGCGAATCACTGTCCAAATCATCAAAGTATACCCCAAATACAGCTATTGGATAATAGTCAAGTTATGATACTACCAAAGATGAAGAGGAATGATTATATTTCTTATGTTGTTATTAAATTATTGTGTAATTTGAGTATTGTATTAATGATGTACATGTTATAATAATTATAGAGTATATAAGGATTGTACTATAGTACTATTTCATTAAGGATTTGAGATTATATGGTTATAAGAAAAGTGACTCAATAGCAAGTTAAACTTTTTTGGAAAATACATGGTTGAAGGAAAGATAAACATTAATATGGTTCTTATACTGAGGTAGTGATTTTGGAATAATATATTATTGATTTGGATAAATTATATTGGATATTCTTGACTACCTTGAAACTGATTAATGATTTGTATATTCCATCATTATTGGAGTTTACAACATTTTTGGACAGAAGGAGTATATCCAGAATTCTATAAGGAATAAGGGAGCATGAATGTAATCAATAAGGTTTTATGGTAATTCAGGGTGTTACATTATTTTAAAAGAATACATGATGAAGGTTTCCACATGTTATTATGTGGCAAAAAAGATCTTCACTTTGTTTACCTTCCTTATAAATTTTGGACTGTGAGTTTGGACAGAAGTATTTTGGATAATTCTAAAGGTTGGAATCAATTAAGTTTGACATTGGATAATTTTGTTAAGTTTAAATCATTTCTTGAGATTATTTTTGGATTGTCATAAAAAGGACAACCCGGAGGTCCGGCGATAACCCGTCACATCCGACAAGGCCACGAGACATGAACCTGTAACCAAAGGGCGACAAGGGTGCATCACCTACCACTGGCCCATGTAATGTCCTGGATTGTATAATGTAGTTATTTTAAAGGTATGATAGATGAATTATAAATTAATTTTTTAGAACTTTATACAATTATGATAAATATAATAATTTTAAGTTCTATTATCTTTTAGAGTGATAGATGAGTTTGTGGTAGAAATTAGTTAAAGGATGAAACTCTACTTGTCAAGTATATTTTCTATCTCTTATTCTATGAGGAAATTAATTCTTAAAATTTAGGTAAGGGATCTTAAAACCAAAAATGTGTTATCCTATTACCTTATGTTTTGTTGAACTGATGATATTTTAAATCATATTAGATTGATGGATTTAAGACCCTCAATTTTACACTTTTTTGTGACTGATGACCTCAATCACTCTCTATAAATATTTACGTTTTTTCTCCAATTATGTGCCTCTAATTTCCACAAATGTTATCCTAATCTAGATCATAATTTTGAGGTGACTTTTTTATTTCCCTTTCCCTCTTATTAAGACTAAATTTTATCAACCCAATTTCCGATGTGGGTTTTCGAAAAAGGTATTTTTCTATTTTTAACCTTTTATTTTCAAAGAACAATTTCAAATTGCAAGGACACAATTTATTGAAGTAGGGGAGAATGTAACACCCCACGATTTTATAGTATGTTATCTCTTCAAAGTATTTCAATAACATGCACTACCCACAACACCGTGTTCGAGCGCACCATGACTTACCAAACTAGCCCTTTAAAAAAGAGGTTATCAATAGTATTAACCACATAATAAATTTTATATATCCTATATAATTTTAACATTAATATTTTGTGTTTCTTAGACATTATATAATAAAAATTAAAATTTTAAGATAAAAGAGGCATTTTTCAAAAAATGCAATTTTCCGCCTTTTAATGACGAACCCTTTTTATATCCAATATTTGACACTTTTATATATTCAATTTAGTGAAATTAAATTATTCCTTAGAATAGGGACATAAAAAATTTATTTTGGATAAATTTTTGGTAATTTTCTGATAACTTTCAAATTTTGATGAATAGTGAAAAAATACTAAATTTTAATTAAAAACAAATTTTTCAATCAAAATAAATTATAGTGTTAAATTATATATTTGAGTGATTTTAAAGTATAATTAGACTATATTTTTATCATTTAATATAATTTAGGTCATTGGATGTAATTTCACATTTAAACTAGACATAAACAAGTGTCAATCTTTTGATAGTTATTATTTCTTAAAAACACGCTTTCTGTTTTAACAACAAGAATTAATTTTAAATTAATTTCTGCCACTTCTGTGTTTTGAATTTGGAAAAATGGATTCCATATTTGGAATTATGAGGTCCAAATTGTGTAAATAGGTAACTTTTATTTTTAGACATTATGAATATTTACTTCAGTAAATATTTCATTTACTATGGTTAAAGGGTAAATCCGGTAAATTAAGATAAAAAAATAATATTATAATAATATTAAATTACCCTAACATGTGTCTTATTCCTATTGGTTGATACATTTATGATCATGGGCATCCTTGGGCAGATTTTGGGACCCCATGGAGCCACTTGAGAGTGATAATGACACTTTATATTAATTAATTTAAAGTAAGGACAAAAATGATATAAACATATATCTTTTAGTAAAACAATTTTTACATGGGGTTATATAAGTTATCTTTTAGAATATAAATACTCATTATAAAGATAAAAAAATTTCCTAAATAATGATATTTTATTTATAAATTTTAGACATTAAATAATTAAATTTATTTATGACACAATAATGATGCAGTAATTACCGTATTAATGAATGAATCAAATAAATGGTATTGTAAATATTAAAATAAAAATAATTTGAAAGTTTTGATGCCATACACGAATTTTATAGGTGAATATGACATGTTAGTATTTATTAAATTTATTTGGTTTGAAGTAATCAAGTTGTGATGACTTTCGCAAAAACCAAATACTAAAAAGTCTAAAAATTGACATAAATGAGTTTTTAAAACAAATATTATATTATTAAATTATATAATAGTCCTAAAAATATAAGTTTCTTACAAAGAACTTATATAATTATAGGAATATTAATAATTAACCACATGTGGTTCTATTGGCTTGTTATAGTATGTTTATTAACCATATAATATAAAAATACAAAGAGACATGGTAAATGTCAAATCATTTAACTAAGAGTTAATTCTAAAAGATAAGGTTAATATGGTGACCTAAACCTGTATAAAACCTATTGGTTGAGATTTTTTCTACCCATAACCACATTATAATATAAATAAATCATTTTTGATCCATTGGAAACCGAAAATTATTTTATTATAAAATAATATTTCAAGATTTCCCTAAAATGACCCTCACCTCTCTTATAAAAGGGTACTTCCCCTTATCTTAATTTCACACCTCCAAAGCCATTTGGATAAGACAAAACCAGCCCAAATATCCTCCCAACTTTCCTCCCTTCATTATAGAGGCCTTAATTTGGTCATAAATCCAACCTATGGATCCCTTTTGATCAAATCAAAAGGAAGAACCCGAAGAAGAGGTAAATATTTCATCACCTCTTTCAAGTTCTTTTCTTCTTCATCTTTCTCTTTGTTTGTTGTTTTCATTATAAAATAATAACTCCATTATATTCTATATAATATGATGTTATTATAAAAATGGTACAACCATATTCATTATTCTATCCATCATATGAATGACAAAGTCACTATATGTGCGTATGAACGACTTACCGTCTCCACGTCGTGGTGTAGTTTGATATTCAAACACTTCATTATTTGGATGGGTATAATAATGAGTATAACTGATGTAAATAATAAATATAAAATTTTAATTATTATTTATATATTATATAACATCCAATTACATATGATTTCACCATCAATATAATGATATTGTCGCTCGTGCATACGTACGGATTACCGTCTCCATGACACGATGAGATTCATTCCCACGTTCACCATTCAATGATGATTGTAAAAATATATATTATTAATAAGTATGTAATATATGAAGTAATAATGCTACTGGATATATATATATATATATGTATTTATGTATGTACTTACATATATCTTATTCACTTACTTCCATTCAATATGATATGAAAACGGAAACAATGTTTATGCGTACGTACGGCCTACCGTCTCCATAAATGGTGTCTTCCATTTCAAATATATATCCATTATAAATATTTATATTCTAAATATATATGATATATAAATCAATGTTTATATTCTGGAATTATTTAAATCCTGATCTAAATGATATGATCGAGAATAACAAGTTAAAACACGTACGATAAAGAAAGCGATTATTACCCAAAATGTTAATTTAAAATGGAAATAATTATTAAATGGGTATTATAAAGTCATAAATGAATCTTTTATGATATGATAAATATGAATACGGTTCTGGTATAATTTAATAACATACTATTGTCATTATACATGAGGTTAAACGTACCCTCGACCAAAGGAAAGTGCAAGGTAAGGGTTAATTTTACTATCTCTTTATTATCCGAGGTTGTTTTTACATGAGTATCTACTGATACATATTTATTATCCATATCCATGTTTCATAAAAGAGTTTTTAAAGGTATTCTTTTTAAGGGAATCTTTTACTAAAACAACATTTTAAATGTTTTAAAGATTTATTCTTCTAAACCTTTATCATTATTGTCCATGTTTTTAAAATGGTCTTAAGGATTTATTTATATGGAAATAAATGTTTTAAAATGTTAATTCCTTTCAAATGTTTCAAAGTGTTATGGGACACTTTGATTCAAAAATGTCTTTAAATGTATTCCTTTATAAATTGTGTGACTTTTAAATGTTTTCATGGAAAAGGGATATTTCTCTCAAAGAGTTTTACAAATCATTTTCATCTATGTCAACATGTTTTGATGGATTTTAAACTTGTTTGAATTTGATTTATTATGATACAAATCTTCCAAATTGTATTGAAGGTTTTGTGATATGTTTGACTATGGATGTGTTATTTTTATACCATTCATGGTTTATAGATAAAGTATTGACATTTCGTATGCTAGTTTTAATACTAATTTTTATGTTATGTTTCAAACTTTTCATATGAGGAATGTATTGGACATAGTAAGTGATGGGTGGAACCTGCTATAGCTCCTCGATGCATCGGTAGGTCTCATGAGACAATTAGATACAGAATTGGTTGAGGCCTTTCCCAATTTTATATATGGTTTTGGCTAAGGCCTTAATCATTTTTAGACGTCTTGGCCAAGGCCTTGAAAAAATGTTTCATAATGTCTAGAATTATACATTCCCTCATTATGAAAATAATATTGATGGTTCATGTGGTTATTTAACTAGTAGAATACCCATGAATGTGTTTTATTATGACATTATTTACTCAGCTCATATTTTTTCCATAAAGTGTTCATGTTTATTATTTGTAAAGGAATGTGTTTTTAATTATTCACCATGCCTATTGTTTATATTATATTATGCTAAACTGTTTACCATTACTGAGTATCTAAGCTCACCCCTTTCTTATGTTTTATTTTCCCAAGATTTCCAAGAAGTGTATTATGACTGATATGTAGGGTTAAGCTAAAAGGGAATAATGGCATTCTCAAAGAACTATCTATGCTGTATTTTATGTTTGAAATTAAAATGTAAAGTTAATGTATGTAATCTATTTCCAGGACTGCTAAACTGATCAGTCTTTTAGGACATGATTTCCTTGTATCTTGCCCATGTATTAAAATAATGCACCAACTATAGATAACTGGGGTCGGTGCGTTAAAACGATTTATTTTAAAAATATATTATTAACTACTTTATTAGTTACTTTAAAAATTATATTATTTACATCATTATGAAGATTTATTATTTTAATTATTGTAAATATTTAATGATATAATTAATATATATTAATAATGTAATTACTAACATTTAATGATAATAACATAATTGATGATACTTCATTGTAATGTAATTAATAATATAATACTTAATAATAATTATGTCCATTAATATTTGAAATGAAAATGTTATGTTTTTAAACAATAAATTTTATGACATGTAAATTAGGTTTTGTTTGTTATATTTAACATTTTTTTATTTTCAATTATGTTTTATATGTTGAGTTAGTTTGTCAAATTTGAATTAGATGCTATTTAAATTTTATAATTTATATGCTTTCAAAGTCACCTATATGAAACACAATAATATTTCAAATAGATGATTTTGAAAGTATATAAATAATAAAATAGAAATAAAATCTAAATGAAATTTGACTCACTTTTTAAAAATATAAAAAATAATTAAAAATAACAAGTATTTCATAAAAACAATTAATTAAAAGTAATTTTAGTGGCACAATATATAGTTGTTTTATAACATTGCATTTGTATTTAAATTTTTTTTACATTCCTTTGGATTTAACTATTTTTTATATGTTTAGTTAATGTTCTAAATTTCTTTTAGATTTTAATTATACAATAATTTATGTGCATTTATTTTTAATTTTTAAATATTATGTTTTAATATATTATGTTTGTGTCTTGTAAATTAATTTTGATTTATTATAATTATGGAATTATTTTTATTTTCAACAAATTTTTAGATATCTGGGTCATGTTTTACGTTTTATTTAGATTGTTTTTATAGTTTATATTTTATAAGTTTTTAAAGTTACATAATTGAAATTTAATAAGTTTTCCTATATTTCAAATAGTCGACTTTGAAATCTTATAAAATTTAAACTATAAGTAAACTATAAATAAAAATTAAAAAAACAGCTAAACATGTAAAAAATGGTTGATAGTAAAAAATATTTCATTAGTTTAATAAAGAAACAATAATATAGAGGATAGAATAAATTATTCTTTCAAATATTTTAATTCAATAAAAAGCATATAAATGAATTAGTAAAATCACCATTTATCATGAAGACTTGTCCCATAATCTAGTTTGTGAATGAGTCACCCGTATCGAGATCACTGACCTCTCTACTGGGGTGAAGTATGATGAGTTAAAGAGAGATCTTCTTCAGGCACTGGAACCTCAAATGTTTGATGCTCTGCCTGTGACTCATTAGGAGGATGTGGCATCTAGATGTCTTCATGTGCACCTGGTCCTTCTCCCACTGCGTAATTGGAAAAAACCTGTCATCATCTGTTGGAGGAACCATAAGGTTTGTTAAGACTCAGGCACGAAAGGTGGAGACATGAGAAATGACCTCTGATATAATCTCAGATCAGTTGTACCTGAAGAAAATTGTGGATATCCTCACGACATAAATAGATATCATGCATCTTGACGCACAACGTCAATCAGTTAAGGCTGTACTACTAGAGGTGCGAGCACTACCTGTGCAACATGTGAGTCCTCATATGTAGCACGATGTCGTCTATGCCGTCACTGTCGTGCCTCCTCAACATCAGCAGCTATTAGAGGAGGTTCCTGAGCAAGAACCTCCTCTCCCTATCTAGGAACGACATCTCCTTGTGGTGGATGATCAAAGATACTATAATATAGAACACGATACATTAACATCATCCCATGTGCTGCAACATGGTACATTTCCTGACTAAAAACTCCCCCTCCTCTGGATCAGATATATGGATAATATGTTATATTTAAGTATGATGAAAAGAGATTCAAAATAAATTAAAAAAATGTAAATCAAACAAACTAATGAAAATTTATCATCTTACCAGATCCTGAATCCCTCTACTGTGTAGAGTAAGATACAATATAAAATTTAGTATATACCACATATCATACTTGAGTTTCTCTACTAGAGAGAATTGCATCGCACACGTACCCTAGATATGAAACGATGATCACCTGTCCCAGAGGTCCAGATAATCTGCATGTCATCGATACCAATTGACATCCTCCCTCCCTATCAACTTCACTAAATGAAGCGTTATTGGATGTCCAGGTAGAAAAGGAATAATATAAAAAAATCCAAACCGATGCATGACTCTATCTAGCTAGTTCCACTCAACAATATAAAAGTGAATGAGAGGAACTACAACCATTACATTGTGAATACCATTAGTGCAATATGCAGGCAACTAGTCTAATAGAGCTCATTAGGGCAACCATGCAATCTGAAATGACATGTGACATTTGTTAATTATTTTTTTACTAAAAACAAAAAATATATATAATATTATGAAATTGATTAGTTAAGGAAAGACTGTATATACTTATATCGGTGGGTACTAGGCTGTCCAACATGAGGCGATATACACCCAAGTTATGCCTTAATGTCCTAAAAAAGGGGTGTACCTGACTTCCACATGTAACGTACAATATAGAAAGTGATAAATAATAAGAAATTAAATTTAATAACTCATAATAGCATAAGAAAACAATAAAGATGAGTGATCCCACCAGCGTCCACATAGAGCATCATGCAGCACATCTATATGAATCTCCTGATCAGAAATAATAAGGGAGAGTGGAGGGATTCACTTTCATGCCCACATCTAAATAAGGACGACACATCCTCCAAGATCAGTGTGATCTGGTCGGCATGTCATGCATAATGCTTTATAAGTGCATGCTAAGAACACAGATCCCATATGTATCTTTTGGTATGATCAAAATCCTCTAGTAGCCCCAGATACATCATGTGCACATGCATACCCGAGTGATCAGTGCACAATTATCCTCCAATGAGTTGTAGTATATATGCACGGGAGTAACATATGACAATATGCTAGTCAACGTCAATGGATAACTATGAAAAGTGAATCTCAATCCATCTCATAGACATCGATCCATTATTTATATCATCATCACCCCCATAATGTCATGGCCTATAAATAGTTGTACATGATCAAACCAATCTCCACGGGTGAGTCGTATAACTACTTCCCATTGGATAGGAAGACCGAGCAGAACTGCCACATCCTCAAGGGTGATGATCATCTCTCCCTCAGGCAAGTGGAATGTGTGTGTCTCAGGTCTCCATCTCTCGGTGAGGGCAACAAGGAGGTGGTGATCAAGGAATGTAAAGTCAGATACAACAACACCATAGTAGCCAGCATGGTGTAGGTATGGTACAATGGTGGTTGGAGGTGTAATGTGATGATAATAGTGGGATTTATGCACCCTGATACATCAAATATCATAGCCCACTAACATGTCACGTGAAACATTATAACATCTTGTTACCTATTTTTAGGTAACTCCATTCCCTTTACTCGTTTTCCTCTTTAATTGCATGCATCATGGGACTCCTGGTTATGGAGAGCATTTTGTTGGAAAAAATGACTTAATGTTCAAGGATAGATGTTCTTTTAGATTAATGGAGTTTGGGTATAAATGTGTTAATGGATTTGTGGGGTTCTTCCCAAGTTCGGAGATCTCCTGAGGTGTTTTTGAGTTTTTGTTTAAGAACCTAGAGTTTTATGTTGTGTGCTGGGAAATCACATGACGTGTAAGGGGGTTATATGATGTGTACTTGGTCGCTAGACACAAGTCGTGAACTATTTACATGGTGTGAAAATGGTATACACTGTTTAATTGTTACACAATTTGTTATAATAAAAGTTTGGTTTTTAATAAAAAGGAGATGGGGTTTTCAACATACTTAATTGTCATAGATTACACGATGTGTAAAGGTGTTATATGTCATGTAAATTTTAGAAGCTTGACTTTTAGGGTGTCGCTCAGCTGAAATTTTATTTCATTATCTCACAGCTCTCTTGGCTCTTGACCTAGAACCCTTGTACGACAATTTTCAGAGTCTCCATTAAATCTGTACTGATCTGTTTAGTGATTGATCATCGTGGCTTTTGGTTTGCGTCTTTACTAGGAATTAATCCTTTCTAATTCTTCATTTCTGTAATCACAGTAGTTCCATGGTGTCATGTTATCAGATCCTTTGAGTCATGATAATGTTTCTTCTTGATTTCTTCTAGATCTAGGGTGTGATCGTGTTTTGGGGGCCATTTCCTTTGTATGTTGTGGTGCGACGGGTGTGTGTTCTTGAGGTATATGTCGTTCCCTATTCTCCACCAACCCTTTTTGTAAATTGAATCAATTATAATATGTGTAGATTGATTCTAGGGCCTCTATTGTTGGTATTGTGTTCTTTTGTCAGTTGATACTTTGTTGGTGTGTGCATACCTGAGTTCTTAGGTAGGTGGTTCTATCTCTAGTCTGTGTTGATGAACTGTATTGCTCCTGTTTTTATAAATTGATTTATACATAAATTTTTAATGATTATTTTGTGCATGTAAATGAATTTGTGATAAAATGCAGGTTATACCTAGTTTTTGGAAAATGGAAAAGGTGTATTTTTAAAAGCATTGAAATTATTTATGAATTGAAACACATGATAAGCCTTGGGTATGTAGGTGAAATGTTTAGCTTAGGTTCATTTTCAATATTACCACCGGGAGGTTAGCTCATAGGGCTTTTATATTCTCCCTAAACCTATCATTATAGGGACTTGTTCTTATCATTGTTGGGGGGTGGTCACTCATGGGGTGTTCTTATACTCCTTAGGAATGTATTCTAAGTACTTATTGTGCATTAGTCATTGTTGTGGTATGATTATTAGGATATCCTAACATGTTGATTTCTTTGGCATGATTTACATGTGTAAGGATTTATACTGTTTTAGATATGATATGCATGCTTTGGATTTTTCAACATGATAAATAGAAAATTATGCTTAAAATTAATATAACTGCCTTTGTTTTGGAATTTCTAGAAAAGGGAAATATTTATCATGTTTTGATATTAATTCTTTACTGTTTATCATGCCATGTTTTATTTTAAATGAACATACTTGGATTATTGTATAGAGACTTATTGTGGAACACCTGGGTGGGATCCTACTGATCCTATTAGCTCACACCCTGCACACTTATTTAGCATTGCATAGATCATTGTATTTATTTTGATGCAGAAAAAGGCAAGGCTTTGTAGTGAGGTAGTTATATTTTTTGTCAGCTATATGGGTAACTGGTGGTGAGATGGTGGGAGTTTTCCTATGCTATCTCATGGAGTAGTTGGTTTTACCCTATTTTAGTAGTCCTTTATGGTTGGAAATGTAATTGGAGTTTTTTTACTCTTGAGTTGTTTGGTTTCAGTTATGGTATGTATTTAACATTCATTGTTCCTAATTGTATTGTTTATATATGTGTCATTTCATCACTTCAAGTTGGGTGAAATCATTACCTCTATTATTTTTTGATTCCCAGGTGCTAGTCACCAACCCGTGGGGATCAGGAACACCCTTTGGGTATGTGGCATGTTAGGTCAGATACCAGTTTGGGAGGGTATTCAGGTTGGTTTGTTACAATTTGATATCAAAGGTGGTCTGTCCTCAAGAGTCCTTATCTTGGTATGTCTGGTAGACTAGAGATAGGATTGTCGAGACTTGAGAGGTATATTGTATTGAGTGCCTGACTAGATCTTATTGTGATGAGACTCAAGTTACCATGGAATTTTGAGATGCGTGTCTCTTGTTTTAAGTTCATAAGGATAATCTCAACCTTTTCTTATAGTTTATATTATTTGAACTGATATTTTTCTAATGTCTGATCATTTCGTTTGTTCCAGTGTGTATCAGTATGCCTCTGATACGTGTTCTGTGAGTTCCTTAGGAGGGTGAAACTGATTCTCCTTAAGTAATCCTTTGATGGATTAGAACTTTATCGAGGCTATCATGAGGGAAGTTCATGTTGTCCACCAGAATGTTCCACAAGTTCAGAAAACAATTGTTGAGGTACAACCAGGTGCTGTAGGAGACAGGGATCGATCAAATGAGTTTTTACATGAGAAGCCACCATCATTTAAAGTTATAAGTAAAAATCAAGAGGAATAGTAATGGATTTAAAATATTAATCTAATTTTCTAATTCCTAGAAACACATGAGAATATCAAGGTGAAGTGTGCAGTGTTCATACTTGAGAGTCCTAGCAAGCATTGGTGGGATTCTATGGTATATGCTGATAAGCTTGTGGGATTAGTCTGGAAGGGTGATAAAACACAATTTTGTTGAATATTTTATTTATAATAAATGAAATAATTTCCTCACATTGTGCTAAATATGTTAATTTGTAGAATGTTTGGGATTAGATCATTCATTCGAAAATTTGATGGAAATTCCAGTTTTACCATTTTAAAATTCACTATAGTATTTTAGGAATAAATATTTTTATGTAAATTATTTGGGATTAAAATTTTGCAATTGTGTTCCTGACTTAATGAGATACAAATTAAATTCAGGACATGGGAGATGGATCGTGCATTGGAGTAGAGTAAATGGTCCATGAAGACAAAGTTGGACTGAACTATCCAGATTGGACATCACTTCACCATTTGGGTCGTATCTTCTTCATCCGGACTTGGATTGGACCCAAATTTGGAGGAAAGTTTGGGGAAATTATTATTCAAAAATAATAATTCTATAAGGTTAAAAAATTATCACGTTTTAAAGGTCAAATATGTGGTACAGGTGGGACTAAAAAAATTGGACAAATTTCCCTTTCACATTTTAAAAACATTTTTTAACCCTAGCCCTCCCCAACTATATTTATCGGATGTTTTCACTCTTTGGGAGGGGTTTTTGAGGCTTTGGGAAGGTTTGGATGAAAGGTTGGATCTTTTGAACACCTCTTAACCCTTGGAAGAAGTAAGGACTTGTGCAAAGTTCTCTTCCAAGAAGGCTCTCCTCTCCCACCTCCACTTTGTTATTCCTTGTTTTTATGCTTGTAACATGAATTTATTTAATAAATATTATATATTATTCTATTTAAATATTTATATTTTTATTCTTGGGCTGGAATCTAAGAGTGTAGGTGATATTTGGTGTTCCCCAATCAATCCATTACTTATGCAAAACATCACCACAATGACAACTCCGCCCATGGAAGAGTGATTTCTTTCGTATTTGATCTAATCACTAATACATTAATTTTTTTATTTTGAATCCATAAACATACTGTAATTAATAAATTGTGTTCAATTAATTGAGTTTTAATTTCTAAGTTACTCGATCGACTTTCACTTGACCACGTGGTCGGGCTTGTGTAAAATGTGTGAGTGAAACCTCAATCACAAAATCTAATCAACTTGGGATAGAATTGTAGGGTTCAAGTCTCATAAAAAACTCAATTAATTCTACTCAAGGGAGGATATTCTTCCCTAATTGTCCATTGAACATAATTTGGCTTTTGGATCATAATCAAGGTAGGGTGTTGCGATTGGATTTCCTGAAGTTAACCTATGGATCATTTTTTAAATATTTGTGGTCTTGTTAATTTTTGTAGGTTTAGGGGGTTGAAAAGATTAGGGGATCATAATTGAATGAATTATAATAATATGGGATAATGATAAATGAATGGTGAATAGGTCATATTATATCAACTACATCTTCTCATATGTTAATTAAACCGTGTCCTTGATTGTTCTTGTTTATTGTTTAGTTTATTGTACGAAAGTCACAAAACCAACCCCCCCATATTGTGTTTATTTTTTTTCAATTATTTACCTTTTTTATTTTCTTCAAGACAATTAAGGGTCATTTAATTCACTTCCTCCTTGAGATAATGACCTTGGTCAACCACTATACTATACTTAGTTAAATCACAAACATTTTTTGAGAGCGTGTGCAACAACACTCATAAAATTGGAATCATTAATAGGGAGGAAAGTGTTTTATTCAACCAACATTAGGTAAGTTATTTATTCTTATTTTTTATTTTGTTTCTCTTCTTCTCATCCCTTTTCTTTTCAGTTCTTTCTTCCCCACCTCTTCTTTTTTAAACCATCAATTGAAACCTCATTTAATGATATTGGTTTACACTTCTTTGTGTTTATCTATTTTCTATGATTTATGAAACGATCCTATCTCGAGGATATTCTTGATCTAGACCCTGAGATTGAGCACAAACTTAGGGATCGAATCATAAAATCTTGGTCTATGAGAAGTGTTGACATTTACCCAACTGGGGAATTCCTCCATTTTGGGAACACTGAAATTGGAAACACTTCTATATAAAACCTAAAACAAGAGACAATGGCAGAAAATAATGGAAATGAACTTAATAGAAACATTAGATAATTGTATTCTCCTGATATTAACTATCAACCAAATTGCATTGCATACCCAAATCTTGAATCATACTTTAAACTGAAATATATGTTAATTCACCTACTTCCAAAATTTCGTGGCCACTCTGGTGAGGATCCCAATAAACATCTTATAGAATTTAATGTGATTTTCTCAACCCTTAAACCCAGAAATGTATCTGAAGATCAAATAAAACAAAGAACATCCACATTCTCACTTGATGGAGCTGCGAAAGATTGTATGTATTATTTACAACATGAAGATGTAACTTGTTGGAACGATTTGAAACGTCTTTTCTTGCAGATATTTTCTGGAATCAAGGACCACTTTTATTTAAAAGGAGATCATAGGGATCAAGCAGGCACATGGGGAGTCAATGTATGAGTATTGGGAGAGATTTGATAAGTTTTGTGCAAGCTTCCCGTATTATAAAATCAGTGAGAAACTCCTCAAACAATACTTATATGAAGGAATCAAACCTATAGAGAGAAGCATGGTGGATTCCACAGTTGGAGGATCATTGGTGGACAAAACACCAGTATCCTCACTTGCATTGATTGACAAAATGGCATAAAACTCACAATAATTTGGTGATCGAGATACACCACATGTCAGGGGAGTACATCAGGTAAGTCCTTCTATTGAAAACAATTTGATTGATATTAAGTTTGAATAATTGAAAAATATGGTGAGACAGATTGATTTAGAAAAAAAGACATCCCAACCCCCTCCTTCAAGGCCTTGTGGAATTTTCACTGATACAAGCCACCCAACTGACTGTTTCCCCCAACTATAAGAAACATAAGATTGTGAAATAGTGTTTCCTGGGAGACCATATCAGCAGCAACAACAACCATATCACCAAAATAAGTTTGATTCCTTTGAACCAACATATAACAAGGGGGAAGGATCAATCAAACATGAGGTATGACTCTAGACAATAATAAATTCCCCCCTTTCAACAAAACTTCCAGCAGCCTCCTCTCTACCAACAGGGTTTCCAACAACCCCAAAGGAGATTTGAATCTCAAGAATCAACAAGACAACAACAAGGGTCTTATCAACCAAAGGTAGATTCTAATACTGATGATATTTTGAAACAAATTGTTCCTAATCAATAGAATGAATTGAAGAGTCAAGGTTCAGAGTTTATAGAGTTAAAGACACAAATTAACCAGATTTCCACCGCCCTCCATGAACTGGTAAGTAAGAATTTTGGAAATCTACCTTTACAACCTACTCTAAATCCAAAGGGGAATGTTATTTCCATCACATTGAGAAGCATGAAGCAAAAAACTGATGCTTCACCACTTACCATTCCACTGGGATTCACCTCAACTCCGAAGAAGCCCCATTCAAGAACAACTGATGAGAAACCTAAGGAGAAAGATAAAGTTAAGAAAAAGATTGATGACATTCCTCCTAAACCCCTCCCCCTTCCAGACAGGGTTTTACAAAACAATAAGATGGTTGAAGAGGTGATGAAAAAATAATTTTTGGATACATTCAAGCGTGTGGAGATCAACATCCCTCTACTTGAACCCATCAATAAAATCCCAAGGTATGAAAAATTATTAAAATAACTTTGTACCAATCGAAGAGGGATAAAGGGAAATGAGAGGATAAATATTGGAAAGAATGTGTTAGCACTCATTACACTAACTCTAGAAATTCCAAAAAAGTGCCAGGATCTTGGGAAATTCACCGTCCCATGCACCGTAAGGGAGTTACACTTTTATGATTCTTTATGTGATTTAGGAGCTTCCATAAATGTTATGTATCACTCTGTATTATCTTATTTACAATTTGGTGAGTTGAAGACGAAAAGAGTAGTGGTGTAGTTGGAAAATAGAGCTAAAACATATCCTATGGGAGTCCTTGAGGATGTACTTTTTCGGGTAAGAGACATGATCTTTCCCACATATTTCAACATTCTTAACATTGAGGATGATTAGGTATGTTCTCGTGATCCAATTATATCAGGTAGTACCTTCCTGAAAACTAAAAAACCAATCATAAATGTCCATGAGGGTACACTTTTCATGGATTTTAGGGATGAAGTTTTAATATTAAATTTTTATAGATTCCATGAATTACCCCTTAGAGGGCTATTCTGTTTTTTTATCTCCCATTTTGAACCACTAAGTAAAACCACCATGGATTTTGATTATCCTATGCTTAGGGATATCATGATAATTGGTTCTAGTTTGATGTCTAAGAGTACTTCCACACATGTTTCTAATGTATAAGAATCTCTTAGATTTTATTTTTAAATGGATTCATATTCTGATTTTGATCATGTTCAATCTGATTATGACATGGCTGTTGAGTATACTGAAGGATTTGATGAATTATTCTCTAATTTTGATGATGTTTATTCTGATACTAATCTTATTTGTGTACATATTTCAGTTCCTTCAATATTTCTGTCGATACATCACCCCCTTCATTGGAGCTCAATCCATTACCAAAAAATCTCAAATACTCATACTTATTGAATGGTGAGAAGTTACATATTATCATTGCTAATAATCTCACTTTTCAACATGAAGAAAATATTTTGAATCTTTTGAGGGAAAACATCAGGGAAATTGGGTGGACCTTGGGTGACATATCAAGTATTAGTACCTCCATTTTCATGCATAGGATTCTTTTAGAGGATGGGGCTAAACCGGTTAGGAAGCCACAAAGGAGACTGAATCCAACTCTTCTGGAATTTTTTTAAAAAAAGTTGAAAATTTGCTAGAGGTAGGTATAATTTATCCAATTTTAGATTCATAGTGAGTAAGCCCTATTCATGTTATTACTAAGAAAAGTGGTGTTACTGTTGTAAAAAATGATAAATATGAGTTAGTTCCAATGAGGGTGAAAAACAGTTGGCAAGTGTGTATTGATTATTGGAAACTAAATCAAGCCACTCTCAAGGACCATTTCTACCTCCCATTTATTGATCAAATGATTGGGAGACTAGCTGGGAATACACATTATTGTTTCTTGGATGGATTTTTTGGATATTTTTAGGTTCCTATATTTCACAAGGATGAAGAGAATACAACATTCACTTTTCCATTCGGCACATTTTCCTACAGGAGGATTCCATTTGGACTTTGCAACACCCCTGGTACCTTTTAGAGATGCATGGTGAGTTTTTTTATTTTATTGAGACATGAATGGAGGTATTTATGGATGATTTTACAGTGTATGGATCTTCATTTTATTAATGTCTAAGTAGTTTTGGAAATGTGTTGAATCTTTATATTGAGAAGAATCTAGTCTTGAACTTTTAAAAGTGTCATTTCATGGTAGTGCATGGCATTGTATTATGGAATGTAGTGTCAAAATATGGGATAAAGTTTGATATATCTAAGATATAAAATATTTCATTCGTACCATATCCTTCATGTGTACGTGATATGAGATCTTTCCTAGGGAATATAGGCTTTTATCGGTGTTTCATCAAATATTTTAGTAAGATTACTCTTCCTTTGTCGTGATTACTTCAAAAGGATTCTGATTTTGTGTTTGATGACTCATGCAGGGTATCATTTGATGAGATGAAGAAGTGTTTGACCACTCTACCAATTATACATCCCCCCATAATGGGACATTTCTTTTGATCTTATGTGTGACGCATCCAAATTTGCGATTGGTGATGTCTTATATCAGAGGGTGGAGGGACGTTCACATGTGATTTCCTATACATCAAGGACACTGGATTCAGCTCAATCAAACTACAAAACCACATAAATGGAGTTTCTTGCCATCATATTTTCTTTAGATAAATTTCATTCATATTTATTGGGCTCTGATGTTTTTATTTTTTTCTGACCATGCAACTCTGAGGTACCTCTTGAAGAAACCAGATGCAAATCCTAGACTTATCTGATGGATGCTCCTTATTTAAAAATTCAATATTGAAATAAAAGACAAAAAGGGGTCAGAAAACCTGGTGGTTGAGAGGACCAATTTGGGATATACCTTACACTGAGAGGGGGGGGGGGGGGGTGGTGAATTAGTGTTGGGGACTTTTTAAACCAATTCCAACTTTCTATCCCTATACCTCTTGAACTGTTATGATCTTGATTATCTAATTCTATTTTCACTGTCACATGCAATAATAGAAAGTAGTAAAAATATGCACAAAATATTTTTATAAGGTTCACCACTCAATAAGAGAAGATACATAATTTCCATGCATGGGAATGACCAGTGCATGGATTCTCCACTATAACGTGATATGATGTTACAGTGGAGTGACTAGGAAAACAATCCTCTAGTCAGTTTGGGTCCCTACACTTTGGAGGGGGGTGGGAAACAATCCTCTTCCCTGGACTGGTGATATCCTAGTCCAACTTTCAGCCTCTAACTAGTTCTTTATACTAACTATGGAGACAATATTCTTCCTTATTCAAAATGCAGGTTCTTCTCTTGATCTTCTTTAGTGCTCTTCACTTGATTACTTGTAAAGTAGTAGACAAGAAATTCTCTTCTTTCATTCTCTTCTTCTCTAGTGCAAAACCAACCACACTATTCTTCTTATTTCTTCATCTATAACCATATACACTAATGAGATTATTCAAGCAATGAAGATTAACTAACTTGGCATCATCAAAATCAATTCTTATCTCTTGTTCATGAATGCATGTGATCATGCATATGACATTTAGGTAGAACCTTTATTTACTTTCTTTGTTATTTTTTTACACATGTGCACACACTTGTTTTGGTTCTTTGTTTAAGTGATTTCACATATGAATGTGCAGGCATTCAATCATGCACTCTCTTATTACTCTCTTTGTGTGAGAACCCTAATGGGTGTGGTTCTTTGAGCACACACACAAACTATTCTCCTTTTCCTCTTCTTTATTTTCTTTCTTACTCTTTCACTTGGTTAAGGTGTCTCTTTATTTTTATATTTATATGTTTCTTCAAACTTGAGAGGGTTAAACCCTTTCTTTGTGAAAGCTTCTTCTTCAACCAACCACTCAAGGCCTTGGGATTTCTTCAAAACATGCACATGGGTGCATGCAATATGTACTTACATTATCTTGCACTCTAATTCTTCACCAAAACATGAACTCCTGTAAACATTAGAGTGTAAACATGCATACCTTAGAAAGTTCTTCTTTACCTCGTGAAACCAGGGTGGCCACGGGTTGTGTTCTTCACACAGGGGATGCATAGTTCTTCTTTGTGCATGAGGTGCACAGATCTACCTCTTCGCAAAGCTCAGTGAAAGACACAGTCTCAATCACTTACTCATGATGGAGTGGCCTTCTCAAAGCACAACAAGAGTTTTACAAAACCTATCGCATGTTTGGGTGCCAGTTCTTCACGAAGCTATTTGAGGGTGCATAGAACCTATCTAAGGCTTGAAGGATCTCTTCTTTGTAGATACTTGTAGACTCGCGGTGCTCTTCTTGCTCTTGCGAAGTGATGCATAGAGAGATGCTCTGTTTTTTCAAAAACACGAGCTATCAAGAATGTAGGAGTAGCTTTACTCTTCATCTTGGGATCCTCCTTTTATAGGTGAGGGAAACTCCTCTTACATGATCTAGATCTGTGTAAAAATCCATGGAGGTCACAACTTTGAATGACTAGGATATCCGGTGTTTTGAAATATTCAAACCCGCAGGTGAAGATATATCGAGACTTGTGGCATGTTTCCCTTTTCCGAATGCGGGGCCTTATCCCTTTAAACAGATCATGTGTATTTAAGATCGTGAGTATCTTATTTTAGCTCCACAATCAAATCCACATGGCCTTGACAACTCTATTTTCCTAGACCGATCCTTCTTCTTTGATATATCACATGCATGCAATATGTAGATTGCATTCATGGTCTCAGTTCAATCCAATGACCCTCATGGTGTCAAAATAATAAGGCATGGTGGCTCGGACATGATCATCAATTAGCTTCAGTGAGATGCAGTGGCGCTAGAGATTTCAGGAGGTCGAAGATAATGGCATGGTTCTTCAAATACTGCGGGAGGATTAGATGACCCTGGTTCATACTCACACGGTGCAGGATATATGGATGACAGAGATTAGATCCATCTATTATGGATTGATTGAACGGTAGAGTGAGATATGGGATTGGATGGACAATGGAGATTACATCCATGTTTTTTTAAAACTCATCCCACATCAAAATGGTAATGCATGAATTCCATATTTTATCAACCAACTCTCCTCAACAATTGGTCAGAATTCTCCTCTCCCCCCTCTGGTGCCGCCCCGCACCGGTTCTCTACGGGCGCACTCTTAGTTCCCACTCTTCCTCCTTGGGTGTTCATCTAGTTCCCACTATGCACACCCTGGGGGATTATACATGCCCCCCCCACATGCCTCTTTTGGGATGGCTCTGCCTTGGCTTCCCCATGGGCACAGTCAACCCCCTGTGGTCTTGCATGTGCCTCGAGTTGAGGTTGGGTTGCTAGCTCGTGGGTTGGACCCATTTTTTAAGTAAGACACATAAAAGTACTTGGTAGAAAACCGAGTATGCACAAAAATTCATTGCCATCATTAAACACAAACTAGCCTCATGCATGGCCACCTTAAAGTCCAAACTTCTTCTTTAACCTTCTCCATCTCTTCATTCTCTCATCTTCTCCATGATCCCCACTTCATGCAAAGCACATGATTTTTCTACTTTTTTCATGATCACAATTTCAATATTCAATCATACTAAATAGGATGCTACTTAAATGTTGTAAACCATGTATCACATTTTGATACAAGTTAATTTAACTTTAAGATTAGTGTATCAATCGTCTGATATGTAAGAACATGGAGAATTTCCCAATCATGGAATCCAATGCTATGAATTCATAATAATTCTCCAGGAATCTTCACTTAAACCAATATCCATTCACTTTGGAGTTCCTTCTTCATTTTTAACATTATTGACACCTTTTGAAAAAAATAAAACTTATACACAAAGTTGTCCCAACAATCTCCCCCTTTGTATTTTGTTTTCAATACCTTAAAACTTCTCCTAAAATGAATGTGTCAATGCCAAAATGATAATCTTATCTCTCCCCTTACTTCTTTCATTTCACTTCTCTCCCCCTTATTGACAATAAATAAAAAGCTTATGGTAGAGAGGGTATCATTTCATACTTAATAAATGTTCCATCAATCATTTCACTCTATGTCTACTTGAGTAATACTTAGTGTAGAAAACAAGAGGATTTGATTTAAACAACAAATCTATCCATTACCCACTGAATATGACACCTAATGAGATGAGAACTCATGTACTTTTCTTCAAGGGATTTCTACTTTCATTCTATTCTTAGGATAATAAGTGTGATATAAAATAATCAACCTAAAACTCCTACACTCTCTCCAACAAAAGGATCAACAACATTCAAGCGCAATTGGAAGGATAAGTGGCCTTGGGGAACTTTCACTGTTCTTATTTTACTGATTAACTTTGTTAATCACCCTTTTTAGAATGATAATTATTTTGAGTAACCAAGGATGAAAGATTTAGAAATGAAATACCTTTTCCAATGACATGATCATCACAAAAACTTCAGAGTAATTGAATTTTATACCAACTGATGTTGATACTAATTGAGATAATGACTTTGGAAGATTTTTCATGTGTCTCCCCCTCAAGGGAACACTTCTCATCACTGGATATCAGGTTCTCCCCATGAGATCTTGCCTCACCTTCAATTCCCTGTATGATAATAACAAATACAGTGCACAAATATTTAAGGGAATAAGGTGGATCCTCCTTGCTTCATCAATGTGAACAACAATGTTGAGATGATTTTCTCAACCGAGATGATCCATTCTTCACACTTTCACAACTAATATTCAATGGTGAATGTGATTGTGTGGATATTAGTACATGTTCCATTTATTTTTTTGTGAGTCTTATTTCTTTAAGAGATTTTAGAGCACTGTAATCTCTTGGTGAAAATTTCATCTTCTTGAGGAATTCTTGTTGGGATGGAGTAAGTTCAAAGCATCTTCTAACAGTGTGACTAGCCTTGTTTCACCTCACACAAATAATTTATTTTCATTCATATAGAATATTCTTTTTGTTTTTAGCACTATCCTTAGCTTGTTCATCTTCCATTTTCCTCATTCTTTCCAAATCTTTTGGCCAAACCACCAATATGTCATTAGGCACCGAGGCATCAATATTGAATCTTCTACATGGATTCTTATTATTGGCATACTTATTAGTTGTTGTTTTGGATGCACCACCATTCATCTTCTTGGAAATATAATCCAAGGACTTCTCAACTTTGGGTACTTGTTGAAATGAACATGCACTATTCATGTGACCACTCATATTGCATACATCACATATGTTATCTAACATTCCAAATCTATTTCTAGTATACAGATGCTTCTGTACCTATGGAAGTTGATTATTATTCTTTGGATTTCTCCCTCTTTAAATGATATTTATATATGCTTTTATCTTTAAGGAATTGTACCAATAATCCAGTGCACAATGCCCAAATCTATTACAACACTAGTATTGAATAACAAACCTCTGTTGAATCTTCTTCTTGATACGTTGTGATTTTTGTGGGGAGATATATTCTACACTCTTTCCCCTATCCAACTTAGCCATGGTGGTAGGTTTATTCTCAATTTTCTTCATCTATACTTGTTTAGAATTTTTCTTCCAACTTTCCCTTTTTGTAGAAGAAATTTTAGAAACATTAATACAATTTGGTATGGATGGTACATTATTCTCAGCTGCATGTGATAGATCAATGAGTGAATCCATGATCTTATTATCACATGTTGAAGGTATTTTGATAGTATAATACTCTAGTGATCATCGAGTACTGAGAGAAACTATTACCTTCTTTTGTGGAGACTTAATATGTGTCTTCTCAAGATTGGTCAACTCAACTTCCAATTCTAGGCATCTCATACTGAGGATGACTTCCTTGTCTTCAATATTAGTCATCTTATCTTCACAAGACTTATTTAATCTTTCAACTTCATCTTCACACATCTTTAATTTGTTTTGTAACAAAGATTCAAGTTATTTGATCTTCTTGGAGTCTTCTTCCAAATATAACTCCTTGAATTCATTGCACTTTTTTAGATCATCTTTAAGTGCATGGATCTTCTCTTCTAGAGTCTTGTTGACTCCCTCATTTTCTTCAACATCTTTGAGCTACTTTGAAGAACTTACTTCAAATCCCCTTTTTTTGTTTCAAAGTATCCAACCTGTCTGGAGAGCTTTAAACATTCAACAATTTTTTCTTCTAATCATTTTTTCAAAACATTAGTTTCTTCTTCCAGCTGAGTGATATTTTCCTGCATGCATTGAAATACTCCACAAACCAGGGATGTACTTTCTTCAGAAATACCATGCAGAATCATTCTTAATTTATCAAATGATATTTCTTTAGATGTTGTAGATTTATCATCACCACTTGTGCTAGAATTTTCATCATAAGAATAATTTCCAAATTTACGAACACATACCTCTTGATTTGTTGAGGTAGGAAGGTTGTCCATCTTCTTGGTGGTGACTTGAGACACATTTTCATTACTTTCCAAGTTTGGTGTGTCTTCAATGTCATATAGATATGGAGAACCAGATTCTTTCTCTTCTTTATATAAGAGGTAATTCTTCTTCAACATTCTCTTCTCCTTCTTTTTCCTATTCATCATGGTCTTAGTAGATATATCCTTCTTCTCATAGATAACTGAATCTTCACTAAAAATTCACATCATTGAAAACTCATGATAGAAAATCAAATCTTCAAAAGAGAAAAAATTTACTGTAGATAATCTAACATAGGTGAACCTATCCCTTTGATTCCAATTGAGAGGACCAGTTTGGGATATACCTAACACTGGGGAGGGTGAATCAGTGTTGGGAACTTTTTAAACCAATTCCAACTTTCTATCCATATACCTCTTGACCTATTAGGATCTTGATTCTATTATTCTCTTTTCCCTATCACATGAAATAATAAAAATTAGTAAAAATATGCACATGATATTTTTACAAGGTTCACCACTCAATAAGAGAAGCTATGGTCTTACCATGCATGGGAGTGAAAATTTCATAGACTCTCCACTATAATGTGATATGCTATTAAAGTGGAGTGACTAGGAAAAAAATCCTCTAATCATTGTGAGTCCCTACACTTTCAAGGGGGTGGGAAACAATCCTCTTACCTAGACTAGTGATAGCCTAGTCCAACTTGTAGCCTCTAACTGGTTATTTATACTGCCTGTGGAGATAGTCTTCTTCCTTCTTCAAAATATAGGTTCTTATCTTGATCTTCTTTAGTTCTCTTCACTTTATTACTTGCAAATTAGTAGGCAAGAAATTCTCTTCTTTATTTATTTTCTTCTCTAGTGCAAAACCAACTGCACAAGTCTTATTCTTTCTTTAGATATAATCACATACACCAATGTGATTATTCAAGCAATGAAGATCAGCTTACTTGGCATCATCATAATCAATTCTTCTCTCTTGTTCATGAATTCATGTGATCATGCATATGACATTTAGGTTGAACCTTTCTTACATTTATTTGTTCTTTTTGTTTACACACGTGCACACACTAGTTTTAGTTCTTTGTTTAAGTGATTTCATGTATGCATGTGCATGCATGAAAGCATGCACTCTCTTATTCCTATATTTTTTTGAGAACCCTAATGGGTGTGGTTCTTTGAGCACATACACAACCTATTCTTATTTTCCTCTTCTTTATTTTATTTCTTCCTCTTGCACTTGGTTAGGGTGTTTCTTTAGGTTTATATGTATATGTTTCTTCAAAACCGAATGGGTGAAACCCTTTCTTTGTGTGAAATTCTTCTTCAACCAACCACTCAAGGCCTCAGGATTTCTTCAACCATGTACATGGGTGCATGAAACACGTACTGCCATTCTCTTTCACTCTCCTTCATCACCAAAACATGAACTTCTGTAAACTATAGAGTGTAAACACGCGTACCTCATAGAGTTCTTTAGCTCGTGAAACTAGGGTGGCCATGGGTTGTGTTCTTTATGCATGGGATGAACTGTTCTTATTTTTTCATGAGGTGCATAGATCTACCTCTTTGAAAAGTTCAGTGAAAGACAAAGGCTTAATAACTGGCTCACGATGGCATGGCCTTTGTAAAGCACAATGAGAGTTTTACAAAACCTATCGCATGTTCAGGAGCTAGTTCTTTTTGAAGCTATTCGAGGGTGCATAGAACATGTCGAAGGATTGCGAGATATTTTCTTCATGGAGCCTTATAGACTCGTGATGTTCTTCTTTTTCTTCATGAAGTGATGCATAGAGAGATGCTCTATTTTTTTTGAAAACATGAGCTCTCAAGAATGCGAGAGCATCTCTACTCTTTATCTCAGTCTCCTCCTTTTATAGGTGAGGGAAACTCCGCTTCCTCATTCTATATCCATGTAAAAATTCATAGAGACCACAACTTTGAATCCTCAGGATATATAGTGTTTTGAAATCTTCAAACCCGCGGGTGAAGATATGCCAAGACTTGTGGCATGTTTCCTTTGTCTAAATGTGGGGCCTTCTCCCTTCAAATAGATCATGTGCATTTAAGATCACGAGTATCTCATTTTAGCTCCACACTCGAATCCACATGGCCTCAGCAACTCTATTTTCCTCAGTCGATCCCTCTTCTTCAATATATCACATGCATGAAAGATGTAGATTGTATTCATGGTCTCGATTCAATATGATGATCCTCATGGTGTCAAAATAATAAGGCATGGTGTTTCGGACGTGATAATCCATTAGATTTGGTGAGATATGGTGGCGTCAGAGATCGAAGGAGGACAAAGATGACGGTGCAGTTCTTCAAATACAGTGGGAGGATCAGACGACCCTGGTTCATACTCACTCGGTGCGGGATAGATGGACAACGAAGATTAGATCCATATGCAAAAAATTAATGGAATTATAGAGTGAGATGTGGGATTGGATGGATAGAGAAGATTACATTCACGTTTTTTAAAACTCATCCCACATCAAAACGGTAACATGGGAATTTCATTGTTTATCAATCAACTCCCCCCAACAACCAGTCAGAATTCTCCTCTCTCCTTCCGGTGATTCCCCGTGACGGTTCTCTATGGGCGCGCTCTTAACACCAACTTTGCCTCCTCAGGAGTGCACCTAGAGCCTACTATGCACACCCTATGGGTTTATACGCAACCCCCATGCACCTCTTGTAGGACGACTATGCCTTGGCTTCCCCATGAGCATGAATAACCCCGTGTGGTCCTGCATGTGCCTCGGGTTGAGGTTGGCTAGCTAGCTCATGGGCTGGCCCTATTTTTTAAGTAATCCACATAAAAATACATGGTAGAAAACCAAGTATTCACAAAAATTCATGGCCATCATTAAACACAAACCAACCTCATTCATGTCTACCTTAAAGTCCAAACCTCTTCTTTAACCTTCTCCTTCTCTTCATTCAATCATCTTATCCATGATCTCCACTTCATGAAAATCACATGATTCTTCTACATTTTTCATGATCATAATTTCAATATTCAATCATCTTAAATAGAATGCTACATAAATTTTATAAACCATGTATCACATTTTGATACAAGTTCATTGAACTTTAAGATCGGTGCATCAATCATCTGATATGTAACAATATGGAGAATTTCCCAACTGTGGAATCCAATGCTATGAATCCATAACAATTCTCCAGGCATCTTCACATAAACCAATCTCCATTCACTTTGGATTTCCTTCTTTATTTTGACAATTATTGACACCTATTGACAACAAATACAACTTATATACAAAGTGTTCCCAATAGTGGAAGACCACATGATTAGGCTTACTCACACATTAGAGGCTGACACCTTGGACTAGGTACCACTTCGGGACACTTTCCCCAATGATCATCTGTATTCCATCTTAGGTACACATCCTTGGTGTTCTGATTTAGTAAAATACCTTATTGCATATGAAATCCCTGCAAATTTAAAGAAACATCAAGCCCATAAATTAAAAAGCGAGTCTCGGTATTATGTGTGGGATGATACATACCTTTGGCACATGTGTAGTGATCAAGTTATTATGAGGTGTGATCCTGGTCATGATTTTAAGTCTATTCTGTATTTTTTCCATATACTTTCATGTGGAGGACACTTTGGATCCCAATGAATAGCTAGAAATATCTTAGACTCTGGATTATATTGGCCCAGCTTATTCCATGATGCCCATGTGTTTTGTAAGTTATGCTCTCATTGCCAACACACTGGGAACATTTCTAGGAGACACAGGATGCCTTAATAACCCATATTATTCTATGAGATTTTTGATGTATGGGGAATTGATTTTATGGGTCTTTTTTCTAGATAATTTGGTTATATATATATATTTTTTGCCATTGATTATGTGCACAAATAGGTGGAGGCTAAGGCCACCAGGACTGATGATTCTCATAACATAGATTTTTTGCAGGTTTGGAGTACCGAAGGCCATCATCAGTGACCAAGGGACACACTTTTGTAATCATAATTTGGATTCCCTCCATTAGAGGTATGGGGTGACACATAAAACATCAACACCATAACACCCCCAAAAAAAGGGCCAGGATGAGGTTTCAAATAGGGAGTTGAAACAAATTTTGGAGAAAAATGTGAAGCCAAATAGAAAAGATTTAAGCAAGTACTTGGATGATGTTCTTTGGGATTATAGGGTGGCATACAAAACTCCCATCGGTATGTCCCCATTTCAGATTGTTTTTGGGAAATCCTATCATCTCCCTGTGGAAGTTGAGCATCAGGATTATTGGGCTATAAAGAAATGCAACATGAATTTGGACCAAGATAGAATCCAAAGGAAGCTGCAAATTCAAGATCTTGAGAAGATTAAATTATCTTTATATGAGAAATCAAGGCTCTACCAGGAAAGGTAAAAAGTATCTCATGATAGAATGATCCAACAATGAGAGTTTCATGTTGGAGAGAAAGTAATTCTCTATAGTTCATGACTAAAGCTAATGCCTAGTAAGTTTCATTCCAAATGGTTAGGTCTTTATATTGTATCTAATGTTTTTCCTTATGGTTCAGTGGATATCACACAATAGGACACTAGAAGAAGCTTTATAGTCAACATGCAACATTTGAAGAAATACATTGAGGGACATCCTACTAATGCAGTGGATTTCATCACACTGTATAACCCCATCACCACTTGAGTATATTAGGATATTCCTAACCCTTCCACTTTTTATATTCTTTATCCTATTTAAAATTATACATTTCATGTTCATATATCATCTCATAGGTTCACATTGAGGATAAATCAATATTTTAAGTGTGGGGGAGGGGAAAATATTTTGGTGCAGAAATTTAGGATTTTTATTTTTGTGTTTTGTGTGTATTTTCTATTAAGTTTTTTGTTATAAATTTCAAAAAAAAAACATATCATGTAACATGATCATTTAGATATTGAATATATGGAAAATTCATGTTTTCAAAATTTATTGGTAGAATGATAATCATGAGTAATATTTCATCATCAAGGATAGCTTTTTATAAAAATTAAAGTCATCGATGAGATGAATGGTTGTGTCATTATAAAACCTTTTAGATTTTGACATCATTATTTGTGATATTTGTTCATGGTAAATTGTGTCATTGATTTATCCACACAAATTTTCACTCAACCATAACTTATGAAATTTTTCCTACTCAATTGAAGGTATAGTCAAGTTATGTAAAAAAAATTCATTGGTTGATCCATACAACTGTTTCTCTTATGATTGGTTTCATTACTATACCGAATTGACCTATGCGTGTATACCTACTATCCGACTGTTTTCCTCCCTAAAAAATTATGGGTTGTGTCTTGGATAGGTCAAAAACCACTATTTATCAACCTTTGATCTTTTTATAACTATTACAATTAGTGTCATGAGGAGATCAAACATAGGTTGAGAGATGAGATTGATATTTTTTCCAAGTAAAACTTAAAAACACACAAAAAAATAATAAATGAGGGGAGTGATGAAATGTACAACATATGGGGATATCTAGGTTGGGAGATTAAGGTTTGACTTTTGGGAATGCTTAAGTGAGTGGGTCTTGAAATTTGATTACAAAGGAATGAAGAACAGGTTTAGTGAATTAAACCAAGTAATAAGAATTGTTTTACATGACCTGAGTATACTGAATAAAGGGTGGATTTATGATCTTGAAATAGTTGGCACACACACACGTGGGGAATTAGTGGTATAATAGACCCATGACTTGTTTCATTGTGATTAGTGTTATGAATCTCACTGGATTTTGTTCTGACACAATTTATGAGAAAATGACTTTAAAATTTATTGATATTAACTCTTTATGGGATCATTACTTTTCCTACATTTTCATTGTGGATTGAGAGATATGAACATGCATATCATGTGACATTTTCTCGAATATATGAAATGAGGTTTTTCCTAGGAGTGAAAAAGGGTAAGTGTAGGGGAGTTGATAAATACATTTTTATTGAATATTTTATTGATAAATAAATGAAATAATTTCCTCACATTATGATAAATATGTTAATTTATAGAATATTTGGGATTAGATCATTCATTTGAAAATTTGATGGAAATTCCAATTTTACCCTTTTAAAACTCACTGTAGTATTTAGAGCATAAATATTTTTCTGTAAATTATTTTGAATTAATTTTTTTTAATTGTGTTCCTGACATAATTAGATACAAATTTTATTCATGACATGGGAGCTGGATCATGCATTTGAGTGGAGTAAATAGTCCATGAAGACAAAGTTGGACTGAACTATCTATATTGGACATCACTTCACCATTTGGGTGGTATCTTCTTCATCCAAACTTGGATTGGGCCCAAATTTGGAGGAAAGATTGGGGACATGATTATTCACAAATAATCCTGGTATAAGGCCAGCCAATTTGTGCATTTTGGAGGTCAACTATGCGGTTCAAGTGGGATTAAAAAAATTGGCCAAATTTCCCTTTCACATTAATTTTTGTGTAACCCTAACCCTCCACGAATCTATTTAATGGATTTTTTCACTCTTTGAGAGGGTTTTTATAATATTTGGGAAGGTGTGTCCAAAAGGGTGGCTCTTGGGAACACCTAAAAACCCTTTTAATAAGTAAGGTCTTGTGCAATGTTCTCTTCCAAGAAGGCTCTCCTCTCCCACCTCCACTTTGTTCTTCCTAATATTTATGATTGTAACGTGAATTTTATTCAATAAATCTTATGTATTATTATCTTTTAATCTTTATATTTTTCTTATTGGGCTGGAATCTAAGAGTGGAGATGATATTGGATGTTCCCCCATCAATCCATTGCTTATGCAAAAACATCTCCATGATGACAACTCCGCCCATGAAAGAGTGATTTCTTTAATAGTTGATCTAATCCCTAATCCATTCATTTATTTATTTTGAATCCATAAATATACGGTAATTCATAAATTTTGATAAATTAATTGATTTTTAATTTCCAAGTTACTCGATCGACTTTCACTTGACCGTGTGGTCGGGCTTGTGTAAATCGTGTGAGTGAAACCTCAATTGAAAAATCTAATCAACTTGGGATAGAATTGTGGGGTTCAAGTCTCATCCCAAACTCAATTAATTCTTCACTCTAGGGAGGATATGATTACCTAATTTTCCACTAAATTTAATTTGGATTTTGGATCATAATAAAGGCAGGGTGCTGCAATTGGATGTCCCAAAGTTAACCTAGGGATCGTTTTTTTAAAATATTTGTGGTCCTGTTAATTTATGTAGGGTTCAGGGGTTGAAATGATTAGGGGATAATAATTTAATGAATTATAATAATATGGGATAATGATAAATTAATGGTAAAGGGGGTATATTAGATCAACTATGTCTTCTCATATAAGCTTTTTTTAAAGAAACTGTGTCTTTGATTGTTCATGTTTATTGTTTAGTTTATTGTCAAAAAGTTACAAAACCAACCCCCATCTTGTATTTCATTTTCTTTCACTTATTTAATTTTTTTGATTTATTCAAGCCTATTAAGGGTTGTTTAATTCAATTACACTTTGAGAGAATGACCTAGGTCAGCCACTTTGCTACACTTAGTTAAATCACAAACATTTTTTGAGAGCGTGTGAAAAAATGCTCTTCAAAGGGTTTCAAGACTCTCTTCTTATATCCATTTTTTCTAGAGTCACTAATGATGGTGAAATATCTAGAGTTCCTATAATTTCATAAGGTTTAGTGTGTGGGGTTAGTATACACCAATCTGTTTACTAGGCTGGTTCATTTTTTACAAGAAGTTGTAAAGAACGACCATCTAAAAGCTTATAAGTACCTTCAGGGTTTATGACCAAATATCATATCATAGGAATTTGTGATAAAGATTTCAACCAATGTAGAGGCATTGGATAGCTATATGATGTAAGAGATGAAGATGTTAGGAAAGGTGGGATCTTCTACCCCTTCTCTTCCACCTAGTGGCAGCTTCAGTGGCACTTCAGAGAAAAAAGAGGGAGTGGCGGGATCATCACAGGAGTGGTGGAGGTGGTTATTAGAAGTATGCCTCTTTGACACCTTTAGTTGTGTATATTAGTGTGCCTATGAAATTATACCAATTTGGAAAGGTTGGACATGCACAATTTATTTGTCCTGCACTATCAAAGATGTGTAATATCTATGTGTGTTACAGTTATCTTCGATGTTTTTGTTAAGCTATGTCAACACCTCGATATGGTCCGGGATCATCAGCTCCAAAGGCTATTGTGGTTTATTTAGAGGTTTCAAAGATGATACTACTCCAACCATAGGCCTTAGGAGTGAAGCACCTTTATGTAGTAGATGATCTTCTCATAGAGGTGGATGCGGGTCTAGCGACAGTGAGAGGTACCATCTTTATTGCATCCTTAGTATCAATTTAATTATTTGATATTAGTGCTTCCCACTCAATTATATCTATTCCTTTGATTGATATGATTAACCGTCCAAAGGAACTCATGTCCTCTATTATGGGATTAGAAAAACCACTTGGGAAGAGGAAATTTTAGGTGTTTTGATGTCCTTGTGCACTATTGATTGCTGATACAGAGCTAGTATGGGATTTTATTATCCTTGATCTAGATCTATTTAACATCTTAATTGGGATGGATTGGATTATTTCTTACTGATATGAGGTTGATTGTTATCATCACCATGTCTCATTTCTTGTAGCCAATGGGAGCTCACAGGTGTTTCAGTGAGAGTGGGATCTGAGGTTTTTCTATGTAGGACCTTCCCACCTAGAGATTAGGAGTTTTCTGTCTTCTATAGTAGTTGTGCCCAATGATATTTATTCTATTGTTGATATTCCCACCATTATTTGGGGTTTTCCAGATGTTTTACCAGAAAATTTCAATGGGATTCCTTCATATAGGGCAGTAGAGTTTACAATTGACTTAGTTCCTAGGTCACAGCTGATATCATTACCTTATTATTGTATGAAACAGACAGAGTTGAAAGACCGCAAGATTCAGTTGGATGATCTAGAGGTGAAGGGTTTTGTTCACCATAGTGTTATTCCTTAGGCATCCTTAGTTCTCTTTTCCAAAAAGTCAGATGGTTCACTCTGATTATTTATAGACTATCAGAAGTTGAACTGAGTAATGGTTAAGAACAAGTATCCGTTTACTCATTTGGATTTTTTTTGATTAGTTAAAGGGGGAAAAGTGATTCTCAATGATTGATATTTAAGTCAGGTTATCATCAGCTTAAGGTTCAAGAGTCTAATAAACCAAAGATGACTTTCAGGAGAAGGTATGTATATCACAAATACATTGTGATGCCATTTGGTCTAACTAACATGCCATCAATTTTAATGGATATAATTATTTGGATAATCCATTAGTATCTTGACACTTTTGTGGTAGTGTTTTTAGATGATATTTTGGTTTACTCAAGATACGAGTGCGAGCATGAGCACTATATGAGTTTATTTTTGGAAATACTGAGAAGTCGTCATTTATATGGAAAGCTTTAGAAATCCAACTTCTAGATTCAAGAAGTAAAATTATTGGGGAAAATGATTTCTGAGTATGAATTATCAGTTGATCCTAAAAAGGTAAAGGCTATTTTTCATGAGAACCATGAAATGTCTTTGAAATTTGGAGCTTCCTTGGTCTTACTGGATACTATTGATGATTTTTCAAGGATTTATCTAAGTTGGCATCATATTTGACTGATCTTACTAGGAAATGGATGAATTTCACATTGGATAAAAAGTTTCAGTCTTCTTTTGACAAGTTGAAAGTAATTATGATATCAACTCATAGTCCGATCTTTCCAAATCATGGTAAGGGGTATGTAGTTTTATGTGATGCTTATGGCATTAGTTTGGGTTGTGTGCTCATGTAGGGTGATCATGTGGTAACTTATGGTTCTCTTCAGCTTTGACCACATGAGAAAAATTACCCCGCTCAAGATTTAGAACCTTCCACAGATATGAATTTGCTTAATTGTTGGTGGCATTATCTTTTTGGGGAAAGGTTCATAGTATAACGCCTCGAACCCATGCTTCAGGATTTAGTACTAAAAACATGCTGTGTATTTTTTTTAATAAAAGACAATTGAAAAATACATAGTGTCTTATACAATTGAAGACCTTTCCAGTATAGGTTTTAGAAAATTAGACTACATCTTATAATTTATTAGAGTTTAAATAAAATAAAATAATATGCCTACTTCGCTTCTACTGTGCTAACTCAAAAAGAAAAGATATATGAATTAGAACTTATAAGTTACTTATGAAAATCATTTTAAAACATGATATGAGCATTAAATTACATAGTAAGGGGTTTTAAAATCATTGAAATACTTTTAATGAAATCTCATTTGGAAAATATCTTTTGAGAAAATATTTTTGAACATTATTTTAAAATTATATTTGAAAATAAATTTAAAAATAAATTTTGAAAACATTATTGAACTTAACTACATATTTAAAATACATCAACATTTAGAGAATACTTACACTCAAAAATTTCATTAAAAATAATCCAGTGCTATTTCTGAAAAACTCTACAGAAGATTTTTGGAAACAAAATAATGAGACAACTTGAAAAATTTAAGGCTGTCTTAGACTTACCCACATATCGAGTAACGGTTTCACTCCAAAATTCCCTGCCATATTTACAACATTCAAGTGTTGTATTTTATAAAAAAAAATTAATCTTGGTTATATATATATATACTTTCACTGGAGTTTTAACTCTAAAAATTTAATAACATATTTACATTCATTTACAAGTATATATATATATATATATTTATGTACTCTCATAAGAATTCTTGAAGCAACCAGCCTCATCTCATCTAGACATTAATTAAATGAAATGTTAATAAAATTAACATTCATGATTTCATTAAACACATAAATCCACTTTGAAAAATAATATTTTATAAAGGAATTAATTGTTCACAACATATGTATATAAATGAAAATTATTAATAAATATTAAATTAATACATGCATGAAATGTCACAAATTTCAGATAATGGACATATCTTGAATTTTAAATGACATTAAAGAATGTATAAATTATTTTCATACATAAAATGATAGTCTTTATGACTAAAATTTAGAAAATACACATAAATTGATATTTTTCAAAAAAACATAAAGATTTTGATAAAAGAAATTTCAAATATAGAAATTCTTGAAATGATAAATGAGATCTTAATTTCCTATAAAATTAATTCCCTTATTCAATGGTCTTAAAAGAAACATAAACATAAAATAAAAACCCATGTAGAACTAAATTTAAAAAACACTTTATTAATAAATTTGAATAACTTGATATACATATATTTATTTGAAAAATAAATATTCTTATGATATCAACATAAGTATTTGAATCGAGGAATTTCCTTTGAAAATAAAAATTCAAAGGGAATTTTTGAAAATAAAATAAATAAACACTTTTAAAAATTAATACTCAATAATTAAATTTATAAAATCCTAAAAATAAAATTAAAATCCCTTAACTTAACATGAAAGTTTCCATCAACCGAGTCTGGATACACCATAAAAACATGCAGAGTGTAGAACTGGTGTTTTTCCTTCATCTAGGTAGAAGACTTATCCTGCCTTTATCTATTACTCACGACCTCCAAGAATTACTACCCATAGAATTCTGAAGTTGGGTTCTAATATATATATATATATATATATATATACCAATTAGTTAGCCATTAAATAACTCAATTTATATAATATGTATTTTTATTGGCGTAGCAGTATACACCAGAGTGGTGTAATTTTTATTCTAATCGAGCAAGTTAAATTATAGATATATATTTTAATTTTATGATGTATACAGGTTTAATTTAGATATAATTTTATATTTATTTTATAGGTAAAGAATGAAATTGATCAAGAATAGTCCGAACACAGATGCAGACTTTTTTACGAAGCATTCGTCCACAACCATACGAAAAAATCAAAACAGATTAGAATCATTGAAACAATATACAAAAGTCTGTTAGTGTTTAAATTCAACATCAGAAGGTATAAAAAACTCAAACAGGGACCAAAATGGATTTTCTAATAGAAACCAAATAAGAAATCAAAGGAAAACAACAAACGAGTGAGTTAATACTCTGAAAAAGATAATAGACAAGATCTTTGTTAAGATTTGAAACCTAAAAATTAAATATTCACATCTACTTACATATATGAAAAATAAGAGATAGGAGTACATTGACATTGAAAAAGAAGAACATCCCGCACTCAAACCATAGATTCGAGCATGAACCCATCTCATAAATCAAGATTCATTCGACACTCGACTTCTAATCACTCTGGTAGTCAAAACCCCCTACCGAGCTCGCCATCAACTTTGATCTCCATCCAAACTTCATTGAAGCCCTCATCTATCGTCGAAACTGAACTCGATCCTATAAAACTTACCCTACCACTCGAACCCTCACTCAGACACCTGATGAGAATGAAACCATATACTCAGCTCGGCCTCTCCTTTACCGTGTTTTAGACCCTTCTAAATCCAAATTTTGTTTTAACATTTCAATTCCATTTTTTACTCATTTCATCAGTTTATATTATATAAACCAAAACATATATATATATATATATATATAATGTATGTATACACAAAAATTCAAAAAATACAAAATACTTATATATTAATACATTTCATTTGATTTATTAATTACTATAAAACAAAAATAATTTCAATTTCATAAAATATATTACCATGATAATAGCGATAAAGTTTATTTTTCTTATTATTATCAATGTTATTATTTTTACCATAATTACATAATTATCATTTTTTAAGTTTTAATATTTATTAAAATAGTGTATTATTTCATAAGAAAAATTCAATATGAAAATGCGAACTTATAACCATAATTGAAAATAGGTTTACTTTCAAAAATAATTTATTAAAACATATGAAATTTGATATCTAATATTTTTATGTATTGATTGATAAGATTACTAATAGAAATATTATTTAATAAATTTTCATTTTAAGAGTTTCATCATAATCCTAATTATTTATTTACTTACTTTCGTTAAATAAATAATGTAATATTATTTCTTAGTATTATTATTTAATTTTTCATTTTTAATCTTTAACATATTATCAAAATATATTTTGATTTATTTAAATTATGAATAAACTATTAATTAAATAAATATAAAATTACTATTTAAATTTCTTGGGGTGTTGCATTCTCCCCCATTAAATTAATTGTGTCATCATAATTCATTCGTCAGACTTGAGAAAATTATGAATTTAGATCTTTAGAATTAAATTTTTTTAAGAGGAATTAAATATCTAAAGAAAATTCTATCATAAAGATTTTGTTTTCCTAAAAAAACAACTAATCTCAAAAGTTTTCTTGATCATTCCTCTGATACCAATTATAATTCCTCGAACCAACATTTCTAGATTTAGTGCTAAAACTATTATGTTTATTTTTTTAATAAAAGATAAATGAAAAATACACAATGTTTATACAATTAAAGTCCTTTTCCAGTCTAGGTTTTGGAAAATTAGGCTAAATATTATAATTTATTAGAGTTAAAATAAAATAAAACAATATACCTCCTTCTCTTCCACTACACTAACTCCAAAACTGAAGATGTATGAATTATAACTTTTAAGTTACCTCTTAAAATCATTTTAAAACATGGTATGGAAATTAAATTGCCTATTAAGGGGGTTTCAAATCAGTAAAATACATTTAATGAAATCTCCTTTGGAAAATAATTTTGAGAAAAACTTTTTGAACATTATTTTGAAAATAATTTTGAAAGTAAATTTATAAATACCTTTTGAATACATTATTTAAATTAACCACATATTGAAAATACCTCAACATTTAGAGAATACCTATGTTCAAAAATTTCTTTTAAAATAATCCAGTGTTATTTCTAAAAAACTCTATGCAATCTTTTTGAAAAGAAAATAATGAGGCAAATTGAAATATTGAAGGCTGTATTGGGAATACCCACTTGCTGAGGGGTGAGTTCACTCCCTAATTCCCTACCATATTTACAATATTCAAGTTCCAGATTTTATAAAATCATTTTAAGATTTCTTACATATATATACCATTACTTGTGTTTTAACTCTAAAAACTTAATAACATATTTACATTCATTTACAAGTATATATATATATTTATATACTCTCATCATAATTTTTGAATCAAATGAGCTTCATATCCTTCAGACATTAATTAAATGAAATGTTAATATAATTAACATTCATTATTTAATTAAACTCATAAATCCTCTTGGAAAAATAATATTCTTTAAAATAATTAATTGTTTATAGCATATGTATATAAATGAAAATTATTAATAAATATTAAATTGATACAGGCATGAAATGTCACAAATTTTAGATAATAGCCATATCTTAAATTTTAAATGACATTCAAGAATGTATAAATTATTTTCATACATAAAATGATATTATTTATAACTAAACTTTAGGAAATACACATAAATTGTTATCTTTCAAATAAACATAAAGATTTTGACAAAAGCAATTTCAAATATAGAAATTCTTGAAATGGTAAATGATATATTAATTTTCTATAAAAGTTATTCCCTTATTAATGGGTCTTAAAAGAAACATAAACTTAAAATAAAAACCCATGTAAAACTAAATTTTAAACACACTTTCTTAATAAATTTTAATAAATTTATACACATATATTTATTTGAAAAATAAATATTCTTATGATATCAAAATAAGTATTTGAATAGAAGAATTTATTTTGCAAATAAAATTTCAAAGGATTTTTTTGAAAATAAAATAAAAAAGCACTTTTACAAATTAATACTCAATAATGAACTTTATAAAATCTTAAAAATAAAATTAAACTCTCTTACCTTAATATGAAAATTTTCATCTATCGAGACTAGATACACTATAAGGAAAGGTAGAGTGTAGAATTTGTGTTTTTTCCTTCATCTAAGAAGAAGACTTATTCTACATCTCTCTTACTCACAGACTCTAAGCATTACTTCCCATAGAATTACGAATATGGGTTCTAATATATATATATATATATATATATATATAGAACCATTATTTCATTATTAGAGAACTCAATTTATATAATATGTATTTTTATTATCGTAGTTGTATACACCCGAGTGGTGTAATTTTGATGCTTGTCGAGCAAGCTAAATTATAAATATATATTTTAATTTTATGATGTTTACAGCTTTATTTTAGATATAATTTTATATTTAGTTGATAGTTACATAGTTAAATTGACCAATAATATTCCGAACACATATGTATACTTATTCACAAAGCATTCGACTATAACCATACAAAAAAAATCAAAACCGATTGGAACAAATGAAACAAAATACAAAATGCTATCAGTGTTTAAATTCAAAATCATAAGGTATAAAAAAACAAACATGGACCAAAATGTATTTTATAATAGAGACCCAATAATAAATCAAAGGAAAATGATGAACGCGTGAGTTAATACACTGAGAAAGATAACATACATGATCTTCATTATGATTCAAAACCTAGAAATTAAATATGCACACTTACTTACAGATCTGAAAAATTAGAGATAAGAGGATGTCAAAATCAAAGTATAAGAACATCCCACACTTGAACCAAAAATTTGAGCACGATCCCATCTAAGTAGTATATCTTCCTTCGACACTCAACTTCTAACCACTCTAGCAGTCGAAACCCCCAACCGAGTTCACAGTCATCCTCAATCTTCATCAAATCTTCATCGAAGCTCTCATCTAGCATTAGAACCAAATTAGATCTTAAAAAAATTTCCCTACAACTCAAAACCTCACTTGGACATCTAATGAGAATGAAACCATCTACTTGGCTCATCCTATCCTTTACCGAGTTCAAGACCCTTCTAAATTAATATTTTTTTAACATTTAATTCTGTTTTTTTCTCATTACATAATTTTATATTATATAAAATATAACATATATATTTATATATATAATTTATGTATATAAAAAATTTCAAACAATACAAAATATTTATATATTAATACATTTCATTTGATTTATTAATTCTTATAAAAAAAGAATTATAATTTTATAAAATATATTACCTTGATAATAGTAAAAAAGTTTATTTTCCTTATTATTTTAAATGTTATTATTTTTACCATAATTATAAATCATTATCATTTTTTTAAGTTTTAATATTTATTAAAAAAAGGTATTATTTCATAAGAAAAATTCAATATGAAAATGAGAACTTATAACCATAATTGAAAATAGTTTTACTTTGAAAAATAATTTATTAAAACATATGAATTTTGATACTTAATATTTTTATGTATTGATTGATAAGATTACTAATAGAAATATTATTTAATAAATTTTTATTTTAAGAGTGTTGTCATAATTCTAATTATTTATTTACTTACTTTCGTTAAATAAATAATGTAATATTATTTCTTGGTATTATTATTTAATTTTAAAATTTTAATATTTAACTTATAATCAAAATATATTTTGATTTATTTAAATTATGAACAAACTATTAATTAAATAAATAAAAATTACTATTTAAATTTATTGGGATGTTACATGTAGGCTATTCTGACCATAAGAGTTTGAGTTATATCTTTTCATAGAAAGACTTGAATCTTAGATAGAGGTGGTGGGTGGAATACCTTTATACGCTTGACTTAGATATTTCCTAAACCCAAGGAAGGGGAATATCATTGGAGATTCTCTTAGAATGAAAGTTCTATCGCTAGCTGTTCAATAATTGAAGGAATAGTGGAACCTTATGCGAAATTTTGCTTAGTTTCATCTAGATTCTTAGGATTATGTTTCAGGTATTGTTTTGACTAGTGTTTATTTATCTTCATCTCTCATTGAGTCTATTTTGTAGAATCAACAATAGGTTGTCGAGTTAAGATGAATTAGGGAATCCCTATATGGTGGGGAGACTGTTTGAGACTGGTCGCTCTCTTCAGATGGTATTCTTAGTTATGGGGATTGGTTTGTAGTCACATTATCTATGAGAAGCTTAGTTTTGTTTGATTGTCATAGTTATTTATGGGCCATTAATCCTGGAACTATAAAGATGTATTATGACATGAGACAGTGATTCTAGTGGCTGGGTATGAAGCGTGAAATTTCTGATTATGTGTCCCACTGTTACACCTGCCTGCAGATAAAGGTAGAGCATTTGAAACCTTCTAGTTTGTTATGGATTCTTCCGATGCTAGTTTGAAAATAGGATGAGGTATCCATGGTCTTTTTTGTTTGGTTTCCATATAATTCATGAGGGAGGAATTATATCTGGGTGGTAATTAATTGTTTTACAAAGTCATCTCATTTTATTCCAATAAAATACACCACAAAAGTTAAAGATATGGGTAAGCTATATGTGGAGATAGTTATGAGGTTACATTGCGTTCCTTTTACTATTGTTTTATATAGGGATCCTACGATTACTTTGAGGTTACAAAAGAGTCTCCTGGAGGAAATAGGGACTCAAGTAAGATTGATTACATCTTATCATCCATAGAAATATGGATAGACAAAGCGTATTATTCAAATTCTAGAGGATACTATTCATGCCTATATCTTGGACTTAGGTGGATGATGGGATATCTATATGAGACTAGATGAGTTTTTTATAACAATAGTCATTATTCATCAATAAAAATGGTTCCCTTTGAGGCTTTATATAATCACCTGTGCAGATCAACTATTTTTTGGGAAAAGTTAGACAAAGCTTATTTGGTGGGATTGAGTTTTTATTCAGGAGACATCCATAATGATTTAGGATATACATTAGTGTCTGGTTACAATGCATAGTTGGCTTAAATATTATATAGATAAATGAAATCACCCTTTAGAGTTTTCTATAGGTGACTGAGTTTTCTTGAATGTTTCTCCTTGCTTGGGTCACTGTCATCTTGGATAATAGGGGAATTTAGATCTGATATACATTGGACCATTTAACATCATTGAGCAGCTTTGGAAGGTTGTCTATCAATTATCATTACTAGCTCATTTGATAGGAATTACTGATGTTTTCTATGTATCACAGCTCAAGAATTATCATCCTAACCCCTCTCACATTATGATTTGGGAAGAGATTGAGTTTGATCTATATGTTTCTATTGTTGATCAGTTAGTAGAGATTATGGACTCTTAGGTGAAAGTCTTTCATGGGAAGTCTATTTCATTGTTTAGAGTGCTATAGAGGCAAAAATCATATTCTTATGAGACTTGGGTGTGCGAATCATTCACGAGGGAGAGATGTCCTTACCTATTCACCAAACTTCATTCTTTCACATGACTTCTCAAGGACTAAAAGTCTTATGGTGGGGATTTTGTAGAATCCCATTACCCACTTTCAGGTAATTACATTCCCTTTACTTGTTTTCCTCTTTAATTGGGAATGTATTTTGGACTCCCAAGTATGGAGATCATTTTTTTGGAAAAAATGAATTAACGTTTGGATATGGATTTTTGTTTGAATTAATAATGTTTGATTATAAATGTGTTAATTACTTTGTAAGGTTCTTCCCATGTTTGGAGAATTCCTAATGTGTTTTTGAGTTTTTGTGTAAGAACCAAGATTTTTCTACCATGTTTTGGGAAATTACATGGTGTGTAAGGGGGTTACATGAAATATACTTAGTCGCTAGAAACAAGTCATAAACTGTAATGAACCGAAGCTTGAAGTACATGGAAATTACATTAATTTAGTAGAATACTTAATACATAACAAAAACATACACACAAGGACCGTAATAGTTTAGTGTCTTTGGAAACTTGGAATGTAATCTTCTAATCGTGGTGAAAGATCTTCAACATCTCCCATAAAGATCTTCCCCTTTTTTTCTTACCTAAAACCTTTCTTTATATCCTGGGGAAAAGAAAACATAAAAAGGGTGAGCTCAAATGCTCAGTAAGGGTAAGCATGGATAAAATAAAACTTACCATATACATTTGACCTTAAAAACATGAACATAATGTTTAAACATCAAAAGCTTGAGCAATGACATAAAAAATGGAAGTACGTAAGGCATAGATCATAAAGAAACATTAATAATGATAAAATAGCATGGGAATAAAACATGTAATTGTGGAAACCATTAATCACATGATATGATTTCCATATTAGCCAAGGCATTGCTTCCAAGACCATCTTAGTGGAAAAAGTCCCTTTCTGAATCGAGTTCACTCCTCGTTCCAGTCCTGTATTACTGAACCGGTTTAATTTGCCATTCCAGACATGTCTATCTCATGAGATATAAATTTTTACCCAATGCATTGGAGGGAGATATAGGTCCCACCCATCTCATAATTAAATCATTCTTACTTGTTCCACAAAATAAACATACAACATTCATAATAACCCAACGAATAAAATGGGTTTCATAAACATCATCCCATCATCACATAATCCATATAAAATAAATGGATATCATTTCATAATAAGAAAAGTGAAACCATGAAAATCATAGAGACATTATACTTGAAACATACACATATGAAATAAAGTCATCTTAGATGTAAAATGGTTTTGTGAAAACACTTGAAATGAATTCTTGAAGAAAATATCCTTTCTTCTTCAAAATCATTTTCTTTTAACAAAATGTCATCAAATTTAAAAAGAAAAGGATTTTGTTGAAAATTGTCATGAAATATTTTGGAGGAAGCTTCATTAAAATAAGGCTTTATAAAACTGTAAAAATCCGTTCGTGCCGTATAAGTTAAAATAACATTCTTCTCGTACTTTTGTCGGAAAAGTCAAAAAGTACCTCGCAAAAGAAAGATTCCATAAATACCATGTATTAAAATTCAAAAATGGGTAAAAGGAAATTAAACATACATGAAACCATTTTTATGAAACATGGACATGGATGATAACAATAACCCCAGTAAATACTTACGAATAAGCAATCTCGGATAAAAATGAGATTTGCGAAATTATCCCTTACCTTAGGTCCGATTTTCTTCGTAAGTGTCCGAACATCCTGTATAATGATTTAAATAATGTTATTGACTTATTACAGAATCATATTCATTGTTATGATATCATATATGGTTCAATTATGAATTTATATTACCCGTTCTTTTGTAAATTCCATGTTAAAGAGCGTTTTGGACAAAATCGTTTCATTTGTCGTCCGTGTTTTGACTTGTAATTATTCATATAATTACTTAGATCATGATTACATAATTCTAGAATATAAAACATGATTTATATATAATATATATTCAATATATATATATATAATAGATCGATAAATGGAAAGAAATACACCGTTCATGGAGACGGTATGTCGTACGTACGCATGAACGTTGTTTTCATTTCCTCATTGAATTGAATGGAATTAATTGGATGAAATACATATATATATATATAAATAAATATAGTATCATTATTATGTCATATATTTCATTATTACTTATTATATATACTTTATAATCATTTATTAATGGTTAATCATTTAGAATGAATCTCATCACGTCGTGGAGACGGTATTCCGTACGTACGCACGAGTGATGATATCGTTCCCATGATCGTGGAATTTTATTGGAGTGTATGTATACTATTACAGAATCAATATCACTTTAAAATAATCATATATAGTTATTATTTACACCATTATACCCATCCAAGTAATGTGGTGGTGGAAAATAGATTACACCACGGCGTAGAGATGGTATTCTGTACGTACGCATGCGCTGTGATTTCGTTTTCCGTAGGATGGATAGATGGTGAAATAGGGTTGTTTCATACTTATAATAACATATCAGTATATGAGTGATACTGATGTTATTACTTCATAATGAAACAACCTAATAATAAGAAGTGTAAGAAGAAATAAATTTGAAATAATCGGTAATGGACATTACCTCTTCTTTGAAGCGCCTCTTTGAGACCTCCTCTTAGGGCACTAAAATTGGTATTTGAAGAAGACCAGAACCTCTAGGATGTTTCTATGGAAGTGTAGAATATAATTTGGCAGGGTTTGACCGAGCTTGAAGGCTCAAAGTGGTGTGAGGAAGAGAGGGAAGAGGTGCCCTTTTATAAGGGAGGAGAGGGACACCTTTGGAATTCTTAAAAATATTAATTTATAATAAATCTAACCCTACTTAAAAACCTCCAAAAATGACTCATATTCTAATATTAGATGAGATAGGGTTGTAATCTCATCAACCAATCAAATTTAGACATGTTTGGATCTTATTTTAAACCTTATCATTTTTATTTAACCTTATTTAATCTATTTAAGTTTATTTGTGGTAATAAAATTCTAAATTTTAAATTATAACAAATAATTACTTATTTTTTGTGAATTTTCCATAATTTTTTACTTTATAACATTATTGACCATATAAATTTAAATTTATAATTTTTAAATATTTTTGTGATTTTTAAACAATTTTATAATATGTTATTTTTATAAAATAACAATAGTGTCAATTTTGACACTATTCATTTATTTGAATTTAAATAAAATATACACAGTAGATATGTTCGAAATAAAAGCTTTAATAGATTAATAAAAGGTCATATGTATCTATAAAATTAGTGGATTACATTAAATAGTTCATATAATATTTATTCTATTATTTTTAAAACCATTTATTTGGTTTATCTCTTAATAAAATAATTACTACAACATTTTTGTATAATTATTTAATATACTTATTTTTGCATAAAAATTAAAAATAAAATCCTATGATTAAGCTAAATCTATTATATTTCACAATAATACTTTTATTAGAATTTATCATCTTAAAATCACAATATTTAAATTGTTATATTTATTAAATTATGAAGGTGACAACTTTGGCGTCTTTTAAAATAAAATAATATAAGTGTCATAATCACTTTTATAAGGCTCCAAACGGTTATATATTTTCTCATTGGATGATTAATGTGTATATATACACTAAAAATAAGTTTTGTTCAGGTATGTGGGCCTTTTAATGGGCATTATTATTTCAATAAAAACTATATTACTTATTTTTCACTTAATAAATAATTTCTGTATCATTAATGTATCACCCTTAATGAAAATTATTTAATCCATAAAAATTCTAAATAAATTATTATGATGTGTATAATTTTATTAGCTTTCTGGAGACTATTCATGTTCGAAGTTTCATGAAGTTTATCACTAAATTATAATTATTATACTTATATGATTTAAGAAAGTGACATGTTGTCACATTCTTTGGTTTTAATAATAATTAAATTATTTTCATGGAAAAAAGTCCATTAAATTAATCTAATACGACCCTTAGGTGATATGGGTCAACTTTGAGTTATCTAATAGAATTTTGGCATGTGTTAGGGTAATTTTATAATATTATATTTACCCGTAATTACCCGATTTACCTTTAACTATGGTAAATAAAATTTACCGTAGTTACTATTCATAATTACCAAAAATAAAAAGTAGATTATTAACATAATTTGGACCCAATGATTCCAAAAATGGAATCCATTTTTCCAAATTCAATACACAAAAGTTTCAGAAATTAAATTAAAATTAATCCCGTTGTCGAAAGAAAATGGGTTTTTCTTTAAAACATTGCAAAAGATTGAATTGATTTAACCTATGAATTTAATGTAAAATCAATGAAAATGACATACATTATATTAAATGGTAAAAATATATTCTATTTATACTTTAAAACCATTCAATATTATAATTTAACCATATGAATTATTACGATGAAAAAAGTTTTTTTTAATTAATATATAGCGTGTTTTTACTATTCATCAAAATATGAAAGTTACCAGAATAATATGAAAAATTTATCCAAAGTAAATTTTTATTTCTTGATTCCAAATAAGAATTTTATTTTGTCAAATTGAACTTATAAACATTTCAAAAACTATATTTAAAGTGGGTGCGCCATCAAAAGGCGGCAAAACTGCATTTTTTAAAAAATACTTATTTTACCCGAAAAATGTATTTTGTTCTTATACCATGTTCTAGAAAATGTGTAAGATGAATAATAATGTTATAAAATTCAAAATTTAGGTAATACTATTCATAACGGATAGTTCATAATAATATTATAATAATATATCATTGTTTAGTAAAACCCGGTATTGCGTACAACACGCGCTATCGAGGAAGGTCGCATTGCGTGTAATGCAAGCCAAGTCAGGGTTGCGTGTTGTGGAAGAATACTTTGTTGTTTTGTATAACAGAATCCAACCATATTTCATTTATACATTGAATAAATATATATATATATATACTCAATGTTGCGTAGAATAACTATTATCAAAATTGTGTGTAACACGATCCAAGAATAGTGTTGTGTATACTGCAAGCTAATACGGTGTTGCGTATAGCGCAAGGTAATCTTGGTGTAGCATACAACACAAGAAATTAATGAAATTATGAGAATATTTTTCATAAAATCTTGGGGTGTTACATTCTACCCCCCCTTAAAATGAATTTCTCCCTTGAAATTCGTCGGGGTTATAAATGGTTTACTAATCGAAAGTTTTTTTAATAGAAACCCACATCGTAAAAAGGAATACCAAAACATGGATTTAAAAACTAAAGTATGAAATGTAACGGTTACCCAAATTAACTCATCACTGGGTTTCCACGTAGGATAACATAGGTGAAAATATGGATATGGAAGAAAAATCTAACCATCAAGTATTTATGGAGAGTGGTAGAGAACATGGCTATGAAAAAGCCAACAAGCACAAAGCTATAGATTTGTGATGATCTAAGGTACCATCTGATTCATTGGATATAAGGGAACTAGGACAACATTTTTGGTTTTCAAGATCATTTCCCTAAAGTTGATGAATTAAAAGAAATACTTACATTATTTTGGTACAATCTCACTGTTGTTCGTGAATTGAACAATTTCCACTTCATCCCTTAAAGAAATGAAGTTGAATTTGTTATTCGTGATGTGTTAGCAGATCATGTGATAGAATGATGGGTCATTCCATCTCTTTCAAACAAAATGTTAGCAAAAGTTATAAGTCCATCTTATGGTTAGATTAATCGTATATGGTTCCAAAAATGAACTTATACTTCATATATCATACCGCTTAATAAAATAAAACTAGTTTCTACTAACCAGGGACTTCCTGTAGGCCAGTGGTTGGCAATAAAGGCCAGTCGCACTTCGGTTGTGGGTTCGATTCCCACAGCCTTGTCCGACGTGATGGGTTGTCGCCCGTCCTGTAGGTTGTCCTTTTTCTAAAACTATATTACTATAACATCCCATCAATAATATTGAAAAAACTTCTATCCTTAAACAATACTAACTTATTTACAACATAATCCATTCCAATATTTAGGCTTATCCATAATACTGTAGTCCACTCTCATAATATAGTGAAAACAATTACCAGAGATTTAATACCATCATTGATCCCCATATATCATATGATATGTCTTGTTGGTCACATTACAAACATTCGAAGGCCTTAATCAAGTATTCTCTTGAAAAATGAATACCCATTGAACCTTAGTGAAAAAATGAATGCAGTTAAAAGTTAACACTTTCCACATACCAAAATCCTAAAAATTCTATATACTCAAACCATGATATCACTTAGTCCTTATATCAATCATGACCTCATGAATACAATAAAACATCTCATTATCTCTTTATCCCTTCATTATGCGCATATCATCTGATTTCCAAAATATTTGAATCACTTTTCATGGTTACCGGTACCATAAAATTATTGAAAACCACAACAGACTAATACAAAAATATTCTAATAATCCATAAAATTACCTCAACAACATTATTCTTGAATACCAATACATAAACACTTCAATCCATCCTCTTCAATGATTTTCCTAGAATAATTCCTTCCTTGATTTAGAAGTAACTTTTTAGGTCAGGGCATTGAGTTGGGTAATGCCCATGTTCTCCACAAATAAGACATTGAATTCCATAACAGTCTGTCACTCTATGACCCTTTTCTCCACACAGATAACATCTGTCCCTCCATTTGAGGTATTCCTCAAGGTTCTTCTTCCCTTCTTTAGAAATCTCAATCTTCCTTTCTTTATGCTCCTCCAAATGCGAACATGTATAAAAGTATATCTTCCTCTTATTTGATGAATTAGGAATACCACTAAATTTCACCTTGTTAATCATATATCGCAATGACTGATTCGACATAATCACTATATCTTTATCTCTAGGCATTACACAATTTTGTTGCTCATAGTCACCAATTTTTCCATTGGATTCAATGTTAACCGAATTACTTCAGGTTCCCTCCATTAACTAAAACACAAAAAGAATTCTGTGAGAGGAAAAAATCATGCTAGAGAAAACAACATAGTAAAGGGGGAGTACCCTCAATATATAACATCTTAGGTAAAATTCTAAGATCGTTACCATAGTTTTAGGAATATATCCTATACGTATACTTATCCTTAGGGACATCCCTAGACATACCTTAGAAATATCTCTAGGGATCTCACTAACGTTTTCGCATCCTAGTTTCCAAAGGTTGACTAAACCTTTCCTCTGATACAAACTGTAAAGACCCGAAGCTTGATGTACATGGAAATTACATTACTTTAGCGGAATACTTAATACATAACAAAAACAGACACACAAGGACCATAATAGTTTAGTGTCTTTGGAAACTTGGAACGTAATCTTCTAATCGTGGTGAAATATCTTCAACATCTCCCATAAAGATCTTCCCCTTTTTTTCTTACCTAAAACCTTTCTTTATATCCTGGGAAAAAGAAAACATAAAAAGGGTGAGCTCAAATGCTCAGTAAGGGTAAGCATGGATAAAATTAAACTTACCATATACATTTGAACTTAAAAATATGAAAATAATGTTTAAACATCAAAAGCTTGAGCAATGACATAAAATATGGAAGTACGTAAGGCATAGATCATAAAGAAAAATTAAGAATGATAAAATAGCATGGGAATAAAACATGTAATTGTGTAAACCATTAATCACATGATATGATTTCCATATTAGCCAAGGCATTGCTGCCAAGACCATCTTAGTGGACAAAGTCCCTTTCTGAATTGAGTTCACTCCTCATTCCAGTCCTGTATTATTGAACCGGTTTAATTTTCCGTTCCAGCCATGTCTATCTCACGAGATATAAATCTTTACCCAATACATTGGAGGGAGACATAGGTCCCACCCATCTCATAATGAAATCATTCTTACTTGTGCCACAAAATAAACACACATCATTCATAATAACCCAACGAATAAAATGGTTTTCATAAACATCATCCCATCATCACATAATCCATATAAAAGAAATGGATATCATTTCATAATAAGAAAAGTGAAAACATGTAAATAATAGAGACATTATACTTGAAACATACACATATGAAATAATTTCATCTTAGATGGAAAATGGTTTTGTGAAAACACTTGAAATGAATTCTTGAGGAAAATATCCTTTCTTCGTCAAAATCATTTTCTTTTCACAAAATGTCATCAAATTTTAAAAGAAAAGTATTTTTTTTGAAAATAATCATGAAATATTTTGGAGGAAACTTCATTAAAATAAGGCTTTATAAAACCGTAAAAATCCGTTCGTGCCGTATAAGTTAAAAAAAACATTCTTCTCGTACTTTTGTCTGAAAAGTAAAAAAGTACCTCGTAAAAGAAATATTCCATACATAAAATGTATTAAAAGTCAAAAATGGGTAAAAAGGAAATTAAACATACATTAAACCATTTTTAGGAAACATGGACATGGATGATAACAATAACCTCATTAAATACTTACGAATAAGCAATCTCGGATAAAAATGAGATTTGCGAAATTATCCCTTACCTTAGGTCCGATTTGCTTCGTAAGTGTCCGAAAATCCTGTATAATGATTTAAATAATGTTATTGATTTATTACAGAATCATATTCATTGTTATGATATCATATATGGTTCACTTATGACTTTATATTACCCGTTCTTTTGTAAATTCCATGTTAAAGTGCGTTTTGGGCAAAATCGTTTCATTTGTCGTCCGTGTTTTGACTTGTAATTATTCATATAATTACTTAGATCACGATTACTTAATTACGGAATATAAAACATGATTTATATATAATATATATTCAGAATATAAATATATATAATAGATCGATAAATGTAAATAAATACACCGTTCATGGAGACGGTAGACCGTACGTACGCATGAACGTTGTTTTCGTTTCCTCATTGAATTGAATGGAATTAATTGGATGACATACATATATATATATATATATACATAAATACAGTATCATTATTATGTCATATATTTCATGATTACTTATTATATATACTTTATAATCATTTATGAATGGTTAATCATTGAGAATGAATCTCATCGCGTCGTGGAGACGGTATTCCGTACGTACGCACGAGCGATGATATCGTTCCCATGATCATGGAATTTTATTGGAGTGTATTTATACTATTATAGAATCAATATTACTTTAAAATAATCATATATAGTTTTTATTTACACCATTATACCCATCCAAGTAAGGTGGTGGTGGAAAATAGATTACACCACGGTGTGGAGACGGTATTCCGTACGTATTCACGCCCGGTGATTTCATTTTCCGTAGGATGGATAGATAGTGAAATAGGGTTGTTTCATACTTATAATAACATATCATTATATGAGTGATACTGATGTTATTACTTCATAATTAAACAACCTAATAAGAATAAGTGGAAGAAGAAATAAAGTTGAAAAAATAGGTAACAGACATTACCTCTTCTTTGAAGCGCCTCTTTGAGACCTCCTCTTAGGGCACTAAAATTGGTCTTTGAAGAAGACCAGAACCTCTAGGATGTTTCTAGGGAAGTGTAGAAGAGAATTTGTTAGGGGTTGACCGAGCTTGAAGGCTCAAAGTGGTGTGAGGAAGAGAGGGAGGAGGTGCCCTTTTATAAGGGAGGAGAGGGGCACCTTTGGAATTCTTGAAAATATTAATTTATAATAAATCTAACCCTACTTAAAAACCTCAAACAATGACTCATATTCTAAGATTAGATGAGATAGGGTTGTAATATCATCAACCAATTAAATTTAGACATGTTTTGATCTTATTTTAAAACTTATCATTTTGATTTATCCTTATTTAATCTATTTAAGTTTATTTGTGGTAATAAAATTCTAAATTTTAAATTATAACAAATAATTACTTATTTGTTGTGAATTTTCCATAATTGGTTACTTTATAACATTATAGACCATATAAATTTAAATTTATAAATTTTAAATATTTTTGTGATTTTTAAACAATTTTATAATATGTTATTTTTATAAAATAACAATAGTGTCAATTTTGACACTATTCATTTATTTGAATTTAAATAAAATATATACAGAAGATATGTTCGAAATAAAAGATTTAATAGATCATAAAAGGTCATATTTATCTATAAAATTAGTGGATTACATTAAATAGTTCATATAATATTTATTCTATTATTTTAAAAACCATTTATTTGGTTTATCTCTTAATAAAATAATTACTACAAATTTTTTTATAATTATTTAATATACTGATTTGTTGCATAAAAATTAAAAATAAAATCTTATGATTAAGATAAACCTATTACCTTTCACAATAATACTTTTAATCGAATTTATCATCTTAAAATCACAATATTTAAATTATTATATTTATTAAATTATGAATGTGACAACTTTCGAATCTTTTAAAATAAAATAATATAAGTGTCATAATCACTTTTATAAGGCTCTAAACGGTTATATATTTGGTCATTGGATGATTAAGGTGTATATATACACTATTAATAAGTTTTGGTCAGGTCTGTGGTCCTTTTAATGGGCATTATTATTTCAATAAAAACTATATTACTTATTTTTCACTTAATAAATAATTTCTGTATCATTAATGTGTTACCATTAATGACAATTATTTAATCCCTAAAAATTATAAATAAATTATCATGATGTGGATAATTTTATTATATTTCTGGAGACTATTCATGTTCGAAGTTTCATGAAGTTTATCACTAAATTAAAATTATTATACTTATAAGATTTAAGAAAGTGACATGTTGTCATATTCTTTGGTTTTAATAATAATTAAATTATTTCCATGGAAAATAGTCCATTAAATTAATCTAATACGAACCTTAGGTGATATGGGTCAACTTTGAGTCATCCAATGGAATTTTGGAATGTGTTAGGGTAATTTTATAATATTATATTTACCCTTAATTACCCGATTTACCTTTAACTATGGTAAATAAAATTTACCGTAGTTACTATTCATAATTCCCAAAAATAAAAAGTAGATTATTAACATAATTTGGACCCACTGATTCAAAATATGGAATCAATTTTTCGAAATTCAATACATAAAAGTTGCAGAAATTAAATTGAAATTAATCCCGTTGTCGAAAGAAAACGAGTTTTTCTTTAAAACATTACAAAAGATTGAATTGATTTAACCTACGAATTTAATGTAAAATCAATGCTAATGACATAAATTACATTAAATGGTAAAAATATATTTTATTTATACTTTAAAACCATTAAATATTATAATTTAACCATATGAATTATTGCGATGAAAAAAGTTGTTTTTAATTAAAATATAGCGTGTTTTACTATTCATCAAAATATGAAAGTTACTAGAATAATATGAATAAATTTATCCAAAGTAAATTTTTATTTCTTGATTCCAAATAAGAATTTTATTTTTTCAAATTGAACTTATAAACATGTAAAAAACTATATTTAATGTGGGTGCGCCATCAAAAGGCGGCAAAACTGCATTTTTTTAAAAAATACTTATTTTACCCGAAAAATTTATTTTGTTCTTATACCATTTTCTAGAAAATGTGTAAGATGAATAATAATGTTATAAAATTCAAAATATAGTTAATACTATTTATAATGGCTAGTTCATAATAATATTATAATAATATATCGTTGTTTAGTAAAACCCGGTATTGCGTACAACACGCGCTATCGAGGAAGGTCGCGATTGCTTGTAATGCAAACCAAGTCAGGGTTGCGTGTTGTGCAAGAATACTTCGTTGTTTCGTATAACAGAATCCAAACATATTTCATTTATACATTGAATATATATATATATATACTCAATGTTGCGTAGAATAACTATTATCAAAATTGTGTGTAACACGATCCAAGAATAGTGTTGCGTATACTGCAAGCTAATACGGTGTTGCATATAGCGCAAGGTAATCTTGGTGTAGCATACAACACAAGACATTAATGAAATTAAAAGAATATTTTTCATAAAATTTCGGGGTGTTACATAAACTATTTACACAATGTGAAAATATTAAACACCATGTAATGGTTACATGATGTGTAATAATAAAAGTTATTTTTTTAATAAAAAGGTGATGGGTTTTTTAGCATACTTAATCTTCAAGGTTTACATGATGTGTAAAGGAGTTACATGTCATGTAAAATTCAGGAGGTTAGATTTTAGGGTGCCACTCAGTTGAAATTTAATTTCATTCTCCCATAGCTCTCTTGACTCTCAACCTAGAACCCTTCTCTAAAAATATTTGGAGTCTTTATTCGATCTATATTGATATATTCAGTGATTGATCATTGTGGTGGTTGGTTTGAATCTCTCTAGGGAAGCATGCATTTATTATTATTCATTTCTTTAATCATAGTAGCTTTGGGGTGTCGTGTTATCAGATCCTTTGAGGATGATTCTTCTTCTTTCTTTCTTCTAGATCTGGGGTGTGATCTTGTTCTAGGGGCCATTTCCTTTGTTGGATATGGTACAATGAGTGTGTGTTCTTGAGGTATATGTCATTCCATCTTCTCTGCTAGACCTTTTTGTAAATCAGAGCAATTCTAAGATGTGCAGATTGATTCTAGGGCCTCTATTGTCATTATTTCATTATTTTATTGGTGGATCCTTTACAGGTGTGTGCGACCTAAGGTTTTTAGGTAGTTTATTTCATCTCTAGACTAGTGTTGATAAACTGTATTTCTCCCATTTTTATAAATTTATTTATAAATAAATTTGGTATTATATTTTTTGTGTATAAATGAATTTGTGATAAAAGTGGGTTTTCTCTGGTTTTTGGTAAATGAAAAAAATGATTATTTTTAACAAATCGAAATGATTAATGAAATGTAGCACATGGGAAGCCTTGGGTATGTAGGTGGAAGGTTTATCTTAGGGAAATCATTCATATTACCTTCAGGATGTTAGATCATGGGGATTTTCTCTTCTCCCTAGGCCTATAATTCTAGGGAATTGTTATTAACATTGTTAGAGGGTTCAATCACGAGGTTTCCTTATGCTCTATAGGCCTATGTTCTAGGGACTTGTTTTGCATTAGTCATTATTGTGGTATGAGTAGTCTATTAAATTGGCCTATTGAGTTCCTTTGTGTGATTTACATGTTCTTGGATTTATACTATTTCATCTATGATATGTATTCTTTTTTTATAAATGATAAATGGAAAATTATGATTGAAATTGATATACATTCCTTTGTTTTATAATTTTTGGAAAAAGATAAATATTAACCATGATTTGATATAACTTCTTTACTTCTTACCATTCCATGTTTTATTTTAAATGAGCATACTTGGATTATTGTAAAGGGACTTGTTATGGAGCACCCAGGTAGGATCCTATCGATTCTATTAGCTTACCCCCTGTTCACTTCTTTAATAGTTAATAGACCTTTGTATGTCTTTCAATGATGGGAAAGGAAATGCGCCGAAGTGAGGTAGTGAGGTTTTCTGTCAGCTAGATGGGTAGCTGGTGGTGAGATGGTGGGTGTCTGCCCATGCTATCACATGGAGTAGTTGATTTTTCCTATTTAAGTATTCCTTTGGGATTGGATTTGTATTTGAATATTATTTGTACTCTTGAGTTGTTTGTTTCAGTTATGGATTCTTTCTCACATGCTTTCTTTATAGTGTATCCATGGATAGTTTGATTATGATTTTATGTCATCTCGGATGTACATTCCATATTCCTTATAATTTTAATATTAAAGGATTATTATGAAAACCAAATTATGATTAAAAAAATGGGTTTATCATGTGAAAAATCTTTGTAAAGGGAAGGAAATTATATAGTTGAAAGTATTATTTATTGAAATGATGTAACATTTTGGAATGTTTATATTGTATATGATTTATGAAAATGGTTGTATAATTTATCAAATATTTATTATTTTATAGTAAAAGTATTCATAAACGTCACAAAATTATAAATAAAGAAGGATTCTATATTTAAAATATGTAATTGATAATATGAAAAGTTCATATTGGAGTCAATACATCATTGTGACTAAGAGTGTGAACTCAATCTAACAATGTTAGTGAATCGTTTCTTGTTACGACCTTCCCAGTGTCATATGATGCATCTCAAATGTTTACCTTATTCTTGAGGCCAATCCATCTCATTCTGCATCCTTTTGGACTTCATCCCCCCTTGCTGTCACAACCTGTTGATGTTGGGTATCAATATCGACTAGTATTCAGGCATTGGGAAATGTCGAAACTCCCCAATAGGAATCCACGGTACATCATAGTAGTTAGAAATTTTATCCAGCAAGTACACTAGATCAACATATGCTTCCCATGATATTTTCAAAGAGGCATGTGTTGCAATGGCATGTGCACATGGAAACCATAATGCTTGGAAGTTTACACATTGAAATTACCTTACTTCTAGTAATACCACTAAGAATTAACTACTGCTACCTTTGATGGGGTCTGGCACTCTTTCAATTTTAAATTGAGAGTCTTCTCAGTGGAAAAGGCACACTCAATAAGTATAAAATTCTTCAATATTCTTTTTAATCTCTAATTGAAAGATTCATTCGTACCTTATCCCGTGATAAATCTTTTCTACAGTTTATTTTTCTCAGTTATAGGTAAATTGTGAATCCACTTGAAGAATGTATTGATGCACTCCATAATTTTCTGGGTCATGTGTCTATACCCCTTCCCCCTTCATATTCTAATGCCTATTTCTCTTTCAGTATACACATAATATAATCATAGACTCCCTGATTAGCCCTGCATATTTCTTCCAATCATTATTTAAACCTTTATTGATCCGGATCATATGCTACACTATAGTGATAATATTACACATAAATTAATTTTATCATTAGATTGAAATAGTAAAAAATAATAAAGAGATTGTATACCAAGCCTCATGATTTCCTTTTTCATAGGTTCATCATGGAATGTTTTTCGCACATTGATAGCAATGTGTATGATACAATACCAATAATGTTCATTAGAGTGTCTATATATAATAGTACCTACATGGATTTGCTTATTTATTTCTCAATGATGATTAGATATGAAATATACACCCTGAATGTGGGTGAAATGGTTTCAGATACATGCTAAAAACCAACTCCACGATTCACAATTTTCCTTCTCTACAATGGTAAATGAAATTGGAAGTGGAAAATAGTTACCATATCAGGTTTCCTCAATAAAAAAATATGCCCTTGTATTTTCCAAATAGAAAATTTCAATAAATTTATAGGGACTATTTTTAGAAATTAAATGTGGAAATAAAGGGGAAATAATTCCCAACTGATGAAATTTGATAGGAGATGGATCAAGTCGGTTATCTTGAGGTACATGTTTGTTAGTATCAATATGGAATAAAACCTGGTCGTTGTGTCTTATTATGGATAAAAATTGCAGAAATACCTGATATTAGTCACCCCAGTCACCACATACCTTAACAATTACCTTCTATTTCTCCATCCATTCCTTATTATAAGAAATATTATAACCAAAAGTTTGTTGTATCCTATCCTATAAAAGGGATATAGGCACATCTTGGATGTTCCTAATCATCTCAATGATAATATATAACATAAATTCAGTATCCAATGATGTATGATCTTGTGTCAGGTTTGGATGAATACAAGTATAGGTTTCCTCAATATTATAAATTCTCCAACCTCTAAATGCAATGTGAGGAATATCCCTTAAGTAGAATCTACAATCTTCCCAATATTCATCACACCATATGATTTATTATGTATGGATTGAATCCTAAACTAAATATCTATAGTGTATCTCAATATAAAATCTTTTCAGTATGTTTTTCATTGCATCTTTACTTGGAAAATTTGTTCCAATATATAATGTTTTTTCTATATTAATAAATCTATACTCTACAACTCCATCATACTCAATTGTAGGTATGATAACATTCCAATCAAATTTAGGAAAAAGTACTATTTCTTATGACTAATATTTAAAGATTTGTGGATGATTTATTGTGAATCGATGTTGATTTACAACTATTTTATTTATAGAAACTTCCTTCCAAACTTCTATATCTTTCTCCTCATCAAAATTGTTTTCTACATATATTCCATAATTAGAAATTTCCTCATAATCCAAATTATTATTCTATATCCAAGAGAGGTTTGTGAATAATTATAGGGGTTGGGGGGAATGCTACATTAGTGATTCCGCCTTTTCCAAGTCATTGATTCAGGTTGATGAGTGGGAAAGGCAGAATCAGACTTTTCGCCTTTCAAGATAACCAAAAGGAGACATCATCGATGCTGCCTTTGTGTATTAGTTTTAAAATAAAATTAACCTCAGATTATTTAAATATTTTATTTAAAAAAACAAATAAAAAATTCAGTCTTAGGCAAGAGAAAATCCCCCCACTTTGAATTTAAATTAATAAAAAATATTAAGGTTACAATAGAGTGTTACGGAGTCAAGTATACACATCTCCACTAACCTTAATTATGATAATGATCAAAATTCCAAGAAAGAGGTTGTTGATCTACTTTATATTTGGATAAAACAACTCCCACTTTGTTGCCTTCACAAAAAATATGGGAAAACCTCAACTAGATAGAATCCATAAAACAAATACATTCCACCCACTCCCCATAAAGGCTCCAAGGAACCATCTTGGATTTGTGGTTTATAATATTAAAAGAAAGCGTAGAGTCTCCTTCAATCCATATTTTTCCCAATTAAACTACTTTTCATACCTCTTCACATAAATGATATCCCAAAGTTAAACATTAATAATAGCATGTTTCCCAAGGTAAATGGAGAATGATACCTTCACAAACCCTTAATAAGTGAAAAAATACCTCTACTTCCTACAATTAATAGAACTACAACTGTTTCATCATCAAAATTGAGCATGATAAAAGAATAAATGGGTGGGATCCACCACATATATTTGTAAACAATAGGTTTTCTCACTATACCCAAGACACTAAGAAAGTGTAGAGCCACCAGGTCTTCCATGGAATATTCATTCATCCCTTTTCAACATTTTATTCCAATCAAGTATCATTATGAATATTAGAAACACGATACTTGAAAGGGTGGTGATGATTATCAAATATAATATAGATTATAAATTTCTAGATACATTGAATCCATATATAAATTATAACAACTAGTGTTAAAGAGTTGACCACTAGGCAAGCAGCCACAAAGGATGTTCATTTAAGAGGTCAAATCTATCCCTTCCCAAAGATGAAAACCAAAAATTCCATCTATTTAAAACAAAAATTTATTGGAAAAAGAGAATTAAAATAACATGTGTTCTACTATTTATCCTTTTTTCATAGTGGCAAAAAATTGAGGTGATATTCATTCCAATATCACAAATATTTTCATTCATGGGTAGTTCACAACATTGTATTTTCCATAACAAGACCAGGTGAATAAGAGGAATGACTAGACTTTGATAATAATTTATCCATCCTAGAATTGAAAAATTCCCATAATAATTATACCTATACATAAAAATTTATGTTGGTATTCAAATAAGTATTATATATCAAAAATCATTGTCCTATTCCACAAGCTTGTACCATCTCAATGCTACCAAAATATAACCATGGAGGAAAAATGGTAGTTATCAAAATTATCCACAATATTATAAATAGAAATATTATCCTGAAAATATGGGATCTTGAAAATGTATTGAATAGGTGAGTACGCCCATCTTATCTACCAGAAATTTAATGTATAGTGCCTAGAAACCCACCATTTAGTTTAAAACATAAAAGCATAGTATGATTCTCTCACAACATTCCATATAGACAATACCATATAAAACTTGTTTCCAAAATATAATCTATTAAAAAAATTGTACATAATGAATTAAATTGATGGATACTCAGTGCAAATAAAATGTCAGACATAGTTATAGATATGAGATTTACTGAAGATTTATAGACTCATTAGGCTAAGACCACCATTATTCAGTGGCTTAGTAAAATGTTTATAGGAAAAAATAACCAGTTTCCTTTCATAGATACATTTTTTTCACAAAAAATATTTAATTTTAGTCTCTGAATTCTTTAACATAGTTTTGGGACACTTATAAATAGTAAAGTTATAAAAAACTAAGATGCGATAATAAAATTGATAAAATAAACCCTTTCCACTTGGGATATGGATTTTTATTTACAACTGAATAATTGATCCACAATTCTAATAGAAATATTTTCCAAACAAAAGGATTTAAACCTACCCTAGAAAGGGAAATCCTAGATAATAAAAGGTTATATAACCTTGATTAATGTTGATAATTTGAGATATATAATATTTCATATGATTGTATATTTCATTTATAAAAAACACATTAGATTTACACCAGCTGAAAACTAGTCCCAAGAAATACTCATATTGATGTAGAATTACTTTTATATTCTTAACGATTTTACCATCTCCTTTATATAAAAATAATATCTCATCCATATAAAATAGATACGGAGGAACACACAAGTTACATGTAACTTTAATCAGGGAGATAGGTTGGGTGTTAATTTCCCTATGGATAAAATGACTAAGTTAGTCTTTAAAAACTGAAAAAATAAGGATAGATAGGGATTTAACTTGTATAATACCCATATAGAAGAAAAAATTTCCTCATGGTACCCCATTAAATTTGATAAACAACATAGATATAGAAAAAATATTTCTCTTGAATTCAATAATGGTGTTGGAAAAACCATACCTTTCCAGAACTAAGAAGATAAATGTAACATCCCCAATAAGGTTCACTCATAAGTAACCAATACATAGGGCCACATATCCTCAAGTGTTCTTTCCTACATTCTAATGGCTTTAGACTGCCAGCAAGGGTCTAATGGTGGTATGTTTGAGAGACTATACCCTCTAGTTTAGTACTAAATTCAATAGAAAATAAATGGAATAAATAGAATACATATAATAATATTCTGACAACCCATAAAATTATAATAAAACCAACCATGAAATAATGTATGATGCTACAAGTACAAAGAGATCAACACATACAACAAGTCTAGGTGAGGGTAAATAAATAAATAAGAAAACCCAACTCCTTTAGGCATTCTGAGTACATGCTCAGTCCACATTTACAATGCCAAGTCCCAGCCCATGATTGATAATAGATAATAGGTACCATCCATGGTCCTAAATTATAGCCAAGATATATTATTAGGTAGCATGTGGTGGCCCAAATAGGTTGTGAATAAAACTCAGTAAGCCACTATCAATGGTGTCTAATTCAGTTCCAGTCTATGAGTATAAAACATAGGTTGTAAAGTATATAGTCTTAAAGGAAGCAATAAATTAGTGAAATGTAATCAAGAATAGGACCACAAGTGGTTCTCGGTCAACCCTATTTGCTTCATCCTAAACCAGCTATTTATAAACATAACACCCAAGGAGTAATCATAGGACCCATGGCAATAAACCCAGGCATTCAAGAACAATCATCAAAGGTGAATCCATAGAAAGGGTCCAAGAATTACCATGTAATAAAACCATACAAATCCAAGGAAATATAAAAGTAATTCTAGGCGTGGTATGGAAATCCGACCCATGGTAATCATGTTATGGTGTATAACTATTGAGTGTAATCTAAGGTATGAACACTCAGTGTTCCCCTTTCTAATGGGAATCTAACAAAACCTAACGAAAAAGTCCTCAGTAATTTTAGGAATGGAATTGATTGTGATCCAAGGAGGTAATATAGAAAATTATGGGTTTGAGAGCCACAATATGAATATAGGTGCTCACCCCAAGCATTATAACATTCTAGAGTTTCTAAGGTTAATCCAATACATAAGGCTTATGCATTCATGAATAAAAGACATTGAACAGATCCAAGCTATGATTACCATTGAAATTCACATCAATGAATCATATGAAATTCATTGGGTTCATGCTTGGATATTGAATATGGAATCCAAGTCTTACTCATGGAATGCCTTACTTTTAGTCCATAACTAGTTTAAATATATTAACATGGATAAACCATTTCATTTACATCAATAAATAGTATTACATAAATTGGGTCATGCTTGAAATTCAAATCTTGAATCCAAGGATTAACCAAGAAATTCCCTACCTTTAATTCAAAAATCATTCCATTATATATACATAAGGCTTAAAAAGCATAAATTACTTTTAAAGAAGAATAAAATTTAATTAAGTAAAACATGCATCATGGTCAAGGCCATTCATTTGAATTACACCCGAAGGCTTCCATTAGTCATTAAACCATTAAAAATACACATTATCATTTCACAAATCATCTTAATTAATAAAGGGTATGAAAACTCACCAACACCATTACTTTAATTTAATTACATCAAGTCATATTAATGAATCAACACCCCTTGGTTAGTTTTTAATACTCAATGAGGTATTTTTGGAAGTTATCATTTTATTAACTAACATCGATCACACCCTAGTTCGTAATAGAGAAAACATCATCGGGACTATATTATGGGTTAAATCACACTAAACCATGCCAGCTTCAACTTACTAAATAATGAAACCTCATGGGAAACACATTTAATAGGTCAAGACTCCTCTATAACCTCACTTGGTCTATGGAACAAGTTTAATTAATTATCTAACCACTCATGAAGAGTAATTTTTAATGAGGGTCATAATTTAGTCCAATTGATTTCTAGAGTTATGGTTAATCCATTTCTCCCATTGACCATCATTGTTCTAAGGGTAATTCACTCAACTATCGGTGTGATTAAGGGAGATAAAATTAACCTAAGGTTATGAATTAAGGAAATATAAATTTTAAAATTTAAATACAAGTTTGATGTCAGACGCCAGTGTGATGCTATCATAATACAAAATATGAAATGGTAATTCTTTAAGGGAAATTACTTATACCACCCAACTCAAGATTATGAAGCCTTTTCAATTAAATCTAGCCCAACAACCTGTCGCTTGATCTTATCCAAGGCCAATGACCAATTACCAAACCATCCATGACCCAAACTCACATCAAAACAACTGAGACTGATTAATTATAATCAAATAATAATTAACTATAAATTTAAAACAATTAAAAAAAGTAAAAAACACTAGCATAAATGGAAATCACTCACCAAATGATTCCAGTGCATCAGAACCAAGTCCTATGACCCGCTGAAGGTCCTTATTTTTTCCCTAACACTGCTACATGGAAAATACCTAGTAACCATAACTAAAAACATAAGATAATATATTTAAGCTAACCTAAAAATTATTGAAAAACTAACTCAACCACATATGTCCATTGAAATTACTAGTGAGGACGTGTAGGCATAGACTCGAGACACCCTCTCACTAGGTAACAAGTAAGTTCCATCATATTAGGATGATTCTACTATTCTATGATGGAACTTCACCCAAAAACCTAGTTATAACAACCATGAAATTAGATGAAGTGGAGGTAGGATGAAACTGAGTGATATCCTTACTGTATTCTCTTGATTGAAAGCAACGATGACTCCAATGACCAAGAAACAAGGGAGATCAATCTTGGAGGAAGGGGAAAAAAATATGGGTGTATGGGAGGTTGTTGGGTCATGAATGGGAAACAAAAGGAGGTTATTTTTATTAAAACCCCATAAAGGAAAAGTGGTAAAAACCCAATTTATGGGTTTCATGGTTTGGACACATGGTTTTCCAAAAACCGTGCACCAAATGCATAGTCAATACTACCTCAAGACACACCGTTTTCACAATTAGGTGCATCGTTTGACAAACTATTCACTAACCATGTAACCAACATTATAGTCAATTATATACCATTTCATGGTTAGTAGGTCCCCTTTCATGATTTAAACAAATAATTCCCCTTCCTTCGCTACCCCACATAGTTAGGGTCCATTGTTAGCACTAACCGTGGTCCCTAAGCTGCAACTACCTAAAAAACAATCTCTATTCAAGAAACATCCTAGTCTTATTTGGGCACCTGAAAAAACTCTTGATCCCCAAAACTTATCCCAAAACAACACTTTAAGGAATAAAAACTTATAAAATTCCATTTCAAAATCTTATTAAAAAACTACCCCACCCACCAGTTTGAGAATTCAAAATTTTCTTGAAAATTCAAACTTGTCCGTACAAATTTACAGACATGGGGGTTTTCATCCTCTACACCTTATCACAACTCATCCCCAAGATATCCCAAGGGTTGATCACAAATATTATATAACCTACGTCAGTCACCAAACTCATTATAGGGTTATGTTACAACACCACATGTTTAACATTCTTATAGTGAGGAACTTTAAATTTACATCATTTAAACCACTAAATAAAAGCCACATCTTGAATTTGTCATAGAAACACCAAGAAGAAACTCACTCATGATCATTTACTCTAGCAGACTCAAAGATTTATTATTCATCTAGACACCTGGATCATGTTGCTTCCCACCATAAGACTGAGCTAAAAGAGGCCAATTCTGAGCCAGACCACTTTTTTCATTACAATTTCCTAATATAAAAAAACTATGATGTCTCTATGAAACCCCTTAATATGGTTCCCAAACCACCTTACCTAACATCTATAAAGGCACTAGTCCAACACTAATATCCATTTTCATTCAAATGGTTCTAAAATAATAGGAAGAACTTACATTATCCAAGAATCACTATAATGAGTTGGTCTATTCCACAAAAGGCCTCATGACAATGCTCGAATCTTATCTATCATTCCAATGATGCACCAGCTGTTTCTGAACCAAATCATCCATAAACACATAAGATGGAAATATAACCTCCTCCAACCAACTTTACCCAAAGTGATCATTTTAACCATAAACAAATTGTTAACCTTATCAATCATGATTCTATAAACCCCAAGGGAATCCCTTTATCATCCAAACACACCCATTGAATTCTACACCAGATTTCCAGTGACATTTCCTCATTAAAATTCCAATAGACCAAAAAAACTATTGTGATCTATCATAAGAACCAATATGACACTAATACAATCCCGCTCAAGTCACCTTAATCCATCCATATCATTTATTTAACATTTATGTTCAACTAAAACCATGTCTAATTCTATACTTGGAATTCACCAAGGAATCCAATAAGATTTAGGTCTATTTATTCACTAGCATTAAAATGCCAAAAAGGCCAACCCATGACCAGTCCCACACACCCATGAAACTTCTCACATGAGGGACACACACCTATAATTGAAACCACTCTCCTCACCTTATGAGAATCCATTTCATTAAACAATCTTCTTATTTCTAAACACTATGTTCCATTCTACCCAATACATCTCACCAACTATCCACCCCTAACACAATGACTCCATGAGAAATTGTGTCCCAATCCATGGTTTGACTATTCAATGACATGTGATCCATTATTATGTCCTCTATCCCATGGAGGAATATTGTGAAACTTTATTCAATCCCTTAGCCTTCATGCCTATAAGCATTTTATTGATCACTATTAGTCCTCAAACCACTCACATGCATTGCTAATTTACAACACTCGTCTCATGCTCCTATGAGTTTTGAATCATAGAAACCATATTGATCATGCTCTAAAATAAACCAGTCTCATTAATAAAATAGCTCTATGGGAGACACCCTATGAATATGATCACTATACCCATGCCACTCTCATGCACATTGACAACACCAGACACTAAATCCAAAACCTAATTGGGATAGGTTGTGTTGTATCAGTTGATCCTCTCATGTTCTCATACCTACTCCAAGAACATCCCTATTCTCACCTAAGAGCCATGGGTTACCTCACCCATAAGCATCTCATTATACCCACATCAGTTTTCAACCCATACTCACAGAAACCTATGTATCAAACATCGCAAGCGTATGATCCTGTACCGCCAAACCATGGACCACACAACATGCGAATATCTAATATGTGATTTCCCCACATGTTCCATTAAATCTAAAAGGTTTTATACTCATATGAAACATGATCAAGATGAAATGTATCAATACACAGTAAGCCTTTTTTTCATCCAAACTAGGCCCACATGTCCAAGTCACTGATAATTTTCTATACCTTTCCTACATGCCAATTTCAGAAATCCTTGAGTACCCTCAGAGCCTTTCAAAAACTAGAGAATTCATTTGATCAAAAACACTCATGCAACCAATCAAACCTAATAATCATTCCAAGATCCAAATGAGAATATTATACTCTCTCAATATACTCCTAAAGTCACACTCTAAGCCTACAGGGCTAAGCACCTAAACCAGCCCCGCCCTTCCAACCTACACACAATTGTGCACCAAAATTTATTTCAGTGGGAACCACAAATGACAACATGATCTACCTTGATACTAATTCAATGAAATAAAAAGACCAATTTTGTATGATTCATAGGCCAAAACACCTCACATTTTTAGTATTCACTATCCTACTTAGTATTATCAAACCCAAGGGTCGTGTTATCCTACAAAAACATTGATAACCAAACTAATAACTTCTTTAGTCACACATCATTGTAATTAATCTCACAAAACCAAAAAAATGGTTAAACATTCAATTGTAATTTTAGTCCATTTAAACCCAATAATCGTCATTGTTCACAACACTCTCAAGGATTAACTTACCACACAACCACCCACATTCCCGAGGCACTGTTTCACAAACTAAGATTCCCAATCAATCCTGAACGACATATGAACAACACTTCCTATGAATAAATTCTCAAAAAATTCATCATAGATTCTTCTCATCATCATGAAAGATACCATTTCAAATTAACCACTCAGTTTTCATGAGGCATCAAACCTAAATCTAGGGTCATGCTTAAAAATTCACTAGGATCCCTCACCTAAGATCTACATTCAATATAACTAAATATACATCCAAGACTCATGATAAACATACATGTTCCCATACAAGGAATATCCCAAGGAAACTCTAAAACTACCCCAACACTGGATCTTTTTTATAACAATATTTTCATAATTCATTATTTTAGCCATTTTATTATTTTATGTTTATTATAAATATTAAGGATGGCACCTAATCCACACAAAAAATACCATTTTTTTATAATAGAAATTTGGTACTAATACAATTATTTAGTTATCAATTATTCATTTATATGCATGTGATGACATCACTCTGGAATATCTATCTCAATTAATTGGAACCATCAGATCTGAATAATTAGAATTCGAACAAGAATCTATATCGAAAAACAGCATTTATATTGTTGTTGACACTTTAAAAAATTGAATCCATTTAATATTTACACCCCAAGGGGTTATTTACTAATGCATTCAAGGATAATTTCAACCTAAGAGAATCAAGTCATGATAAAATAGGTTCAGTTATAAAGGTTTCCATTCCCAAATTATAAAGGTGAACACTCTATAAATTTCAATTGGCATCCCATTTATGTGAAACCCACTAGTACTTAATTTATTCAAAAATTTACTACACACCATTAAGGGGTTTATTATACAAATATATAATGACAATATTGACCTAAAAGGGATGAATCGATCATATAAGGATTCATTTATATGGGTTTCTATTTCCAAGTTATAGGGAAAACATTCTACAATTTGAATTGACACACCATTTAACTAACATCCATAATTAATCACTTGGACTCATTAAAAAATTAAACTCCTTTAAAATTTTATGGATTCTCATTATAGATAATTTATTAATTATTTTTAGACTAATTCATTACTTTAATTAATTTCTAGGTTGATTAGATATAATTACATCATCAATTTATATATAAAAATTCCGTTTAGGTTGATGCGGAAAATTTAATTTACTAACCATAATTCCTAACTACAAATAAGATAAGAAATTACATAGGCAATGAATACAAGCAAACAAAGTAAGCATGCTAATGGAATGTGAATCCTATGTTCCTCAAATGATCCATGAACACATGAACTCATGCCATGTTAGCCCACATGTTCAAATCCCATAAATCAGTAACCTCAAAATCAAGTGCATCACTTGAGGTTAAATTAAATCCCATGTAATAACAAGAAACATGGACAATAGTCCCATCCCTATAAAGCTGGTCCTTCCCCCATGTGTGGGTTGGCCATTCCCAGGAATTAGCTATTTAATAAGTTATGAAGCATTCTTAGTCTCTTGTCTACCATCCCAAAATAGCAAGATAAGGAAAAAGTTCCCCTAATACCACTTTTTCATGTCCCCAACCTGGATAACTCATAAGTGACTGACCCCAAGGGTTAACTGGCCTTAATCATTATTCCCCATATTTCAGAGGCTACTGACCAGAAATGAGGGTCTATTACTGGTATGGTGGGGAGAATATACCCTCTAGTTCAGTAATAAATACAAAGGAAATAAATGAAATAAATAATAGACAAATAATAATAAACTAATAACCGAACAAGTGCCAATAAAACCAACCATGTAAGAGCATATGATGCTATAAGTATAAGGCAGTCAATACATAAAACATGAGATACACATACAATAGGCCTAGAAAAGGGTAAATAAATAAATAGGAAAACCCAAATCATTAGGGTAGTTCAATTACATTCTTGGTTTATAGAACTAATGACAAGTCCTTGCCTAAGACAGATAGAAGCTAAGAGGCACCAACCGAGGTCCTAACCTGCATCCAAGAGATCTACTCAGGTACTGGGTGGTGACCCAAATAGGGTGTGAGTAAAAAATTAATAAGATACCACCAATGGTGTCTAATTTAGTTCTAGTACATGAGTATGAAACATATGTTCTATAGTATATAATCTCAAAATAAACAATAAAGTAGTGAAATTAAATTGAGCACAAGTGTGCAAACATTTCTTAGTCGACCCAATCTACTTCAGCCTAAACTAACTATCTCGAAATACAGGTCCTAAGAAGAATTTATAGGACCCATGTAAATAAGTCTATGAATTTGAGAAAAATCCTCAAAGGTGAATCCACATGCCATGTCTAGGAATTACCACATAAAAACCATGTGAATATAAGGAAATATCCAAGGAATTCATGGTTTGGTAAGGGCAATCCAACCCATACTGATCAACCAATGGTGTATAGCACTAGAGTGGAATCCAAGGGATAAACCCTTAGAATTCCAATTTATAATGGGGATCTAACTGAACACCATGAGAAAATACTTGGTAATTTTCATAAGGGGATTGATTGGGATCCAACTAGGTGATCTAAGGAATTATAGGTCTGAGGACCTCAATCCAAATCTGTGATATTATCCCATAAATTATATTTCTATGATGTTTCTAAGGAGAATCCACATTGCCAGGCCGAGATTTTCACAAATATAAGTCATTTAATGGATATAAGGTGATATTACCCATGTAATTCACATTAATGAATCATATGGAATCCATTGAGGTTGTTCTTTGAATTCAAATTTAGAATCCAAGTATTACCGATGACTTTCCATACTTTTAATCCATAACCAGTTAAAATATATTAACAAGTATTATCCATTTAATTTATATTAATAAATATAAAGAAATCCATTGGGTAATGCTTGTAATTAAAATATGGAATCCCAGAATTAACCATGTCATTCCTTACCTTTAATTCAAAACTCATTCCATTATACATAAACAAGGATTATAAGGCATAAAGTCTATTTAAAGAAGAAATGAATTCAATTATGGAAAACATGTGTCATAGATCATGGAAATTCAATTGAATTACTCTTGAAGGATTTTATTAGTCATTAACCCATTAGAAATCCACATTCTTATTTCAAAAATTATCTTATTTAGTTAAGTTTACCGCAAGTCACTAACACCATTAATTTAATTTAATCTCTTCATGTCATCTCAATGCATCAACACCCCATGGTTAATTTTTAATACTCAATGAGGGATTTTTAGAATTTATAATTTTATTAACTAACATCATTTACACCCTAGTTCATAATGGACATAAGGTCATAATTTCTATATCCAAGGTTAAATATCCCTAAACCAAGATAGATGTAATTAACTAAATAAGGAAACATCAAGGGAGACACATTTAATAGATCTAGAATCTTCCATAACCTCACTTGGTCCATGGAATGAATTGAATTAATTATCTAAACACTCATAAAGGGTACATTTTAATGAGGGTAATAATTTAGTCTAACTAATTTCTAGTGTTAAGGTTAATCAATTTCTCCCACATACCATCCTCAGTCTATGGGTGGTTCTCTCAACTATGGGTTAAATTAAGGGAGATAAAATTAACCTATGGCTATGAATTAAAGAAATATAAATTTTATAATTTTAATACATGGTAAATGAAATACACTAATGTGATGCTCTAAAAATATTTCTTATAAAATGGAAATACATTAAGGTAAATCAGTTAGACATCCTACCTTAATTTTATAATGATTTTTGAATTAACTCTATCCTGAAAACCCACCACTCAATCTCTTCAAAGGATAGTGACCAATGACCAAACCATCCATGACCCTAAATCAAATCCAAACAACCAATAAAAAATAATTATAATTATATAATAATTAATTATAAATTTATAACAATCAACCTAGTTAAAAAACTTTGGAATAAACATAAAATCACCCACTGGATGCTCTTGGTGCACCGAAACCAAGTCCACCCACCCACCAAAGGTCCGTATCATGTCTGTAAAACCATACCAACAAAAATCCCTAAAACATGAATTAAAAAATAAGGTAATATTTCAAGTTAACCTAAAATGTCTTGAAAAACTCACACAACCACATATGTCCATGAAAATGACTATAGATGACACACATTCATAGTCTCAGGACACCCCCTTGATAGGAGGAAAGGAAGTCCCATCATTCCAGGACAATTCATTTATTATTTAGTGGAATCATATCACCAATACCTATTTTTAATAGCCAAGAAATTATAGGATGTTTAGGAAGGATAAAATGGAGTGATATGCTCACACTTTTCTCTTGATCATAAGAGATAGTGTCTCCAATGACCAATAAACAAGGGAGATCCTTCTCAGAGGAAGGTGAGAAGAAGAAGGGTGAATGGGTGGACATTGAGTGCTAAATGGGGAACTGAATTAGGGATTTTTGGTAAAACATATTTAAGGGGAAAGTGGAAAAATATACTTTTTAAGGGGTTCATGGTTTGGCCGCATGGTTTGTCAAACCATGTTCCAAACATGTAGTCAACACTACCTTAAGACATCCCCATTAATACAATTAGGTGCATGGTTTTTAAAATCATGTTTCATCCTAATGATTACCACTATAGTCAAATGTATATCTATGCATTGTTAACATGTCCCCTTCACATGGTTCAAACAAACTATGCCCCTTCCTTGTCTACCTCACATGGTTATGGTTCATGGTTAGCACTAACTATGTGCTAACCATGTTCCCTAAGATAAAACCCCCTAAAACCCAATATTCATTATAGAAACCCCATATTCTTATCATATAACATTACACACATCTCAGGTCCCAAACTTCATCCAAAAATAATACTTTATGGTTCCAAACATCCAAAATTTCATTTTAAACTACAATTCAAAATCTGGCCTATCCACTAATTCAAGAATTCAAAATTTTCTTGAAAATTAAAATCTATGCATACCCACATATGGTCTTTATGTTTTATAATAAATTCCCACATAAAGGTGAAAAAATATTTTCTAATTTCTAGATACATAGAAACATTACCTACTTTGTATATTTTTTTAGAATATTAATCCCTTTATAAGTAGTATAGAGACAATCCAGAAATCTACTATAATGATTGAAGACAAATATTCAATACAAGATATTTTTTTGACAATAACTTATAATATTTGAGAAAAAAACATCCAAATTATTTTAGGGATGGTATTACCAATAGAAATGGCCATGAAATATCAAACACCCTATGTATGTTCATCTTTTGGGATAACCAAAAAAAATTGAGAATTTTCACCCTTAGGAATTTGTGAGGTGATGAAAAATTATTTTACATCATAATATAAATCAAAATATAAAACATACTAATAACTCATAAAAACATATTAGTGAAACCATCAGGACAACATGTATTATCTTTATTAAGGGAAAAGAGAGAATTTCTTACTTTATCCTTAGAGGGAATGACTACTAGCTCAGATTTCTAAGAGTCAAAAAATATATGAGGGATGATATCCACCTGCTAAGTATTTTACTAAAAGCTATTAAATCATTAAAAAATTTAAAAATTATTGAATAATGATGATTCAATATCACTATCACTTGAATAAAATATCCACTCAATGAAAAATGAGGATATGGGCTTTTGAAGCCTTCCATATTTGTACATTAGGTCACTTTTTTTTGAATTTATATCTCTATCCTTAAGCCAAATGAGATATATTTATTCCTTGAGAATAAAATATTTAAGGTTAATAAGCTCCTCTAGTTTATAGTTTATGTGAATCACCTATTCCATAGTTAGTTCATTCTCTATATTTATATTTTTAATATTAGGAAAAGTAGATTTAGTTTGTTTGATATCAATATCCAAATAACTAAATTTATCCTTAGAACAATTCTTAAGGAACAACTTAAATTTCTTGTGTTTATATAAGAACCTCTAAAAAACATCTCCAAGATCAAATTTGTTTCATTAAATAAAAATAATTTCTTTATAATCAACCATAGATATCCAAGATATATTGAATCTAAAAGATCTAGGAAGATTCCTTTCAAATTTGGATAATGAGAGAAAATGTGGGTTGTAATATGAGTAAACTATAGGATGAGAATCACAAGAAATTGAGGAAAATGGATTCTCACTAACAATAGATATGAATGTATGATCAATATTATTATATTTTCTCCCATTAATAGTGTATCAAGTTTACATGAATTTAGAGACCATCAGATTGATTTTAGAGAAAAAATTAGAGTCAATAAACATTACAAATTCCATGGTAGTAGACTAGATGATGGTGATATAAATCTTCTCTTAAGGTCTTAAAATATAGTTAAATCCCCAAAACCATCCCAGATAAATTAGTACGAGTATTCTCCAATTCACTCCATAGCGATCTTCATTTGATATAACAATAGTTGATATAAGCTATGGAAACTAGAATGAAATATTCAATGAGAGAAAAATGAAAAGTAATTTTTTACCAACTCATAGAATAAATGATTATATAAAATATATAACATAATAATTTTTATTATAGAAGAAGGAAATAGAATTACATGTACATGGGAAGACTAAAATAATATAAAATATCAACTAAAGAGGCACCTAACACCACCACCCAAGCTGTATTCAAACTGCATAAGAATCTTCTAAATATTATTTTTTATATTTTTTCCAATCAATTGATTCTCTTATTTAATAGCCTCAACCTACCACCCCCTCATGTGTCCTAAAAGTATAATATTCTCCCTTCTTAGTTTTCCACTCCTCCTAACAACTCTAGTTGGCTAAAATCCTCCCCCATAATAGTTGTAATTGTCCCCTGGTAGATTCCATTAAATATAAACAATAACCACACTTCCCATCCCCACATAATCCTATCATTACCACACAATTGAAAATAAACTTGTCTTTATAGTGAGAAACATGATGAATTTTTTTGATGTAGTGGACTTAGATTCCATTTTCATGCCTTGTGCACCCAATCATATCCCATGATGACTGCTCTTCTGTCTAAATCTCTACATCCATGTACATTGTACCATACCTATATATAATCTTGTTCATGACCATATTTTTCACACACATTACACAAAACATCCTAGACATTCCTCCCTTCCTCACCTCTAGGCTCATTTCCCATTCCCTGACTTGAATCCTCCATTTCCATGCAACTAAATTTCCCCACCTTGTGAGGATCTAGAACTCTGACAGTCTAAATTTTAGAAAATTTTTAGATATAAATTGAACGGTCCTCATATAACTCACCCCAGATAGGTCTCACGTCATGTGGATCACCCATTAATCCTCATTAAAAGGTGAGGACCCTAGAAATAAAGGTTTTCCAAGATGAGTTATGGTGACCCAAGAGCAATATGTATAGTTTTTTGGTATTTGGATAGATCACATGCTTGTGTATGAAAAATTTCCTTTGGATAGATAATATGTTAGTAATAAAGTCAAGAACATCCATGTGTGATTATATTCCTAAAAAGGGATTTAAATACTATTTGATAGCTATCATATTCTTTATTGAGGTTTAGTCACATATGTGGTCAGGGAGATTGGAGACCAGCCTCACACTACATTCCTGATTTTCTAGTGTTTTATGTTGAAGGTTGCATTGTAAGTATCTCAAATATTGGGAGCTCCACCCATCAAGTATCAAGTTTCTACTTGATCCCACTGTTATAATGAATCACATGGGTGCCAACATCTAGTTCATTCCCCTGTACCTAGAAGGCACCTAATTTAGTCAACAGAGCTGTATATAAGTATAATGTGACTGGTGGTGGGGTTAGGTCCTATAATTAGTGTATCTATAGTTTTTTAACGAGGTGGTTGAGGTACATGTGAAAATAAGAATGTTTTTTCTAGTTTTTTTTTCAGTTTCAATGTTCCACCTATTTCCACTGAGTATTCCTTAAGAAGGTTGGTCAACTATGAACTTGGGGTCTCTTGCTTTATTGGAAACTTCTTCTCTAAATGATGCAAAACACCGATGAAGAGGATATCAATAGTGTGTTCATGGATAAAGTTGAGTTAGTTTTGATCATCTCATACTAGGACAATTTGAAAGTGTGTGATACATATTACAGTGATTAGGTAGTGTGTGTGTCATGGATGAAGGTGATTCAATAGAATATGGTAATGAAGAATGGTGGGCCATGCAACCGAGGAGGGAGATGATAAAGAAAAATAGGTTGGAATGTTTTATAGAAAATACATAATAACTAATTTATATTATATAATAATGAAATGGAATTATATGGATGGTGGAAGATTGTAATAAGAGAGAAGAGTAACTCGAGAGGCACCTAGAACTCCCACTCAAGCCACACATAAACAAATTAAGAAGACCTCTTAATATTCTTTTTTTTCTCTCATTAATGCTCTAAATCATCTCCTATTTAATATCCTCAATCTCACCCCTCACATGGACTAATAGACTAATATTCCCCTCATCTATCCACTCCTACTAATAACTCTAGTAGGACCAACCAATACCTCTATAATAGTTACAGTTCTTCCCCTAGAATATTCCCTTAAATATAAACACCACCCCACTTACCTACCCTATACACACCTATCAAATGATAACTTCCAAAATATTTTGAGTAAGTAACAAAAGAGTATCAATAGATACATCAAAACTAATAGATTCAATAAACTTATAACTAAATCTACTCTAATTAAAAGAGAAAAAGAGTCAAAGTAACCATTGGAATAGAAAAACCAATCACGAAAGGCTTGTGTTCATTGATGAGGTGTCTGAGGCTTAAAAAAGTCTTAGATTTGTTCAACCCTCGAAAATAATATAAAAAAATATTTATTTGGAATATGAATCTCACCTCATTTGTGGATTAATTTTCTTATCCTCTTAGATCTTAGGATTATTACCTTTTACTTTCATTCCTTATTAGTTGGTTTGTTTCTAGAATTAATATCATTTGAAGAAATATCATTAGATAGATTCACAGGTTTAGCATCCATCCCTAAGGATAAAATTATGAAACCATCATTGTCCATTTTATCCCTAGTTGATTATTAAGTGGTAAGATTGGAAACCTACTTTGAGTGATTCTCAAACAGGTGTGTTACCTCATTAATTGAAGCTCCCTTGACCATCATGTTTTCAAAATCACCCATTTTTTAATCCTTATTGACTTGAGTTGATGAAACTCCAGTGACCACTAGGTGTGCATCCTCAACCAGTATCACTAAAGAATCTCTAATGATTACCATATGATCCACCTTAACTAGTTTTTCTTATTTATTAACCTAAAGTGAAGAAGCTATAATAACCTCCATGTCCTTATAGTTTGAGGGTGAGGTATCTATCATATATTCATTTTTATAAATATAATTAGTAATATGTAAAGAGTAAGGGTCTTTTTCCTCCCCCTTATCATGATCCTTATTTCTTCCCTAGGTCCTAGTATCATGACTTTAGAGAACACATATTTAGAAGAAGAGAATTATGAGTCTAACTCTTATATATTATTAATCCATAAGACCAATCATCTTACAATAATAAAAGAAACCCATAAGTATCTCATAGTGAATATTAATATTTATATTGTCTTTTGTGGTTGTAAGTACGATATTATCCACAAGTTTTGATGTAATATCAACCTCAACAAGAACTAAGTAAAAGAAACAATACCTAGATTTTATTATTTCCTTGTCCATTTCAATGGGAACACTAATTTTATATATAATATTCTAGAGAATTATAGGATTCTAGTAAATCCAATTAGGACCATAGATACAGACCTATGCTTAGGAATGGGTTTTTGTAACCTTGAAGGGGTTAAATCTAAGATCCCACTCCTACAAGTAAAGAGTCCTTGGTTTGTTAAGAAGTTTCTACAAACCCCAAGATCTTATTTTAAGATTTTATATGAGCAGAAATTACAAGATAATATCCTCTCCCAATTTTGATCACATTTCATTGATCAAAACCCCATAGTTTTTTAATACCGCTTTAAGAGATTGTCAAGGTTATATGGATTTCCCCCTTTAAGAATGATGACCCTAGAAATAATTATAAACTCATAGAGTTTTAAATTTTCAGAAACTACATCAACATTCTATAAAACATTCATAACATTTTATTTCTTGATGATCCTTATATTTATATCAATTTTCATTCCAGTGAAGTAACACCTATCTTATACATTCTTACCTAAAGGAAACATATCTCCATATTCCATTTATTTCTATCCTTAAGTCAATTAACTATTTTTCAAATGGAAAATAAAGCATTATATCTATGAAATTATAGATCAAATAAGAGTTCATCATTATCATTCATTAAATATCCATCCATAATAAAAATAAATAATAAGGTATATAGGGGATAAAATCTCATACCTATTTATTAATAAAAAGAAAATACAGAGAAAGGAATATGGTCAATTAAATAACCAATTTCTAAACAAAAAATACCAACATAAAAATAAGATAGACACCAATGATGTTAATTACAAAGAACATTATAATCAGGGTTAGTCTCATATTAAAAATAGTTTTCATAATGGATAGCCTTGATAAAATTTTACTTCTCTATTTCTTTATTAGAAGTGTGTTAAATATTATAATGATTTATTGATTGGGTCCTTATAAGGTGAGAGTAATCATTACTCCATCTCCTAAAAGGGGAAATCTAGAATCCCTCAACATCAAAATTATTTTTTTACCCTTATTCAAATCCTCCTTATAAGGATCTTTAGGATCATCATCAGCTAAATCTATCTAAAGACACAGACACACACACACACATCCGAGGATTCTAAAACCCCAGACTTCCCCAATAACACCATAGGGGCACAACCACTAGCTTTCTCCCCATATAGATAATAATAATAATATTATTAATAATAGAATTAACAACAAAAAAACAACAATAATAAAAATAATCATAATCATGTTTTTATATTATATTTATATTATTGATTATATCAAGATATGATAATGTTTCTTTTAAATGAGTTTAACTTGCATGTTTCTATGTTTTAGTCACATATATAATGTAATTCATGTACATATAATGTAATGTTGAAATAAGGTTAAATATGAATTCACACACACATTCAAACACACACAAATGATATTAGATATTAGTAAAAATTTATTATATAAGTTTTTATTTAATATGTAAACTTTTAATAAACAATATAAATTGTAAAGCGACTATATGAATATATTTTTCATAGTGTATTTTTTCATTTACTATATTTTCTTTCAATTTAATATGAAAATTTTAAATATATTTTACAAATTAAATGATCAATATGTGAACAAGAGATGATAATATTCCATTCAAATAATCTTATCTTTTTTGTTTCTAGCATGTAATCAAATATACAATATAAAATGTGTACAAATTTATGTGATGTTATAATAAAAACTATATTTTTTGTTAGTTCCTAGCTTGTATTCAAATATAATTATTTATTATATTGATATTTATTTACTTCATTTCTCAAGGAATAATAATACTAACTCCATCAATAGTTTTTGAGAACTTAAAAAATGGAATGTTTTTGTCCTGTATGTAATAAATAAATAATTTGGATTTATTTTGTATAATATATTTTAATACAAACAATCCTTCTACCATTACATACGATTCTATGTGTTCTAACCCCACAAAAAAATATTCAATGTAAATTAAATATTATAACTAAAAAAATAAATACAATATTTATAAATTAATATAATAACTAAAAAATGAATATAAGAACCAATAAACATCAAATGTGAACAATTAAAAAGTATTTTTTATGGTAGGAAAATGAAAATTTACCATCCCATTTACCATTTAAATTCAAAATATACTATAGATTTATTTTTCTATACACTACGTGTAAATTTAAAATATAATTTTATATTTAAAATTTATTATATAAACTATAAGTTTACTATGTAAAATGTTAATTTACTTAGTAAAACACAAATATTGTATGTAAATAATAATTTACAATGAAAATTGTTAATTCACACTATGAATTGTAATCCACAATGTAAATTAAAATATATAAAATTAATATTTCAATTATAAATTTACTATATAAATTAAACACTCATAATTATTTTGACTTTATTGTTGTAGTTATGTATTTATGACATATTAGTTATTTAGTAAATTAACAGTATAATTTTACATTTAAATTTACCATGAAATTTATGTATACATTATTCTTTAGTAGTAATTTTTAATTTACAATATAAATTTTATTTTTAAGCTCAAAATTAATTTATAATTGAAAATAAATGATAATGAATAAAAAGTTAGTGTTTATTTTTATTTAGAATTTATTGTATATGGTGACTATTTGTTATATAAGTTGATAATTTACTATATAAATAATCCCTTTGAACATAATAAATTTACTATTTAAATTTTGTGTTATAATAATTGAAGTTAATGTTCTAGATACTTCACAACGAGGTGAGGGGTAGAGGTTTGAATCTTTCCCCACATGAATAAAGAAATTAATTTATAGTGGTTTTGTAGTAACGCTTAGTAAATTTTTCCTTATTAATTTATTATATACATACACACATATATGTGTGAATATATATACTATTATAAATATATACAACTTTAAATATATAAAGTTACCATGAAAATTTATACTAAAATAGGAAGATGGGTAAATATGAAGTACTTGTTAAACTTTCTTATATTGAAACTCAGGTTGAATATGTTGTCTGTATATGTCTCACTATGTATGAGTGTATATATACACGCATTCAAATATTTATATTAGTGTATATATATAAATACACACACACACACACATATAACTAATGTTTTTATATAAATAATAACATTTTTATATAAAACTTATTATTATTTTTATTGTTATTCTTATATTCCCCGTGAGGCAAAACCTAGTGGATACATCCTTATAATGGTTTGGGGAGGTATCAAGTCCAAAATCCCCCTCCCTCATGGAATTCATGTGCTTTATAATCAACCTTTGTAATACCCTAAATATAGTAAAATTATTTTATTTATTATTACTACTACCACTACTGTTACTACAATTATTATAACATATTTATATAAACAATAACTTTTTTAAACAACGATTTATTATTTATATTATTAGTATTATTAGAAAATTTTTATAATATTCTTTTCAAATAAAATTTTATAATTATTATTCTTAGTAATATAAATATCTATATTATTTATGTTATAATAATTTTTGAATAGTAACAATAGCACCACCACCAACAACAACATGAATAATAATAATAATAATAATAATAATAATGTTTCCATATATATAATTTTTTTTCTATAAACCTTTATTATATATATGTGTGTATATATATATCATATTATGGTACCATTTTTAAAAATGGAAAATTTATCTCTTCATGGACTCCTCACCATGGTTTCAATCATAATCACTCACATACCCCATTCTCTTTGCCCATTTCTGAGAGACTTCCCCATGATATTATATCCCATGATCTTTTTTTACCCCTAATTATCCTCTAAAATTTATCCTATAAATATATTTAATTATTAATTTAATTTATGATATATTAGTGGAATAATGATCATGTTTTTATATATAATGTAATCCTTGAATTTATTTTTAGCTGTGTTCATGATTGCTTTGTTGTGTGTCCATGTTTTTATTTTAGGAAAACACTCTTCTCAGTAAATTTCATAATCCTCTCTAGATCCATTTATCACATCATATTCTATGAGATGTTTTTTATAATGTTAATGAATTTGGACTATACTAATTTTAATTTTAATGATGAATATATAATTAATTTTTTTGAATACCAATTTTAATATTAATTTTTTTATTGTTATTATATTATTGTTGTAGATTCTCAATGACTAGTAATTTAAATCACCACTATATTTTTAGTTTAAATTTTATTTGAATTATTTATTATTATTTAGTATCGATAATATTCTTATCGAGTCTCAATATGGTCATTTTTTAAAGCATTTGTTTTATTATGATATTTGTTTTATTTTTTTATTATGTGGAATAATCATGACTTTTCTATACCGAATATTTTATTTGATAAAGGAGTTTTATTTAAGTTTTTTTTATGTAAATGAGATTTTGGATTTGGAATTTTTTTAATTAATTATTGGTTGGTTTTCTAAAAATAATAGAGGATGGGATTTCAAAAATGAAAAGTTTTTTATATTTTAAAAATTATTATTCTAAAAAACATTTTTTAAAGTTGAGTTTTGATTAAAATTGATCTTCATCAGAGAAAACTATTTTCATTTAACCTTGATGGATTTTTGTTTGTTTTATTAAATGTAAAGGAGGCATCGTTTAAATAAATTAATTTGGTTGGTTCAACTTTTATATAAAAAGGATAATTTAAAATTTTAAAATGGTTATTTGATTTAGTTAACCCATTTTGGAATAAAATATATTTTTTCATGCTGATTTTGTTTCATTTTTTTTATTTAGAAATAAATAATGAGAAAAACTATGTTTGGTTATTGAAATATTTAATGTAGGGAAATATAGTGTCTTGTATGACTTCTATTAGCTCTTATTAGCCTTTTTTAGAATGTAAATGGTGTTATTATTATGTTTTGATTCATTCCTTTTGTATGAAATGGTTATGTTTTGTGTGTCTACATTTTATGGTAAATTTTAAAATTAGTGGGTTTTGAGTATTAGAGTCCCATTTAGATAGAACATTGTATATTAATGATTTTTTTGGTTAATTGGAATGTTATTTAAGTGCCTTTGGATAATTTTTTGGATTTTTTTGAATCTCAACATATTTGATATTGGGTGAATAATTCCATGGGTACTTAATAGGTTAATTTAAAAAGTATATGGATCATTGATGGGTGGTAGACACTGATAAGGAAGTTGATGTGTTGTTCTTGTATTGTAGTGGGGCTGAGTTCCCTATTTTCTTTAATTGGTATGCTATTCTTTACATGAGTGAGTTTTTAAAATTCTAAATATATAAGGGTAGTTATTACTTGGTGTTTAAAATTAGGTATTGAGGTAGATTATTATTTATTTTCATGAAATTTAATGGTGATAGGGATAAAGAGATGTTTCTTGGAATGCGGGGTGGCCTTATGTTTTTTGATGGGATCAATTATGAGTGATTGTGTGATTTTATTTTGATTGATTTTGCATACTCATGGAGAAATTCATGACCATTTATTTTATCAAATATATTCACATCTATGATGTCCCTACCCATTGGTGGAATGGATAAACAACAATGGATAACATGTATATTAGTCAATAGAGGTGAGATTCTTCTAAGAGACAATTATTTCACAATATTAATCATATAGTGTGACTTTATCCAAAGGGGTTTTCTAGAGTAAGATCATAACCATGGAATTCATTGGTTTATTTCAGTGTATTGAGATGAATAAGTAATGAATAATGGGATTCAATACCATGAATGGTTGTATGTAGCGTAGATCATGATTACTATGGGATTGTTTTACAACCCTTTACACTAGGACTGATACATCAGACTATGCCATGAATTATCATAATCTGGGTCCAAAATTACCACTTTAAAAAGGTTATATTCTATAAATACTGATATGATAATGATGAGAGATTGATCATAATGAGATAATGGGATGTTGAATCTTCCCTATAAGTAGTTCATTTCCTAATCTGGATTTCCCTCATAGATTTTAGACATGATCATGAATCTCATTACTGATTATATTTTCATATTGAACATAGTTAATTACTTCACTTACTACCTTATCATGGTGAACACCATCTATTGGAGAGGATGATTTGATAAGATATGTTAAGCATATCAGGCTTCAGTTTTATAGTCATTGGGACAAGCCATGTGGGTATCCTATTTTTTTTACATAAGGAATCTTAGGCTTGACACCCAAGACATCCTGTTCTCATCACTTGTGGAAATATGTTTTCTTCATATAAGGTATATTAGACTCCTCATCTAGGGAATCCCTTGATCATCACATGAGGCATGTTATACCTATCACATAAGAAAACCTTGGCTTGTCACCTGGGGTATCCCATGCTCATTACATAAGGAATCCTATTATAATCACATAGGAATTTGAATCTAATCACCTAGAAAAGGATGGGTCTTTTTAATGCATTAGTAATGGTGGGTTTTTCTATGATCATCATGTAGGACACGCCCTACTCATCACAATAGTAAGGGTTCCACTTATTCTCTTCACATAAGGGTCGACACTAGTTAACATCTACTAGGGATGGATCCTCTTATGATCATAACATAACGGTGGTAAAAATTTAAACTCATGTGATGATGGTAATATTACACTCATCATATAAGGGTAGGAATGGTTTAAAGTTCAATTGGGATAATTTGGAAGGATTAATGTTTTCTAGGATTATATGGGTTTTTAAATCTCTCAGAAAGGTGATATGATGGTAAAGTTTTCTATGTATCTTGATTGAACCTAAAAGAGGCATACTAAGTATCATATTTGGGAATGAATAAAAACCCACATAATTTGAGTCTCATAGTTTAATGTCATATGATAGGACTAATCTATGCAGTCTAACATCATGTGGTAAAGATGCTAGTGTCATGAAAGGGATGACGTAAAGGGATAGAGTGAGGATTAAATGTTAAGTTTCCTGGTTTTACCTAACTAGTGGAATAGGTAAATCATATCTTTGGGTAATTATACTAGTTATAAGGCTTATATCCTTAAAAAAGAGTAGGAATGATACACATGGTACTTATGCAGGTGCATGTGCTACCCAACTTGTGCTTGGGATCACCAAGAATTGATACTGCCCAACCTATGCATAGTAAAAAATGCATGGGGATGAGAGTACATGATAATGGTTGTGAATAAAAATATTTAATGAAGGAATTTAGAATGGATGTGTGTGGTTCCCACACACCCTAAAATTTTATGAAAGTGTGTTTCATGAAATGAGGGCCTTGAATGAGTGTTCATGGAATAAGTTTCATTCAAATTATGTGTTTCTTGAAACATTGACTTATTCAATGTTTACGAATTTGTATGAAGTGTTTTATTCATTGGATGAATTTTATGATAACAAATTTTATATAATTCAATGATTTTATTGACTTGTGTGAGGTAATTAATGTAATATTCTCACCTATAATGGTCTATGGAGGTTGTTTTGGGATGTTTAAATCATAGAAGTTAGTTTTCATGAGAAGAGATATTTGACTTCACTGAAATATATAATCACAAGGGTTAAAACCATTAAATAGAAATTAGATGGGTATTTATAGGATTTCATCTCATATAAGTGGATAGACTACGAAATTAGTATGCACTTTCATAAGTTTGGTCTTTTATAGTGCCTCCAGTCATGGAATCACACAACTCTGAGTTGCATGAACTTCTATACATTTATATATGATTGATTTTATTGGATATCTTTCCACTTAGATAATTTTTGGATTCATGTTTCAGCACCAATTAATACCTCACCATATAATTAGATCTGATGAGGAAAGTGAGGATCAAATTCTGAGGAAGATATCAAGATTTGGTGATTTTTCTACCATGTTCACACAACTCAGGATGACCATTTACCTATAAATAATGGGTAGGGGTCGATAGGGGAACATTATATTTCTTTAAATATTGAGTGATTATATATTTTTTGGACCTCATAATTTCACAAAATATAACGAACTAGATCCTTTGATTTCACACTACTTGATATTTACATAAACAAGCTACCGTTAACCAAGATTACATGAACATGACTTTTGTCAAACCATCTAGACAATATTTAACGAGGGAACATTAAAGAAGTAGATATTTGTGAAAAATTCATAGTGAATTTTACTAACTAGATGGACAATGAGAGTGTTGAAGAAGCTATAGCTCAGAAGTGGGAGATAGATAGAAACCCTAGGACCAAGTAAGTAGATCTAATAATAGAATCAGATGCTAGCTAATATATTGATAGATGAGTAGAGGGAGTTCCCACTAAGAAATAAGATATCATTGTATGGGTTCAGTCTATGTGAAAACATCATCATCCCATATGCCAACCTATATACCAAAGGCCGTTAGTTCAAGGTTTCACCGGGATGTATCCGGTTGAACATTGTTGTTGTTGGACATGATAACAGGTATTACAACCTAATGGAATTCATCACCCTTTTTAACCCAACTGATATGATCAATGGGAAGTATCCAACCATTTAAGAATTTAACCAAAAGTACTCCAGAATCTTTTAAAATGGTATAATAGATAGTCTCTAGGGCTATCTTGATGAATGAGATTTGAATCTAGGGGAAATTTCACCAAAAAATGGTCATGGACCTATTGAGTTCACCAGACATGTAAAGAGTTTGATTACCATTTTTTTGGAATATGGATATAAAAAGTGGTGTAAAATCCACAGTTCTACATCTACCACCACCCAGATCTAATTTCAAAGATATTGAGTTGATGTTCACCGTATATGAACATGTTCCAACTACATCTTATGGAGGTTATAATTAGCTACCAGGATATCCACATGATTGGAGTGATTCCCATCCATAGAGAGATTAATGATGGGATATTTTTAGTAAGGAACACATGGGATAACACTGAATAAATCTCTCTCTCTTGGAATTTTTTTGAGAGCACTATAGAGTGCACAATAGTGAGAATCTCACCTTCACCTAGAAATTCACTTTACGTTATGGTTCATAATATTCATTGGGAAGAATGACGGTTGAATGTTATAGAGAATATAAGAGTGTACGAGATATCAAACATAATGAAAACCTAGGTTTTACTAATTCATTATGGAGAAAGTACAATATGAAGAATGGTTATTCAATGTGAAGGAATACCTCAAAGAATTAAGAATAAAAAAATTCTAGATGTCATTCCTCATCAGATGGATGTACACACTTAGGGATGCATACATGGGGGGTGAAACACAAGAAATTTGATATAAAAGTTCTGTTGGAAAGTGGATACCACATATATATCACTATCCTAGGGTTGTAAAAACTATATGACCTACTAGTGAATGTCAATGGATGGATAATTTCCAAGTGACTTTGAGACCCATTCTAGCTCTTTCATAGGTAGGTCACTACACACATCATGGGGAATAAATATCTGAACCCCATCAGTCCCCCATATACTATATTTAGTCCATCCTTACTGAACATCCTCAGCATCCAGGCTTCCTACCTCAACTTGACCAAGGTGATTAAAAAGTTAGATTTGTATGATTAATTCATCTTCCAAACTTTACCCTTTCTAGTTATGGAGATCATGGGTGATGGTTAGGGTGACATGACCAAATATTGTACTTAATGGTCTTCATATGTGGGGTGTTAGGAAAACCCATTAATGGGAATTCCATATGTGATCCCTACACCCTATATAGACCTACTCATCAATTCAACTACTTATAGTGTCTCACAAAATGGGTTTATAACAAAGTAATACATGAACTCTATCACATTATTGTTTGGTAACTCTGGTGTATGTTTATCCATGAAGGCACTAGTTACATGCTTACAATATTAATGACCAGTGAACTAATCAGGATGACGTAAGAATATTCCAAAAATAATGACATAAAAAAATATAGATGCACTAATAAGTTATCCAATTATATAGATTGACCCATTTGATTGATCTCAGGGTCAGTAGATAAAGGGACCCACTACTAGTAGAGAGGCTCACCAAATATGGGGAGGGATTATATAGAATCAATATCAGTTGGTGTAGGATCCCCATGAACTCTTACATATAAAAATGTGATTCATTGGGGGATGGTGTGTATGGTAGTGAAAGGATCCTAGGGAAGTGGGTCCGGGAGAACATAGAAGATTCTAGGACCTCTATAGATAAACCCAAAATGGATCCTAGGAAACATCTATGAGACATTATAACATTTCTTTATGACTCTATGTTTTCTGAATTATGGAAGAAGTGGGACAAGATACAACTATACTTTACATGATAGAAACTATGAGTGTAGCTTCTAACATCAAGGATGGTCTTAATAGATTTTGGGATTTCTTGTGTTGTGACTAAAACTCCTTATCCAGAAAGGATATACTACATATGTGACCTTGATGCGTTAACATACTAGTATGGTGTAGGGGATCCATTCACTAGTCGGGTGTATTCATTGTTTAATGGGAAACACTGTGGGGTCCTAAAATTTCGGAAATGTCTAGGGAAGTTCCTGCTAAGGAAGTATAGCCAATGGAGACTAGTGACAAAGACTCCTTGGGAATGTTTTAGAACCAGTGTACTCATTTTATGCCAAAGAGACTCCGCCTAAGGATTATTTGGGAGAAATAAAGATAGAAAATGTAATTTTGACCCCTTTAATTACACAATGTCACTAATAGAATTTGATAGAGACTAAATTAAATTATATAATCTCTTTAGGAATCACTAATTGAGGATGAGGCTCCAGAACAATCTATAGATAGAGAACCAAGGAGTGAGGAGTAACTACCAATTGGCTCGAATATGGGGCCTATTATTGACTAATTCTTTATCATTTCATGTTATCTAGGGAGTTCCACATTCCAATGTATAAGGGATCCATAGACTATTAAGGAGGAATTACACCTATTGAATCTCATGATATGTCTCCTGTAGGGTCTAATAGGTAAACTTGAACTCACTTCTTTTCTTATAAAATTTATATACTTTATAAAGAATCATTTAATTTACCACTATAAATTCAGTAAATCAATCTGGGGAGTTTCTCATGGTGATTTCAAAGAACCTAATGGAAATGATGGATCTATTATTGTGGGGCTCACCTCATGATATTTGGGTGTAGGATAAGATATCATGGTGCTTCTTCTTCAGAGAGAACATATCATAGATCCAAGGGTAGAACAACCAATTAATGAATAGGAGTCACAGTTGATATATCCCATATTCAATGATTTGAATATCAACCCACCAACGAGTTAGATGACCGTGTGAGGCATGTTACCTAGAACCCCAATACTTCTAATGGAGGGAGATCTCATAGAAATATATATAATATATATGCCTTTGTTCAATAATTTATGCTTGAATTTACTACTATTATAGATAGAGATAATACTAAACTTTCTTATGGTAGTGTATCCCTTAAGGGAATACCCCTATAAGAGAAAAATATTAATAAATTAGTAGGATAGGGAGAACTCATTTTACCTTTGGTGATTAAGTGGATAGAGAAGACACCAAAATTTCCAACTACCTAGGACAATGATCCTACAAGCACATCAAAGTGGGATAAGATATGGTGGAATCGACACCAAAGGAGGAACATATCATGACTCTGGAGGATTATATGTCGCTTATAAAGAAGGAATAAATAGAGTTATCATATATAGAGGATTAATCAAGTGTCATGATCCATTCTCACACATTATAGGTCAACTAATTAGAGGAGGGGCTTAAATTTAAGAATCCTTCACCCTTTCTCTCACTATTCTCAACATACAAGCCTACCCCTTAAGATGAATATAACTTATGTAATGACACCAACTAGAGTAACCTGAAGTCAGTGTTTACTTTATTACAATGGAATAATTACAAGGAATGACATCCCAAAGGACCGAATAGTTTAGTAGTATTAGCAAACTAGATACATAAATTATTCTCGTATTACATTTGAATATAAGAATTACAACATATATTTTTTTAAATAATATCATTATTACCTCTAGAATATCCTTACACACCATTCATAGTACACTTCCTAGATTCCTAGGAAAGGAAATAAAATAAGGGTGACCTCAAATTCTGAGTAAGAGTTATGTAAAGTAAAATCTAGCATGTGTACAAGAATAATAATCAATATGGCATAATAAACATGACAAGGTAAATAACTGAAAACACATATCATTTAATCAATAACTTGAATATCATGAATAGATAAGGAATAATAAATATGTAAATCTAAATAATTGAGCACATATTACATTTAATCAATAACTTGATAATCATGAATAGATAAGTCATAATAAATATGGCAAGGTTAATATATAAATACACATGTGATTTAATCAACAAATGAGAATAAAATTCATACATATATAATATCATTGTGAAAATATCATGTATAATAACAGCTAAAATATTAATGAATGAAATGAATAATTATTAGACGTCATGATCTCATGAATCATGATACCTCTACTGTCATGGCCCTTTATAAGATAGCTTAAAACTATGGGTAAAAAACTATTTAATGCTAGATTATTGATTTTCATCATGAGTTTACTAATGCATCAAGGGGATATATAATTCCGGGCCCCATCTATCTCTACATATCTAAAGAATTCCTCATATATCAAACAATCAATTTAATTCATGAAAAATGTGCCATATCATCAGATATCCATATTTATTAGACAATACATATTTATTAATATTTCCCTAGATAATAAAATAACTTTCAATATAGAACATAATATATATAAATCAAATATATATTAAGAAATAAATATATCCATGATAAATAATATATATATTCAGTGTAGTGTCTCGGATCTGGGTACCACTCCACGGGTGCCCCAAACCCGATTCTCCACATGACCTCAACCGTATTTCCCCAAACGCCAGAGGCTACCGACTAGCAGCGAGGGCCCAGGTCTGATAGTGGGGAAACCATGCCCTCATTTTTCAAAGTGTAGCATAGAGGAATATAAATAAACATACGACAATAGCGGAAGAAGTAAACCATACACAACTGAGATAAACAACTGTAGTAGATATAACCAACCAGTATATAAAATGGTGCAACATGCCTTGAATTCTAAGAAAGCAGCCAGAACATGTTACACAACAATACAGTGCAGTACAAGTACAGGAAAGCAAAACAGAACAAAACAGATGGTAGCATCATGAGCCTAAGCCCGGTCCCATGATCCCCTACTTCTCAGCAGAAATCAAGTACCTGTAAAGGGACTCTTGCCCCTATCCACACCTGCAGAAACACAATATGTTTGGGCCGAAAAGCATGACCCAAACAGGGTGTGAGAAATAAATTCCCAGTAGGCACCCACCAAAGGCCTGTTACCAACTATGTGTAAACATACAACAACAGTGTGCAGTAGTAACATGTAATAAAGTAAGTAGTACTGAAAAGTAACTAACTTAACCAGTTATATTTCCATTTTAATATCCATTTAATCATTTAAATTAAAATATCACCGCAGTAAATATTATAAGTAAACAACCAATGTCCACAGACATGTAAACTCCTACCCTCGGGTAAAGAGAAAACCACCACAAGAATCTACCCACAGGCATACAGATATTTCCTACAGGCATAAGAAGTGTCGCCCACAGGCACATAATCAACTGCCCACAGGCACGGAAGAACTTTCCCACAGGCTAATAGTACAACGCCCATAGGCTAATCACAACACCACCCTCAGGCTAAACAGGTAATCGGGCCAAGCCCAACATGTAAAAAAGCGGTATACAAGAAATTCCTCTCAAGGGAATTCTACAATCATTACATTAAAGGAATACCCTCGGGTATCCTGGCTAAACGGCTAAACAGAGGAACACACCCTCGGGGTGGTCCTGGATCCAAGCGGCGATCCCAAACACCATTTTTATATCACATTCAATTACTTATTCAATTCTAGATATTTTAAATAGAAACAGCCTCAGCCACATGACACCCCAAATATGGGTTCATAGCTTAAAACACACAAAAACGCACGACAATTGGAAAATAAACACAAAGCCACCTACCTTAAACAACAACGAATGATATACATGAACGTCGATTCCAGAAACGCCCAAAGACGTCACAGATCTGAGGTAAAATAATTCTTGCTTAAATTAAAACAACTTTTATTAGAGGAAGAATTGGAAAGAGACACACCAGGATATGAGAGGGCTTACCCGCGCGGTTCCAACGAGATCGACAGAGGCAGAATCGGGTTCCCGATGTGCACTCGACGGATCCTCGAAGCTACGACCATACTCTCCTGAGCTCTCTTCCCGTTCTAAGCCTTCCCTATGAACAAGGGAGGCTAATACCCATTTAAAGTGAAAAAAGTACACGGCATGTATTTCCAAGTACACGACGTGTACTTCCCATTTTTTAAACTATTCTTCTGGTGGCTTCCCGCCAGCGTGGCACTGTTCATTTGTCCACATGACTACATAGCGTGTCTCCTTGAGTACATGGAGTGTTCTGTCACACAGCTGGCCACCACCGTACTATTTGCCTACCGACTGACTACACAACATCTAAGGGTCCACTACACGACGTGTAGTCGGTCTTTACACCCTTCGTCGCTGACATGGCCACACGACCTATGTACTCATTCCACATAGCCAAAAGTACATGACGTGTGGACAAAGTACACGGTGTGTACTTTCCAAATTTTGGGATTTTCCCCCATTTTCCATATTTTCCCAAAAATACTTAAGGAAAAGAGAAAAGAAGAAACCCATACCTTAGAAATAAGAACTGGGTTCTTACAAACTTCCCCCCCTTAAATCAATTCATCCCCGAATTTCCCTTCTAAGGGTGGAAAAGATAAAGCTGAGAATAACTCTGGCCACTGAGCACGTACATCGGTTTCCCACTCCCAGGTTTCGTCCTGCACTCGGCCATGCTGCCATAACACCCTTAAGAGAGGAACTGACCGACCTTGGAGGACCTTTGTTCTCCTATCAATGATACGAATCATATGCTCCTCAAATGATGCATCTTCCTCGAGTTCAACCTCCTCGGGTTGAAAGACATGAGACGTGTTTGAATGATAGCGGCACAACTAAGATACATGGAAAACGTCGTGCATGTTCCAGTACCTCTGAGGTAACTGAAACCGATAGGCAACCAGCCTGACTCTCTCCAGAATCTCAAATGGCCCCACATACCTCGGTGAAAGTTTACCCTGTCTCTTGATCCGTCTATGTCCCAGCCTCGACGAAACATGCAAGAAAACCTGATCCCCAACCACGAACTCCAAAGGTCGTCTGCAGTGATCAACATAAGACTTCTGACGATACTGCATGGTAGCCATCCACTTCTGAATCAACTGGACCTACTCAGAAGTGTCCTATACAAGACACGATCCCAGTAAAGCTACCTTACCTACCTCTAACCAGCACAAGGGTGATCGACATGGCCTACCGTATAAATCCTCGAATGGTGCCATCTCTATAGTTTCTTGAAAACTATTGTTATAGGAAAACTCGACTATGGGCATATGATTCTCCCAAGATCCCCCAAAGTCTTGGACACATGCACACAACATGTCCTCAAGAACATGTATCGTACGCTCTGACTGACCATCAGTATGAGGGTGGTAAGCTGTGCTCAGAAGCACCTGTGTACCCAGTGCCCTCTGAAAACTCTGCCATAAACGAGATGTAAAACGGGCATCCCTATCTGAAATGATAGAACGAGGAACCCCATGAAGACGTACGATCTCTCGGATATACCGCTTTCTGAGCTCGTCAACACTGAAGGTCTCCATGATCGGCAAAAAGTGAGCTACTTTCGTGAGTCTGTCCACAACAACCCACCTGGAATCATTGCCTCGAGGTGACCTCGGTAACCCAGTCACGAAGTCCATCGTGACATCATCCGATTTCCACTCCAGGATGGGTAACTACTGTAATAATCTGGCTGGCTTCTGATGCTCCGGCTTCACCTGCTGACAGGTGGAACACTTCGTAACAAAACCAGCCACATCTTTCTTCATACCCAGCCCCCAGTATTGACGTCTCAAGTCTCGGTACATCTTGGTAACCCCGGGATGAGCTACCCAAGCTGAAGCATGAAACTCCCGCATCATCTTCTTGCATATATCCCCTAGAACCCACACTCATCCATAGAAACGTAGAATTTCATCATCGCCTAACATCCAACCAGGAGGAGGGTCCTCACTTTCCCCTGAATCCCGTAGAACTAGGCCTTCTGGATCAGATAGTTGTCTCAACCTCACACTATCCAGGAGGGTAGAATTCACAGCTAAAGAGGAAAGATAAGTCTACCCCTAACTTTCCTGCACCTCCAAATGCATCTTAGAGAACAAAGACACAAGCTGCCACGCACCACTGGCCTGCTGTACATTCTGTATTTGAGTCTTCCTGCTCAGTGCATCAGCTACTGCATTACCTTTACCAGGTGTATAGGCAAGATCAAAATCAAAGGACTGAAGGTATTCAACCAACCTTCGCTATCTCAGATTCAAGTCATGCTGAGTAAAGATATACTTGAGAATTTTGTGGTTGGTGAAAACCACAAAACATTCTCCCAATAGATAGTGTCTCCAACAGCGCAACACATGTACAACTACAGCCAAATCGAGATCACACGTTGGGTAATTCCTCTCATGTAGCCTCATCTGCCGAGACCCGTACGCAACAACTTGATCTCCCTGCATCATCAAAGCTCCCAACCAATCCCCAATGCATCATATTAAATTGTATAGCTCTTCCCCTGCTCTGGGAGTATCAGGATTGGTGCTGATGTTAACTTTCCCTTCAGCTCTTAGAAGGCTGTCTCGCAAGATTCTGACTAAAATAACTTCACACCTGACACGTGCCTATCGTGGGGTGTGACCAAAACAAATATTACCTAAGTTAAAATGCAGTATAGTGGATTACGTAGGTTGTCTCCAGAGAGGAGTGCACAAAAATTAAGCTGTCACCTTAAAATAGAAAGAAGTGAGGTTGTTTTTAGAAATTTTTTGATTTAGAAAATATAAGAAAGAAACTAAATGAAGTAAAGTAATTAAGTGAAAGTTTTGAAATAAATTGACAAATGATGTGATCTAAATCAGTGATATGAAATGGTGATCAGGTTAGAGTCAGTTTTCCAATTGTAATTCTATCATTGTTCATTTTACCCAATTCTCCTCTGCTAAATCGTTAAGAGTGAGAATCCACAATTGTTTCTTCTCACTCCCTTGGTCAATTAAAAATGTGAGAATAAACCTTAATAGAATCTTAGGTTGGTCTACTCTCCTTCCAATGTGTAATAGAGTTGTATAAAATACCCCCAATTATCTTAGGCAATTCCCAATCGGGTATTGTTTATCCCAAGTAATCAAGAACATTCACTACTCCTCACACACGTACCGGTGATCACCGAGTACTTCACCACTAAGTCCCGGTCTATTCCATCGTTTATAAACCAGAAACTAGTGGAGGGATATATTGATCATTGACCAAATATAAATGAACAACAGAATCTAAAATCAGATACAATCGTACATGATAATAAAAACTGTTATAAGAAATTGAAACGGATTCGCAGAAGAGAAAAGAGGATTTTAAAACATTAATAGAAGGAACTAATGAAATACAATATGGAAAACCTATCCTTCCCCAATCACACATAAGTTTACCCCACCATGATAAGGGTAATTGTGACTAAGGGGAAAGAAGAATTCATTACAAAACTAAGAAGAATAAAAGAGATAAAACAAAGAACAGAAAATTTGATGCTCCAGAATCTGTACTCCATAAGTTTGCCTCTGTTATCCCCACCAGCCGGCCGAAACTCACTAATCTCCCTTCTTATAAAATGTTTTAAATGAATTTTTCTATCTACCCTCAAAATTTGAGAGTCATTAAAGAGGTGTAAAAAATGATATTACCGAATCAATGACCATTACGTTTCTGGACGCCAAACACTGTTTCACCCACTCCACTTGGACGCGCCAAAATGATGCATTAATGAGCTCAATAATAGATGAAATTTAATGTGAGATGTAATTTTGAATTCCTATGTCGACACCATCTTGAATCACCTCATTCTAAGGTTTGATGAAGGAGATATTTCATATTTAATGAAGTGGGGTCCATTCTGCCTTCCAAACTGATTTCTCCATTTGATTGAATTTTCTGCACCATTGGGTTTCGAATTGGGTCTTGGTCCAGAAGGAACATTTTAATCCCAGAAGTATTGTAATCCTAAAAAAAACAATTCACTTCAATTGGACCCATATTATAAAAGTTATGCCCGAAAAACAGAAGCTCTATAAAACTGAAAATTTTACAGAATTACCCCATTTTCACATTTAAGCCCAAAATACACTAAAAACACATAAATGATGCAAATACACTCACATTGAATAATTGGGAGGGATTAAATCATTGAAAAACAAATAAATAATAATGAAAATATTAACTCTATCAATTCCCCCACACTTATCACTTGAACTCCTGGACAAGTCAGAATCAAAATAAATTCAAAGTAAATTCAAAACACATATCCATGAGATCCACAAATTTGAAAACAAGAAACAAAATATATCATGACTCCTCAAACTCTATTATTTTATGTTCTTAATTTAGGATCATTCAATAAATTTACTCTTCATTTCTCGTCCCATGCACACAAAACACTTACCTAACTTTCATTATCTCTCATTACACAAATTTCAATTTTTTAGCAATGTATTTCTCATCCAAACTCATACAAGGGTCACCATAGGCTTGATAAATTCCTACATCTCCACCCGATGTGAGTTAAAGACATATGTTTATCATGAGGACTTGTTAAGGTTGTTCTGTGTCTTTAAGTTGTTAGGATTTATATGTGAAAATTATGAGGCTGAATGAAGAGGGCTTGGCTCTTTTTGAAGCAAAATTGCATTACTCTAATTTTCACAAAAGTATGGTTTTCTCTTCACTCCCCTTAGTAGAAAATAAACTCCTTCTCCATGGAATATCAAGGAATGTTCCCATAGTTAATCATTTCAGCAGAAAACATTTCAATATTCTCAAATATAATATTTCTTGAAAGCTCCAGAGAAGGCACAACTTCCTTTTTACATTAGAAGCTCCAGAAAGGCAAAACTTCTCTCATCATGAAAGCTCCAGAAAAGGCACAGCTTTCAGCAGAATGATTTTTTTTACAGCAATAACATCTCTTCAAAAATTTTTTCCCAAAGGATTCCCAAATAAGGTAGTACAATACAAGACATCTTCCCCCCAAACTTATGTTCAAATAGATCATGCAATTTCACTTCAAGAGCAGGTTGGATAGGGAATATTGGCTTGTAATGTGGCTAAACTAACAGGATTTTCATGGCTTATATGGGCTACAAGGATTAAATGTTCAAGGTAGGCCATTATGAAAGGGATTATCTTGAAAAGGGGGCTTTCAAACCAAAGAAATGCCTCAATCATTTAAAACAGAAGTACCTCAAACCCTCAAGTTTTGAAAGGAATAAATCAAATTCTGGTTAAATCAAGCATGATTTGGTTCTCTCAAGAAGTGAGGTGAATGTAATGAATAAGAAAATAATAGGTTCAGAAGCCTCATGGGAATGTGATTTCAAATATAAAGATAGTGATATGTGGCATGGGATTCAAAAAAATAGAGTATTTTTCATGAAATTCCCAAAGAATTGAACTTGAAACAATGTCATTTTCAGCATTCATTTAAGCTCAGTTTCAAGGAATAAATTATTTCACTCATGGAGATGGGTTTCAAAAATAACAATGATAATCATTTCAGCTCAAAAGTTTCAAAAACACACAAAAATTGAAAAATAAACACACAAAATTTTAAACACTCACATGTTTTTTTTAAAAAACAAATAGGAAAACAAAAAACACATAAAAATCCTACACTACAGAGGTTCCCTCACCCACACTTAAATGATGCAGTGTCCACAATTCATTCAAATGTATTTAACATGTAAGAATATTGGAAATTTAATCACAACAATCATGAAAATATAAAGGAGAGGTACGACCTGATGGAGTTTATTGATAAACAGGTTGGAGGAGTGTGATCTCCTCCATTGGCTTTGATGACATGGTCCCAAGGAATTTCTTCAATCTGTGCCCATTAACAGTGAATGGATCCTTCACTCCATCATTCACAATCTTCACAGCACCAAAAGGATATACATGAGTAACTATAAATGGACCTTCCCACCTGGAACGAAGTTTACCTGGCATCAGCTTGAGTCTTGAATTGAATAACAACACTTTGTCTCCTGGATGGAAGTCCTTTGGTTGGATCAGTTTGTCATGAGCCACTCTTGTTCTCTCTTTGTAAATCTTGGAATTTTCAAATGCTTCCCTTCTAATTTCGTCCAACTCTTGTAACTGCAATCTTCTCTCTTTCCCAGCACTTTCAAGATCCAAATTCATCTTCCTCACATCCCAATATGCCTTGTGTTCCAATTCCACAGGTAGGTGACAAATTTTCCCATAAATCAGCCTATATGGACTCATTCCAATTGGGGTTTTGTAGGCTGTCCTATAATCCCACAATGTGTCTTCTAACCTTTGGTTCCAATCCTTCCTATTTGGATTAACAGTATTTTCCAAAATTCCTTTTATTTCCCTATTGGACACTTTAGCTTGCCCATTAGTCTGTGGATGATAGGGAGTTGATGTTTTATGATGCACCCCATACCTTTTCAACAAAGCCTCCATTCTCCAATTACAAAAGTGAGTCACTTGATCACTAATGATGGCTCTAGGAACTCCAAACCTACAAAATATGTTAGCCCTGACAAAATCACAAACAACTTTAGCATCGTCAGTCCTGGTGGCTTTTTCTTCCACCCATTTGGAAACACAATCAACAGCAAGAAGAATATAAGAATTTCCAAATGACATTGGGAAAGGTCCCATAAAATCTATCCCCCAAACTTCAAATATTTCACAAAAATTAAGTGGCTTTTGGGGCATTTCTTGTCTCTTTGAAATATTTCCTGTAAACTGACATTTTTCACACCGTTTACAAAATTCATGAGAATCTTTGAAATGTGTTGGCCAATAAAGTCCAGATTCTAAAACCTTCCTCGCTGTCCTTTGAGGTCCAAAGTGGCCTCCACATGCTAATGTGTGACAAAACCTAAAGACTGATTCAATTTCATTTTTAGGCAAACATCTTCTGATAATTTGGTCATTGCAAATCTTCCAAAGAAATGGATCATCCCAAATGTAATATTTAGATTAAGATTTAAATTTGTGAATTTGGTGAGAATTTAAATGAGATGGGACTTGAGATGTTACCAGATAATTGACCATGTCAGCATACCAAGGTACTTCTCCTTCAATCAAGTACAACTGCTCTCCTGGAAGGCGATCATTTAGTGGTTCAGTGTCTGGAATCTCAATTTCAGCGGTGTTGGGTAGTCTACTTAAGTGATCAGCCACTTGGTTCTCAGATCCCTTCTTATCTTTGATTTCCATGTTGAACTCCTGTAGTAGTAGTATCCATCTCACTAGCCTTGGTTTTGCTTCATCTTTCTTCATCAAGTACCTAAGAGCTGCATGATCAGAAAACACAATGACTTTAGTTCCAAGCAGATACGATCTAAATATTTATAAAGTAAAAACAACTGCTAAAAACTCTTTTTCTGTTGTTGTGTAGTTGAATTGGGCCGCATCTAATGTTTTCGAGGCATATGCAATGACTTGTGGCCTGCCCTCAATTCGCTGAGAAAGGACAGCTCCAACTGCTTGGTTTGAAGCATCACAAAGTAGCTCAAATGGTTCTTCCCAATTTGGTGGCTGCATCACTGGTGGTGTAATCAATTTCTTCTTCAACTCATCAAATGCTTCCCTACATGAACCGTTGAAATCAAAATCAGCATCTTTCAAAAGTAATCTAGAGAGAGGGAGAGAAATCTTACTGAAATCTTTTATAAACCTCCTGTAGAATCCTGCATGCCCTAAAAATGATCTAACATGTTTCACACAAGTTGGGTAAGGAAAAGAATTTATCACTTAAATTTTTGATTTATCAACCTCAATTCCTTTCTGTGAAATGACATGCCCAAGGACAATTCCTCTCTCAACCATAAAATGACACTTTTCAAAAACCAAAACAAGGTTCTTTTCAATGCATGTTTTCAAAACTTTTTCCAGATTTTTCAAACAATGGTCAAACGAATTTCCAAAAACTGTGAAGTCATCCAAGAAAACCTCCAAGAAATCTTCAATGTGATCAGAAAATATACTTACCATACACCTCTGAAATGTACCTGGAGCATTACACAATCCAAATGGAATTCTTTTGTATGCAAAAGTACCGAAAGGACAAGTAAAGGTAGTCTTCTCTTAATCCTCGGGGGCAATGGGTACCTGAAAATAACCTGAAAATCCATCCAAAAAGAAATAATGAGTTCTCCCTGCCAATCTCTCTAACATATGGTCAATAAACGGGATAGGGAAATGATCTTTTCGAGTGACCTGATTCAGCTTCCTAAAATCGATGCATACTCTCCAACTATTCTGAATTCTCACAGGGACTAATTCATTCTTTTCATTCCTCACAGTGGTTAGGCCAGTTTTCTTTGGGACTACATGGATGGGGATTACCCATTGTGATTCTGATATGGGACAGATGATCCCGGATTCTAATAACTTCTCAATCTCTTTTTTCATAACCTCCATCAGGGTAGGGTTCAGCCTCCTTTGGGGTTGTCTGACAGGTTTGGAATCTCCCTCAAGAAAAATTCTATGTGAGCAAATGTTTGGGTTTATTCCTGGGATATCACCTAAGCTCCACCCTATTGCTTGGAAATTCTCTCTCAAAATCTCAATCAATGATTTTTCTTGAGTTTTAGATAGATTATTAGCAATTATTACTGGTAATTTCTCCCCCTCCATAAGGTAAACATATTTTAAATCAGTGGGGAGTGGTTTTAATTCTAGATCAGGAGGATGATGAAGAGATGAAACTAAATTGAGGTTCTCCACTTCTAATGGTTTGACATCCTGCACACGATAAATCATATCATCTTCATCATCCTTTAACAAATTATCAAAGAAATCAGATTTTACCTCTTCTTCCAACAGGAAATCAGAACCTCCAAGAGTTTGGGAATCCATATGTTCAGTGATATCTTTAATGGAAAAATTCTCTCCTAATGATAAAAATTCATGAAACATACCTGATTCTTCAATTGGTTCTATGTCATCTTCATGGGAGAGTGTGAAGAGTGAATGATCATCTGATGGGTGCCTCATGGATTCAAAAATATTGAAGTGGACGGTGTTGTCTCCAAACTCTATGGTAAGTGTCCCTTCATGGACATTGATAATGGTTTTGGCTGTCTTCAAGAAAGGTGTCCCCAAAATGATGGGTGAGTGTTACGAGATCCTATCATCTTCCATATTCAACACATAAAAGTCAGTAGGGAATACAAGATCTTTGACTTTTACCAGGACATCCTCCAGAACTCCTGCTGGGAATACTGTGGATCTATTTTCAAGCTGGACCACCACTCTTGTGGGCTTCAAGTCTCCCATCTGCAAAGAAGTATATACTGAGTGAGGCAATACATTAATTGATGCACCTAAATCGCACAAAGCATTATAGAAATTTAATGAACCAATGGTGCATGGAATAGAAAACGTCCCTGGATCTTGACATTTGGTTGGCAATTGTGGTGTGATAAGGGCTGAGAAGCTTCTTCCCAAATTGATCCTCTCATTCCCTTGATGTCTCCTTTTCTTGATACAAAGATCCTTCAAAAACTTAGCATACTTTGGAATTTGTTTGAGTGCTTCAAGCAGAGGTATGTTGATTTCCACTTTCTGAAAGGTGTCCAGAATTTATTTTTGCAGTGCTTCTTCTTGTAACCTCTTTGATTCAATCATCCTTGATGGAAATGGTGGTGGTATATCTTTCTTCTCCCTTTGTTTCCTTTTAAATGTTGTTTCTTGTTTCTTCCTTCTTGTCCTATCATTATCATCCTCCTCTTTCTTATCTTCTTCCCGATGCATTTTCATAGAATTTTCATCATTTCTAACTTCATTCTCACCCATATTAGTTTTTCTTATTTCAGGTTCAATGGTGTATGGTGGTTGGAGTTCTTTTACACTTCTTGTAGTTATAATACTAACATTCTCTTTTGGGTTTGGGACTGTTTGGGAAGGGAGTTTACCTGGATTTTTGGTCAGAAAGTCCATGAGACTCTCAAAATTATTGGACAAATCTTTAACAGTGTCTTTCAGTCCTTCAAACTCAGATTTTTGTTGGTTTTGAATTGGAGGTTGGGCACTAGTGGATGGTTGCTCATAGGGTCTTTGGATATTGGTTGGTTTTTGGTATGAAGGCTGATTATAAGACTGCTTTTGTTGAAATGGTGGAGGGTTCTGGAATTGATTCTGTAATGGGGGTTGGTTTTGAAACTGATTTTGGTACGGGGGCCTAGCTTGATTATGTTGATTTCCAAATCCATATTGGACTTGGTTAGGCTCTCTCCATCCTTGATTTTTCTGGAACTGCCTTGGTTGAAAGGCTGCTGCACAACTTTCCATTCCCTGTATTTCAGCACACTGGTCAGTGAAATGATCAGGAGATGAGCATAAACCACATACCTTAGCTGGTGCTTGTTGGTCACTAACTTGCTTCAAGGCCATCTTCCTTACCAAACTAGTAAGATCTTCAATCTTATTTTCTAATAAGGGTGATGGATGAGAAGTGCGTACCTCATGAATACCTCTTGTTCCAATACCTCTTGTTCCAAATTGTTGCGAGTTTTGGGAAATCTTCTCAATCAAGCCCTTGGCTTCTTCTGGCGACTTGTCAATCAGTGAACCTCCAGATGATGCATCAAGAAGGTTTCTATCATTGTCCAGTAGTCCTTGATAGAAGAAGACAAGAAAGTGGTGTTCCTCAATGGATTGACGTGGACAGCTGGCACATAGCTTCTTAAATATCTCCCAGTACTCGTAAAGAGTTTCTCCAGATGATTGTCGTATGGCGTAGATTTCCTTACGAATGGCTGTGCTTCTAGAGGCGGGGAAGAATATTTGCATAAAACATCTTACCAGTTCATTCTAGTCATGTACATCTCCTGGTTGTAGGCCGTACATCCATTATTTAGCAGCTCCATCCATTGAAAACAGAAATGCCTTCCACTTAACCTGCTCCTCAGTAATTCCACGGGGTCTGAAAGTTGAGCACACATGTGTGAACTCTTTAATGTGTTTGTTTGGATCTTCACTTGCCAAACCATGAAACTTTGGAAGCAAAGGAATCATGTTAGGTTTCATTTCAAAATCATTTTGTAACACTGGCATGACAAGTTGATTGTTTTGATTAAGGAATTGTGGTGCACAGAGGTCTCTAAGTGTTTGGTTTTGATTTTCAGCCATGATGACAGGCTCAGAGTGAACACTTGAAGTTTCACTTGAGTCTGCAAGGGGAACTTCCTCGAATTCAGATTCTAAATTAATGTTTCTAAGTCTATTCAAAAAGGTTCTTTCAATTTCAGGATCTATGGGTAAATGTTCAGTTTTTGAGGTTCTAGTCATGAAATTTTGAAGAGAAAATATGAAAAGAGAGAAAAGAAAAGAAAAGAAATGTTGGCACTACCTCCCCGGCAACAGCGCCAATTTTTGACACGTGCCTGTTGTGGGGTGTGACAAAAACAAATATTACCTAAGTTAAAATGCAGTAGAGTGGATTACCTAGGTTGTCTCCAGAGAGGAGTGCACAACAATTAAGCTGTCACCTTAAAATAGAAAGAAGTGAGGTTGTTTTTAGAAATTGTTTGATTTAGAAAATACAAGAAATAAACTAAATAAGTAAAGTAATTAAGTGAAAGTTTTGAAACAAATTGAAAAATGATGTGATCTATATCAGTGATATGAAATGGTGATCAGGTTAGGGTCAGTTTTCCAATTGTAATTCTATCATTGTTCATTTTACCCAATTCTCCTCTGCTAAATCGTTAAGAGTGAGAATCCACAATTGTTTCTTCTCACTCCCTTGGTCAATTAAAAATGTGAGAATAAAACTTAATAAAATCTTAGGTTGGTCTACCCTCCTTCCAATGTGTAATAGAGTTGTATAAAATGCCCCCAATTATCTTAGGCAATTCCCAATCGGATATTGTTTATCCCAAGTAATCAAGAACATTCACTACTCCTCACACACGTACCAGTGATCACCGAGTACTTCACCACTAAGTCCCGGTCTATTACATAGTTTATAAACCAGAACCTAGTGGAGGGAGATATTTATCATTGACCAAATATAAATGAACAATAGAATCTAAAATCAGATACAATCGTACATGATAATAAAAACTGTTATAAGAAATTGAAACAGATTCGCAGAAGAGAAAAGAGGATTTTAAAACATTAATAGAAGGAACTCATGAAATACAATATGGAAAACCTATCCTTCCCCAATCACACATAAGTTTACCCCACCATGATAAGGGTAATTTTTACTAAGGGGAAAGAATAATTCATTACAAAACTAAGAAGAATAAAAGAGAGAAAACAAAGAACAGAAAATTTGATGCTCCAGAATCTATACTCCAGAAGTTTTCCTATGTTATGCCCACCATCAGGCCGAACATAACTGAGGTCCCTTCTTATAGAATGTTGTAAATGAAGGTTTCTATCGACCCTCAAAATTTGAGAGTCATTGGACAAGTGTAAAGAAAGATATGTCCGAATTAATGACCATTACTTTTCTGGACGCCGAACACTGTTTCACCCACTCCACTTGGACGTGGAAAAGGATGCATTAATGAGCTCAATAATTTATGAAATTTAATGTGAGCCGTCCTTCTGAAGTACTATGTCAACACCATCTGGAATAACCTCATTCTAAGGTCGGATGAAGGAGATATTTCATATTTAATGAAGTGGGGTCCATTCTGCCTTCCAAACTAATTTCTCCACTTGATTGAATTTTCTGCACCATTGGGTTTTGAATTGGGTCTTGGTCCAGAAGGAACATTTTAATCCCACAATTATAGTAATCCTAAAAAAAAATTCACTTCAATTGGACCCATATTATAAAAGTTATGCCCGAAAAACAGAAGTTCTATAAAACTAAAATTTTTACAGAATTACCCCATTTTCACATTTAAGCCCAAAATACACTAAAAACACATAAATGATGCAAATACACTCACATTGAATAATTGGGAGGGATTAAATCATTTAAAAACATATAAATAATAATGAAAATATTAACTCTATCAACACCCTTCTTAGTCAAGCCCATCAATGGCGCTGTTAAGCAGGAGAAGTCCTGTATGAAATGCCTGTAGTAACCAACCAGCTATAAGAAACTTCGTATCTCAAACACGTTCTTAGGATGCTTCCAGAAAACTACTGCTCTCACCTTCTTTGGGTCTACTGAAACTCCCGCCTCTGAGATGATATGACCTAGGAAGTGAATCTGGTCCATCCAAAAGTGGCACTTTGAGAGCTTAACATATAGCCGATGCTCTCTCAGTGTACTCAATATGATCTCAAGATGGGTGGCATGGTCATGTAGAGTGTGAGGGTACACCAAGATGTCATCCATGAATATTACCACAAAAGAATCCAGATAAGGATGGAACACATGATTCATCAGAGGCATGAAAACTGTTGGCGCGTTCGTGAGTCTGAATGACAAAACCGTATACTCGTATAGACTATACCTTCTCCTGAAAGCTGTGAGAGGTATATCAGATGGTCTAACACGCAGATGATGATATCCTGATCTCAAGTCAATCTTCGAGAACACTCGTGCTCCAAGAAGTTGATCCAAAAGATCATCTATCCTTGGAAAGGGATATCGGTTCTTAACCGTCAACTGATTCAGCTTCTGATAATACACACAAAGTCTAAGGGTACCGTCCGCCTTCTTTGCGAAAAGGAAAGGAGAACCCCAAGGAGAAGTACTAGGTTGGATGAAATCCTTTGCCTCCAACTCCTCTAACTGCCTCTTGAGCTCCTGAAACTCAAGTGTAGCCATCCTATAAGGAGGAATAGATACCGGTGCTGCCCTTGGCACAAGCTAAATAGAGAAATACACCTCTCTCTCTGGAGGTAGACCTAAAAAGTAATCTAGGAAGACATCCCTGAAATGATCAACCACTGGAGGGAAATACTTTTGACAAGTCCCTTGGTCGTCTAGATATAAACTCGCAATTTGGGCTGTGACTCCACCTCACCCAAGATGGTCTGGTCCAGCTCGACTCACCTGAACATCCCATTCGCCCATGTATAGAAACTCTCCACCCTCTGGTGACGTGAAACTAACCCTGCGACGATAGAAATCTACAAAGGATCGAAAGGGAACCAACCAGTCCGTCCTGAGAATGAGGTCATAGCTCATCATCTCTAAGAAATAGAGATCCCAAAGGAAGTGACACCCACCAACCTCAAGGGGACACTCATTGCATTGACGCACACCATCCATCCTAGTCCCCAACGGAGTGTCTAGAGTCATGATATTAGAAGAAAAAGAAACACAGAGCCCAAGGATCTCCACAACGTGCACAAATATAAAACTATGTGTCGCACCCGTATAAAAAAGTACTGAAGATAAAAAATAAGCTACTAGAATAGTACCTATGACTGTAGAAGGTCTGGGATCCTGCTCATGCTGGGTCTATTGCACTATATATGTCTTCCCAGTGCCGCGGCCCTACGACACAGCCTGACTACCTTGAGCTATCCCTCCCTTCTGACTCTGAGATCCTGGTTTCTGGCTACCATGGACCTGACCACCATCTCTGCCTGCACGCCCTGACGTATTCTAGTTCCCTGACTGGTAAGAATCCACTGGTCCTGCTCCCGCATGTGGAGTCTGCACAGAACCCCTCTCACTAGCCATCAATGGAAACGCCCTGCAAAAGCGCTGCAGATGACCCATCCTGCCGCAAGCTCGGCACTCCACTGGGTCTTGTGGACACTATGGCCTCTTGTTCCCCTATCTAACACACTGGTAGCACAAGACCTGGCCACCTGAAGCATTATTCTGACTGGTACTACCACCCTGAGAGAATTCCATCTGTCTCTTCCTCTTGCCAGCAGAAATAGTACCAGTAACTGGTGCTGAACCGCCCTGGCACACACCACTAGATTCCAATAGGTTCCTCTTGGTGATCAACGCCTGGTTCACAATATCATGTACTGAAGGCAACCTGAAAACATTCACCAGCGCCTGGATGTCATAACAAAGACCATCCTCAAAGCGTCCGGCTCTCAGCATCTCATTTCCCTCCAGAACGGGTGAGAAACGCTGAATCTCAGTGAAATGAGCAGAATAGTCCATCAATGACATAGCTCCCTACTACATATTCATGAACTCTCGAGCTCTATCTGCCCTCAGCGTCTTTGGGAAGAATAATTCATAGAAGGATATCTGGAAATCTTCTCACGCCATGTCTCTGTGATGCTCTGACTATGTGGTAACATCCCACCACCTCTTGGCGGAATCACGCAGTATGTACGTCGTGAGCTTGACCCTCCGCCCTGGAGGTGTCTCAAGATGCTCAAAAATAGTCTGCATCGATCCTAGACAAGAATCCGCTGCCTGAGGTCTGCCATTCTTTGAAAACATAGGCGAAGGATGCTGTTGGAAGATATGTGTCAGCTCGGCCATAGATGTAGTAGCCAGCGGTGCTACCTGAAAGGTTTGCATGAACCGTATAAAGCCTTCAGGGAACCGCGCATCTGTGCCTGTGTCTGGTATAATGGCTGGCACCGCATCTGGCTCTGCTGGAGGATCCACTGGTAGCCCATGGCCCACCATCTTCGGAGTATAGTCATCGCTGCTCTCCTAGAGAACAACATGCGTTCGTCTTCGCGGCATGACACTACAAGGTCAAAAGCACACCTTATAAAAACATTAACAACGACCAAAAACGAGGAACCCAAAAGGAAACAGGAGGAAGAAGGCATTCAAAATTTTCAAAACAAGACTACACGGAGTGTATACTGACTACACATCATGTACTTGACTCCTCTTCCCATGCCCGGGTCCTTTTACACAGCTACGCCACACGACTTCCGTTTGAGAAAAACTTCACGGCGTGTATATCATCTACACGGCGTGTATGGTGTTATTTCCAACTGCCCGTGTCGCTTGTGACACGACCGACTACTCGTCTTGACACTACAAGGAATGTTACACCCACACAAGGTGTGTCAAAAAAGCCGTTTCCAGTCACACGACTAAGTCCACACGGTCATTCCTCGGACAAGACTACACGGCGTGTCCCACAGGTACACAGCTTGTTCAAGGAGAGGTGACACCGACCCGTGTTGTTAGTTACACGACCGAGTCCCCAGGTCGCACCACATGGCGTGTTCATCATTGACGCGACGTGTACTCAAGAGGATAATACCGACCTGTGTTGTCATTTACATGACCGGGTCCCCAAGTCACACTACATGGCATGTTCTTTATTGACATGACATATTCAAGAAACGACTAAACCGGCCCGTGTTTATTAGTTACACGACCGGGTCTCCGGGTCAACACTACACGACGTGTACATACGATACACGGCGTGTTCACCCCAAGAATTTCCCTTCTCTGTGTCGTCACCCACAAAGTTTGTGACACGGAAAGAGACTACACAGCTTGTACTCTGGGTACACGTCGTGTACTCAAAAAGTTCATTTTTTCTTCCCAAACAGAAGGTCATACATGGCGTGTCTAAAGTAATACATGGCATGTATACTGGGTTTCTGGACAGTATGCCTCAGAAACTTCTCCAAAACCTAGAAAACACTGAAAAACATCACCTAAGTGCCAAATTCTGATTCGTGAGGGCCCATACTCCCCAAGAATCAAAGTTTGACATCTTATCTGTGTTATAACAAAATAAACAGTCAATGATCCACCAAATTCTAGTAAATGGGGGACCATACTCCCCAAAGGCCAAATTTTGGCGTCCATTTTTTTAACAAGTTTATACAACAATACCCTATCACATAGCAGGTATTTATCAAGAAGCTATCACAACAACATGCTTTTCTAGCACAACAACTATCACAACAACATACAATTTCTAATGCACCTACATGGCATGGAAACTATGCATGACATGTTATTTATAGAACATGACTAAATGATGCATGAGATGGAATACCCTCATCTCATCGGGTTGCAACTAAATAAAACCCATGGATAAAATATTAACAGCACAATACAAGTGCATCACCCAACGGTGAAAGTCAATTCAACTGTAAAATTGAAAAATCAGAAAAATTGCAATACAAGGTAAATTGGATTTTCCCTATACACGGGTTAGCTACGCCCAGAAACAACTTATTACCAACTATCGTTCCCATCCTATCCCCGACTAAGGCTCCAAATATTAAGTCAAAGAAAAGAACCGCCACTGATACCACTTTGTAACGTCCCGGATCTGGGTACCACTCCACGGGTTCCCCGAACCCGGTTCGCCACGTGACCTCAAGCACATTTCCCCAAACATCAGAGGCTGTCGACTAGCAGCGAGGACCCAGGTCTGATAGTGGGGAAACTGTTCCCTCATTTGTCAAAGTATAGCACAATAGAATATAAATAAACATACAACAATAGTGGAAGCAGTAAACCATACACAACTGAGATAAACAACTGCAGTAGATATAACCAACCGGTATATAAAATGGTGCAACATGCCTCGAATTCTAAGAAAGAAGCCAGAACATGTTACACAACAATACAGTGCAGTACAAGTACATGAAAGAAAAACAAAATAAAACAGCTTGTAGCATCGCGAGCCTAAGCTCAGTCCCATGCTCCCCTACTTCTCAGCAGCAATCAAGTACCTATAAAGGGACTCTTTCCCCTATTCACACCTACAGAAATGTAATCTATTTAGGCTGAAAAGCATGACCCAAACAGGGTGTGAGAAATAAATTCCTAGTAGGCACCCACCAAAGGCCCATGCCCAACTGTGTGTAAACATAAACCAATAATGTGCAGTAGTAAAATGAAATAAAGTAAGTAGTACGGAAAAGTAACTAACTTAACCAGTTATATTGCCATTTTAATATCCATTTAATCATTTAAATTAAAATATCACCACATTGAATATTCTAAGTAAACAGCCAATGTCCACAGACATGTAAACTCCTACCCTCAGGTAAATAGAAAACAACCACAAGAATCTGCCCATGGGCATACGGATATTGCCCACAGGCTTAAGAAGTGTCGCCCACATGCACAAAATCAACTGCCCACAAGCACGAAAGAAGTTGCCCACAAGATAATAGTACAGCGCCCACATGCTAATCAAAACACCTCCCTCAGGATAAACAGGTAACCGGGACAAGCCCAACATGTAAAAAAGTGGTATACAAGCAATTCATCTCAAGGAAATTCTACAATCATTACATTAAATGCATACCCTCGGGTATCCTGGCCAAACAGCTAAATAGAGGAACGCACCCCCTGGGTGGTCCTGGATCCAAACGGCGATCCCAAACAACATTTTTATATCAAATTCAATTAATTATTCAATTTTAGGTATTTTAAATAGCCACAACCTCAGCCACATGAGACCCAAAATATGGGTTTGTAGCTCAAAACACACAAAAACGCATGACAGTTGGAAAATAAACACCAAGCCACATACCTTAAATGCCAACGAACGATATACGTGAACGTCGATTCCAGAAACGCCTAAAGACGTCGTAAATCTGAGGTAAAATAATTTTCACTTAAATGAAAATAACTTACATTAGAGGAATAATTGTCAAGAGACACACCAGGAGATGATAGGGCTAACCCGCGTGGTTCCAACGAGATAGACATAGGTGGAATCGGGTTCCCGACGTGCACTCGGCGGATCCTCAAAGCTCTGACCTTCCTCTCCTAAGATCTCTTCCCGTTCTAAGCCTTCCCTGTGTACAGGGGAGGCTAATGCCCATTTTATGCAAAAAAACAAAGTACATGGGGTGTATTTCCATGTACACGATGTGTACTTCCCATTTTTAAAACTGTTCTTCTGGCGGCTTCCCGCCAGCGTGGCACTGTTAATCTTCCGACATGACTACATAGCGTGTCTCCTTGAGTACATGTCATGTTCTGTCGCACAGCTAGCCACCGCCTTACTATTTTCCTGCAGATTGACTACATGGCATGTAAGGGAACACTACATGGCGTGTAGTCGGTCTTTACACCCTTCGTCGTTGACATGACCACACGACCTGTGTACTCATTCCACACGGCCGAAAGTACACGGCGTGTGGACAAAGTACATAGTGTGTACTTTCCAAATTTTGGTATTTTTCCCCATTTTCCATATTTTCTCAAAAATACTTAAGGAAAGGAGAAAAGAAGAAACCCGTACCTCATAAATAAGAACCGGGTTATTACATTTAGAGTAAATTTAATATCCAATGATAACATGAAAGTGAATATTTAGAGGAAAAGATAATGAATACAAAAAATGAATCAAGAAAGAGAATCTAAATAATTTCCTTTCTTAAAATGATCATATACTATACATAGAAATAATAAGGATGGTATCAATAAAAAATATCCCTTGTTATTTATAATTAAAATAAAAGGTTTTTATTGTTTTTAATGAATAGAAATATCATAAAAATATCTTTAAAAAAATTCTTGAGTAAAATATCCATTTCAATTTGAAAATATATTTTTAAAAATGAAAAGTTTATAAGGTATTTTGAAAATAATTTTCTTTGAAAATATACTTTAATAAATATAAATTAATCTTTAAGACATTGAGTTTTTATGATGAAAAACAATTCCATACATGCAGTACAAATTAAAACAAATATTTCTTTCACATTTTCGGTAAAAGAAAATGGTCCTTGTTTAGAAAATGATATGAAGATTCTAATGATTTTTAAAAAAAAATTCAAACATTGGTAAAAATTTATTTAATAAATCATTTGAAAATATTTTAAAATAGTTTTTAATTTTTTTAAAACATTATTTTGGAACAAAAAGTATTTTTGACTGAAGAGATAAATGAAGTCAGATTTTATTAAAAACATTTTCTCAATCATTTTAAGCACCAAAGAGTGAAAAAATAGTACCATTACTTGAAAAATTCATGAATAACTAGATTAAAAGAAAATTAAAGGGTTTTATTATATAATGATCAAATAATTTCCTTCAATGGAAATTCATGCATAAAAAATCTCGATTAAAATGAGATTGTGAAATAAACCCTTACAAAGACCATAATGTTGAAGTGATAATTAAAAAATGAATCGATTATGTGTATCAAATGTAAATACACATAAAACAATTGAATATAAAATATAATATATTCAAAATTAAACACACACATAATCATATAATATCAAAGATAATGAATAAGTAACATAACCTAATGACCAAAAATTGTGTTATAAAATTCATTAACACTTGGTAACTTTTATGTTAAATCCCATCAGATGAAATAATTAAAATTGAAACATAAAATAACATGAATTATTAATTAATTATGATATTACAGGTCAAAGGGTATGTGTATACACAATATAAAAGAAACTATATAAGAACCCAACCTTTCGTGAAGGTACATCCATATTTAAATTTTGGGTAAACCTCTTTTTTTGATAATCAAATGGTTCTTGGGTGTATGTGGAGTTTTGGGGGTTTTATAAGGGGTTTATGACATGAAAATATGGGAAAATATTTCGAATAGTGTGAAGCGCATGATTGGAGCAGGGTTAGTGCAAACTGTGCGCCTAGCCCAAGAAACTGTTCCACTTAGGGACCTTTCGTAAAGAAGATTACACACGATTATCACACTGTTTGGAAAGCCATGTGGGTGATTCCTGAAAACTGTGTGGCTTAGCCCCTCTTGGATAGAGGGAGCCTCATTGTTAGTGCACGATTTGGATAACTATGCGGCCAAAATGTGTGGCCATTAAAAAGTGGGGTTTTACCATTTTTTCCTCCCAAATCTATTTCTTTATTCCCATATTTTCACTCCATTCACCCCTACAGCACAGGTGATGAACCAAAACCCCCTCCTCCTCCATGGATGTTCCTCCTTCGATTCATAGGAATTTGGAGTGCGTTTGGATGCAAATCGAAGATCCGAGTGATTATAATAATCCTCCTCACTCAATTTTCTAGATTAGGGATTGTAGAATCTATCCTCTTCTTCCAAATCCCTAAAACCTTCAATTTTATAGAAGATTTTATTTTGGGGATTTAAAGGGTGTTTGAGTTCATATTAAGGGATACGTTTGGGCTATTAATCATCTTCAAGCATGAGGTTAGTGGTCTTTAATCTTTTTCCAATAGTCTTAAAGTTTTAAATGTGTATGCCATTGTGATAATTTGATTCCTTATTGTGTTTCTTATCCTTGATTATGGAAAGTTTTGTTGGGCCTTATATTGTGGTGAAAAACCCTTCATAGACCCATTGGTTTTGTTGATCGTGTTAGGCCAAACCTAGGGTTACCCATGGGGTGTGACAAACCCTTGAAAAAGTCAAATAAATTGGTAAACATTGAGATAGGGGAAACATGAGAGTGAATAGGTTATAAATTATAATTGGGTGTGTGGCTTGGTTAAAGAGTAAATTTGTTTAATTATATTTTATATTTGTGAAGTGTCCAAGGGTATTTTAAAAAGGTTTTAAAAAGATGTGTTTTGGGGTTTTTACCCGACCATGGTTTTCAATGTTGGAATTATTATTTGAAAGTGAGGAATTTTTTTTGAAAGGATGTATTTACCTAAAATGATTTGAAAATGGTTCCTTATTAATTAATTTCAAATGATTATTTGAAATTGGGGTGTGTCCCCCCTTTCTTGTAAAAATTCTTAATGATTTTTTGAATGGTTGAAAATGTAAATGAAAGCCTTAGGGTGGGTTTTAGTTTTCAAAGAGTAAGACCCGTGTTTTAAAGGGTGTCTTAAAGTCGATTTCAAATGAGTATTTTGATTGTGTTTTATACCATGATGTGTTTTAAAGGTTTGTTGGGACCATAATAATTGAATGGATATGTGGGTTAGTGGGATAAATCCCATAAATATTATGTTGGCATGTTAACATGGTTATGAAATGAACAAAATGATGATTGTGTATAGTGGATAACATGGCATAAGGGAGTGTTTGTTACAATGATGGTGTGTTAATGGGTTACGAAATGTAAACTGAAAATGTGTTACTGGGTTAAGGCATGAACACGATGTTTTATATATTGAATGATTATGATATGTGATTGTTATGTGTATTGTTTTATTATGGTTTTGGAAATGGTTTATGTGGTATATGGTAAAAGAAGCACGTACACATGGCTTGGTGGTGTGGGATAAAGTACTGATACTCCTCCCATAGGTCAGGTTGGACTGATACTTTAACCCACCCCTAGAATTCACAGGTTAGGGGGTCCAAATAAGGCTCTATTTCCATGACAGATACATTGTATGAGACTACCTAGACTGATGCTCCAATGTATGTGGGATAAACTACCTAGACTGATGCTCTAAGGTAAGTGTGATAAATTACCTAGATTGATGCTCCAAGGTAATTGTGATGATCTACCTGGACTAATGCTCCATGGTAAGTGTGATTATCAACCTGAACCGATGCTCTAATGTAAGTGTGATGTATTTGATTGTGAAATGGTTTTAACCTAATGAGATAGGGAACTTGACTTATTTCTTATGCATGGTACTTGATTTTCATAGGCCATAGTGTAAATGATGTAAATGCCTAACCCTTGGATCAAATGATGAAAATAGTCATGTGAGTATTGTTAACTAATGATTATGTGAAAATTTTATGTAACCCCTTGTGTCTTGGCTTAGACTCCCAGTGTGGCCTAAGTTAGTTTAGTAGGTAGATTGTATCTATAGAACCTAATGGGTAAAATGGATATTAGATAATTACTTAAATGTTTTTTGTTGCCTTGTTTACATGTTACACTTGGTTATCTTCATACACTTTCATATATACATGATATTTTTAGTCACTATTGGTGGTGTACTACTAAGTTATACTCACACCCTTCTCAGGCCGCTATGGAACTTGGGTACTCGAGAATATGATAATTGTTTTCTGATATAAGTTCAAAATAGGGACTTAGTGTTTGGTTGTGCACGAGATGAAGGGTTGGAGCATAAGAGGTTAGGACCGAGTTGGGACTCAGGTCGGGGTTCAGAGTCTCTTTGTAGTTCTAGTTTTAGTTTACTTTTTATGATTGCCTAGTATATAGAGTACTCATCATCTTGTTATAGTATGTGTAGCTTTGTTTTTGGCTAGTTCATGTTACATGCTGTTCATTTATTTGTTTCCATTGATTACTATATCTATTGTTAGTATTTATGCTATGGAATTACACTGATAGGTGGGTATAGTCTCCCCAAAGTTTCTAAATAGATCAACATTGTTAGTTGTTAGCCTATGGAATATGGGGAGGCACACCTGAGGTCATGTGACAACCCGACTCATGGCACTGAATATAGTGGACACTAGTTTTGGGATGTTACAAAGTGGTATTAGATTGAATATATTTTTCCATACTATTTTGGGAATGGTAGAAAAGAGACTAGGATCATGTCTGGGCCTAGAAATGAGCTTATTCCTGGATTTCTATAGCCCCATGTACGAGGGAAAATCTAAGTCTCTAGGGGTGGGTATTGATGTTTGATTTTATGCTTTTATAGTTGATTATTATTTCCACCTTGAGTGGCACACTTGGATGTGATGTTATTGATTTATGTGGTTTATCTCACGGACCATTATGGAAAGAGGGTGTGTATGGGTTCATGCATCATGCTAGGCACATAATATTGGTAGGTCATCTGTATGTTTTCTGTGATTAATAGTACTATGGGATTCATATGATGGAACTATACTTTTCATCTGGTAAATTTTTTATATTGGATTTTTCCCTTGAAATGTTTGATAAAGGAAATATTTTGAAATGTAAATTTGAAAAAATCTTGGATTCTTTGAAATGTTTGATTAATAAAAAGGTTTTTGAAAGTGTAAATCCTTGGGGTTTTAAAATAGAAAGCTTAAAATGTGAAACCTTTGGTTTTAAATCATAATGTTTATTTAAGAAGGAAGACAAAAAATTATGGAACCTGTAGGTATATTGGGAATGAGTATCCCAAGTGTTGTAGTCGGGCCTGGTGTATGGGTGGTTTGGGTGGGGAGAGTGCCCTACTTTGAGACCTTAGTTTCGGGTAATGGTATGGAATCTGATAATGTGTATGTGGTAACCCTTGAGGGTTGTGATCATGAAAGTTGTGTTTTGGACCCCAGAGTGGGTGTTTGTCTTATAGTGTAAATGATGTGTGTGGGTATTCCTGGTGTGAGGCCTAGAGTAAATGTCTGCTGGGGTGCGTTAGATGCAGTGTGTGTTAGGGCTGGGGAAGGAGTGTAGCTGTGAGTACCGAGTTGGTTGAGGTTTGATGTTTATGTATTAGAGAGAGAGGAATAGTGACCTTTACTTTACATGAATATATTTTAGGGATTTGGTATTCTTTTATCTTTGATGATGACCACTGATACAGTTCGTATGAGTTGTTAGTGATTTTTGGAGTTTATGATACATGCAGACATTTTGGACTTCAAGAGTGGAACACATAGGGTGTTTCATAGTGCGGGTTTAGCCTTGAAGTCTAAGAGGGAAAATAAATGGTTCTATAAATGTGACTCGAGTCGTCATTATGGGTTGATAGTTTTGTGAAATTGAGGGTACCCCCAAGGAATTCTAGCCTACTGTGGAAGGTGCCTTAAGATGCGAAGCACGAGTGGTTACTTTATAGGTGGGATCGATGTGAAGTTGGTACCGTTTAGTGTGGTAAATGTGTATAGTTATGTATTGTTTTTTTTCTCATAAGTTATAATAGTGCTTGTGTTTGGTTGGAAAGAGGCAAGGTCATTAGGATCCTTGTCCTGTGGACTTGATAGTGTTTGTTATGGTAATCAATGTCGATCCTTGGAAAACTAGATAGGGAGACCAAGGAAAGGGTGGAAACTTATGGAATGAAAGTGACAACCAGAGTGGTGGTGGTCACATGGATGGTTATACTTGTAAGATTATTGGTTGGTTGGATGAGAATGTTGAGAATTCCCTGAGTTTAGTGAGGCCGACGGTCTAGGAGGCATGGTCAGATAAGTTAGTGGGTCTTGGGCCTAGATTTGGTGATGTATGAACCATGTAATATAGAGTTGGGTTCAGTGTGTGGTCATAGAAAAGGGTGAATCCTTAGAGGTCTTGATGAGGTCCATACGTGGGATTATTTTGGGAAGACACGATTCCACTTGGGATGGATGAACTTGTGGTTTGGGATAAATGCCTATCATAATTCTGTACGATCACAATGGGAAGAACAAGTTACGAGCATGTTATTTGGGTTGTGGTTCGATGTAGTGGTCGATGCATTCTGTGTAAATCACCGGGGTCATTATGGAATGACTTGATTGGGGTAATGGTATTGGTTCCAATGAGAATGTTGGGTTGTGAATTCTTTTTAGAGGGTTGTGAAGTAGTAGTGAGTTTTGGTTGGAAGTCCCTCTTTTGGGGCTGTGGTGATGGAATGTGGATGAGATGTTAGTATGTAGGGAAGACCGAGGCTTGAAGTAGGTTATGGTGTCCCCATAGTGGGAGGTGAAATTAGTGATGGGTAGTTTATGGTGGATATCGTCAAAGATTTATTGGCATACATCTTGATAGTGACAAACATGTCCAATCTCTTGAAATCCTTCTGGGTGCACTGAGAAGGCTATAGATTTATGCATAGAGACTTGAGTGTGTTTGATTGGATATGGGAAATCTTGGAGGTTTTGATCTTGGGGCTACACATGTGGAGTTGTGTGGTGGGGATAACACCATCAAATAGTTTCGAGAGAGGTCCTCGTGATGGGTTGGATGATGAAAAAACCCATAGGTGACATTCTTAGAAGATGAGAATGGGTATTAGATAATATTGGTTTTTTCATTCCAAGAACGGTTAGACAACCATTTCTAAGTTTTAGGTTCATCTTGATATTGAAACGTGATATGATGTGGTTGATATGACTTGAGGAATGTGGTGAGGACAATACTATTAAGGTGGGGAGTGGAATGTGAGTCATGGATGAGCATAGTAGATTGTGGAGTGGATGTAGTGGAATTGGGATGCCAATGAGGTGTTTGTATGGGAATGTTTGGATTCATTGGGGAAGGCCAGGTGGGACTCATATGTAGTGGTATATTGAGTCAAGTATCAACTTCGAACTCAGGCTGGTTTGAGAGGTGATCTGAGTGTTTTCAACAGGGTGCGTTGGTGGGTGTTGTAGAGCTGACAACAATTCATGGAGCACCGAATTCTATGGTCGTGAAGTTTCATAGAAGGTTGATAATGGACTTAGATAGGAATTTCAAGATAATTAGATATGCCTTAGGTAATAAGGAATCATGTTCGAGTATAGGATGGCATGATAATATTGGAAGTTGAGTGCTAGCGGAGTGAGTCTGCTAGGATGGCCTGGCACAGTTAGGAAAAAGGGAACGAATGTGGTAGGATGTAAGTCACCTTTAGTTAATGTTGAGACATTAAGTGTTCTTAAATATGATAATGGATTTTGAGGAATAATCATGTTGTCTTTGTTTGATATAAGTACAAAGGAGGTTTTATTAATCCAGGAGGTCTTAATAAAATTTTTTGGAGTTAGTGTTGTGATGAGTTTCTGTGGAAGTTTGGGCTTGGTGATTTGGAAAATGCATCGGGCATGTTAAAAAAGTAAAGTTGAGGTTCTGATGGTCTCCTCATTTATGTTTATGGGAGACAAATCATATAGTGTGGATCACCACAATAGAAAGTTGGTTAGGTGATGATGTGATTGGTAGTATGGGTTGGATGGGATCAGGTGAGCATTATTTTGGTGTTCAAATTTGGGAAATAATCATTGAATAGGGTTTTGGCCAGTGTTGTACCTTAAGGTTAAGGTTTTACTTGGATTGTGCTATGAATGTTAAAAAATGGGGTAATGATATTGGGACTTGATTTTCGAACCAATGTAGGTCGGGTGTGTGGTAGGAATATACATACCCCTTTAGTGACGCTGAGCCTGGGTCACCATTAGACTTTTTAAAACCAAGTGTCATAGTGAAATGTGATTTGGGCCATGTATTGTGGAGATGATCGGACTGAGGGTGTTCTGGTTGGATCTCCCAGGGTATTGTAGTGCCTTTTTGCTGTCCTTTTGTGTGTTGGTTTAGTGATATTACCTAGAACTCTCCATTTTTTATGCTGGTAAAGATGAGTTGAGGTGGATGTGTCCTTCAAGAGCATCAGGTTCATAGTTGTGGTTATGATAGGAAAATGTTCCTTCAGAGTAGCACTATTTCATTGGTCTTAGTGTGGTGACAGGGTGATTGTGTATGGGAGAAATATTTGGAAATGAAAGTTGATAGGTGGGACCATGGCCTAACCTTTGGTCTTAGAGGCTCAGTAAGATTTGTAAGTATGGCTCGAGGATGAGCTATTATAAAGAGGAGAGGTTATAATATCCAAAACTTTTGTGAAGGTACATCCCTATTTAAATTTTGGTTAAACTACTTCATTTTGATAATAAAACAGTTCTTGGGTGTATGAGTAGTTTCATGGGTTTCCTAAGGGGTTCAGGATTGGAAAAGATGGGAAAAGATGTCAAACAATGTGAAACGCATGGTTGGAGCTTGATTAGTGAAAACCGTGTTCCTAGAACAAGAAACCATGTAGTTTGAGGACCCTTTTAGACAAAATCTATCACACAGTTACCGCACATTTTGTCAAACTGTGTGGGTGCTTCCAGGAAACTGTGCGGCTTGGCCCCTCTTGAATAGAGGGAGCCGCACAATTGGTGCACTATTTAGATAACCACGTGGACAAACCTTGCGGCCTTTAAAATCCTCTTGGGCATGCTGCCTCATCTTGTATTGATTTTTCAGTTCTCAGTTAAACATAAATTTATTCCTTTGGAAAATAAAAAAAAGATGTTTGGTTGGTGTGTGTGGCCTTTAAAAAGTGGGTTTTTATCATTTCCCTACCAAATCTATTTATTTATTCCCCTATTTTTACCCCATTCAACCCCCTATAGTAAGGGTGATGAACCAGTTTCCCCCTCCTCCTCCATTGGTGTTTTCCCTTTTATTCTTATGTGTTTGTAGTGAATTTGGGTGTGAATCGATGATTCGGGTGAGTCTAACACTCCTCCTTGCTCTATTTTATATATTAGGGCTTATAGAATCTCCCCTCTTCTTTCAAATCACTAAAACAATCAATTTTCTAGTAGATTCTACATTGAGGCTTTAAAGGGTGTTTGAGTTCGAATCAAGGGATTTTTTGGGATATTAATAATATTTGAGCAAGGGGTAGGTGGTATTTTTTATTTTTTCTATAGTCTTCACGTTTTACATGTGTATGAAGTCATGCCAATGTGATTCCTTATTGTGTTTCTTTTCCTTGATTATGGAAAGTGTTATTGGGCCTTATATTGAGGTGAAAACCCCTTCACAGACCCATTGGGTTCATTGATCATGTGATACCAAACCTAGGGTTATCCACAGGGTGTGAACAACCCTTGAAACGGTGAAATAAATTGGTAAACATTGAGATAGGGGAAAACATGGGAGCGAATGGGTTATAAATTTTAATTGGTCGTGTATCTTGGTTAAGGGTAAATTAATTTGATTATATGTTATATTTTTTAAGTGGAAAAGGGTATTTTAAAAAGGTTTTAAAATATGTTTTTTGGGGTTTTGACCCAACCATGGTTTTCAATGTCATAATTATTGTTTGAAAATAGGGAATGTTTTTGAAAGGAGGTGTTAACCTCAAATATTTTAAAAAGGGTTCCCTATTAATTAATTTCAAATGATGATTTGAAATGGGTGCATATCCCCCCTTTATTGTGAAAATTCTTAATGATTGTTTGAATGATTGAAAATGGAAATGAAAGCCTTGGGGAAAGCTTTAGTTTTCAAATAGGAAGACTCATGTTTTAAAGGGTGTCTTCAAGATGATTTCAAATGAGTATTTTGATTGTGTTTTATACCATGATGTGTTTTAAATATATGTTGGAACCATATTCATTGAATTAATATATGATTTAGTGATATAGATCCCATAACTATTATGTTGTAATGTTAACATGGTTATGAAATGAACAAAATGATGATTTTTCATAGTGGATAACATGTCATAAGAGAGTGTTTGTTATAATTCTGGTGGGTTAATGGGTTATGAAATGTAAATGATAAATGCATTAATTGGTTAAGGCATAAAGATGATGTTTTACATGTTGAATGATTATGTGATGTGATTTTTATGTGTATTTTTTTTATTATGGTTTGTGAAATGGTATATATGGTAAATGTTAAAAGATTCATGTTCACATGGGTTAGTGGTATGGGATAAAGGATTGAGGCTCCTCCCACGGGTTGGGTTAAACCGATTCTCTAACCAACCCCTAGAATGCATGGGTTAGGGGGTCAAACTAATTCTCTATGCCCCTAACAGATGCATTGGATGAGACTAATCGGAATGATGCTCTAAGGTATGTGGGATAAACTACCTGGAATGATGCTCTAAGGTAAGTGTGATAAATTAGCTAGACTGATGCACTGAGGTAAGTGTGATGATGTACCTAGACTGATGCTCTGAGGTAAGTGTGATGATCAACCTAGACTGATGATCTAAGGTAAGCGTGATGTATTTGATTATGAAATGGTTTGCCCCTAATGAGAAAGGGAACTTGAATTATTTATTATGCATGGTAATTGATTTTCATAGGCCGTAGACTAAATTATTTAAATTCCCAAATCATGACACAAATAAATAAAAAAATAAAGTGAGTATTATTAACTAATGAGTATGTGAAAATTGTATGTAGCCTGTTATGTCTTGTCTTAGACTCCCAGTGTAAACTGAGTTAGTTTTTTTGGTATATTGACTCTATAAAAACTAATGTGTAAAAGATATCAGATAATTACTTAAATGTTTTCCTTGTTTTCATATTTACTTATTGCACTTGGTTATCTATATACACTGTCATATAGAATGGATATTTATTAAACACCATTGGTGGTGGCATACTGAGTTATACTCACATCCTACTTGGGCTTCCATTGCACTTGGGTACCCAAGAAGATACTACTTGTTTTTTGATACAAGCTCAAGATAGGGACCTAATGTTTTCTTGTGCATGGGATGATGGGTTGGAGCATAGGAGGTCAGGACCAGTTTGGGACTTAGTTCTGGGTTCCGAGTCTCTTGGTAGTTATGGTTTTGGTTTATTTTGTATGAATAACTAATGTGTAGAGTTATCATCATCTTTTTATAGCATGAATATCTTTGTTTTTGGTTGGTTCATGTTACACTCTGTTCATTTATTTGTTTTCTTTGGTTACTATATCTATTTTTAGTATTTCTGATGTGGCATTACTTTTATAGGCTGGTATAGTCTCCCCAAAGTTTCTCTATAGACCCATGCTCCAAGTAGGAAGCCTTTGGTGTATAGGGAGGTTCACCTGAGGTCATATGATAACCTAGACAAGGGCATCAGATATAGTGTCCATTGGGTTGGGGACATTACAAAATAGGTTCATAACATCACAATATGCCTCAAAGATGGGAAACTAAGATGAAGTCCCATACCTCACACTTCATTTTGGTTGAAAATGATTTAAACTAATGTATAATTATTTTAATCATGTTATTAATTTATAAAAAAACCATATACATATTTATAATATCATATATTTTCTCTTTATAAAATTTTAGTACCTGTTTGTTAATAATATTTCATTATTTTCATTGTTTACGTGTTAATTGTCTTGTTTTCTGATGCGTGTTTTGTCATGAAAGTTTTAGTTATTGCATATATTATATAGTTCCATAATATCAATAATTATATTAATATTATAAATATCATTTTTTCTATATATACATTTTTATAATCATTATTTAAATTTTATCATTGAGAATGGATCACATCACTTCGTGGAGACAATAGGTTGTACGTATGCACGAGGGACAATATCATTTCCTTAATGGGTGAAAGGGTAAGGAAGTGTGTGATATATTAATTTTCTAGAATAAATATAATTTCATATATATCACATATATTTACTAAATTTTTCCTTATTACCTTTCATGTAAAGAGTAAGTAAAAAACAAATCACTTCGCTTGTGAGGCGGTAGTCCGTCATACACACGCACAGTGTTATTGTATTTTAAACAGAATGGAATGTAAGAAGTTATATGTGATATTAAAAATAAAAAAGTATAATAATATCATAAATATAATATAAATGTGTTAAATCTATCATTATATCCTTCCTTGAAATGTGGGTAGGAAAAAAAATTACATCAGTTTGTGAGGTGGTAGTCCACTGTACACACGATAGATGGTTTCTTTTTCCATTTGATGGAAGAGAAGATAGATACAGGTAATAAAATAAAATAATAAGATATTAGTATATTTAATATACTGAGGTTATTATATTATAATTTTTTAATAATATTTTAAGGATTTGGAAGAAGAATAAAATAAAAACCCTCGTTTAAGAAGGTCGCCTCTTCTTCAGACAACTTCTTTAGGTTTGCACAAAAATCCTTCCTAGGTTGGAATTAAGATAAAAAAGGTTCTATAATGGTTTTAGTAAAGTAAGAAAGTAATTATTATAGGTATTGTCTAAAATAAATTTATTATTAGGTGTAAATATGGGAGGATAGGGGTGGCCTTTTATAAGTGGGGGGAGGGGGGAGGAAACACATGAAATTTTTGAAAAGAATCAATTAAACCCATGTTTGTATCATTCCAAAAGCCTAAAAATGGGATATTATCTACAATTATAGGTGATAAGGTCTCTATATTTCCATAAAATGTGTTTTTGAAACGTTTTTAGTTCATTTTAATCCTTATATTTTTAGTTTAATCCCCCAAATCAATCAGTTTAATCCTTAACCGTAGTAATTAATTTTTACTTCTTTTACTACTCATAATGGTAAACAATTAGGTTAAAATTATTAGATAATATAAATTATTATGATTCCAAATATTCAATCCATTTTTCCAAATTAAATTCACATAAGTAGCATAATCCAATTTGAAACTTTTCTCACTAACACAATGAAAAAGCGGGTTTCCAAAGAGAAAATTATCGTAAGTATAGAAGGTCTTAATATCAAAATTCAATAATAAAATGATTCTAATGAAATAAATTAGCTAAATTATAATATAATAAAACTAAATATAGTTCAAAACAAAATTTAAATATAATTTTACCTTTTAAATTATTTAAATGAAAAGGTAGTTTTTAATAAAAATTATTATTTTCACTATTCATCAAAAAATGAAAATTTTAATAAAAATTGAAAAAATCACCATAGAATAATTTTGATATTATTATTTTAAAAAATTAATTTCATTTTATAAAATAAATTTTCTAAAATTGGAAAAAATTAATTTTAAATTATGTGCGCAAAGCGCGACTAAACCATTTTTTAGAAAAAAATAGTTTTTCAGAAAACATTTATTTTTATTTTAAATGATTCTTATTTTATTTATAATCCATATATAAAAATAATTTTTTTATATTAGTTATTAATATTCATACCAACCAATTTAATTATTAGAATGTAATGATGTACTATATTATGGTTCATTTAGGCTCGGTGTTGTGTGTTCCGCAAGCTATCGACAAGATCAAATTTAAAGAAATATGTTTCATGGGTTGATTAATATAGGTTTTTCATATTAAATATGCTATAAAATACAATTATATTATTTTAAAATATTTGGGTGTTAAATTCTACCCACCTTCAATAAACCACCTCCTCATAATTTAAACTTAATCTTGGTAATCAAGGGTTTGACATTTGGAAATACCATTGTTAAAAAACCCACATGGTAAAAGGGTTAATAAATCTTCCGCTTAATAAGAGAGAAAGGGAAATATGAAGGTTATCTAGAATAAAACAAAACTAGGTTTCCAAGAAGGATAACAATAGTGGAATGTGATGATATAGACATAGAAGAAAATAATAAATAATTATAGAGAGTGATAGAGGTCATTGATCATAAGAAAGAAAATGATCAATAGAAATTTAAGGACCGAAAAATCATATATCAATGATGATTTAAAATAACATTTTATTCATAAGATATTATGGTAATAGAATTTTTTTTTGTTTCAATATCCTTTTCCTAAAGTTAAGGAATTTTTTTACTATATAGTAATATAATAAAATATACTTAATATCTTTCTAATTTATAATCACAATTGTATCATTTGGTTGTGCCAAATTAAATTTTAAATTCATCACTTACTCCAAGAAATAGATATACAAAAACGAATTTTTTATTCCTCAATCCCTAAAATTAAAATTTAATGGATCGTAAGATCCATAAAATAGTGACAAGTCTTTCCATCTATCTTTAAATATTTTCCAAAACCAATATGGTCAACACAAGTTATCAAATGTAATGAATTAATATCTAAACCCCAATAGTAACACCACTGGTTCATTATTAATATTTATTCATCAATTAATTTAAGTAAAAATAATGAAATATTTACTATAACATCACATAGTACAATGTTAGGTGTTAAACCCTTATCACTCTTCAGTTATGGGTTTAAGCCCCATGGATTTGTCAGATGTGATAGGTTTTCACCCGAAATGTAGGTTATCATTATTCTAAAACCATATCAATATAATTCCTATAAAATTCCCAAAGTGTAACAACCCATAATTACCTCAACAAAAAATAAGATAAACCATAAAGGTTACCAATAAATTTAAACTTATTCCCAAAATAGAAAGGTAATTTTCCCTCAAATAAAATTTTCACTAAAACATATACTAAACCAATAGGTTTTATTTTTATAAATTTCTCCCAAAATATCCTTAATCCTATTAGACGTCCATCACATAAAACCTGAAAAGGGGTGTTTAAGACTTTGAACTTATGACCAATCTTAAACTCATAAACCCATGATGGTATCCATATGTATTAAGTTAATAAATAAATATATGATTATAGAATTTAACATAATCCTTAAATGTTTCATGATTCTTATAACCAAAATAAAATTGCTAAAAATACTTCTACAATATAATTTTTGATTCATAATACATAAATACTTCAAATATTTTTTTCAACATAAGTCCTTCCTTGTTCTAGGGATTAACCTTTAGAAGAGGGAATTACCCTGATAATGAAAATGTTCCCCACATTTAATACAATGGACTATAAATGGCCCCCCCTAAGATGAAATTTATTTAATTCCATTATACTCATCATTTTTTCACATAAATTCATTTCTTTTCTCCCTTCTTTTCCACTTGTAAAACATTTTCCCATTCATGAGTGTCTCTTTCCAAATTTATGATATTATTTAAATAATATCTTCTTTCCTCAATGGTATCCATAACTTGAGCTCTTAGTGGAATTCATCCTTCTATTCTTTAGGGAGTCTGATAGTTCATTAAGGTATAGGTTGTTAAATATATTTCAGGATAACTGATTAGGCATAATCAGGATATCTTCCACTTCATCCATCATCCCATTTGATTTCTCATCGTCACCACATTTTCCCTCATATTAAATATTAACATGATTCCTTCAGGTTCCAACTATTTACTAAACCAAAAAACACAGTGTTAACAATAATAATCATATTGGGTAAACCATATAATCATTTATTGGATGTCTAAATCATGAAACCTCATCACCTATTCAAATCCTTTATAATGGTTTGTAAGGAAAATGTGAATTATCCAAATCACATCCCCTGGGAGTTTCAAATTTGGTGTACATTAAGGCATGTTGTTGTGTACTATGTAATGTTCAAGTCAATCCTGACATTCCTTTTTCAGATTTATTACCCCTAGGCACATCTGTGCTAGAACCATGTCCATTTTTAGTATCCATATAGAGATGTATTTCTATAAAAAACCACATAATATATACCATACCAAAACTTAAGGTTGTTATTCTATACTTATCCCAAAGTCTATCATAGGTTTATGTTACCTAATCTATTTTTTTACTAAATCTAGTTCCCAAGGTTCAACACAAATTCCACTCATACCAATTATAGAAACCCCAACTCCAGTAACCCAGAGATGACATCTTATTTATTAAATTGGAATAATATATAAGGAATTACATCCCAAAGGACCAAATAGTTTAGTAGTATTGGTAATCTAGATACATACATGATTTCTATATGTGATGTCCCAGACCTAGTTCACTCAATAATAACCAAACATGGTTAGCCACATGACCTCAAGCATTCCTCCCTGTACTCTATTGGCTACTGACTACTAGCAAGGGTCCAAGATGGTATGGTAGGGAGACTATACCCTCATGATAAAATTATAACACAATGGAATATAGGCATCCAGTATAAAACTTGTCTCAAAAGTAAAAAAATACGAAAAAATAAATATCCCAAGATACCATCACAAGCCACAACCTGGTCCCATGCTCCCTTAACACTATTCTATAATCAATCAAGTATAATAAAGTAGGTGATTTCCCGTATCCCTAACTTTATCCATGATGTCTATCTGGGTACCATATAGGCACCCTAAGTAGGGTGTGAATAAACTCAATAGGAGACCACCAATGATTTTGAATTCCATCCAATACGTGAGTATATAATAAGATGTTTGCATGTAATAAATAAACTATAAATTACATTTGGTAAATATATAACCCAAATAGGTCTAGGTTACCATGGAACACCCATCCTCTGATACCTTCTTTGGCCTAAGATAAGCTATCTATAAAAAATAAATAAATCATGACTTAATTTAATATTGAATTCTTGGGACCTGGTTCATTGCCTAAGCATACCCTATGAAACATATCTAATAGGATCTATATAATAAGAACATTAGTAATGTTTAAGGATCTGATAAAATCCAAGCTTGTTCTTTGTCTTGGATTATACATCATAATAATCATTACATTATTTAATTCGAAAGTAACTTGATCCTATACTTGGAATTCCTATGTTGGATCCTAGGTATATCTCCAAGTGTAACATGATCAAGAAAACTTATAAGACCATCCCGGGAATCCCTCATGGGAATCATGGTATCGCTCTAGGTGTGGTATAAAAGCATCGCTCATTGAGTCTATCCTTGGTGGTCCATAAAGGGAGACTAAGTTCCACTCATGGTGTATATAATAATCAACCCTCAGAGTTTATCTTTGGCTGTCTATACAGAATTCCAAGTGTCACTTAGGAATATTTAATGATATCCCCCCTTAAGTACATTCTTTGTTTTCTATGAGGGAGTCCATGTATCACTCAGGTGTGTATAATCCAGTTTATAAATGGGTCTATCCATGGAATTCATATGATAACCCATATGTCACCCAAGGCACCTAATAAACATTTCATCATAATTCATTTAATTATTCCATGTAGAAGAGTTCATATACAAAGATCCTAATTTGGAACCCACCTCTAACTCTTAGCATGTTAATAGAAATAGTCATGGGCCCATAGTCTAACCATATTATATAATCTCATGTTTAAACCAAATTGGTCATCAAATTTATACACAATTAACTCACCTCAAGAGGTGGTAAACCAATAGCATAGTCTTAGAAGTCCTAGCATCACATGAATCATTCCATTCATTTTAATTGGCCATTTCAATTATGAACTATGTCTCAAGCATAAGCGATGAAGAACAATGGAAAAAGGCCTATGGTCATGAAATTCCACCACCTCTTACCTTTATTCAATTAAATTTACACTTCAATAAATTTATTTGACATCCCATAGGCAAGGGGAAAAAGTTCACACCTCAAAGGTGATTCAATAACAAAATCCACCCATAATGGTTTGGTCTAATTTAACAATTCATCCATGGGGTGGTTCTTATTATTGGTCCTTAACCATTAATTAAACCTCAATAGTTATAATTAGTGGTAAAGGTCTATTTTATCCATTCAATTTAAGGATCAATTCAATCTATAATCACCGTTTATAAAATCCGGCTTGTGAAAAAACAACATAATATATAAACACCTAGAATTTAAGGGAAAATCACAAGACCACTTACGTCAGACTGATAGTAAAATACTCATCTGTTGTTGGCCTCTAATCTGGGCTATAATGAAAGAAATCAAGTAAAGATAAAAATTACTTGAGAATAGTGAATATGATATATCACCAAAATAACATTGTCGATAGAAAGTCAAATGAATAAAGGAGTGAGATAAATAGAGAAATCACAAGTGGATATCTAATGAGAATGAATGTGAGTTATTTAGAGTTTGGATGATGAAATGAAACCAAATCCTAGAGAGGGGTTAACCATATAATACATTAAGGGGAAAAGTCTATTTTAACGAAATTAAATGGGTCTCATGGTTTGTCTGCATGGTTAGACAAACCATGTGCCAACTGTGCACCCTTCACTACCTCAACACCCCTCTATCATAGTCATGGATCATGGCTATAAAAACCATGTTCCGATCATGCATTTCTTTTTTGTAACAAACTCTACAGTATTTATACAGGCATGCAGCCTAGGTCTCATGGTTAGGGAAAACCGTGCACCCTCTACTATTCAATAAAACTCCCCTGCACGGTTTACTCAAATCATATGGCCTAGGTGGGAAAATTTCTACTAACCACGCATCTTTGTTTCCTCTTCCAAAATCATAGTCTTTGGGCTTTGTACAAGCCCCTAACACCGTTGTTTCCTCCATGAATCCACTAGGAACTCTCATAAGGATAAAATTAATAAATTAAATGGAAATTTAAATGGTTCTATACATCATATAAAATATGAGTTCTTATGATCTCCCCCTTAAATAAATCCATCATTGAATTTGAATTACAAGGGTGGTAAAGCATCATCTGAGAATAACTGTGGCTACTGATCATGTACACTAGCCTCCCACTACCAAGTCTCATCATGTACACGATCGTACTACCATAACACCCGTACTAGAGAAACTTACCAACTTCAAAGAAACTTCTTACCTCGATCAACAATACATATAGGATTCTCCTAAAAGGACACATATACCTCCAAGTCAACCTCACCGGGATGAAGAATATGTGATGGATAAAAATGATATCGGTGAAGTTGAGATATATGGAAGATGTTGTGCATGGCCTGGTACCTTTGAGGTAACTGCAACCGATAGGTTACCTCACCGACCCTCTATAGAATCTAAAAGGTCCTGAGATAAAAATGTGATAGATTCCCTTATTTAAAAATCTATATATTCCCTAGTATAGGTGAAACTCACAAGAAAACCCAACCCATCTTGAAATATAGTGGTTTATGGATACTATTGGCGTATGAATTATTCCTATACTGAGCTGTAGACATCCGCTTTATTAAAATATGAACCTAGTATAAATTATCCTGAAGGAGATAAGGACCTAGTAGCACTTCTTCTCTTTCCTATAACCAGTATAGGGGTTAATGGAATGACTTACAATATAGGTCCTCATAAGGATCCATCTGCATGGTCACCTGGAAGCTGTTTTTATAAGAAAACTCAATGAGAGGTAATTATTTCTTCCAAGAACCTCTAAAATCAAGGAAAAATTCTGGGAGAATATCCTCTAAAACCTATATCATACACTCATAATGACCTTCATTTTGTAGGTGATAGGATGTACTCAATAGTACATTTGAACCCAGTTCCCTCTACAACACCTTCTAGAACCTCAATGTGAATCAAGCATCTCTGTCTGATATGATAGATTGTAGAACCCTGAGGAGGCATATTATAACGACCCATACATTACATACATGGTTAATACTTAAAAATTGAAGCATACTTATTACAACATATAACAAAACCATGAAAGGACCATATAGGTATAGTGTCTTTAGAAACTGGGAAACATAAACAACTAGTTCATAAAGCATCTACACTGTCTCCCATTTATTTCATCATATCTATAGTACCTTTTTGGAATATCTTACTTAATAAACTTCTTCCTGACCTGGGGAAAGAAAAAATACAAAAGGGTGATCTAAAATACTCAGTAAGTGTAAAAAAAGAAATATCAATCACATCAAATTTATAAGAACATAACATTTTGGAAATCTTACCCTGCAAAAGAGATCATAATTTCATAACATGGGATAAATCATGGTAGTGAAATGTAATCCCAATAATAATAACTTAAAACATGAAACTTTGTGGCATACACACATAATCATAGAGAATCATTTATTATTAGTCAAGACTCATAGCCAAGACTATCTTGGTGGACAAAGTCCATTTCTGAACCGAGTTCACTCCTCGTTTCAGTTCTGTTTCACTGAACTGGTTTAACCTGCCATTCCATCCATGTCTATCTCATGAGATATAAAATCTTTACCCAATGCATTGGAGGGAGATATAGGTCCCACCCATCTTATAATGATACCATTCTTATGTGTGCCACAAAATCATCAACCATACATCATAGCATAACCCATGTAATAAAAATGGGAATCTTAAACAACATGACATCATAAAACAATTCATATAAGATAAAGGAATTCATAAAAATATTTCCATCATGACATAATCAAATCAATGTAATAATAGGGATAGAAACAGAACCCTATATTATCTTATATGGAAAATAATTTTGATAAAACACATGAACTCCATTCATGAGGAAAATATCCTTTCTACTTCAAAAACATTTTTCCTTTCTTAACATGTCATACAATTTTAAACTAAAAGAAGTTGATTAAAAATAAAACTTGAAAACTTGTAAAGGAAGATTCTTGGAAATAATGTTTTAAAAATCCATTCATGTCATATAAGTTAAAAAAACATTCTTCTCGTACTTTTTTCGGAAAAGTCCAAAAGTACCTCGTACGAAAAATGACAAAAGATTCCTTTCATATCTTTTACTAAAAACTCACCGAAGGGTAAAATTGGATTTAAAAAATTGTAGGTGGATGGAAATAATATTACATATTGAGGAAACATGGATGTGGATGATAAAATACACCCCAGTAAATTCAATGTATAAACAATCTCAGATAAAAATGAGATTGTGATATTTCCCTTACCTCAGGTCCGATATGCTTTGTACGTGTCTGAACCTCCTGTATAATGATTTAAATAATTTCATTGACTTATTAAAGAATCATATTCATTGTTATGATACCATATATGGTCATATTATTATCTTCTTATTAGTAATATTTCATTACTACTTGTTATTCGGGTGTTTATTACTTTTTGTTCTTATGCGTGTTTTGTCGAATAAATTCTTATTACTCTTTATAGGATATAGATAAATCATTTACAGAATGGTATTAGTGTAATATATATCATATTAATTAATTCAATTCATTTATATAATCATTATTCAATGAAGATCATATAGAATGAGTCACATCACATCGTGGAGACGACAGACCGTACGTACGCACGAGCGATGATATCGTTCCCATGATCGTGGAATTATATTGAAGTGTATGTATACTATTTCAAAATCAATATCAATTTAAAATAATCATATATAGTTATTATTTACACCATTATACCCATCCAAGTAAGGTGGTGGTGGAAAACAGATTACACCACGGCGTGGAGACGGTTTTCCGTACGTACGCACGCGCGGTGATTTTGTTTTCTGTAGGATGGATAATAGGTGAAATAGTGTTGTTTCATATTTATAATAACATATCAGTATATGAGGGATACTGATGTTATTACCTCATAATTAAGCAACTAAAGAAGAGGGAGTAGAAGAAGAACGGAACTTGAAGAAAATGGTAGAAGGTGTTACCTCTTTCTCGAAGTGCCTCCTTTAAAATTTCTCTTAAGGCACTAGAGTTGGTCTTTTGATAAGACCAGTACATCTTATAGGTTTATAAGGAAGTGGGGAAGTGAAATGGGTATGGTTTGGCCGAGCTTGAAGGCTCAAATTGGTGTGAGGAAGAGAGGGAGGAGGTGCCCTTTTATAAGGGAGGAGAGAGGCACCTTTGGAAAGTGTGGAAATATTATTTTATTATAAACTTATCTTCGGTTTCAAAAGGTAAAAAAATAATTAAAGATGAATATAAGATGACTCATAGTAGAAATAAAATCATCCAATCATAATTGGACATGTTTTGGAAAATATTTTAATCATTATAATCTTATTTATTTAAATCATTTATTAATGAGGTAAATACTTCATCATTATTGTGTCATAGATAATTTAATTTATTTGGTGTCTAAAAATTATAAAAAAATATCATTATGTAGGAAATAGTTTTAGATTTTAAATGAATATTTATAGATGAAAATATTATTTATATAACCCCTTATAAAAATTAATTACTAAAATATGTTTGTTAATGTCAATTTTGTTTTTACATTAAATTAATTAATCCAAATTGTCATTGTCACTACCAAGTGGCTCAATGGGGTCCCCAAATCGACCCAAGGGTGCCCATGGTCGGACACTAATCATCCAATAAGGTTAGGAAAAGTGTCAAGGTAATTTTGAATTATTATAATATTCTTTTAACCTTGAATTACCCTATTTACCTTTAACCATAGTAAATAAAAATTACCGTAGTTACTATTCATAATATCAAAAAATAAAATTAACCTATTAACATAATTTGGACCCACTGATTACAAATATGGAATCTATTTTTCAAAATTCAAAACACATAAGTTTCAGTTATTAATTTAAAATTAATCACGTTTTTAAGCAAACGAGTTTTAAAAGTTAAAACATTGCCAAAGATTGAAATGCTTTTTACTTATGAATTCAATGTAAAATTAATGCTAATGACATACATTATATTAAATGGTAAAAATATATTCTATTTATATTTTAAGAAAATTCAATATTATAATTTAACTGTATAAAGTATTTCTATGAAAAAAGTTGTTTTTAATTAAAATATAGCATGTTTTTACTATTCATTAAAATATGAAAGTTATCAGAATAATATGAAAAATTTATCCAAAGTAAATTTTTATATCTTGATTCTAAAGAAGAATTTTATTTTGTCAAATTGAACTTATAAACTTGTCAAAAACTAGATTTAATGTGGGTGCACCATCAAAAGGCGGTAAAACTGCATTTTTTGAAAAATACTTCTTTTATCCAGAAAACCGATTTTATTTTCATACCTCATTCTAGAAAATGTACAAGATGAATTAAAATTTTATAAAATTTAAAATTCAGTTAATACAATTCATAACGGCTAGTATTATAATATATCGTTGTTTAGTGAAACTCGGTATTGCGTACGACACAAGCTATCGAGGAAGGATGCAGTTGCGTGTAAAGAAAGACAAGCTAGTGTTGTGTGTAGTGAAAGATTCTTTTGATGATTTATATAACATAAAAAACAAAATATTCTCATAAAAGTCTTGGGTGTTACATTCTACCCCCCTTAAAATGAATTTCACCCTCGAAATTCATCACTTCGTAACAAACAAATGAGGATACCTCTCCCTCATCATATCCTCAAGTTCCCATGTAGATTCTTCTAATTGGTGGTTCATCCATAAAACTTTCACCAAGCGAGTGGTCTTGTTCCGTAGGAATTTTTCGCTACGATCCAGAATCTCTATCGGCTGTTCTTCATAAGAAAGATCTTGTTCCAGCGATATAAATTCTGAGCTGAGTACATGTGAAGGATCAGGTATGTACTTTGTCAGGAGAGATACATGGAACACATTGTGAACTTGAGAGATATTCGGTGGAAGCCCCAATCAGTAAGCTACCTTCCCGACACGATCCAGAATTTCAAAAGGACTGATATATCTAGGGCGCAACTTTCCCTTCTTTCCAAATCTCATTACTCTTTTCCAAGGAGATATTCGTAAGAAAAATTTATCACCCACTTCAAACTCTAGGTCTTTTCTTCGGTTGTAGGCATAACTTTTTTGTCGACTCTGAGCTGCTCTTTTGTCTTTTTGAATAGATCTGACCTTTTTTTTCCATTTCATCAAAAATATCAGATCCTAATAGATTTCTTTCCCCAACTTCATCCTAGCAAGTTGGAGTCCTACATTTCTTTCCATAGAGAGCTTCATAAGGAGCCATCTGAATACTGGAGTGGAAGCTATTATTATAAGAAAATTCCACCAAAGGTAGGTGTTGATCCCAACCACCTTTGAAATCCATATAGCAAGCTCTCAACATATCTTCTAGAGTTTGAATTGTCTTCTCAGACTGACCGTCTGTCTGAGGATGATAAGCAGTGCTGAAACTCAACTCTGTATCTTGAGTATGCTGAAGACTTCGATAGAGCTTTGAGGTAAACCTCAGATCCTGATCAGATATAATAGAAAGTGGTACTCCATGCAATCTTACCACTTCCTTTACATATATCCTAGAAAGCTGATCTAGAGAGAAATCCTCTCTAATGGAAATGAAGTGTGCAGACTTTGTAAGACGATCAAATATGACCCAGATAGCGTTATTGCCTTTGGATGTTTTAGGAAGTCCAGTGACAAAGTCCATAGTGTTGTTTTCCCATTTCCATTCAGGTATGGGTAATGGTTGTAACATCCCCTTAGACTTCTGTCTCTCAGCTTTAACTTGATGACAAACCAAGCATCGAGAGACATATTCAGCAACATCTCTTTTCATGCCATCCCACCAGAAGTACTTTTTCAGGTCCCTATACATCTTCGTGCTTCCAGGATGAATAGATAATGAAGAACTATGAGCCTCATCTAGCATCTCCTTCTTTAATTCAGGGATGGGAGGAACACAAACCCGATTCCTGAACTTTATTATCCCATCACAATCAAGGTTGAATTCAGTAACATTTCTCACTTTCTTTTGTAACTCGACATCTTCTTTCTGTGCCTCTTTAATCTTCACATGTATAGATAGTTGAACATTCATTTGAGAAAGATACAATTTTTCCCCTTTCATTATAATTCCAAGATCCATCATTTGTAAATCCCTAAATATTATATCTTTTGTGATCCTCATCATGGATAATCTAGCATGGTCTTGTCGACTTAATGCATCTGCTACTTTGTTTTCTTTCCCAGGGTGGTAATGAATTGAGCAGTTGTAATCCTTAATCAGCTCCAACCATCTTCTTTGGTGTATATTCAGCTCCTTTTGTGTGAAAATATACTTTAAACTTTTATGATCAGTATAAATGTCACACTTTTCTCCATAAAGATAATGCCTCTAAATCTTTAATGCAAATATTACCGCAGATAACTCCAAATCATGAGTTGGGTAATTTTTCTCATGGATTTTCAACTGTCGTGAGGCATAAGCTATCACCATATCATTTTGCATGAGAACACATCCCAGTCCCTTCTTGGATGCATCACTGTAGATCAGAAACCTTTCTCCACTGCAAGGTAGTGTGAGCACAGTTGCACTGGCTAACCTTCTTTTTACCTCTTTGAAATTTTCTTCACATTCCTCCATCCAAACAAACTTAACTCTTTTTCTAGTTAACTTGGTGAGTGGGTTAAATAACCTTGAAAAATATTTCACAAAACGTCGGTAATATCCAGCCAAACCAAGAAAACTTCAGATCTCTATTACTATTGTTGGTCTTGACCATCTTTCGATAACCTTTGTTTTTGCTGGATCCACATATATCCCCTCTTGTGAGATTACGTGACCCAAAAATGAAACTTTTTGAAGCCAAAATTCACACTTGGTAAATTTGTCATAAAGCTTCTCCTTTCTTAGGGTCTTTAATACAATTCCCAAGTGATCTTCATGTTCCTCCTTTCTATTTGAATAGACAAGAATATCATCTATAAAGACTACCACAAACTGATCAAGATAGTCTCTAAAGACTCTATTTATCAGATCCATGAAGATAGCAGGGGCATTAGTAAGACCAAATGGAATCACTATAAATTCATAGTGTCCATACCTTCTACGGAAAGCCGTCTTTGGTATATCCTCCCTTTTGACCCTTAATTGATGATACCCTGAATGAAGATCAATCTTGGAAAAGTATTGAGCTCCGCGTAGTTGGTCAAATAGTTCATCAATGCGTGGGAGAGGATATTTGTTCTTGACAGTGATCTTGTTAAGTTCTCGATAATCAATGCAGAGTCTCATTGATCCATCTTTCTTCTTAACAAACAGAACAGGTGCTCCCCGAGGTGATGCACTAGGGAATATGAATCCTTTATCAATATTCTCTTGTATTTGCTTATTCAATTCCTGCAACTCAATTGGGGCCATTCTATAAGGTGTCTTTGAAATAGGCAAAGCACCCTGTACGAGTTCTATTGAAAACTCAACTTCACGATTTGGTGGTAGACCTGGAAATTCCTCCGTAAAGACATCGTCAAACTCCTGTACAATGGGAATATTCTTAATCATGAGTTTCTCACCAACCATTTGAGATAAATAACCTTAATTTAGTGGGATCAAGACCCATAAGATGGAAGAAATTTCCACTGGAAGGTTATGTTTATCCTTGCATCGATAGACGATCATAGATTGATATGGAATATGAAATGTGACTTCCCTTATTTGGCAATTGATATGATATCCATATAAAGAAATCCAATCCATGCCAAGAATCACATCAAATTCCATTATTGGAAGGATCACAAGATTTACAGGAAGCACTTTCTCACAAACTTCAATCAGAGATGAATTATAAACTTTGGATGCAACCATTGTTCCATTAGGAGTTGTAATAGCCAACTCAACATCTAATTGTTGAGGTAATACGGTGATACCCTTAGAAAATTCTTCAGAAATAAAAGAGTGGGTGGATCCAGAATCAAATAAAACATTTTCTACTTTAGAGTGGATGGTAAGTGTACCTCTTACCACTTCGTTGTCATACTCCACATCGCCGATAGTAATTGCATCTGACTTTCCTTTGTATTTGGCCTTAAGAGTTTGTTGACGTTGATCATCATCATCAACCCTTGGATTTGGGCATTGATTGGCATAATGCCTCATTTCCTTGTACTTTAAGAATTTAAGTGTAGTAGGTTCATTCTGTGTATCCCTTACTTTGTTTGCATCATTAGACATCTTCTTCCCATTATTTCGACATTCAATTTCCTGATGACCTTTTTTTCCACACTTATAACATTTTCTTGTCCCCTTAAGACAATTTCCTCCATGTTTCTTTCCACACTTTGAGCATAAGGGAAAACTCATCTTCTTTTCAGTGTGGTCTTTAGATTTTCCTTTGAATTCCATTTTCCTCTTCTTATCAAACCCATGTGACTGATGGGTTACACCAATCTCTATCTCAACCTTGAGAGCACATCGAAAAATTTCCTCGTATCTATTGAAGTCCCTTATGGATAACGCCCTTCGAAGACTTGTTTTGAAGCCACTAAAGAATCGATCGATCTTACTCTCAGGTTGGATAATAATTCCGGAAGCATACCTTGCTAGTCTTGTAAAATTTCATCGTAGGTACCAACAGATTCGTCATCCTTTTGCTTTAGTTCAAGAAACTCCTTCTACATATTTTTTTGAAGAATACGAGGGAAATACTTATTGAAAAATAAGTTCTTGAACTCATCCCATTCCATGGACTCAATTTCATCCCTTTGCCTCGTATTCTTAATAAGATTCCACCATTGATCAGCATCACCTTCCAAACAATGTACTGCTAAGATGACTTTATCATGTTCAGAACATTGAAGAACTGAAAATATCTTTTCAGTGGTACTAATGCATTGTTCAGCCACTAATGGATCAGAAGACCCGCTGAATGAAGGTGGGCGCTGCCACATAAAGGATTCGACATAATGTTTCTCCTTCCTTTGCTCATTTGGAAGTCCAGCACGGTTCATAGCTTGATAAAGTTGTGTGAGCATGGCTACAAGATTTTGAATTCTAGCTCTCATAACGTTTGGTTGCTCAGGGGGACAATCATTGCATTACCTATCGCATTCCGTATTTACACGGTTTCTTCGGGTTCCAGCCATTGACTAAAACCAAGAAGAATAGTGTGAGAACACTAATTATAATAGGAAAACCACATCATCAAGAATAAAATTTCACACTTAAGGTCTTATAATAGGTTGTTCATGTCCATTTCTAAAACACTAAGATTGTGTTCTATGCTTAGACATATCCTTAGGTTTCTTACTAAGGCTTTCACATCCTAGTTTCCAAAGGTTGACTATACCTTTCCTCTGATACCAACTATAATGACCCATACATTACATACATGGTTAATAATTCAAAATTGAAGCATACTTATTACAACATATAACAAAACCATGAAAGGAGCGTATAGGTATAATGTCTTTAGAAACTGGGAAACATAAACAACTGGTTCATAAAGCATCAACACTGTCTCTCATTTATTTCATCATATCTATAGTACCTTTTTGGCATATCTTACTTAATAACCTTCTTACTAACATGGGGAAAGAAAACATACAAAAGGGTGAGCTCAAATGCTCAGTAAGGGTAAACAAAAGAAATATCAATCACATCAAATTTATAAGAACACAACATTTTGGAAATCTTACCCTGCAAAAGAGATCATAATTTCATAACATGGGATAAATCATGGTAGTGAAATGTAATCCCAATAATCATAACTTAAAACATGAAACTTTTTGGCATACACATATAATCATAGAGAATCATTTCTTATTAGTCAAGACTCATAGCCAAGACTATCTTAGTGGACAAAGTCCATTTCTGAACCGAGTTCACTCCTCGTTTCAGTCCTATTTCACTGAACCGGTTTAACCTGCCATTCCATCCATGTCTATCTCATGAGATATAAAATTTTTACCAAATTAATTGGAGGGAGATATATGTCCCACCCATCTTATAATGATCCCATTCTTATGTGTGCCACAAAATCATCAACCATACATCATAGAATAACCCATGTAATACAAATGGGAATCTTAAACATCATGACATCATAAAACAATTCATATAAGATAAAGGAATTCATAAAAATATTTCCATCACAACATAATAAAATCAATGTAATAATGTGGATAAAAACATAACCCTATATTATCTTAGATGGAAAATAATTTTTATAAAACACTTGAACTCTATTCTTGGGGAAAATATCCTTTCTACATAAAAAACATTTTTCCTTTATTAATATGTCATACAATTTTAAACTAAAAGAAGTTGATTAAAAATAAACTTGAAAACTTGTAAAGGAAGATTCTTGGAAATATTTTTTTAAAAATCCATTCATGCCGTATAAGTTAAAAAAACATTTTTCTCGTACTTTTGTCGGAAAAGTCAAAAAGTACCTCGTACAAGAAACGACAAAAGATTCCTTTCATATCTTTTACTAAAAACTCATCGAAGGGTAAAATTGGATTTAAAAAATTGTAGGTGGATGGAAATAATATTAAATATTGAGGAAACATGAATTTGGATGATAAAATACACCCCAGTAAATTCCAAAGTATAAACAATCTCGGATATAAATGAGATTGTGATATTTCCCTTACCTCAGGTCCGATATGATTTGTACGTGTCCGAACCTCCTGTATAATGATTTAAATAATGTCATTGACTTATTAAAGAATCATATTCATTGTTATTATACCATATATGGTCATATTCTTAGCTTTTTATTAGTAATATTTCATTACTACTTGTTATTCGGGTGTTTATTACTTTTTGTTCTTATGCGTGTTTTGTCGACAAAATTCTTATTACTCTTTATAGGATATAGATACATCATTTACAGAATGGTATTAGTGTAACATATATCATATTAATTCATTCAATTCATTTATATAATCATTATTCATTGAAGATCATATAGAACGAGTCGCATCACATCGTGGAGACGGTAGGCCGTACGTACGCACGAGCGATGATATCGTTCCCATGATCGTGGAATTGTATGGAAGTGTATGTATACTATTTCAGAATCAATATCACTTTAAAATAATCATATATAGTTATTATTTACACCATTATACCCATCCAAGTAAGGTGGTGGTGAAAAACAGATTACACCACGGCGTGGAGACGGTATTCCGTACGTACGCACGCGCGGTGATTTCATTTTCCGTAGGATGAATAAGAGGTGAAATAGGGTTGTTTCATATTTATATTAACATATACTTATATGAGGGATACTGGTGTTATTACCTCATAATGAAACAACTAAATAAGAGGGAGTAGAAGAATAATGGAACTTGAAGAAAATCGTAGAAGATATTACCTCATTCTCGAAGTGCCTCCTTTAAACTTTCTCTTAAGGCACTAGAGTTGGTTTTTTGATAAGACCAGTACCTCTAGTAGGTTTCTAAAGAAGTGGGGAATTTAAATAGGAAGGGGTTGGACGATCTTGAAGGGTCAAATTGGTGTGAGGAAGAGAGGGAGGAGGTGCCCTTTTATGAGGGAGTAGAGGGGCACCTTTGGATAGTGTGGAAATATTATTTTATTATAAACTTATCTTCACTTTCAAAAGGTCCAAAAATCATTAACGATGAAGATAAGATGACTAATAGTAGAAATAAAATCATCCAATCAGAATTGGACACGTTTTGGAAAATATTATAATCATTATAATCTTATTTATTTAAATCATTTATTAATGAGGTAAATACTTCATCATTATTGTGTCATAAATAATTTAATTTATTTGGTGTCTAAATATTATAAAAAAAATATCCTTACGTAGGAAATCGTTTTAGAATTCCAATGAATATTTATAGTCGAAAATATAATTTATTTATCCACTTATAAAAATTAAGTACTAAAAGATTTTTGTTAATGTCAATTTTGTTTTTACATTAAATTAACTAATCCAAATTGTCATTGTCACTACCAAGTGGCTCAATGGGGTCCCAAAATCGGCCCAAAGATGCCCATGGTCGGCCACTACTCATCCAATAAGGTTAGAATAAGTGTCAAGGTAATTTTGAATTATTATAATAGTCTTTTAACCTTGAATTACCCTATTTACCTTTAACCATAGTAAATAAAAATTACCGTAGTTACTATTCATAATATAAAAAAAATAAAAGTAAACTATTAACATAATTTGGACCCACTGATTCCAAATATGGAATCTATTTTTCAAAATTCAAAACACAGAAGTTGCAGTAATTAATTTAAAATTAACCCTGTTGTTATGAAAACGGGTTTTAAAAGTTAAAACATTGCCAAAGATTGAAATGTTTTTACCTATGAATTCAATGTAAAATTAATCCTAATGACATACATTATATTAAATGTTAAAAATATATTCTATTTATACTTTAAGAACATTCAATATTATAATTTATCCATATAAAGTATTGCGATGAAAAAATTTGTTTTTAATTAAAATATAGCGTGTTTTTACTATTCATTAAAATATGGAAATTATCAGAATAATATGAAAAATTTATCCAAAGTGAATTTTTATATCTTGATTCTAAAGAATAATTTTATTTTTCCAAATTAAAAATTATAAACTTATCAAAAACTAGATTTAAGGTGGGTGCGCCATCAAAAGGCGGTAAAACTGCATTTTTTGAAAAATACTTATTTTATCCAAAAAACTGATTTTGTTTTCATACCTCTTTCTATAAAATGTATAAGATGAATTAAAATGTTATAAAATTCAAAATTCAGTTAATACTATTCATAACGGCTAGTATTATAATATATCATTGTTTAGTGAAACTCGGTATTGTGTACGACACAAGATATCGAGGAAGGCCGCGGTTGCGTGTAAAGCAAGCCAAGCTAGTGTTGTGTGTAGTGAAAGATTGTTTTGATGATTTATATAACATAAAAAAATATTTCTCATAAAAGTCTCGGGTGTTACACATATTATCTCATGAATTTAGAGCCTCCTAATATCATCCATAGATAAAGTCTCCTAAATAATTATAAAATGATTGACCATTTTAAACATGTGTAAAATCAACCATTTGGAATCACTACCTTAAGGTGATCTGGGAAACCTCATCAAAAAATTCAAGGTGATGTCCTTCCATATCCATTCAGGAATAGGCAATGAATATAAAAGTCATGATGGTATCTGATGATCTACCTTCACCTGTTGACATGTCAATAACCTAGTAATAAATCCAACGATCTCCCTTTTCATCCTCTATCATTAGTATTAACGGCACAAGTCATGATAAATCTTAGTAAGACCAAGATGCACAACCCATATAGAGGCATGAGACTCTCACATCAATACCTCCCAAATTTTTAAAGAAACCTATAAACATATATAGATGAACAAGATCTCATCCTCATCAATGATCTAACCAGGAGGCAGGTCATCCCCTACAAGGCTCTCCCATATGAACAAGCCCCCAAAATATAGTAACTACACTATCTTCATTCCCTCTATAAGTGAAGAGGTAACTGAAAAGGATGAAAGTACATACTTTTCATGACAGTCCTGAACCTTTATATTCATATTTGAAAACAAGTCCATAAGCTTCCACACAATATTGGTCTCCTGAACTGCCTATATTTGAGTCCTCCATCTCAGTGTATTAGCAACTAAATTTCCCTTTCCAGGCATATAGGAAAACATGAAGTTGAAGGACTAAAGGTACTCAAACCACGTTCATTTCTTTACATTAAAGTCACACTATGTAATATTTACTGGAGTTTTTTTGGGTCCTTTAACACCAAAAAATTCTCTCCCAGTAGGTAATGCCTCCAACTGTGGAAGGCATGAACAACAATAGTTAAATCAAGATCATGAATTAGGTAGTTCCTCTCGTGTGGCCTCAACTGGTTAGAATTTTAGGCCACAACTCACCCTTCCTACATTAGAACTGATCCTAGACTGATACTTGAAGAATGAAAGTAGAATATATGGATTTATCCTAGCTCTGGAAGAATTAGGACCAGTGATAAAGTCATTCTCCCATTTAGCTCATAAAAGGCCATCTCACATGCATCTGACAATATAATTTTAACACCCTTCATAGTAAAGATAGTAAGAGGTGATTCTAGGTGTTATAAGTCTCTTATGAAATGATTGTAACAACCAGATAGAACCAATAAACTCGATGTATTAATGATGTTCTTAGGATGTTCCCAGGTAACTACAGCTTTCACCTTCTCTCGGTCAACTGATACTCTTGTATATGAGATAATATAACCCAGGAAGTAAATTTAATCCATCCAAAAGTGTTACTTTGTGAGCGTAGAATATAACTTGTGTTATCTAAGTGTACTCAATGCAATCTCAATATGTTTGGCGTGGTCATGTCGAGTTCAATAATACAATAAGATATCATCCATGAATAGCACCAAAAAAAAATCTAGATATGTATGTAAGATTCATTTCCTCAGTTCCATAAAAAATGCTGGTGCGTTTGTGAGACTAAATTACATGAAAAATACTCATGCAAACCATATCTACTAGATAAATACTTACATGGTATATATGATGGTCTAACATGAACCTAATGACAAACCTATCTCAAGTCAATCTTAGAGAAAATTAGATCTCCTCATACCTATTCAAATATATCATCTATATGAGACAATAGATACTATTTCCTAACTATAGGAAGGTTAAACTGATGTTAATACACACAAAGATTTATGGTACTATCCAACTTCTTGGAGAAAAGGACCAGTAAACCCCACAAATAAGAACTAGGTAATATAAACCCATTTTCCTCCAAATAATATATCTCCCTATTGACCTCCCACAACTCAATAGTATCCATCCTATAAAGAGTAATGGATACCAGTAAAACTCTAGACACTAGCTTGATGAAAAAATCCACCTATCTCTCGAGTGGAAATTCTGAAAATTTATTCAAGGAAAAATCCTTGAATCAATCAACAATTGGAGGGAAATCCTCCTGATTATTTCCATGATCATCCAAATATATAATATCAATTTGGAATGTTATACTTTTCATCCGATGATTCTCGATTCTGGATCACCTCTCTTGTACATCCCATTCAAAATTTTGAATAAAAACTCCACCCTTTTGTGATGTTAAAGTCACCCTTTGGTGATAATAGTCAAAATAATCATGAGAGGGGACCAACCGGTCCATCTTGTGAATGATGTCAAACCCTATCATCTCGAGTAAAAATAGGTCCCATAAAATGATGCACACACATATCTCAAGGGATAACTCCCTACACCGAATCACAATCTCTAATCATATTCACAACAGATTATAAAGTGTCATCACACCATATTAAAACTGAACATTGATCCTAAGGCTCTTCATAATAGGAAAAAATATGAAAGAGTGTGCTGTTACTATTAAAAAAAAAGAAGATACTAACATAGAGGCTACTAGAATAGTTCACATCACCATAGAAGGTCCTAAACTATGCTCCTTAGGTATCAATTGTACAGTTTACATCCAGACTAATCTGTAAACCTATGATATAGATTGATACCCTGAGCAGGTTTATTCTTCTATCCTTAAAAATCTTGTGTTTGGTTTCCCCAACCATTACCACCTCCTCAGCTTGATCGGTCATCCATACTCCAGATCCATGTATGAAAAGAAGTTACTTACCTTAATCTTGAATTTAGCGTTAGTACAAACCATATATCACAAGATAATGGAGTAAAAGTTATGAAAAAGCACTATTTATGGCCCATATTTTTGAAAGATTGGCACTTGACTGGGTCCCTCGTACACTGAGGTCTCATATGTCCCAATCTATGCCACTGATGGCACCTCACCTGCATACCTGAGCATGTACTCTAGCTACTAATATCACCATGTGAAAGCTCCATATGATGCTTCTTATTATTGGTTGATGTAGTTTTAGATATTAGTGCTTAACCACCTTGGATTTTACCCCCACCCTACTCAGTTTACACTCTATGATAAGCACATGATTCACTATTCTAGATATAGTAGTAATCCAAATGAAATTCACCTGTGATCAGATGTAATACCTGAGACTATCCTTGAAACTCCTAGTTTTAGATAAATAAGCACCTAATAGAATAGGTTTGAAATGAATAGTCCATTAATTGATAAGGCTCCATAATCCAAGTGCATAAACTCATGGGATTTATAATCTCTCAGCATCTCAGGATAGAAATAATCATTTAAGTCTATATGAAAATCCCTCCAAACCATATCCTGATGATGATCTATATGAGTAATCACATCCCACCATATCTTGGAGGAATACTAAAGCATATATGTAGCAATATTCACTCTCCTCTTGGGAGGTGTCTCAAGATGCTTTGAAATCGATAGCATTGCCTCTAGCTATGACTTTGTAGCCTATGGTCCTCCATCCCCTAAAAAAACGTGGGTAGATTTTACTACTGTAACTCATGCATCAAATATACCACAGTCAGGGAAGGTTATGGGGATACATGAATGGTATTTATAAATCATAGAAACCCATATCAAAACTAGGAATCAATGCCCATATCATGAATCACTGGTGGTGCCACAAGAGGCACTACTACAGGTTTTATTGGTGACCTGGGGCCCACCACCCCTGAAGCATGGTCATCGCCACCCTCCTAGTGCACGAATTGTGGCTGTCATGGTGGAATGTCTCTAAAAATTCCAAACATATGCCTCAATAAAAGATTTAATATCCATTAAAAGTAAAGATATATGTATAGTATTGGTACAATCCTTCCCATTTAAGATTCACACCCCTCTTATTGATCCCAAAGCCAGGTCCTAGTGATGTAAAAATCATAAGTAAAGTAAGATACAATGCCTAATACCCATTATTAAGTTCAAGTCAAGTTTAAGTTCTCTATTATATGTCATAGGTCCCTGTATATAGAGTTTCAATTACAAGGAAACACCCTTTAAATTGAAATTGGAATCCCTATTTAATGGTAACCATTTCATTTAAGAATTTAGTTTCATTTAAATTCATCCTCATTTATATATAAATTATCATAAATGGTTAAATTATATAGATCAACACATCCAATTTACAAGTTCCCATACACCTTATAAATTTATGTTCATTATCCATTTAATTCCAAAAAATTATTTATACAATCTCTACATGAGATGTTAGCATAATTTCATGGACATAGCAATAAAGCCACCAAACATGCTACAAGAAATACACGTGATAAAATAAATGTGGCATGGAATAATACATGGAATATAAATCCTAAAATGAATATAATGATGCATGATGGAGTAAATCCTTTCCATATAGGAAAAGCAATAAAATACATAGTCATAAAGAATGTCACACATCAAGTACATCACCCAATGGTAAAATCCAGAAAACCGTAATAAGAATAATCCATAAAAACATGTCCCATCCTAGGTATTTTGACCTTTACCTATACATGGGTTAGATACTCCCTGAAACAGTCTCACTAACAAACTCCATTACATTCTAGTATCCTATCTAATACCCAAATAGTAAGACAAAAATAAAAATAAAATGTTCTGATACCACTTTGTGACATCCCAGATTCGGTTTACTCAACAACAACCAAACTTGGTTATCCAAATGGCCTCAAGAATGCCTTTTCATATATCAGAGGCTACCAACTAGTAGTGAGGGTACAAGGTGGAATTATTTAGATACTATACCCTCATTATCAGAGTGTAGTATAATGATATATTCATAATAATTAATAGTATAAGCATACAAAATAACTGAGTTGTGTAAGGGTAAAAATCCATCATATAAATAACCAAGTAATCTCATCCAATAGTTTCACATATATATGATGATCATGAAATTCTATAAAAAATATAGGTAATACATGGAAACAAGAATCCAATACAAAACATGTATCAAAAGTACAAAAAATACCAAAAAAGAATTATCCCCAGATAGCATCATGAGACACAACCTGGTCATGTGCTCCTTTTCTACTATGTTATAATCAATCAAGTATCATAAAGTGGGGGATTTACCCTATCCTTACATGTATCCATGAAGTCTATTTTGGTACCATAAAGGTGGATGGAATAGGGTGTGAGATAAACTCAGTAGTTCATCACAAATGGTGTCTAATACCATCCAGTCTGTGAGTATATAATAAATAGTGTGTAGGTAATAAATAAACTGAAAATGAACTGCTATGAATAAATAACCTGCATATGTCCAAGTTCCAATGGAACACCCATCCTCTTCTACCATCTTTTTCCTAAATAGAACTATCACGGTGTAATCAATAAATCATGATTTAATTTAATAATTAATTATTATGACCTGGTTCATATCCCAAGCATCTCATATATAATATATCTAACATGATGTGTATAATAAGGTCATCAGTATGGTGTAAGGATTTAAATGAATCCAAGATTGTGATTTGTATTGGAAGACATGTCATAATAATCATCTAATTATTTAATTCAAAAGTAACTTGATCCCATCCTTTGCATTAATAAGTTGGAACCATGGTATCTCTCCACATGTAACATGAACCATACACCTTATAATCTCATCCTAGGAATCCCTTATGGGAATCCTGGTATCTCTCTAGGTATGGTATAAAATCATCAGCCACTAAATCTGTACTTGGATATCCCTAAAAGGTATTCCAAGTGTCACTAATGTCATATATAATAATCATCCCTCAGAGTTCATTCTTGTATGTCCATATAGGAGCCCAAGTATAAATTAGGCATATTAAATGAGATTCCCTCTTGAGTCTATCCTTGGCAGTCCATTAAGAAGCCTAAGTATCACTCAGACGTGTATAATCTAACAACCAAATGATTCCATCCATGGCAGTAATATGAGAACCCATGTGTCACCTAAGGCTCATAATAAAAATTTCATCATAATTTATTTAATAATTCAATCCATAAGAGTCTATCTATGGTGATCCTAATTTGGAACCCACCTCTCACTCTTATAATATCAATAGAAATGGTCATGGGCCCATAGTCTAACAATACCATATAATATCATGTTTAAACCAAATTTTTGAATAGATTTATACAAAATTAACTCACCTTAGGAGTTGGTTAAAAAATAATATAGGATTATAAGGTATAACATCACACAAATCCTCCAATTCATTTTAATCATTCATTTCAATTATAAAATAAGTCTCAAGAATAAGTGATAAAGATTAATGGTTAAAGGCTTAAGGACATGTAATTCCATTCCCACTTCCCTTTATTCAATTCAATTTACAATTTAATCAATTCATTTGATGTCCCCTAGGTAAGGTAAAAAATTCCACACCTCAAAAGTGAATCAATTACAAAGGCCACCCATGGTGGCTTGGTATTATTTAACTATACACCCAATGGGTGGTTTGAATTCATGGTAATTAACCTTTAATTACACCTCAATGGGTATCATGAGTGGTGTATGTCTACCCTATCCATTAAATTTAAGGATCAATTCAATTTATAATCATTTCTCATAAAATTCAGTGCTTGGAACACCAATACAATATATAAACAACCCGAATTTAAGGGAAAATCATGAGGCCACCTACCTCAACATGGTAGTCGACTCCCCATCCATTGTCAGGCTCTAATTATGGATAGAATGTAAGAATTGAGAAAAGATAAAAAATCCCTAAAAATAGGGCATATGAGCTCACCCCAAAATAGAATCATCGATAGAAAGAAAAATGATGAAAGGGAAAAGATGAATAGAGAACTCACCAGTGGCTATCCAATGAGACCGATGATGAGTGATTTAGAGGTCATATGATGAAATAGAACCAAATCCTAGCTTATGCTTGACATAACATTAAATGGGAGGTGAGTCTATCTAATATAGAATAAATAAGAAACGGGAGAGAGGGGTTAAACATATATACACTTAAGGGAAAAAGGTCATTTTACCCATCTTAAAGTGGTTTCATTATTAGCCAAATTGTTAGCCAACTGTGCACCCTTCACTAACTCAAGACCCCTCTCACACAGTCATGATACATGGTTAGACAAACTGTGTGCCGTCCATGCATTTCTACTCTATCAATGACTCTATAGCATTCACCCGAGCATGAATCTTGGGTCACATAGTTATGGAAAATAGTGTGACCTCTACTATTCATTAAAATGCCCTACACAGTTTACTCAAACCATGCAGCCTGGGATGCACAGTTTCTACTCACCATGAAGTCCAACTTACTCTTCTAAAATAATAGGATTTAGGTTTTTTACAAGCCCCAAAACCCCCATTTTCTCTATGTCTCCACTAGGCACTCCCATAATGATAAAATTATGAAATTAAATAGAAATTTAAAAGGTTTAATACCTCATAAAAAGGTCAGGTTATTACAACATATTAAATTTGAATATACAAATTAAAACATTTTTTTTCAAGTATATCATTATTACCTCTAGAAAATCTTTTCATATCATTCATATTAAACTTCCTGGATTCTTGGGAAATTAACAAATATACGGGTGTGATCAAATACTCATTGAAAATTATGTATAGTGGAAACTACCACAATTAAATGAATAATTATCAATATAAAAGGTAAATAAATGAACAAAAATTTCATTTAATCAATAACATGAAAATAATTGATTGATAATGCATAATAAATATGTAAAGGTAAATAATTGAACATACATTCCATTTAATCAATAACTTTACTACCATGAATAGATAATGCATAATCAATATGACAAGGTAAATATCTGAACACACATTAAATTTAATCAATAAATATGAATGAAAGGAATCCATAGATAATAAACTTGAAAACACATCATGTATAATAATAGACGTCGTGATATTAGGCATCATGATACCTCTACTATCAATACTTTTCACTAGAAAATTTAAAATTACTAGTAAAAACCCATTTAATGCTAGCTTACTAATTTACCTCACAAGACTACTAATACATAGAGGGGATATATAATTCTAGACCCAACCCTTCACTTCATGTCCAAAGCATTCCTCATATATCAAATAATTGATTTAATTTATGAATAACGTACCTTATCATCAAATATCCGTATTCAGTAAAGAATAACAGTTTATTAATATTTCCAAATATAATCAAATAAATTTCAATATAGAACAAAATATATATAAATTATATATAGTTTAAGAAATAAATATATCCATGATAAATAATATTTATATTTAGGGGAAATTTAATGCTGAATGATCATAGGAAATTGAATATTTCATGGGAAAGTTAATGACTACAAAAAAATTATTCAAGAAAGTGAAGGCCAAACTTTCCTTGGAAAAAATTATCATAAAACATCTATATAAATAATAATTATGGTATAAATACAACATATCCCCATTTGAGTATAAGTAAAATATAGTTTTTTTCGTTGATTAATTTGAATACCATAAAAAGAACATTAGAAAAATTCTTGAGGAAAATATCTTTTCACTTTGAAAATATTTTTTTAAAATAAAATTTCACATGATATTTAGAAATTATTTTTTATTGAATTTTAAATTTGAAACTAGTAAAGAAATATTTAAAACATTAAGTGTTCATGATAGTATGAAATTCTGTACATGTTGTACAAGTTAAAACAATGATTCCTTTCACATTTTCGGTAAAAATAAAATGGACCTTGTTTGAAAAATGATATAAAGAATCATTTTATTTTTTTATAAAAATTCAAAAATAGGTAAAAATTTATTTAATAAATCATTTGGAAAATTTTAAAAACTTTTTTGAGAACTTTTTTTTTTGAAAACATGGTTTTGGAAGTGAAATGATTTTAAACCAAAGAGAGAAATGGAGTCAGATTTTATTAAAAACATTTTTTCAATAATTTTAAATACCAAAAAGTGAAAAAATAGAACTATTACTTGAAAACTTCGTGAATAAATATTGGAGAAAAAAATTAACGTGGTTTATTATACAATGATCAAATATTTTCCTTTAATAGAAATTTAATCCTAAATAGTCCTGATTAAAAAAAGATTGTGACATAAACCCTTACAAAGATCATGATATTGAAGTGAAAATTAACCATTAAATATATTATGTGTATAAAATAATAATAAAAACAAAATAAGTGGATATAAAACATAATATAGTCAAAATTAAATATACATATAATCATAGAATATCAAATAAAATGAAGTTGTAAAACAACCCATTGAAAAGAAATTGAGTTATCAAATTATTTACTACTTGTAATATTCAATTCAAATAAACTTGGATGAAATAATTTTATTTTAAAAATAAAATACCATGAATTATTAATGAATCATGATATTACATGTCAAAGGGGAATTATATACTCAATATATAATAAATCAGGTTCATAAAATTATAATATGCCTTAACGAAGGGAAATTAAGACCAAGTCCCATACCTCACGATTCATTTTAGTTGAAATTGTTTAAACACTTATATAATGGTTTTAATAATGTTAGTAATTTATACCAGAACCAGAACCATATCTATATTTATAATATCATATATTATCTCTTTATAACATTTTACTACCCATTTATTAATAACATTTCATTATTTTTATTGTTTTCAGTGTTAATTGCCTAATTTTCTCATGCGTGTTTTGTAATGAAAGTTTCAGTTCTTATGAATATTATAAATTTAAACAATATATATAATGATAATAATTTTACAAATATATATTTTTACATTATATACCTTTTTATAATAATTATTGAAATTTGAAACATGGAGAATGGATCACATCGCTTTGTAGAGATAATAGGTCGTATGTACGCTCGAGCGACCTTATCATTTCTTTTATGGGTGAAAGGGTAATGAAGTGTGTGATATATTAATTTTAAAAAATAAATATTATTTCACATGTATCATATATATTTACTAAATTTATCCTTATTACCTTCCCTGTAAAGTGTAAGTTAAAAAAAATCACATCGCTTCATGAGGTGGTAGTCTTCCACACACATGAGCGATGTTATCATATTTTAAATAGAATGAAACATAATAAGTTATATGTGATATTAAAATTAAATAAGTATAAAAATATTATAAATATTATAAAAATTATTTAAATCCATCATCATAACCACCATTTAAAGGTGGTGATAGAAAACCAATTACATTGATTCGCGTGGTGGTAGTCCGCTGTATACATCCAACGGCCCGAAGGCCTTCAATTTTTTTTATTAAAAGATAAGATAATCCTCATTTTAAGGGAATAAGGGGGGGGGGGGGGTGGGGCAGACTGCATGGACATAGGATATCACATGACCCAAGGGTCAAAGAGAGAAAAAACCTGACAACTGCATGGACCAGACTCACCCCAACATATAATCATGATGAAACCCTCAGCCTTTGCATGATAGTTCAGCCAGCAAGTGTCCTGTGTCAAAGTACATGCTCGATCTGACGGCTAGCATCATACCCCCTCAAACAACCAAATCTGAAAAGCCCCATAAAGATGAAACACTAGCCTTGAAACCTACTTTGGGACTAATACATGTGGTCAATCCATCTGCATCACCACCAATCATGAGACCATGTCACCACCATCAATGACTATCCTGGTCGAATCTCATTGCACTCCACAAGACACCTCACCACCGCCACTGTAAAGGCCCAGAAGACATTCCAAGGGACACGAATTCAAGCCATCATCTATTAGGACTGGTTGGCTCAGAATCATGATAAGAGAGCACCATTGATGATAGGATCCAGGTCATCCTGGACTAGAAGCACTGATCTAGGAATGGATCAACTTCATTCAGACCACGAAATAACCCTCATCAGTTCTAAAGCATTCCAGACATGGTGGCAAGAAAATCAGTGTGAAAATGTAGAGAAGAACCTACAACATCAAATAAGAAACCCAAAAAAGACAAAATCATATCCAATCAAATAGATCCGAATCATTAAATTGAAAAACCTGAAAAAAAAATCAGCAGAAACACAATGCGTCTCCCTCCGAAGAACTACAGATCAATGTAGAATCCCCCTTGGAAACTCGCTAGAACCGTTTGAGGAGTTTCCAGATTGCACTAGAATATGAGATTTATATATGTCATGAACTAAAAATAATAACATATAAGTATATTTAAAGTACATAATTTATTATATTATATTTATTTAAAAATATTTAAAGAAGGTGGAATAAGAAACAAAATAAAAACTCTCATTGAAGAACGTTACCTCTTATTCGAACAACTTCTTTAGGTTTTCACCACAATACTTACTATCATAGATTTATGATAAAAATACTCTATTATATTTTTATTTAATTAAGGAAGTGATTTTTGTAGATTTTTTTCAATCCCAATTTCTCTAGAAGTGTGAATAGGGGAGGAGAGGGGGTGTCCTTTTATAAGTGGAGAGAAGACATACATGGAATTTTTTAAAATAATCAATTACAACCATGTTTTTATAATGAAAAAAGCATAAAAAATGGATCATTATAGACATTTATAGGTGTTAAGGTCTAAATATTTCCCTAAAATGGGGTTTGGACAAGTTGGTAGGTCATTTTAACAATTATCTTTTTTGTTTAACCCCCTGGTAAATCAATTTTTACCTTAACCATGGTAATTAATTTTTAATTATTTTACTATCCATAATAGTAAAAAATATGTTTAACTTATTATATAATATAAATTATTATAATTACAAATATATAATTCATTTTCTAAAATTAAATTCATAGAATTTGAAGAATTCGGTTTAAAATTATTCCCGTAGATGTGAAAAAAAGAGGGTTTCTAAGGAAACAAATCTCATAAGTATAGGTAGTTTTAATATAAAAATGATTAAAATAAAATAAAATAGTAAAATTGTAATATAATTGAACTAATTTTAATTTAAACCAATTTAAAATATAATTTATCATTGTAAATTGATTAAATGATAAGACAATTTTTAATAAAAATCAGTATTTTTCACTATTCATCGAAAAATAAAACCATTCATAAAAATCATAAAAATTCACTATAAGATAATTTTTATATGATTATTTAAAAAATTAAGTTCATTTTGAAAAATAAATTTTCTAAAATTGGTAAAAATTAATTTTAAATTATGTACACAAATTACGACTAAACCATTTTTTTAAAAAATAATTTTTTTTGAAAAACATTTCTTTTTATTTTAAATGATTCTTATTTTATTTTTAATCAAGAGATAATCATAATTTTCATAATTTAGTAATTACTATTCATAATCACCAATTTAATGGCTAGTTTATAATGATATACTATATTATGATTCATTTAATCTCAGGATTGTGTGTTCCACAAATTATCGAATAGATTGAATTTAAAGAAATATATTTCATGGGTTGTTTAATATTGGTGTTTCATGTCACATATGACATCAAATACAATGTTCTTATTTTAAAATATCAGGGTGTTAAAACTTTGTCACTAATGTGAATGAAACATTCAAATGATCTGACAGTGGGAATAGAAGAATATCTAGAGTATCATCACCCACATACCACTAGATTAGATGAATAGTTATATGAGAAGCATTTTCCATTAGTTGGTGAAATTTGGATCTGATGGTGTTGACTACCATAAAATCCATGGGATGAATCATAATTTCTTGGAAAATCGAGATTATTTGAAGATATACTAGTTTGACTTTTCCAGAGTTGTGTTCATAGCCCATGGAATGGATTTTCTTCATGTTCCTTATCATAACATTATTTAATGAGGTGTAGAGGGGAATCTATTATAGGCCCTCACTTAAACATAAGAGGATAAGGCTATGCACCTAAGTACCAAGCCAACCACTACCAAAGTATAATTCACTCAAACCTCATATCAAGTAGTGGGGTACATGATATAGTAGGAGGGGATTGAGATGTGAATATTTGAGGTACTCCCACAAGAAGAGGAGGAGATGGAAATGTATGATAGTTTGTGGTAATTTTTTGACTCCTTGAAGAAAATTAAATTCAAGGTTTAATAGTTGATGACTCATGCATAATTGTGGGATGATTTTTTATTCAAGGAGAGGCTCCGATCTATGGATAGACATCTTATTTTTTTATATTTAATAAAACTAATACCTTTTTAAACTCCCTTCTTTGAATAAATCACATCTCAATCACATTAATAAAAAAATAAACTAAAAACCTCTAAGGCCATGTGAGTTATGTGTAGTGTGAAAACAAGATATAAATGTAAAACCATTCATATTATAAAATAGTTTGAAATAGGGTGGATAAGTTGGGAACAAGATGTTTCATAGAACACAATTAGAAAATCCATGGGGATAAGGGGAATTCGGTTGGTGCAAATTCAAGAGCTTATTTTCCCTACCAATGTGTAAAAAAATGAGGGTGAACCACCAAGAGAATTAGAAATTCACATGAGAAAAAGAAAATGGGGAAAGGTAAGTTGTGTTTCTAAGAGCCTAAACTGATAGATGAAAAGGGGATTATAGGTTAAGGATGGTTGTTTACCAAGTTCAAAACATGAGTTCCACTAAAAGACTATTAGGGATGCTTCCTCTAGGAAATGTACCCTATATTGGAGGTGGGACATCGGGATTATTCTATCATTGTAGGGAATTATTTTCATAAGTGATAAAAATAGTTCCACTAGGAAGTGTACCCAAGATGAGAGACATTCCGTAGGGAATTTTTGTATCACTATAAGAGATTATATTCAGAAATTAAGGGGGATTTTTATCCACATATAGGAGAAAAAAGTGTTCCTATGGGAGAAATAGAAAATCAAAATGAGTTTGAGAAGTATTAGGGTGACACTTTCATACATTAAGTATATCGATGGGGCGTGGATAGAAAAAATGTTGGCCAATGGTATAAATGAAAATGTAAACTGAGGTCAATACATTAGAACTTGATTTGATCATTATTTAATGATTTAACTACTATGATATATAAATATGGTTAGTTTTAGATCAAATAACTTTGAAAAAATATGGGATAATGGTTTAGGGTCATATAGTTTGAATCATAAGGATTCAGGAGATTAAGGTCATACAACTTTGACCATGGGTGGTTGGAATTTAATATTGTACAAATTCAAATGGGGGTGTGCCTTTTAAGGTTATGCAACTAGGATTAGGGCATCTTTTACTTATGACTGTGCATCCAAGACTAGATTAAACATAGTTTAATCTTATGTAGTGAGGATTAAGGCAACATTTAAGTTTAATGTCATGCTTCTAGGATATAATAAGGTCATTTCCTACTATGACATGACTTAAGTGTACCAACAAATGACTGATTGAAACCCTTAATCTCATTTCAGTAATACTCAATGTGAGAAAAATGGGGTAAGATATGATCAAACATATCACATAAGTGCACAAAATAATGGTATATAGGGCAGAGATAAAATTTAGGACCAACCACTAAAGAAACCCATAAAGGTATAGAAAATGAATTGGTTGTGAAACCACAAGACTTATTCTCTTTTTCAATGGGATAATATTCATGTGTGGATAATACCGATGTTGTTAGAAAATTTTTTTAAATCAATAAGTATGGAGGAATGGTAAATTGTAACCTATAGGGTTAAAATCATGAGGGAGAGGTAGATTGGTTATGGATAGTTGTTGAAAATGTATTCAAGATATAGGTTTCACTACCAACTATTGGAAATGAGGGTAAAAATTTAAGGATGATTTATTCCCACATTCAAAACATAGATTCCATCATACATTACTACTAAGAATCCTCTAGGATGTGTAACTTGAATGAGAGGTGAACATTGGGGAACTGTGACTTATCTGTAGGTGAGTCCATTTGAAAATGAAGGATTTATGTGTATTCAAACTCAATAGGACCAAAGTGGGATGGTGAAATTAAGGGTAGTGTTAAAATAGAGTTTAAACACCCTATGGAATCTATCATATAGTATTCATATCAATGGGGTCCACTGATGCAGGTTGAGTGGCATGAGTGCTAGTTTAATTTTAGGCCGTATGCAAGTGAAAAACCCATAGAATGAAATATAAACAAAATTTTATCATACCTATGGGTGATTAGTATGATCCCTGAAGCTATATAATTTAGGGTCATATAACTCATACCATCGGGGGAGACAACCTATTTGAAAATGGTGAAGTAAACCCAATATTATTATGGACGACTTTAGAGGAAAATAAAAATAGTTTAAGGTCATGATGATTTGACCAAGGTTTCTCATATTGGGGCATGGAATTCAGAACATACCCTTAGAGGGCATCCTTTTATCAGGATCTAGTGGGTAAAGATAAAATCAATAAAGGGAAAAAAATATTTGATGAGATACTTTCTATAAGGAATTTTCTATTGGGCCTAAGATAAGATATCTAGGAATCACTATGTTTCCCATGATATGGGAATAAAGTTACACATAGTTCTTGATATACCTATTCATATATCTTTATCATACGTTGGGAAAGGGGGAATCATTTTATATTTGAGAGTATAAGGGGTATCGATATGAGTCGAAAGAGTATCCTGAGTGTTAGGATAGAATGGAAGAGTTTGGAGTTGGGTCCAAGAAAATAAATCTAGACATAATAGCATATCCTATAGAGAAGGAATTAATCTATACATAGTTTGGTGAAGAGTTAGGTATATGTCTAACACTATAGGCGGGGCACAGTAGGAGACTAATGTCACATAGGGTGTGTTCTCTTAGGTGAGGACCAAAAAATCATTTAGTTTTGAGTCTTTTATAAGGAAAATACTATGACATTTTACATCATGAGATAAGGAAGTTTATCACACAATTTAACATTATATGGTGAGGTTGAGAAAATGGTTTCATATTTAAAAGTTATGTAGTTAAGACTTTAAAGGGAATCTCAATTGTGATAATGAGGAAACTCATAAAAAATTCCTATGCTCACACACATCAATATTGATGTGAGAAACAAGTGTAAATGGAAGGACACACATGTCACATGATATTTTTTGATAAAAATGGAAACTTTGGGGAAAATATGATACATATACCACCAAGGAAAACCTATGAAAATGGAAAAACCAATTGGGCGATTCCATAGGACCGATTCACCCTTCCAACATAAAAAAATATAGGAAAGGGTAGCACTAAGAGATTAGAAATTTCACCTAAAAAAGGGGGAGTGGAATAATGAGAAATCATGATTTAAAAGATCTGAATTATGAAAGAGGTGATAGATAGGTTGACTATAATAATTGATCAAATTTTAAACATGATTATTATTCTTATACTTTCATGAATGGGGAATGAAAATTAGGCTCAACCACTGACCAGATTTGAAAAACAAGATTTATAATTTTTACACTAGGAAAGTTTCCCTTGGGACACATACATTGGTTGGGAGGTAGAAAAACACTGGGTAATTGTGTCATCATCACATGGGGACTATTTGGAAATGAAATTTTGATGGGTTAATTCAAACTTTGAAGACATGAAGTGTGGAGGTGAGGGAATGTAACATGCTTAATAGGAGGTCCAAGAACCCTAAAGCTACATTGTCATTCATCAGAAATATCAATGGGGGGGGGGGTTCCAAGCTTAATTGAGTGACAAACCCACGGTTCACTATGACTTGGGGGAAATTGATATAGTACATAATTATATATATTTTAAGATCATATATCTTGGACCATGGAATAATTATAGTTTAAGGTTATAAATCTCAAATAGTATGGGTATCTTGATGTAGTCTACATAGAACTGGGTAAAGTAAACCCAACATGGATTAAAATAATCACATGATAATAAAAAAACCTCAAGGGTGAGTAACAAAATTTCGAGGTCATGATATATGGACCATGGATCTCAATTTAAGGTTATAAAAACCAGATTGAGGAGTATCCCTTTTAAGGTCATGCAACTAGAACCAAGAAGGAAATATGGTTTGTATAGAAGTAGGGGCCAAGGTAAACTCAAAGCGACCTGGAATCCCAAGGATAATTAAGGGTCATATATTATGGGATAATTCACATAGTTTATTATCATGATGATTAGACTAAGGGAGATAAAATTTAATCTCATGTATCTGTTATCCTCTCTTTCTTAGTATTCCATCAACCCTATGTGAAAGTGGAAAATGATATAAAATAAAGCATGGTTGAGAGCTAAGAAAATATAGAGGTAAAGGTAGATCTATGGATGGGCCCAAGATATGAGATCTGGGTGTCATTATGTATCCCATGAAATGGAAATCAATCCACATATAGTTCTATAAATGAGGAATAGTTTCATATAGATATGAATCATGTATAGAATAGGTTTTAAGGAAAGGATGGATGATGTAGTGGGAATATAAAACTAAAACACAATAGGTATTAGTAAATATATCATCACTAATAGTAGAAGGGATATGAATGTAAAATTTGGGGAAAGGCCCAGACATGAGGTCTAGGCATCACAATGTATCCTATGAAATGGAAATAAATCCACACATAGTTATGGGAAGGTGGTGAAGTAGGTGAACAATACCGAAATAGGAGAGGCATCATATTGGGAAAGGATTCCAGCATAGTTCTGTAGTTTAATCATCATACATAAATATGTCATCTACATAGTTTAAGGTTATTAAACTAATATTTTGACCAATTAATTTTAAAATCACGTTAAAATTATGTTGATATCATAGTTTAACATCATAAAGTGATAATGATATGCCATTCAATTTAAGGTCATGATACTGGGAGCAATGTGCAATAGAATTTAATGTTATGTAGTGAGGTCCCATTCTAAGTAGTTTAGAGCCATGAAAAGTGGAATAGTGATAATGTATAGTTTAACATCATACAACAAGGATGAGATACTATTTTTTTGAATATCATGGATCCAAGAATTTTTTGAACCCAATCTGATGTTATAAAAAATACGTCTCAAGGAACCTCATGTGGGTGGAAGATGTGATATGCTCCCATTCCATGGTGATCAATGAGCATACAACATTAGAGTAAAACATATGAACTATAAAGTGGAATTAAAATTTAGGCTCCTAATTTATCATTTTTCATCTAGGTACAATTAAAATTCTCAATTCCAGCACCAAATCACCATAGAGGAAAGAATAAATGTGGACCTTCTTGTTAAATGCTCAAGCTACTCGATTTTGATGGGCCTAAAGATTGTATAGTTCCTAGAACCAATATTCATTAAAGGATCCTAATTTGGATAGTCAAACCTTATATATTTTATCCATCATCAACTTATCATAGTTGGTCATCTGGAGATATGGTAGTTGAACCTTAATGGATATCACTACTTATGTTCCATACACTATGGAATAAGGAGTCACTTGGGTGCATGTTTGAGTCATCATCCGACCTGACCATGGGGAATTGGAGATATTATCAAGATGTATCTTCTTATCCTAATATAATATCTTCTATATAATTTCACATAGGAAATTATTTAATTAATTTATTTTTTCCATTCTCATATATATGATAGATATAAGTATGGTTATACAAGATATTATACTTAGTATAAAACATCATCAAATCAATGACTCAAATGTTGGTACCATTGTACGTGAGAATGGTGTGAGAGATCTTGAACTAATGAATGATGTGGTATTTTAAAAACTCGATCGTGGACTTGGTCTTGACCTCCTTTATGGGAATGTATTCAACTCACTTGATGAAGAAATTGATGGTAGTAAGGATGCACATAAATTTTTGAGCTATCACTGGTGGGCATGGACCCATGAAATCAATTACCCATAAATAAAAAGGACAATAATACTTTGCGGTGTAGATAATATCTAGAGACCAATGTATGACATTTTTGATGAATCTACAATTCATGGAACTTTTTATTGAATTCCATTCAATCACAAACCATGGTGGGCTAAAAGCAGCATAGCCTTTAGATTTAGTTGGAGAGATTCAATCCTTTATAATGATGCACACATGCCCCAAAATGAACCTACTATATAACTTAAGGAATTTATTCCCTTAGATTAAACATAGATGGATTATATTGTCACGGACTATTCCCTGAGGCCCGTGTCGTGACTACCCCAAGCCCGCCTTTCATAGGCCAGGGGTTGGCGACTAGCACCAAAAAGAAATATCCCTGTAACGGGAAGACCTTACCTTTAAACCTATAAAAACACACAATCCAATAACACAACAAGAAGAAACCACGAAGTAAAATGATTTAGTAAAAAGTGTACTGAAAGTAAAGGGGACGGAATACAAGCCCAATTGAAAAGTACACGTACAACTAAAAAGAGAAAACAACTCCTAGATCATCCACCGAGGATCCTACCAGAAGGGTAGGTACAACTCACGATCAGTAGTCACTGCGGAAGGTCACATGAAATGGTCCAACTCTGAGCACTATCCAGTCCTGACTCCCTCATCCTCGATTAACATTGTCCATCGTCTGCACAAGAAACAACAAGGTGTGGGCGTAACCCTTGTAGGGGTGAGTATAACAATACTCATTAGGGACCCTGAGACCCCTGAAGGTCTCACAGAGTTCCATAAAGGAAAAAACACAAAGAAATACCTCAATCACAAATCACGAAGCAGTAATCAACTCAACTTAGGTATATTCCCATACATATACCCAAGTTATCAAAATTTACTCGTGTCATACAAGAGGGAACATAAGGGTCCAACTTTTAAGACATTTGAGCAACTGATCCATAAGGGAATAATACCACAAAGGTAACACCACAAAGGTAACACCATGAAGGTAAAAGTACCACAAAGGTAAAGACTCAGCTCACACCAGGTATAACTTAAGTATATAAGTACATATGATTAGACACATTACTGAATTATATTATTCTACCGAGAGCCTCTGCTATTGACCTACACAAGATCGGTAGATACTGACCTACATAGGATCAGCTAGCACTGACCCACTTAGGATCACCGAGTGTTTACCCACATAGGATTGATATATGTTAACCCACATAGGATCAATATATGCTGACCCACATAGGATCTATGTTTTTTATTCATGTTACAACCATCCACTAGATTCCATCACTAAGCACACGTGATTTCAGGAGGATCCTCTCCCCAATCTATCGGTCTTACCTTAACCGCCATGAAGTTCCACAATGATGTATCATAAAGGACATCCATGTCATAAAGGTTCTAATGTGACTGACAACACATCAATAAGGCGCCTAGTCTCTAAGTTATAGGCATTTTAATTCTGAGGCCCCGGTTGGATTTAGGTTCAGTCCAACCCAAACATACTCCAACTTTCTCCAAAACTCAAGTAGAGTTTACCAAACGTACCATCTTTATCCAAGGATCCCAGTGCTACAGATGGATCGTCAAATGGATATCTGGTTCACAAGTTATGACCCTTTAAGAAAAACTGGGCCTGGTTGGGTCTGAGTCCGGTCTGACCCGGTCGAACCGACCCGGTCTAGGCCAACCTGACCCGGCATGGGTTCCACCCAGCTTGAATCGAATTGTCCTGGGCTGGGCTTTGGTGGGCTCGGCCCGCAGGGCCACGGACCGGCCCGACCCACCAGGGCAGCGCGGCCCGCTGGGCTGGTGCGGCTTGGCCCACAGAGGGGTGCAACCCACTGGGCTCACGCGGCTTGTCCCACATAGGGTGTGGCCCACTAGCTGGGGCCTGCCCAAGCTGGTATACGGGGAGAGACCTCTTGGTCTTCCCGAATGGTTAAGACCATTTGGTTCATGTGGCGACGCCACATGGCACCACATGGTTTCTCCATGGGACTCGGAAGGAGCGGGTCCCTACTGCCACGACATCAGAGCCGCAACCACCCTATCTGATGGCACACCTCTGAACCTCTCTCGACCAGCCAGTTTCAGCCGATTCTTGTGTCCACCATGGCTGAAGAGCTGCGACCACCCTCTCTGGCAGCGGGTCGTTGCACGCCGCTCTGCCTTCTACGACCGACCTGAGCTGGCCGTCATCTTCACCCACCACGGCTATGACCACGACCTTCTCCACTGATAGTATGCGACAGCATGCCACCATATCCTCTGTGGCCGGCTATTTCCAGCTGCCACCGTCACCCTCCAGCATCGGTCACCGGTGCTACTATGCCGGTGGTCTTCCGCGGGTCACCGAGTGAGCTCCGGTGGTCCATTTTCCATTCGAAGGTACCCACTACCTCCATGGGATGCCCCCTTTGCCGCTTGACCCTTCGTTCCGGGTTCTCTCCAACCCGAATAAAATGTCGGTGAAAAATGCATTGATCAACAAAGTAGCGAAGGGTCTGGGACTTGTTCGTTTTTCCTGTTCCCTCTGTGTTAGCTTGATAACACGAGGGAAGAATAATATTCAACAATTATTTTAAAACTAAACCAAATAAAAAACCTACCTCAAGATCATTGGAGAACTCCCATATTTGAGGAAGAGTTGGTGTTCATCATTCCTGCAAGAAGCCTCCAATGATGCCACCCAATCACCATTCTTCCATTCTTCCTTGGTGAGGGGTTTCATTCTTCATCAAGAATCCTCCCAAGATCAAGCCTTTACCAATGATTTTCCAAAACCCCACGTTAGAGTTTAACTCTCTAACATGTGATTAAGAGGTTCATTAATTGGTGTAATTAATGAGCCTCATTAATCACATGAAGGGTGGTTACACAACCATTGTGTAACCGGGCATTTAATGTCCTTCATTAAATGCCCAACCACCCCTATGGTCCCCACCATCAAAACATAAAAGTGATGTGGAAGGATGTTTTAAAAATAAAATAAAATAAAATAATTTTATTATTCATCCACAAAAAATGAAAAAACCAATTTCCTCCTCGACCCACTACGGTCAAGATTAAACCTCCCTTAACAGAATCCTGATGTTGTGAGTTCAATGGTGCCCTCATATTTAAATTTCAAGAACCGGTTCAGAAGTTGGGATTTACCACTCGCACATTTACTGAATGTACCTGAAAGAAAGTTCATAAATTCATTGTGGGCACACCAGTCCTCGAAATCATGCGCCGTCAATTTTCAAAGACTCGTAATAATACCATATAATTTTAAAAAAAATTACATTGAAAATAAAGGTCTTTACATTCTCCCCACCTTAGGGATTTTCATCCCCAAAAGACAAAACATAGACTATGGAAACAAATGAGGGTACTGAGAATGAATCTGAGCATCCCACTCCCATGTGCTCTCCTAGAGGTTCCCGTGATACTAGAGAACGCGCACCAGAGGTATCAATCATCCATGAAGGACCCACTCTTGTAGATCCTCAATCTCCACTGGAACCTCCGTAAACATCTCCCCATAATCAATGTCCAGCTCACCCCAGTTGATAACGTGCGATGGATCATGCACATACTTCCTCAAATGCATCACGTAATAGAAGTAATGCACCCGATGCATCTATGGGGGAAGAGCTAGAATATATGCCACCCCTCCAACTCTGCTAAGAACCTAAAAGGGTCCGATGATCCTCAGAGATAGCTTTCCACCCCGGCCAAATATCTGCAAACCTTGTTGAGGTGAGACCCGTATGAAGACATGGTCTCTCTCCTCGAACTTCAAAGGTCTCCATCTCCTGTCAGTATAAGACTTCTTCCTACTCTGTACCCTATTCATCTACTCCTAGATGATTTTCACCTTCTCAGTGGTAGCCCATACCAACTCTAGACCCATAAGTGCTGACTCTCCAGGGTCTATTCAACATAGAGGTGATCTTCACGGTCGACCTTATAAGGCCTCAAATGGTGCCATACTAATGGTGGAGTGATAACTATTGTTTTATGAAAAATCCACCAAGTGCAAGTGATCCTCCCAAATACAGCCAAAATATAGGATTCAAGCACAAAGCATTCCCTCTAGTGTTTGAATGGTCCGCTCCGTCTGACCATCCATCTGAGGATGAAAGGCGGTGCTCAAATTTAGCTACGTCCCGAAAGACTCCTACAATCCCTTCCATAACCGGGATGTAAAACATGCATCACGATCAGATATGATCACCAATGGAACCCCATGAAGCGGTATAATCTCCTGTACATAGAGGCATCCCAAGCCCTCTACTGATCCCTACTCTTAGATGGGTAGGAAGTGTGTCGACTTGGTGATTCAATCAATGATCATCTAGATAGAATCTTGTCCCTTGGACATATGTTGAAGCCTTGTCACAAAGTCCACAGAGATACCATCCCACTTCCACTTCAGCACCTCTAGTGGCTGCACTAAGCTTGCTGGAACCTGATGCTTTCCCCTCACTTGCTAACATGTGAGGCATCACAAAACAAACTTTTCCACTACTTTATTTATCCTTGACCTCCAGTGATAATGCCGGAGGTCCTGATATATCTTATCCACACTAGGATGTACCGTCATAGGGGACGTATGTAACTCCCTAAACACCTCTTACAGTAGTGCCATTGGTACCATGATTCTTCCTATAAAGATAATGACATGCTCCCCACCTTTAGAAAATCCATCAGGTGCCTGTCCTAAGGATATTTGGGATTTTCGAGCCTCTCAGTCAATGTCCCCAAGTTGTGCCTCCCAAACTCGCTGAAAAAGTGGGGTAGTGACAGTCATAGATTGGAGGTAATCTTCTCTATCCCTATCCAAAAAGGATATCTACAACGCAGCTAGCTGCTTTGTCGCCTCACTCAACAGTTATAAACTAGACCTCCTGCTGAGTGTGTCTGCCACTACGATCCCCTTCCCAAGAGTGTAGACTATCTAGAAGTCATAGTCCTAGAGGAACTCTAGCCATCACCTCTTTCTCAAGATCAGGTACCTCTGTGAGAAGATATACCTGAGACTTTTGTGATCAGAGTAAATAGTAAACTGTTAACCCATCAAGTAGTGTCTCCACATATTCAAGGTGAAGACTAATGCTGCTAGCTCCAGGTCATGGGTAGCGTAGTTATACTCATATTTTCTCAGCTGTCGTGAACCATAAGCGATCACTGATCGCTCATGAATCAGTACACATCCATGTCTGGTCCCTGACACATCATAGTAGAATACGTACCCAATGCTATCTTATGGTAGCCTCAAGATGGGAGCATTCGTCAATCTTTTCCTTAGCTCCTGAAAACTCTGCTAGAATCTCTCCATCCATACAAAGGATTTTTCCTTCTTTATCAATGCTGAAAAGGGTTCCACAACTCTGGAGAAGTTAGGTATGAATCTCTGATAGTACCCATCCAACCCCAGAAAACTACTCACCTCAGTCACACTCCTGGGTGGATCCCAAGAAATCACAACCTCTATCTTTTCCAGATCCACTGTGACTCCAGCCTCTTAGATAACGTGTCCTAGAAAGTGGACCTCCCATATATAGAACTTTAACTTTGAGAGTTTACCATAAATCTGGTGCTCTTAGAGTGTATCTAGTACTATCTGTAGATTATAGACATGCTCCTCCTCCGTCGCTGAGTACACCAAGATGTCATCAATGAAGACCACCATGAAGCGATCAAGGTATGGCAGGAATATCTTCTTAATGAGTCCCATGAACACTACTGGGGAATTGGTTATGACAAATGGAATAACCAAGAACTCATAGTGGCCATACCAACATATAAAGGTCGTCTTCTACACATCCTCATCTTGTAACCTGAGTTGATGATAGCCTGATCTGAGGTCTATCTTCGAAAACCAACGTGCTCCCTTCAACTAATTGAAAAGATCATCAATCCTTGGAAGTGGATACTTGTTCTTCACAATCACCTGGTTCAGGCACCGATAGTCCACACAGTGTCTCAAACTTCTATCTGGATTCTTGGTGAACAAAATCGGGGCTGCCCATGGAGAAACACCAGGCCTTATGAACCCCTTCCTCTACAAGTCCTCCAACTGTACCTGTAACTTACAAAGCTCTACAGGAGCCATCCGATATGCTAGTGTAGATATCAGTTCCATACCAGGGTACAAGTTGATGTAAAATTCCACCTCTCTATGAGGAGTTAGTCCTAGAACATCATCATATTGGTCCACCACTACAGGATATCTTGGACTCTCAACATCAAATGCTCTGAGGGTAAGGCTAGACAACTGATGAGTGATCGGCTGCACCCTCCTTTGAGTAAGTCCATCCTATGATGAAAAGGTTCATTTCTCACTGGTGATGGAAAATCTAGTCCCATCCTTGTGGAAACACCACACTTTGTGCCTAATACAGTCAATATGGTCATGGACAGTAGATAACTAGTCCATACCCAAGATGACGTCTTAAGGCCTTGACGCCACTACTAAAAGATCCCAACTGAATCTTTCGCCTCTTAGAGTAAGCTTACACTATCAGAGCTAGTGTTTAGTCATTAAATCACCTCCCGTAGGGGTCTCTAGCCATAAAAATCGAGCCAAAAACTCCACCTCAATATCCAAGCTCCGAATGAGGGTTGTGGAAATAAAAGAGTGACTAGAACCTGTGTCAATAAGTACTGCAGCTAGGGTGGAATAGAAACAGATGATACCTCAAATCATCTCCAAATCACCATAGTCATAGGCCTCAACTTACTGGAGATGAGCTCATCCCTGTCCACCTACTCCCTATAGTCGGGTTGGACCACCTAAAGGTGGTTGTGGTAGAACCTCAAATCGCTTTCCACCACCTGCTGAACGACCAACTCCTTTTCTATGTCCGCCTACTACCTTCATACCTCCCTAACTGAATCTCTGCCTCTTCTTCGATGGTCCCTCGACCATCTGCTGGTCATCCACATGGTGGGTCAGGCAGTCGCAAGCCATGTGACCCTGCCCGCCAAACGAGTAGCACTTCCTACTCCTCATCTGTCCTCCTCTGTCCCATGAGCCTCAAACTACCAACCTTGTATTATGAGTTCATTCACTAGAAGGTATGGCCTACTTGGGCTCCTGTATGATCCGTCTACTGCCTGTTGCGAATGACTCTACTACCGAACATCTGGCGGTGACTCTCGTTGTCGGTGCCTACTTAGATAGAAAGATCTCCACCAAAAGTGCTCTCTCTAGCACCCTAGCCTGCGTCAGAATGCTGAGAGATATCATCGATGCTCTGATATCCCATTGGAGACCCTGATCAAAGGTCCAGGCCCTGAAGAAAGGGTCCCGTACTATGCCGGTGGAGTAGCGGGAGAGATCAGTGAACCTCGCCAAGTACTGGGCCATGGTTATGCTGCCCTGCTATAAGTGCAACATCTCCTGTATATGCACTGAGCATAGAGTCCTTGGGAAGAAATATGCACTGAAAAGGACATCGAAGTCCACCCAGGTGAGGGTTTCCTCATCATGTATTTGGAGTGTCATACTTCACCATTTCATAGCTACTCCGTTGAAGAGACTGGCAGCTAGGATCACCATCAAATCGGCTGGTGTCCCAATTTAGTGAAAAACTCTGGCCACAACCTCCAGCCAGTCCTCAGCTGCCTGCAGATCCGTCTCACCTCATTACCTTAGAGACCACTTCCAATAAAACTCATGCAACATGCTCAGTTAGCATGCAACATCTACCAGTGGGGCTAGTGGAAACTAATTTCCAATGGGTAGTAATGCTGCTTGTACACCACCTGATGGTACTATCAAAGAAAGAGGGACCTACAACGAAGCCTCATCACTCGGTGGGCCATCATCACGAACTCTCATTGGAACCCTAGATGTCTATCTATGTGGTGGAATCCTGAAAGAAAAAAGATGCACCATGATCAATAAGTTATACCTGGTGAGGTGACTCAAAGAGATTATAAAAAAACTGTTAAAAAAAACATGCAATCAGTGTTTTCTTGCATTGAGTCGGAAATCAGAATTCAGGGTCTTGGTGTATGGATACGTCAGCTGCTACACCAACACTAGATTCCCCAAACTAAAAACCACACTCATAACACTCAACAATATTTCCATATTGAAAATATTAGAGTCATAGTTCTTTGGTAGAACTGAATCCTCTGATACCACTTTTTCATGACCCTTCCCTTGGGGCCCGTGCCATGACTAACCCAATCCCACCTTCCATAGGCCATGGGTTGTCAAATGGCACCAAAAAGTCATATCCCTGTAATGGGAAGGAATTTACTTTAAACGTGTACAAACACACAATCCAAGAACACAATAATAAGAAACCACGAAGTAAACTGTTGTAGTAAAAAGTGTACTGAAAGTAAAGGGGCCAAAATACAAGACCAACTAAAAAGTACATGTACAATTGAATAGTGAAAATGGCTCCTGGGTCATCCAATTAGGATCCTACCAAAAGGGAAGGTACAACTCATGATTATTAGTCACTACGACATGTCACGTAAAATGGTCCACCTCTAATCACCGTCCAGTCCTGGCCCCCTCAGCCTCGATCAATGTTGTCTGTTTTCTTCACAAGACACAACAAGGTGTGGGTGTATCCCATGAAGGGGTGAGTATAACAATACTCAGTAGGGACTCCAAGACCCCTGAAGATCTACCAGAGTTCGAAAAAGAAAAAACCACAAATAAAGACCTCAATAAAAAAGCACAAAGCAATCATCAACTCTACATATGTATATTCCTATATATATACCCTAGTTATTAAAATATACTCATCTCATACATGAGGAACGACAAGGCTCCAACTATTAAGCCATTTGAATAATTGATCCATGAGGGAAGAATACCACAAAGGTAAAACCCCAAAGGTAACACCCAAAAGGTAAAAGTACCACAAAGGTAAAGACTCAACTTACACTAGGTATAAATTTAGTAAATAAGTAGATATGATTAGATGTATTGCTGGATCATCCTATTCTGTCGAGAACCTATGCTGTTGACCTACAGAGGATCGGTAGATGATGACCCACATTGGATCGGTGAGTACTGACCCAATTAGGATCACTACGAACTAACCCACATAGGATCAATGACGCTGACCCACATAGGATCGATGGATGCTGACCCACAAAGCATCGATGTTATTTCTTCACATTACAACCAACCACTAGATTCCGGCACTAAGCACACTTGATTCTGGTAGGATCCACTCCTCAAGACATCATTCGTACCTAAATGGCCATGAAGTTATATGGAGAAGTATCCTAAAGGACTGACTTGTCATAAGGGTTCCAACGTGACTGACGACACGTCAATCCGGCTCCCGGTCTTTAAGTTATAGGAATTTTAAAACCGCGGACCCGGTTGGATTCGGGTTTGATCGAACCTGTCTATACTCTAACTTTATTCAAAACTTAAGTGGAGTATACCAAAAAGAACATCTTTCTCCAAGGATACCAATTCCATATATGGTTCATCAAATGGACATACGGTTCACAAGTTATGGCCCTTTAAGCGAAGCTGGGCCTAGTAGGGTTTGGGTCCGGTCCCACCCAGCCTGACCCAGTTCGGGTCGACCCAGCCTACCTAGGCAGCGCAACCCACTAGGCTGGCACAACTCCATCCATGGAAAGGCACAACCTGTTGGGCTCGCGTGGCATAGCCCGTGAAGGGAACGACTCATTGGATGGGGCCCGCCCTAGCTGGCGTGGGGGTAGCAGCCCCTCGGTCTTCCCAAATGGCTAAGGCCATTCGGTTTGTATGGTGGTTCCGCATGGTTCTACCTTGTTTCTCCATGGGACCCATAGGGAGTGGGTCCCTACTGCCGCGACGTCAGAGCTGCAACCACCCTCTCCATTGGCGCACCGTTGTGCGCTGCTCTGCCACCTGCAGCCGGCTGGTGCCGGCCACTCCTTGAGTCTGCCACGACTGAAGAGCCACATCCACCCTCTCCAACGATGCGTCGTTGCATTCCATTCCACCTTCCATAGCCGGCCAGAGCTGGATGGCATATTCACCCTCCATGACTATGGTTGTGGCCTTCTACATTGGCAGTTCATGATGGCACACCACCATATACTCCGCGACAAGTCGTTGCTGGCCGCCATCGTCACCTGTCGGCACCGGTCGCTGGTGCTTCCATTCCGGTGTCGCGCCAGTGGTCTTCCGTAGGTCACCGGGTGAGCTCTGGTGGCCCGTTTTTACCATCTGAAGGTACTAATGGCCTCCCCGAGATTCCCTCTTCATTGCTTGACCCTCCGTTCTAGGTTTTGTCCAACCCAAATAAAAAGTCCGCAAAGAAAACATATATCAACAAAGTAGATGAGGGTCCGAGCCTTGTTCATTTGGTCTTCACCATCCACATTAGCTTGATAACATGAGGGGAGAATAAGATCCAACAATTCTTTTAAAACTAAACCAAATAAAAACCATATCTCAAGATCATTGGAGAAAATTGCATTTGAGGAAGAATCAATGTTCATCATTCTTGCAACAAACCTACAATGACGCCGCTCAATCATCATTATTCGGTTATTCCTTGGTGAGGGGTTTCATTCTTCTTCAAGAATCCTTCAATTATTAAGCCTTTTCCAAAGATTTTCCAAAACCCCACATTAGAGTTTAACTCTCTAACATGTGATTAAGAGGTTCATTAATTGGTGTAGTTAATGAGACTCATTAATCACATGAAGGGTGGTTACACAACCATTGTGTAACCAGGCATTTAATGTCCTTCATTAAATTCCCAACCACCCCTATGGTCCCAACCATCAAAACTTAAAAGTGAGGTGGAAGGATGTTTTAAAAATAAAATAAAATAAATTTATTTTATTATTCTTCCATGAAAAATGCAAAAACAACTTTCCTCCTCGACCCACTACGGTCGAGGTTAAACCTCCATCAAGTGAAACCCAGCACTGTAAGTTCAACAGTGCCCTCATATTTCAATTCCAAGTGCTGATTCAAAAGTTAGGATTTCCCACTCTCACATTTACTGAACATACATTAAATTATGTTCAGAAATTCATTCCGGGAACACCGGGCCTCAAAATCACGCACCGTCATTTTTTTGCAGACTCGTAATAATTCCATACAATTAAAAAAATTTCATGGAAAATACAGGTCTTTACATCTATAAAATCTATTCTTGTAAAGGACTCACTATGAGAAAAGGCCATCAAAAAGATAAAATTCGATTCATGTAGGTTAATTTTCTCCCACTTATCTTGGGTTGATGGAAGTGTTCCATGATAGAGATAAACAATAAGATAATTCAATAAATCAAGGGGATGACCCAAATTAGGGGAATTTTGGGGACCTTATTAGGAATGAATTGTGATTATTTGATTCACCACTCGGTCATACTCATCAAGGGTGATAGGGTAAATAACATTCTAATGTTCTATATAAATTTCTAGGTTATCCCTATCAAAATTAGAAAGTGATGAGACCATGTTTTACAAGGAATATGCCTCATCATTCTAATACAAGGAGACATTAGATACCTTCATTTCATAAGTAAATATTTCCATGAGACCATGAGTGTTCTTGAGCAAGGGGATAATATATTGTTTCCTAACCATGTAGTCATCTTGGTTCTATTTGATAATGACCTGAGAGTCAAATTTCACTTATTACTATGAAGAATAAGGTATGTAAGTTCTTCTTGATGAAAGAATATCTAATCTCACTGATAATAACCGTGAAACTGAGGTAAAATATATTGTTTTCTTTTCCTTCATTATTTTTATAGGATATGAGGGTGCTGGGAGGTTATTCAAAGGCTATTAGATAAATAAAAAATGGTTCCCCCAATATAAGAAACATTATAATCATAAGAATTATAAGAAACTTATTAATGTTTTTAAATGAATTCTAGAATTATTCATCCCATAGGTAGGCAATTACTTTCCTAATTAGATTGTAAAATGACATAGATTTTCCCACTAGGTTGGTGAAAAATCACTATATGTAAGTTAAATGATATGGAAATCCTCATAGATCTCAAAAATTGAGTGGAGTTGAATTCAAATAATGTCCTTGAACTTCTCTATATCGATCTTGATGTCACTATACTAAAAACGGAAGCCATGTAATTTCCTAGAGGTGGACCCAAATACATACTTTAATGGGTTCATCTATATATAGTGATCAATGATTATTCCACATACTTTCTTATGATATTTGAGGCTATCCTGGCATTGGTGATATTTGACCACTAAATCATCCATATAACACTCCACTATTATTTTGAGGAGGGGATAGAAGATGGGATACATAGACCACATATAGGTTCTCAAATATTATTCAATACAAAGGGAATCAGCTGTTAAAAATAGGTTCCCCGAGGTTACTTGATGCATTTACCACTTCATCTTCAAGGGCCATATATATTTTATTATATTTCAACTACCCATCCATGAGGGGGAGGGCTTTAAAACTAGTAGTTGTATAAATTAGTTACTATGTGTCTGAAACTATGATTTTATCCTTATATAAGTGACAGTTGAGGTCCTAGAAGTTGGTAAAAACTCTAATTTTTATATTTCTATACTTAACTTGGAGAATGTTGTCTAAAAACTTGGGGTACCAGACTTCCCGGATGAAGTCATATTTTATCATTTTATTAACTTTGGCCTCAACTATGGAGCCATGGGTAGGATACATCCTTCTAGGTGACTGATTGGATCCAAGATATCTAAGGGGAAGGCCAATATGGTGAACGATGACATATGGATTAATCCCTATAATCTCATTATAGTTCAATGAAAATATATAACAGTTCTTCTTAAATAATATGGAATAACACTATTGTTTATCAGGATGTATCATGATAGTAATCTATATTGGTCTAAGATGATTATTAGTATTTAGTTTAACCTCTATTAACTCATTGATGGTGGTGAAAACTCTTATTAAAATGTAGGAGTGGTTTCATCCAATTACACTTCATCAGAAGAGTGAGGACTTGAGGGAGGAGATGGATCTTTTAGAATAGGAAATTGAGATGTGGTATCATCTTCCTGTGCAAAGGAAAAATCTTCAAAATTAGATTCATATCTTTTTATTTCCATGGATACCAAAATTATAGAGGTTGTGGATCCTATTCCATGTGGTCTCTTCTAGTGCATATCTCCTAAAATATTAAAGCATCATGGCTTAGTCAACCACCCATGGATTAATCTTTCTATTCAATATAAAAAATAAAAACACCAATTGTTGATCATAGGATGATATTTTTATCACCCGATTTGGGGGGGGGGGTCTTCCCAAGACTTAGAAGAAATTTCCCTTTATATGAAAAATATGTGATATGAATACACTTATTTGTATTTTTAATTATGAAATGGTGGATGAGTTTAGGGGTTTTTTCTTCTAGACAATAGATCAATAGAATAAATATTCTCTTCAAGTCATCCCTAGGGTCTACTGAGGTGATTTCTAAATCATTGGGATAATTAACACACTCAGATCCGTCCACCAGGGGATAATTTCTCTTCCATTTACAATAATTAAAATTATGTTAACTAGTTTCATGTGATTTAAAGGGGGAAACATCACTATAGAGAACACCTACTCAAATATTGAGGGAGTACTTAAGGAACTGTTGATATAATAAAGGGATGGTTGTTTAATGGTGTATATAGGACCTTCTTAGTAAGATGTTTAATTATGGTTTCCAATGAGAAAAACTGGATTTTAGCATTGGATACCAAATCAAAAAATATGTTCTTCAATTTGATCTTGAAAAGTGGATTCTTTCCACTATTATCATAACCCTATATTGTTAGGTTGTAAAGGGATAGATCAGTTTATATGTACCCTATATTGTAGACTATATGATTCATGATGAGACTGACCCCATATCCAGTGTCAACCAAACACTATAATAAATTGATTCCATTGAGCTTCCAGAGATATAAAGAGAGAATATGTATCCCTATATGATTGTACCCGCATATTTCCTAGAGAAGGATATGGAAACCTAGTATTCTTTACACTCACCTTCATTTTCATGGTAGAATTTATTACCATCCACAACAATATTTAATTTGAGGGGATTATTAGAGCCTCAAAAATTGAATTTTAAAACTAAATCACATCAAAAAATTGAGATCTGATCCAAGATGTTGTAAAGGTACTTAAGAAGGTTGTATGTCTAAGCTAGAGGCATGCTATTTCTCTTAAGGGGTCACTCCCTAACTAGAAGTGTGGATCATCTAACCAACTAAGGTATAAGTGATTTATTAGCACCCACTTAATTATTAAGATGGTTATATGGATATAGTTCACCAAAACTATCAACCAAACAAATGGGTTATGAAGATAAACTAGATGATTTTTTTCATGGGAGGCTATTTATACTAAGATCAGAGCATTTATTTCTTTTGATCTCAATAACATAGACAATTTTTTCAGAGATAACACCCCCAATGTTTTTCTTTTTAGTGGGGTGTTTTTACTTAGAACAAGAGATTCCGTGATAAAAATTTAAAGGATTCAATTAGCATGAATCATATCTAGGTTCTACATAATGGTATACCAACTTGATGGAATTTTTAGTGTCAGACTTATTCCCTTTATCAGGGAAATATTCTAGATTATAACAGTTTATGGAAGTTCCTCCCAATTTTGGGGTCATGAAATCCTTGAGGGAGCACACTGAAGGGGATCTTAATCATCATTTTGATGATGGAGACAATCCCTTTGAGTTTCAAAGTATACAAATATGATGATGTTTTTGTAGTGGATGTATTAGCCTAGGAGGGTGTTGGATTATTCATCCATGCATAAATGATCTTATGGGATCGAGTAATCATATTTTGAGATAACTAATAACTAAACTTTTTTACACCTCATTTATAGAATTTTTTTCAATCCATAGAATCCATATCATTATCATGGATGAAATAGATCAATATGACATGATTAATAGGATCCACAAGTTCCAATATATCATGATATACCGTGTATTAGATCCTATCATAGAATAAGAATCATTTTTATAGTGTGTCTAAGGAATCTCTAGTAGGGTAATTAGTTGGAATGGTTCTTCAGATCATTATCTTATAGATTCATGATATCCAAAATCTTGATCATATTCTTATATATGGAATAGATAAAAAATTCTAGATATTGATTATACATTAAGGATTAGATATTGTTCATTCAATCTACAAAGGAGTGTAGATTCTTGCCCTTGATGGGGGTCCTAGGTAACATTCTCAGCATGATTCTAAAATTTATGGGGTTGGTTTTGTGTGGATTCCTGAATATGTATCATCTGAGGGGATGGATTATTCATCACAAAACCTGTATCTAATATCCTAATATTTTTTATAAGTAGAGTGGGTTCTAAAAAGGCCATTTTTTGGTCTATTTCATAGGACCCTCTAAATGTTGGGCATCCTTGGTGAATTTCTAGAATCTTCCTGGATACTATATGGAGATGAGGTTTAGGAATAGATCATCCTAAACTTTCTCCACACACACCCCCAACAACTATTCCCAATGAATTTGAACAAAAAGGGAGTATGACAAGACCTTACATTGAGAAATGAATTTGGTGATATATTCATTCACCCATTTCTTTCACTTGGAGAGTTCGGTGAAACTTATCCTATAAAAATTTAAGCTAAACTAGTAGAGGAATTGTAGGAAAAGATAATAATAACTGGAGATGTATCCCAGTGTTAAATGGTTTTATTAGAATAAATAATTTATTTCTAATAACTATATGAATCATTGAAGTTTTTAAACCTCTTTATGCTCTGAGGCATCGAGGTTCTGGCCACACTGAGAGGAAAAATGGGTAAGGTTCTTACCTAAGTCACTTATACTATAAAAGAGTTGTAGCTTGGTTTTTTGAAATTTGGAAGTAGGAGGACATGATAAAATTTATCTAAGTATGCATTCCTTTAAGGTTTTATGGAATCTCACTGTGTCTCTAAGGATTCTAGTTGAGTAGTGAGAGCACATTTCAGGTCATCATGGGGGACTTCACTATGCATATGCCCCTTTCTGGGATGTATGAATCGAGAAGTGGAATAACCATGCTCCAATAGTGTTTATTTACATTGATCCAATCATATAATGATCCATGGGAAATGTTATACTTTGTATTAGATGAGTGTAACCACCTAATTTTGTCCTGGTTGATCAATCGAGGACCACTAATTTTTGGGGTTCCATAGGGAGTGTGATAGGGTTATCACGAACATCAATACAATTAGGAAAGTATCCTTGGAGGATCTATACAATGTGATATGGATTGAAATTTAGTTCCTAGAGGAGATTATAAATCTAGGAATTCTGAATAATTTCTCTTAATAGACATAAATCATGTTGAAGGCCCTGACCAAACGTTTACCATTTTCAAGGTTTCAGCGGGTATTCCGCAGTGGAAAGTTAGGCAGACTTCGAGGCCCTTCTTTTATCTTTTCTGATGAGTGTGGAAACCTATAGGAAGGTTCATTTATTATTTACAGACCTATTGGGTTAGAATATTCCTTGTGTTTCTCATGATTATAATCACAAAACTAATTATCTAGGGAATATATGTTGATGAAAATCACTATGTAAGTGGTCAATAGTGGAGATTCTTTGGCATCACTGGGGAAAAAATTTCAAGGATGATTTCTTCAACACAAGAGAAGACTAAAATACAGAGAAACATACTAGAACTAGCCTCTTATTTGAATATGGGTAGACTCCCCTTCTATAATCGGATGTAATACCATGAGACTTTGTGTAAACATTTCCAAAATCTCTATAAATATCCACAAGAGTTAGGATATCGAACCAGTGGACGTTATACATGATCAAAATTTCATCACTACTAATCAATGCCCTTAAAGTGATCAGATATTCTAGGATAATTCAACTAACATCCCTAACATTGGATTAACTTTGCCCATATATTTTTTTAGATATGTACTATGTAATTTTCAGTGAGAAATTCAGGGATGGAGAAGTGCAGGGTTGCATGCATCTAGATCTCAACCAGAAGGTGGTAAATGACTAGAGACTCCCATGTTTTATATTATTACTCTTAATCTTAATCAAAATTTCAGTCCTTCTCCAATGTATTGAATTGGTAGGAATCCATAGGATTGAGTGGTTATGACCTCCTTTGTTATGACTCTTGGTATGGGGGTTTCATCACCCATGACATCCTTCTATAGATTGAAGAGGTGTCTGACTAAGGTGATTCATGCTTCATCAGTATCACTATGTAGTATAGAGAGTTTTAGCTCTCTTATTGAGGGAGTTCTCTAGGTTCTTTTGGATTTACTAGATGTTTATCCTCATTCGAGCATGTTAGGCTAGATCATGTCATTTTTCAAACCTCTAGTGAATAAGTAGAGAGAAGAGATAAAAATGATGCTTGGGGTAAATCCATAGATAGTCCTTGGAAGGAGGCCAAGATGTCCTCCACATATAGTTATTTTTAGAGGGTATTTAGGATATTATGAAATTCATCCTTAATTATAGACATCCTCAGCCGATGGGTTTTTCTATCGAGGAGTTGTGATGATGGAGGTAAAATCATTTCTCCTGAATCCTTAGTAGTATAAAATTATTTAATATTAGGAGTTCCCTAGAATTGGTGATACCAATTATATCTTTGGTTCAAAAATTTAAGTTCCATAAGTGTGAGATTATCCAAGTTATTGGGATATTTACCATGGTAATTATTATTTTTCCATAGGTTGTACCTCTGTAATGAATAGTAGCACCTCACTACAAAAAAGAAGGAATTAGTGGTAGTTTTTTCTTTAATTGGTGGTAGTTTAAACTACCGCCTAATAATACAACAAAAGTTATCAAAATTGGTTTATATTTCATGTTATCTATTTATTTAGAGGTGGTTCCTTTAATTTCACTACTGTTTTGGTATGTGTCAATTTTGGATCATTTAGTGGCAGTTTTAATTTTATTTAGTGGTGGTTATTATAAAAAAATATTCTGAAAAAATATTATATGAAAATAACTACTGATAAATATATTAATAATTATGTTTAGATGCGGTTACTCTTAATCACTACTAGAAATAATTTTAATTAATTTACATAGTAGCGATTATTAAAAACTGCTGGTAAATATCACAATTATTTTTTTGTAAAATATTTAATAGAAAACTATAAACATAAAAAAATGGAAATTCAATAAAATAAAACATAAATATATGATAAACCCATCATACATATGTTATAAATCTATGGTCACATATAAAAAAAATCTATAATAAAAATAACCTCATTCAATAGATACATCAATAAACCCATACATCAGTCAACCCATACCATATTCATCAGTATATAAAAATAAAATATGTCCAAAAAAACCATGCACAATATACAACTATGGAATGACCTCCAATGAATCCATATACACCACATCATCTCATAAAATGAAGTTGAACACATCATCTCATCAACTATAACTAAAAAGAAAATAGAAATTAAAACTAAACATAATAAATCAAAATTAATGTAGAATAATTGATAAAATTTAAACATTACAAAGAAAATAAGTACCATTACAATTTCCTTATGAAGAATTTCGTAGAGAAAAATGTTCAATATTCTATCTAATATCTATAACTATGACCTATAATGAAAACTAAAACATTTAAGAAATGAAATTCAAAGGAGAAAAGACACAAAATATATTTAGAATATTTCTCATAAAATTGTTATTTTGTTAATCAAACATTAGATATTTTAACATAAAATAAATAATATATCATGAAAAAATACTTTTAAAACATAAAATTAACTATTTAGTATACGATTAAACATTTTAAACTGAAAATGGATAACTAAATATTCTAATTAATTTTTGAATCGATGTGTGATGTTCTTGAAATTTACTTAATAAATAAATTTTAAAGCCTTTGATATCACACCATGTTCTATGTTTGAAAAATATGACAATAGTGTTTTTACCATGATTTCACATCAATTTTAGTTTGTTTTATGTGGTTTTGATTATGACATGATCATTTTAGTGTTTTAAAACACTAAAAATGATTTTATAACCATTATGGTAAAACTGTAACTCAGAATGAAGTGACGCGAGTTCTAATATTTCAAAAATAAATCTATAGTAATTTTCTTCTATTTTTAGTGAAATCCAACTTCATTTTCCTAGTTTAGACCCGAAAAAAAGTTTTAATGGCTTTAGTACTATTGAAAAGTTTTTACCAAGTCATTCCTATGACACTGCATGTTGTATTGACTTGTAGTTTATGCGCACATGTTAAAAATAACACAAAGGTAGGTTTACCATGTTTTCAAATTAATATGATGTTGTTTTGTATGGTTTTGATAGTTCAACACACATTTTAGTGTTTTAAAACACTAAAAAACATTTATGGATATCCTGGGAAAACTGTAAGTCGAAATGATGTGATGTGAGTTCCTACATTTCAAAAATCAATCTATGGTCATTTTTCATTGATTTTAGGGAAATCCGACATTGTTTTCTAGGTTTTGACATCACATAAAAGTTTTTTAAAGGATTTAGTACCATTAACAAGTTTTTATCAAGTCATTATAACCACACAATATATCAAATTGATGTGTTTTATATTCCTACACATAAAAATAATACAATGGTGCTTTTCCCATGATTTCATGTCAATTTGAGGCTGTTTTCTATGATTTTGACTGTTCTATGCATGTTTTAGTGTTTTGAAATACTAAAAACATGTTTAGGGACATCATGGGAAAACCATAGCTCATACTTATATGCAGTGGGTTCCTAAATTTAAAAAATAATATATGATCCTTTTCCTATAATTTAGGGTAATATTATGCCGTTTTCCTTATTTTGACCCCCACATGATTTAAATAATTTAGTATCTTTAAAAAGTATTTACAGAGTCATTCTGACCACTCCTCACATCATATTGATGTGTAGTCTATTATTAAACATAAAAAATTAATAAAATATGATTATACCATGATTTCACATCAATATAAAGTTGTTTTATATAGTTTTGACCATTCCACGCACGTTTTAGTGTTTTAAACACTAAAAATGCATTTATGAGAAACTTGGAAAATTCATGACATAGAATGAAATTTCACCTATTCTTAAATTTCAAAAATAAATATAGGGTCATTTTCCTATGCTTTCATGGAAAGTTGATATTGTTTTCCAGGTTTTGATTCAAAGACACATGTTTCTAAAGGCTTTGGTACCCTTTAAAAAGTTTTTACCAAGTCATTTATACCACATCACATATTGGATGGACTTGTAGTCTATGAATACACATAAAAAATAATAGAATGGTGGTTTTACCACGTTTTAATTTCAATATAGGGTCGTTTTCTATGGTTTTAACCATTCCATGCATGTTTTAGTGTTTTAAAACACTAAAAACACATTTTCAACCATCATGGGAAAACCATAACTTGGAATGATGTTCTATAAGTTCCTACATTTAAAAAATAAGTATACCGTCATTTTACTTTTATTTTAGAAAAATCCAACATTTTTTTCCTAGTTTTAACCCCACACCCATTTTTAAAGTCTTTGGCACCTTCAAAAAGTTTTTACCGAGCCATTTACACCACACCATACATCAAATTGACGTGTTTTATATATGTAAACTTCAAAAATAACAAAACAATGTTTTTACCATGATTTCATGTCAATATGATGCTATTTTATATGGGTTTCACCATTCCATGCATGTTTTAGTGTTTTAAAACACTAAAAAAAGGTTTAATGACATCCCAAGAAAACCGTAACTCAGAATGACATGCAGTTGGTTCCTACATTTTAAAAATAAATCTATAGTTACTTCCCTCTAATTTAAGGGTAATCTAATGTCATTTTCATGGTTCTGAAGCCCCCATACATGTTTTTATAGGCTTTGGTACCTTTAAAAAGTGTTTACCATGTCATTCCGACCACTCTGCGCATCATATTGACGAGTAGTCTATGTGTACACATAAAAAATAACAAAAAACTGGGTTTACCATGATTTTAAATCAATATGAGGTCTTTTTATATGGGTTTTACTATTACACTTATGTTTTAGTGTTTTAAAATAATAAAAATGCATATACGACCATCTCGGGAAAACCGTAACTCAGAATGAAAAGTCGCCGATTACTACATTTCAAAAATCTATCTACATACTTTTTCCCTATGATTTTAGAGAAATCTGACATTGTTTTCCTTTTTTTAACCCCCAACACATTTTTAGAGGCTCTGATACCCTTTAAAACGTGCTTACCAAGTCATTCTGACCACAATGCATATAGTATTGATGTGCAGTCTACGCGTACATGTCCAAAATAACACAATAGTAGTTTTACCATGATTTCATGTCAATCTGTGGTTTTTTATGGTTTTGACCATTCCACACATGTTTTAGTGTTTTAAAACACTAAAAATGCATTTACGACCATCCTGAGAAAACAAAAACATGAAGTGATGTGTCGTTGGTTCCTACATTTAAAAAATAAATTTACAGTCGTTTTTGTCTGATTTTAGGGATATATGACATTTTTTCCAAGTTTTGACCCCACACATGTTTTTAGAGGATTTAGAACCTTTAAAAAGTGTTTACTATGTCATTCAGACTACACCACAAATCAGATTGATGTGTTGTTTATGCGTACACCTCAAAAACAACGTAACAATGTTTTTACCATGATTTCATTTCAACATGTGGTTTTTTCTATGTTTTTCATTGTTCTATGCATGTTTTAGTGTTTTAAAACTAAAAACATGTTTAAGGCCATCCAAAGAAAAACATTACTTGAAATGAAATGCAATTGGTTCCTACATTTAAAAAATAAGTCTATGATCATTTTCACCTAATTTAAAAGTAATCAAATCTTATTTCATGGTTTTAATCCCCACACATGCTTCTAAAGGCTTTGGTACCTTTAAAAAGTGTTTACTGAGTCATTCCAACCACTATACATGTAATATTAATGTGTTGTTTATGTTTACACATAAAAAATAACACAATGATGGTTATCACATGATTTTACATCAGTATAAGGTCTTTTTCTATACTTTTTACCATTCTATATACGTTTTAGTGTTTTAAAACACTAGAAACATATTTACATCCATCTTGGGAAAACCATAAATTGGAATGAAATGTTGTTAGTTCCAAAATTTCAAAAATAAACCTATAGTATTTTTCCTATGATTTCATGGAAATATGATGTTTTTTATAGTTTTGACCCTTCGAAACATGTTTTTAAAGGATTTGGTATCCTTTAAAGTGTGTTTATAGAGTCATCAAATCCCTCCACACATAGGATTGATGTATAGTCTTCTCATACACATCAAAAATAACACAATAGTGGTTTTAACATGATTTCATGTTAATATGAGGTTGTTTTCTATGATTTTCACCATTAGACACATGTTTTAGTATTGTAAAAAAACAAAAAAACGTTCATATCCATCCTGAGAAAACTGCAACTTGGAATGAAATAACATAATTACTACATTTAAGAAACTAATCTACAGTTGTTTTCCTAGGATTTTAGGGAAATCTGACATTGTTTTCTTAGTTTTGACCCCACACACATGTTTTTAAAGGCTTTAGTTTCTTTAAAAAGTGTTTATTGAGTCATTCTGATCACATTGCACATCAGGTTGACATGTTGTCTATGCTTACACATAAAAATAAAATAATGTGGTTGTAAAATGATTTCATGTCAATATGAGGTCATTCGCTATGGTTTTGACCATTCCATGCACATTTTAGTGTTTTAAAACACTAAAAATGCGTTTATGGACATCCCATAAAAATCTATAACTCATAATGACATTCCATCAGTTTCAACATTTAAAAAATCAATATATAGTCATTTTACTTGGATTTCTAGGCAATCCAACATTATTTTCTTGGTTTTGACCCCTACATGTTTATAGAGGCTTCGATACCGTTAAATAGTGTTTACTGAGTTATTCCGACCACAATGCACATTATTTTTTTTTGTACACATAAAAAATAATGTAATGGTGGATTCCCATGATTTCAAATCAATATGAGGTTATTTTCTATGTTTTTTTACCATTTTATGCATGTTATATTGTTTTAAAACACTAAAAATGTGTTTTTGACCATTTTGGGTAAACCATAACTTAGAATGTCATTATTTAGGTTCCTACATTTGAAAAATCAATCTATGGTCATTTTCCCCCGATTATAGGTAAACCTGACATTGTTTTCCTAGTTTTGACCCCTCGACACATGTTTCTAATGGCTTATATACCCTTTAAAAAGTGTTTATTAAGTCATTATGACTACAACACATGTCTGATTGATGTGTTAACTATGAGTACACATAAACAAAAACACATTTTTTGCTATCCCATTTTTTAAGTCAATATGAGGTTGTCTTCTATGGTTTGGACCATTCCATGCATATTTTAGTGTTTTGAAACACTAAAAACATGTTTACGGCCATATAAAGAATACCGTAACTCTAAATGATGTTCCATCAGTTAATACATTTAAAAAATAAATCTATGGTTGTTGTACTATGATATTAGGGAAATCCAACAATAGTTTCTTGGTTTTGACCCCCACATATGTTTTTAAAGGCATTGAACCTTTAAAAAGTGTTTACCAAGTCATTCAGACCACACAACATGTCGTATTGTCATGTTTTATATGAGTAGACATAAAAAATAGCGCAAAAGTGTTTTTACCATAATTTAATGTCAATATTAGGTCGTTTTCTATAGTTTTGACCGTTCCATGCATGTTTTAGTGTTTTAAAACACTAAGAATGTGTTTACATCCATTTGGGAAAACTGTAACTTAGAATGATGTTTTGTTGGTTCCTACATTTTAAAAATTAATATATTCTCATTTTAATCTAATTTCATGGTAATATGACATCATTTTCTTAGTTTTAACCCCCTAACACATGTTTTTAAAGGCTTTGGTAATCTTTAAAAAGTGTTTACCAAGCCATTTCGACCACACCACATATTGGATTGGCATTTTGTGTACATGAAAACATAAAAAATAACACAACAACATGTTTTCCATGATTTCAAATTAATCTAAGGTCTCTTTCTAGGGTTTTGACCATTCCACACATGTTTTTGTGTTTTAAAACACTAAAAACACGTTTATAGTCATCCTGGGAAAACTGTAACTCTAAATGATGTGTCGTCAGTTCATAAATTTAACCAATAAATTTAAAGTCATTCAATCTATGTTTAGAGAAATATGATATTTTTTCCTTGTTTTGACCACCTCAAATATTTTAAAGTCTTTGGTGCCTTTATAAAGTGTTTACCAAGTCATTCTGACCACACCACACATTAGATTGATATGTAGTCTTCACATACACATAAAAAATAAAAAGAGGTGTATTTATAATTATTTAACCTCAATACAAGGTCAATTTTATGGTTTTTACTTTTTCATTCACATTTTAGTGTTTTAGAAGACTAAAAACATGTTTACAAATAACTCAAGAAAACTATAACATAGAGTGACATGCTGTTAGTCCTTACATTTCAAAAATAAATTTATGGTCATTGTCTTATGATTTAAAGGAAATTAAACATCATTTTCCCAGGTTTGAACCCCTAACACACATTTTAAAGGCTTTGGTACCTTTAAAAACTATTTACTGAGACAAAACTAAGAAATTGAGATCAGATTGTTTTCAAACTTATGGATAATGATCCATAATTTATTTTTGATGTGTATGAATAAACCACATGCCAATTTGGCACAAGATGTGGTTGGTATGACTTTAAGTGCATGTTTTCTATATAAAAGTTTCATTTTAGTTTTATTTATGGAAGTTTTATGTGTTCTTTGAAAATGTGTGAATGATCTATGGAATTTTGAATTTACCTCATTAGGATGAGCTAGAAGGCTGAATATTTCCTTAGGTATCATGTCGATTATCTACTAAAATATAGAAACTAAATCATTTTCCATTGCTGACAACCATTCATCTTGTGTTTTCTTATAAGATTTTTGTTTTTTCACTTTTTCATTTAATATTACAATTTCTCTTTGTGATTTTAGGTTAAATACACTACTCAAACTCTCACTAGGTGTAACAATAATGGATAAAGATTCCTTAACAAAGACATATGATGGAGTACACCCAAAACCCATCCCTCATACATGTTCGGGATGCTCCTTCCCTAAGATTATTGTAACTGTATCATTTTAAGAAACCAATAATGATTCTGAAGGGTTCACATCCTAGACTTCTAGAATTTTAACCCGTTAATACAAAAAATAACAATAATGATTTTATAAAATATAATATCTTAATAATATTATATAATTAATAAAAAATTCATTACAATTTACTGTTATTTAATTACACTAAAAACATAATATTAAAAAAAATTATGAAAACAAACAAGTCTTAAACTCAATTAATTGGGGCTAATTATATTTATCAAATAACACCAAATTGGCATCATTTGATCCATGTAGCTGGCCCCATTAAATTGTGTTTAAGGATGGTTAGTTGTTATAATATATTTTTCATTATTATTTTTTTATAGTATTTAAATAACATGAAATTGTAATGAAAAGTACTTAATCCAACATCTTAGGTAGGGTCATTTACAAAACTGTCATCGGGTTTCCTATGTAATTTAAACAACATCTCTTTTCATACAACAAAGTGACCTAATTCATTAACAATTATAGAAATATAAATAAGTTATAAAAAACCTTGACTTTTAAGAAAATGATATAAATTATAAATAATAAAATACAAACCAAAATTGTTATTTTTTAGGTAATTCCTAAAAAAATAAAAAACATTCATTCAAAATCATAATTTTATTGTGTTTGTGTTATTAAGATACTGTAAAATATTCAATTACCCGAAGATATTAATCTCCATTAATATCAACAAATATATTCTATTGCTCATGGGAAATTAATTTAGCAACTTTCCCTTACATCATTTTAAGATGAAAGATGTGTCATTAAACTCATGCCATATTATCCATTTAAAATATCTCCATTTCTTGCACAAGTTTTTTAAAGTCCATGGGTGTGAAATATAGTCAGGGTCATCAAAATGAAATAATAATCTAGAAATAAAAAAAACTTTATAATTATATAAAAAATTTACTCATATATTTTAAATTATTTATCAAGGAATATTAAATTAATATTACCTTTACTTGAGTATCAAAGACCTCATTTTTCTAAGCTGTAGGAATATACCTCCAATATTTATAATTAAGGGTAAAGCTCACTATCTCACAAGAAATATGCCCAAGAATCCACCCATAGATTCCAATAGCGTCACTAGTAGGAACCCTGAATTCATCAAATAAAATGATAATCTTGAATTATTTTAGGTCCTATACATATTTAGTGTTCTTATTTGTATCCCTTATATGGTTATCTTTATATGTTTTACAAATTCATTAAAAAATTAACAAAATATATAGTTTTTTTATAAAATGATATACATAAAAGTAATGGTAACTCACCAATATCCCCTAGATGGACGGGTAAACAAATGCTCCATTAATAGAGGTGAATTAGATGGTGGGATACCAAAAATATATGGGGAAATGGATATCTTTCTAGTAGTCTTGGGTATAAGAAAATCACTCAGATCCATTGAATTTGACAATAGTGCTAGCGTGCTCTGAGATGTTGATCAGCTATGAACCTGATTATTTTTTGTTCTTGCCATTCCTAAAATTCAAACGGTTCAATATATTAAATATATAAAAAAAATGAAAAACTAAAAATATTTTTACAAAAAAGAAAAATAAAAACTAGAACAATGTATATATGTATGAAACACTTATCAATGATAAATTGTAATATATTTTCATTACCAATTTATACATTCAATTATATTTATCTTCAATGTCTACATTTTAATCCACCTCCATTATGACAAGTCCTTCATTTTTATCCTCTATTTCAATTTATATTGTTTTGATATTTTTAGGTAAAAAATATTCAATGTTTTGTGGTTGATGAGATTCATTACGACAAAGTACCAATTGATCTTCACCACCAATATCATATAAGTATCTCTGTTTTAAGTGTTCAACAACAATATAACCTTCATGTATTTCATTATTCATATAATAAACCATCTTTACTTTTGAATCCAATATAAATGGATCATTCTATGCACGCTCACCTGTATGGATCCTGAGAGAGAAGTTGGAATAAGTAAAATGTAACAAATATTTCATTATTCCCCTATCAATGTTGACCCAATTTCATTTGAATATGATATCTTAAAATTGACCAAGATAGTTTAATTTAATTATATGATTCATATTTCCATTATATACCACCTCTATAATTATAAATACACCACTATTTTGAGTTTTCAAGTCTTCTTCATGATAAATTGTATAAAACCTGAAGCCATAAATATTATAGGTTTCAAATCTCTTAGTTTGACTAGAGGAACTCGAGCCAAAAACATAAAATCATTTGATATTTCATATTGATTATGAACATTAATTATCTAGAAAAAAAGATATAATGTGTTACTTTTAACATATAAAAAATAACTACACATCAATAATATGAATATGAGTATATACTTACACAATGAGCAAACCTTTTATCAATCTCTATATTAACAAATTTTTTAAATTCCTTGTCATTTCAAGATCAACCCCTTAGTCAAATATTTGTTTACAATCACAATATTCAATAAATGGATCCACAATAACACTATTGAGTAACCCATATCAATGTTCTTGTAGAAATTCTAATTCATTTAGTGTAAAAATTGAACCTTTCTAATTGGTTGTCCAATAGGTAGAAATATCGATGACTAGTTTTCAAAATGAGTATTATTTGACATGTCATCAACACTTCTAGAATAATTGAATATAGCCTCAATCCTATATAAATACCTAGAACATAAGTTCAATAACTCTTTGGATATATAACCTTCACGAAGAAAGACCTATGAGTTAGATTTATTCCAAACTTATGATTTCAAAAGACCTAAGTACCTGATGAAAAAAATAATAAACATATTAAAAAAATTTATACAATGATTTGATAAAATTTAATTCACCAATGAAAATAAAAATAATATCAATGTACCTATCAATTGGATATATCCATCTATAGTGTACTGATCTACAAAGTTTATCTTCATCAACCAAATGAATAATCAAATGAATCATGGATGTGAAGAATTAAGGGGGGGGGGATAACATATACAAATGAAAAGTATCAAAACAATTCTTTATTGAAGTTTATCAAGATCAGTTGGATTTAGAGTTTTCTACAAAGATATCTAAAAAGGTAAAAAACTCAACTATGACAGTAGTTACTTTTTCAATTAACATATTATGAAATTCCAAAGACAAAAACTTCTCTATCAGAATATGTGATACATGACTTTTCAATCAAAGTAAATTTTGATGTTTTAAGTCAAAAAACCTTGATATGTCACTTCAATATCCATTTGGCACTTTTACATTCTTTAATGTTTGAAGGAATATGTCTTTATCATGACCTTTTTATTTTAAAGATATCCAGGGGATACTCACCATTCTTATTTTCCCGCAAAACATCCTTTATATTTAGTGACTCAAAATCCTTATGATCATTAAAGTGATCCTTCAATTTACCCTGCTCATTAAGAAATGTAAAAATTATATTATCATATACATTTTAATCAATATGCATTACATCAAGATTATAATGTATCAAATTAAACCCCAAATAAGAAAATTTGAATTATATACTCATTTTCTTTCATTTTTCTATTCCGTATGCTTTGGATATTGTACCTTATACCCTCCCCCTTCTTTAAAACGATGAAATTTTCCAAATTCTTCAGTGAAATTAATTAATTTTTCCCATATTTTGAACTAGATAACACATTTAGTGGATTTATAAATTTAATATATCCATTGAATGATGTATTATTAAAATATAATTGATTAGAATCATCAAGAAATCAATGATAACACATAAAAAACCAATTTATACTATGAGGTAATCGTTGAAGATCAAAATAAAAATTACAAGCTGGACAAGCCAAACCAGTATGAGTGTTCCAAACAGATAAGTTTCCTAGTCTAGGAAAGTCAATAATTTTCCACATTAATGAAGCATGAATTTTGAATAGTTCTCATTGAAGCATCATATGTTTCCGTGCCATCATCTCATAATTCTCGAAATTATTTAATTACATGATAAAGGTATACATTAATGTCATTTACAATAATTTTTTTCCTAGGAATAATCAATGAATTAATGAAAGAATTATTCCTCATACACATCCATGGAGTTAGATTATAGGGGATCACAACAACTAGACAAATGATATAATTATTACTTAAAGTACCAAAAGGATTAAAACCATCAGAAACCAATACCAAAAATACATTATTAGGATATGAAGAAAATCTAGATATAACAAATAAAACATATTCTATGATGATAAATCTTTTGGAAGTATGATCAAGCCATCATTACTATCTTGAGCATGCCACTTCATGTAGAATGTATGTGTAGATGACATGAATAATCTTTGTAAGCATGGTTTTAGGGAAAAGTAACAAAATACCTTTGTAGGAGTTTTCTTCTTCTCTTTATTCTTGGGGTTGAATTGATTTATACTCTCATTGTTGTTCATTTTATTCCTTATGATTGTTTGAAATATTATGAACTATTATTTATAGGACTCCTCTCTCTAGTTTATCATGAAATCATTAGGGAATGCATGTATCTTTATATGATCAATTCCAAGTTTGTTGATGAATTTATTCATCTCAAAGAATGATGCAGGGATCTTAGCTCAACTAAATTCATCATTAATCAACTCTAAAATCATTGACATTAATTTTTTAGTAATTCTAGAGAGATAGTTTATATGATAAAACTTAAGTATAAAAGACAACTTAAAATACTTGACACACCCTTTATATAGTTCTTGCTATACATATTCAAATAATTCATAACACTCATTTTTTTGGTTACTAATGTTATTAGAATGGTTAACTTATCAGGATCAAATAATGTTTTTGTTGATCTATTAAAATATTTTACACTGTATTCTGAAAAAAATGCTTCATTTACAAATTGCAAACTAAAATTTTCTATGTCGGGTCACTTTCTGTTTCGTTGACAGTATTGTCATTTTTTTGAATTTCTATAACATTTGACTCATGATGCCAAATCCAACATACATATCAATTAGAAAAAAAATTCAATATCAAATGATCAAATACTTTGGTTCTATTAAACCATCGTATGAATTTACAATCAGCGAAAATATATTTTATTCTATCATCCACTACTTGGTTTGCAATTTCATAATCTAAAAATTGTTCCAAACCATTGGCATACTAAGGCCTATTTCATGGATGATTAATCTAACTTTTATCCATAGGTATTTGATTCATTCTCCCTATAAATTCATATATAAAGATATAAATATTTAATAAAACTGGTACAATAAAAAATAAACATCACCAACTTCTTCATTGACCATGGTATAGTCTTGATTCAACATAACAAAAATTCAACATAAAAATGATTCAAACTAGCATTAAAAATATAAACAACACTAAATTAAATAGATCTGTATACAATATAATTGAAAATCATAAAAAAATCAATTAATAATACCTTCAACAATGTTGGGGGCCATAGTCAATGAAAAATGATAAGACAATCCTTTGGGGTTGTCGTCAAGGAGTAGGGGGGGAGTCTAGGTCATGAAGATGACTGGTATGGGGGGTTGAGGTCACAATGGCCATGGGTAGGGGGATCAGGGTCATGATAACAGTTTTAAGGGCGATTAGGGTCATGATGGTTGTTGATAGCATGTTATGGTCATGACAAGGACGGTCGGGGTCACAACGGTCGCTAACAGGGTGGTCGGGGTAATGAAGGTTTCCGATAAGGTGGGATAGGGTCACAAAATTAGCCTACATGGGGGGTTAGGGTGATGGTGATCAATGATATGGGATTGGGGTTAGGGTGGTCACCAGCATGGGATTAGGGTCATGGAGGGGTCTCCACTGAGGGGATCGAGAGGTGGGGGGGGGGGGGGGTCGGGTCGGGGGTTGCTGCCAAGGGCAGCAGGAGGTCGGGTGGGGTGGGGGGTTGGTGTTAGGGGTCACTGGTAAAAGGAGAAGTAGGTGGTGTGTCACCTCTAATTGATGTGATAGATGGGAAAGGGTGGGGTCTTGGTCAAGGGTCACCACTAAGGGGAGAATGAGGTGTGGGGAGGGGTCTTCGCCGAGGGCAGTGAGAGGTTGGGGGTCACCGTTGATGGGAGAGGGAGGTCCAGGGGATCAAGAGCCATAAAGGGGATTGGATGGGGAGATTGGTGTAAAGGAGTGAGGAGGTATAAAATTAGGGAGTTTTTTTTAAAATATATTGTGGAAGTTTAAATGAAACCACCCCTAATTGTTAAAATAAAAAAATATCGGTGGTTTAATAAAACCACCCTTATCTTATAATTTTTTTAATATGATTTATTTCACTGTGGTTATTAGAACCACTTATAATAAACTACCACTAACAATTGATTATTTGTAGTTCCTATACATCAAGGAGGACCTTCATGTAAGTGAACTTATTTGTCATGGGAAAGATCTTTGTGGTAGTTGGTGGTGGGTCCAATAGTTTGGAGAGTTGAACCTGTGCCACTGGTGGGTGGTTGGGGTCTCGATCCTAGTATGTCAATGATGTATCCCTATACAATGGTTAAGATGAAAAGGGGTGTGACAACGGAAACAGGAGAAGACTCCCATAGAATAAAAGTGGTAGCATGACCTTGGTGTAGGAACCATATAGTTTGTATTAGAGTATCCAAATCATAGATAATATCAACTTATTCATCAATCAGTTGGGTGGCTCCATGCCATCAATAATTTCAAGTGGCAGGATCATTCCCTGATGAATCCTAGGTGGTATCTAAGGAAACCATGACTAGGATATCCCCTACCTCTTTAGCATAGGGTATGGTATCATTTATTTTCTTCATAAATGGATCTTTAAATGGGTTTGGTGGTGAAAAGGGGGTATATTACCCCTACAAGATATCTTTTGTGGGAGTTGTTGGTATAGAACCATGGAATGAAGATCCTCTTAGGCCATATTCCTAGTAGGCATGAATCCTTATTTCTTATAGTAGTGGATGAGGTTGATTATGAACCTTTGTTGTATGATATCTTATAGGGTAAGGGGTTAATGGTTCTCAATATCTATGAGATACATAGTTATCGCCTCTTGGGTGGAGGTGTGCGAGATCACTGAATGTGAGTTCCCACAGGAGTCTATAATTACCCAGGCATTTATTCCACCCCCACACCTATTGGAAATAGTGGAAGCACCTCGCCTGGAATGTTTGATGGCTATAATTTTTGAAGATATTTTAATCCAACCATAAGTACATGTTGGAATATGATGATTCCCAACTTGTCCAATAACGTTGATTCCCAATAGTGAAAAGTCTAACATTACCCACCCTCTCATTATATAAGGAGAAATTATTTAAGTCAGGTTTACCATTTTTTTAAACTTTTTTTCCAGGAACATTGTTTTGTGGATGGTCATTATCTGATAAGGCTTAAATGGATTCATTAATTCCAATGTGGTATCAAATTTATAAATTTATAAAAAACTAAAATTAACTACTTATAATGATGTAGCATGTGGAAAGTTTGTGGTTAGACCCAAAAGAAAAGTTTTATTAGAATTGGGAAGATTAAGTGAGTGAGTGAGTGAAGATGAGTGAATAATGTTGAGATGAAACACAATTTGAGATATCATGGAATGTTTATTAATTATAGGTTTATTTTATAGAGAAGTTAAATAAAAGATTAATTATCCATGTTTGTTTTCAAAGAGGAGTCCAAGAGAATCCTTGGTCTTGATATCATATATATAATTGTATCTTGGCTATGTTTTCATAAAAAGATAAAAATTAAAACAATAGTCACCAGAATATAAGAAGGATTCCGAACTCACGATCAAAGAAGACCAGAATCAAAAAATTACGGAATCATGTGAGAATGCTAGAGGAGGGGAGCCGTCCGTTGTCACTCGGGTGAGGTAAGAACACAACTTGACTAAAGGGGGGATACAAATTGAGTGTGGAGTGGGGGGGGAGGAAAATATATAGGATTCCATTCCAATGATTTTCAAAAAACCATTGGGATAACATGTTTATACTCATAGTTTACATAAAAAGTGGTTATATATATAATATATATAATCTATGCACACAGTTTCTATAAACTGTGGGTATAGATCCATATGGATAACCCCATTTTCTCATAGTGATGAATTTGAGGCATTGGGTAAGTAGGAATATGATATGAAAAAAATAAATGGCTCAAAATAAGGTTAAGAACTTAAGAATAATGCATGATATAAAAAAGTGAGCTCAATAATGATACTCCCTCAAAATATAAGGTCACAACCCCACACTTCCTAAACTCAAAGGCAGGGTGATGATGTAATGAATATAGTGAATTATACCCACATTTTCCCCAATTTAATTATTTTTGAAAGATTAACTTTGGAAGAAATATAAAATTCCTTACCCAACCCATTTTTGATCTCCTCACAATAATAATTTAAATAGTTATAAAAAGATAATAGGTTAAAAATGAATGATTTTTTACTCTCCCGAGACATAACCTATTTTTTTTATTTCTTTCTATTTTTTTAGTTATTTTTTCATTTTTTTCATGAAGGTTAAAAATGAAATATAATGGAAAAAATTATCATAAACCTTCATATAACCCATGAAATCAACACTTCACATATTCTCCACAATGTGAAACATCCCTTTCCAGTATGGAAAACCTATACCAAACACTTATTCATATGAATATCATGAAAAATAAAAAGAATAAGGGTAAGGAGAAAAATACGGGATTATAATATGTCTCTTTCCAAATGATGGAACTCATGGATTATATGAGCTAAAATAATAGTTAAATGTATAGGTTGGTTTTAAGGACAATATATTAAACAAATATGGCCTCAATAATTTTAAATGTTATGATGTATAATCATAGCTTCAACAAGATTCAATGAAAGTTCTAGAAGGTAGACATGTACCAAGAATATCTCAAGAAATGTAAATTTTAAAGGATATGAAAATTTGGATTAGAACCCTCTAATAGTGAGAAACATATCATATAAAATTAAATCACTCATGTAATGTTTAATAATAACAAAATAATCCACATGAATTTCATAAATTCAAATCATGAAAAGTTAATGGTATTTTTATCCACACAAATTAACTAGTCCCCCCAAATTCTGATTCATCAAATTAATACCCCTACACATATATTTACTTATTCATCCCCCTATTTTACTCATTAATTTTATTAAAAATTAATTCTAGAACATGTAATTGTGGTTATCCTTAATGATTTTTTTAGTTTCTTATATTGAAAATTAAAACAAGAATCCAAGGTGGGGAATTTATTTTTCCAAATCAAAAACTTAAATAAAAATATAAAATAGGGGGTTAAAAAGAAGTGTAAAATTAAAAAATTCCTCCACATTCAATAAATCTCTCCACCTTCCCTCTTCTTATTCTCTGTCTTCTTGTACCTTTAACATCTTGTACCTATTCAACAAGACAAGTGAAAAACCCAGGTTACTAATTTTTTAAGTTCAAATAGGTAAGGGAGAATTAAATATACATCCTAAAACATAAAATTAAACTCCTAAATGAAAACATAAAAACTCATGTTTCTTCCTAGAATAACTTTTTATTAATTCATTTATCTTTAACTTACTTATTTTTGTGTTCAAGTAATAGAATAATTGAAATAGTTTAACCAGTATAGATCAAAAATGGTTATAACTGGGTCTTCTATATATAGGTGGGCCCTTTTACTTTCCATGAAATTAGATTCACTCTCATTGTGGGAAACACCTTTTACAACACCATCGAGTCGATCAACCAATGTTTAGTTAGACCTGAAAATCCAAATTTCAAGTCATGAACTATCCAAACCAAATGTCCCTCCTCAAAATTATTTATTGTAGATATTCCTTCAAAATATTAGATCCTTTATTACAACTATTTCTATTTAATTTCATTAGTTTCACACTTTTACTTATATTGGGTACCACTAATTCCATTATTTCCTCAAAAAAATGAATATTCTGACTCTAACTTGCTGTGATCTTGCAGATATTCCTCTTGTTCAGTTGTATTTTTCATCAACCAATGAATATTGAATTTAATATTCTCACAAAAAACCCTTCAACTATGCTCTCTAAGTTTCACATTAATTAGATCTCTTCTTAAGGATACAAATTATCTCCCCAATATGGCAGGATTCCTTTCATTATCGATTTCCATTACTAAAAAATATACTGGAATATATAATTTGACAACTTTAATAGGGATATCTTAATTCAATCCTTTTTGAATTTAACTATTGAATCAACCAATTGAATAGTAAATTTTATTGTATTCATGTCTCAAATTCTTAATCTATTGAATATAATGTATTTCATGATGTTTAAACCTTCACCTAAAACACAAAAAGCTCTCAAAAATTAATTAGACCCAATATTAATCAGAATATAAATAATACTTGGGTCTTGATTCATCATGGGTAGATCTCTAGAAACCATATCTAAGAACTCCTTGGTTAGTGGTATGGTTACCATATCCTCTATCTTTCTCTAACTTGAAACTAAATATTTCATGATTTTTTGATGACTGGGCATGTTTTACAGATCATCTTCAATAGTGATGCTAATATGTAGTTTTTTTTAATTTTCTTATAAATTTATATTTTTTATTATAAATTTTATTACCTTTTCATTTTTAAGAAATAGAAATGGTGGATTTAAGGTTAGTTGGGGATCTTCTATCACTTTTAATTAAACTAATTTATCTTTCTCCTTCTTCTTTTATTGATTTTCCATTTCTTTTCTAGCTTATTACTCTAACTATTTTCTACTTTTTAACAGTTCATTATTTGGTGGTTTTCCTGCTTCTCATGTATATGTCCTTCAATTATTTTCATGGGTTGACCCATGTGTCACCCAAAAATATCCCTTTATGTATTTCTTTATGTTTTTTTGTAAATATAAAAAACATGTAATTCTAGATTCCTCATAACATTTTTTTAATCTTTTGAGTATACTTGTAATTATTTAATGGAAGCTCTGGTTATTTCCATAAATATCTCTATGGTAACTTCCAAGGATTGGATTTGTATTTAGAGAGAGATAGAGGGACCTTAGGGTGATTTATATCTCAATGCTATTTTTTGAACCCATTATATTTATTTGTATCCTCCACCCCTAAAATTAATTTTTATTATTACAATCTGTATAACTAATATTTTTAGTGTACATACCTTGGGGGTGTTGTATGGCCATCATAACATCCAACTTTTTCATCATGTATTCTATTTTTTATTCTATCCATCCATTGTCCACCATGTTTACTCCTCTCTTTTAGGATCCTTCAATTTTCCATTTAAAACAATTAATCTCTATTTTATTCAATAATTCATAGCATTCATTCTGTGATTCATTCATTAGTGACCCTCTAGTGGTGGCATTAACTATAGACTTCTTACCCTATGATATACCTTTTTCAAAATTCTAAATCAATAACCACATTTCAATTCCATGATGTAGGATTTTTTTTCTTAAGTTTTTTAATCTATCTCAAGTAGTGTATAGTGAGCCATCATCAAATTTATTAAAGTTAAGTATGTCTATGTGAATATTTATTGATTTTGAGGGAGGTAATAATCACTTTAATAAATTTCTTGAAAACTCATCCCCCATTGTAATGGAAATATGTGGAAGGATTTGAATCCATCTCTCACTTTGTATCTTAAATAAAACTGAAATTATCTTAATCACACTATATAATTGGAAACATTATTAAATTTAAAGGTATCACCATGTTCAAGAAACCTAATTAGGTGAGTTTTTTGGTTTTCATGGGTAGACCATAAAACTATATTGAAATAGAGATCATCTATATGATGTTCAGATTTATTTCAATGTGACTGGTATCTACTAGTGGTATTAGGATTCTTGGTTTAACCCCTATTCTTAATGGTCTTTTATAGTCTGTGAGAGTCCCCAGCCCTATATCTCTTTGTATAAAATATCAGGGTTCTCTTTATCCTTGTTAGTATACTACAACAATGGTTTCTTATTTTTTCTTCTTTATTAATATTCTATCTAACTCGAGATCATAATAAACGATTTCCTTACCTTTTATTTGATTTGAGTATTCCTGAATGAATGATTTTTCTAGAAATTCACAAAAAAATGAACCAAGTGTAATAAAAACTAAAAAAATGGTCTTAGTAGTTGTTTATTAGTGATGTTTTTAATAACTAAATTGAAATAAATTGTATTAAAAATAATTTATAATATATCAGTGGTTTAATATAACCACTTCTATATTTTGTATTTTTTAATTTAGCGGCAATTTAATTTAAACCACAACTAAATATTTTTAAAAAACCTAATTTTGACCCCTCCCTCTGATCCCCATGGCCCCTACCCACCCCCCCTTCTCAAAAAACAACCCTTGACCTTGACCCCCCTTATATTAAAGGAGACCCCTATGACCCCCCCACTCTTAATGGTGACCATCCCTCCTCCCCAATGACCCCTATTACCCTGAACCCCTACTATCGACAGTGGTCGCCGCCACTGCTCCTCGACAGAGGCCCCCAAAGGCCTCTCTTCCCCTTTTTCTAGTGACTTGGACCCCTGGCATCATTGAAGGTATGATTTATTGATTTTTTCTAATGGTTTTAATTAAATTATATAAATATATATACAATTGAGTGTTGTTTTTTGGGGATTTTTTTGAGATGATATTGGGGTTATGTTGCAAACCTTCCTTCAGTAGTTGTTCATGATGATGGAGAGTGGATTCACCTAAATGTTATTTTAGGAAAGTATTACTATTTTTTAAATTTTTAATAATTAATTATAAATTATTATAATTAATTAATTATTTCATGTGGTATGATACGGGTTCCTAGGGTGTTGTCTGTGTGTTGTATAAGACTTAAATATTTTAAATTTCAATCATGAGGTAGGTCAATATTTCAGTTTTCTGTTACTTACTCATTTAATAATAATTTTTTTAAAATGATAATTTTCTTATTTAGGTAAAACTTAAGGGATTTTATTGGTTTTATTGGGGAGAATAGTGGTTTTATAAGTTTCATAGAAGGGTTTTTGTTTGAAAAACCTAGTCATTTATCCTTCGTTTTAAGAATATAAGACACATTTAATTTACCACTCATTTTTTGAAATTATATCATGAAGTTAATATATTAAAGAAAAACTACTCTTAATAATGAGTAAAATTCATAATTATAACTTCAAGCTACATTAATTCATATTACAAGAAGATATATGTATGTGCTACTCTCTTCACATTGAGGACTTTATTTTAAATCGATTCTAAAAATGTTGTAAAAACCTAATTTCATGTAATGCTATGACACATATGGAAACACATTCAACATATATCATAGTGCAAAGTTATTATTTTAAGATACAAAAAATCTTGATTTTCATAATTATCGAAGAAAAAAATAGCTATTGATACAATCATGATTCTTTAATACAAAATAAAAATTGATAATATGAAAATTAGAAAAGTTAAAGGTATTTTAATAGAATAATTATGTTCATGTATTATTTTGGACTGATAATAGTATGATCGTCATCATAATAACCTCTCTCCTTAGATCAATGAATTTTTTCCATAACATTTAACTGTATTATTGTGAGGGGTAATATTTATTTATTTATGTTGTTTAAGTTTTTAGTGTTCTATTGAATCATTTTTATGTTTAATTTGTGTTATGTCTAATCAAGACCCTACCCTATCCAATGATGAAGTTGGGTGATGTTTAATTTTGATTTTACTTTTTTTAATTAAATATTTATATCTTTACATCTAAATGTAAATGGAGAAGAGTGACAATCCAATACCTATGGATAAAAGTTGGATTAATTTACCTCAAAACACACCTCAATATTACAAGGGTTTAGAAAAAAATTAGATTTTGAAATTGAAAACCGTTCAGTGGATGGTTTAATACAATTTCTATGCCATGATTGTAAATTTATGTGATGGTTGAATAAAAATTAAGTGTATGAGAATTTGATATTGAAAAAACTTCCTGATTGATATATATGTTGAATTTGGCATTGTGAATTAAATTTTATGGAAAGTATAAAGAATGAAAATCCCATAAATGAAACACAAAGTGAGCCTCCAAAGTATAATTTAGTTCAAAATTTGATAAATGATGCATTTGGATTTGTAGGACACAATGTATAGGATTTTCATAGATCAAAAAATTTTATTTTATCTTGATAAGGTTAATATTTCTCAAAAGTTTAGTGAAAAAATGAGGATTATAAATTAGTTGAATATGGACAACCATAACTGTATAAAGGGTGTGCCAATTATTCAAAGTTGTTTTTTCTATATATGTTTTATCATATAAAGTGTCTATGTGGAATTACTAACAAAGAAATATCCATGATTTTACAGTTTGTTCAGGATGAATTTAGTGAAGCTAGGACCCCTTAATCATTCTATGATATGAAAAAAGTCATCAACAAACATGGACTTTATTATATAAAGATACATGCATGCCCTAATGATTGCATTCATTACTATGGAGAAGAATTAAATAAATAATAATGCATAAGATTTAATGCAAGTAGATGGATGTAAATGAAAAACAATGATATTATAAATCAATGTAACCCTATTAAGAAAAGTGTAACACCCCAAGATTTCATAGTAAGTTATTTTCTTTAAAGTAATTTAATATCTTGCGCTACACGCAACACCAAGTTCGAGCGCACCATGAATTACCAAACTAGCTGTTCAAAAGTGGTTATGAATAGTATTAACTGAATTTTGAATTTTATATACTCTATATAATTTTATAATCTATATTATGTGTTTCTTAGACATAATATAAGAACAAATTCATTTTTTCAGATAAACGAAGTATTTTTCAAAAATTGAGATTTTACCACCTTTTAATGAAAAACCCTTTTTAAAATCAATATTTGACACTTTTATATATTCAATTTAATGAAATTAAATTCTTCTTTAGAATCGGGACATAAAAATTTAATTTTTGATTAATGTTTTTTACTTTTCTGATAACTTTCATATTTTGATGAATACTGAAAAATACTAAATTTTAATTGAAAACAACTTTTTTAATCGAAATAATTTATAGTGTTAAATTATGAATTTGAATGGTTTGAAATTATAATTTTATTATATTTTTATCATTTAATAAAATGTAGGTTATTATAAGTAATTTCACATTTAAATTTGATATAAACACATGTCAATATTTTGATTGTTTTTACTTTTCAAAAATCCACTTTTCGGTTTTTACAATAGGAATTAATTTTAAATTAATTAATGAAAATTCAATGTTTTTAATTCGGTAAAATAGAATTCATTTTTCAATTTGGAATATCAAAATTATCTTAGGTTAAATTTTTGGTATTTTTCTTAAAACATTCAATTTTTGATGAATAGTGAAAAACACTGCGTTATATTTTAAAAACGACTTTTTATTTAAATAATTATTTATATTATTTAAATTTATTTTAAGTAAAAATAAATATATAATACCTATATAAGTTCAATGTAATTTATTGGAGTCATTTTATAATAAAATTAGATGTATAAAATTTTATTGAACTTTTTACCGTCTTTTACCCACATTCTAGGAGCACTTATAAATTTGCATAAAACGTAATTTTACCGCTTCTGTGAGTTGAATTTAAAAACTCCAAGAGACATGGTTAATATTAGTAAGTAAAATTTGGTTCAATAAGATGAAAATGATTTTTATGAATAGTTACTTTTTACTTTTATTTTCCACGGTTAAAAGTAAATAGGGTAATTGAGGGTAAAAATGATATCATAATTACCATAAAACATGTCCTAATTCTATTGGATAAGTATAATTCGACAAAAAAAACCGTATTAATAAAATATGAACCGCTTTGGTTCACTTGGATTAAATTAGAACATTTATTATTATTTTTTTTAAAGAAGAGTTAAAAGAGTTAAATTCGAGGTTTAATAACTAAATATTTTTTAATATAGGGTTACACACAATATAAATTCGACTATAAATATTCATTATAAATAAAAATATATTTCCTACATAATGGTATTTTATTTATAATTTTTATACATTAATGAATTTAATTTATTTATGACAAAATGATGATGCAATAATTACCTTATTAATGAAATATTAAAATAATTAATATTATAAATATCTAAATAAATATAAATTGAGACTAATTATGAATTAAACAAATTTATAGGTTCATATGACATGTTGAGTTGAGTTTCATAAATTTTATGCGAAGTGATTAAGTTTTTATGGCTTTCAAAAAAATCAAATACTAAATAGTGTCAAAATTGACATAATTGAGTTTTAAAAAAAAATATTACATTATTAATTGATATAATATTACTAAAAATATAATGTTCAATAAAATGACTTATATAAGGTTATATATATTAATAATTAACAACATGGGGTTATCTTGGCTTATTATAGTAAGTTTATTAACCATATAATATAAAAATACAAAGAGACATAGTAAATATCAAACTATTTAACAGAGTTAAATCTAAAAGATAAGGTTAATATGATGAAATAAACCTATATAAAACCTATTGGTTGAGCGGTTTTTGACCCATAACCACCTTATCCTTTAAATAATTCATTTTTGAGCCATTAGAAACTGAAAATTATTTTATTATAAAATAATATTTCAAGATTTTCCAAAAGTGACCCTCACCTCTCTTATAAAAGGGAACTCCCCTTCTCTTAATTTAAAACCTACAGATACTTTTTTTATCAGAAAAAACCTACCCAAATATCCTAAAAACTTTACTCCCTTCATATTAGAGGCCTTTATTTGGTCATAAATCCAACCTAAGGAGCCCTTTTGATCAAATCTAAGGGAAGAACCCAAAGAAGAGGTAAATATTTCATCACCTCTTTCAAGTTCTTTTCTTCTTACACTTCCTCTTTCTTTTTTATTTCCATTATAAAATGTTAAATCCAGTATCTTGTATATACCGTGATGTTATTATAAAATGGTACAACCATACTCATTATTCTATCCATCCTATAAAAGACAAAGTCACCATACATGCATACGTACGGATTACCGTCTCCACGTCGTGGTGTAGTTTGTTATTCAAACACTTCATTATTTGTATGAGTATAATAATGATTATAAATAATGTAAATAATAAATATAACATGTTAATGATACTGTATATGTGGTGTAACATCCAATTACATATGAATTTTCCATCAATATAATGATACTGTCGCTCGTGCGTACGTACAGATTACCATCTCCACGAACGCGATGATATTCATTCCCCATCGTAATAATTCAAGAATAATTTTCATTTTAGGATTAAAAATAATGTTTATGAACTTAATATCATTCTGGATATTAATGAGATACATACTATGCATAACAATCATGGCTTATGTAACCGAGTATATAATGGAAAACAGACCAGTTAACACCCAAAACGATGATACTACTAAAATATTTTTAACAAAACAATATTAAAGGATAATATATGATATAATATTTAGGTATATAGTTATTTTATAACTTAATAACAATTATTTAACTATTAAAAAATAAGTTAACATACCCTCTACCAAGGAAAATTACAAGTTAAGGGGTTTTCATCTCACTTTTTTATTCCCGTGAGATTAATGTTATATTGGCCACTATTATCTTTTGTGTGGTGTATGTAATACCCATGATTGTATTATTGGTGCAATATAATTTAATTTATGGGTATTTACATCTTCATTGTACGATCCTTATTTCCTGGGGTGTATTTTTCTTATTTTACCAAATCATTAATGAAATTTAAAATTTCAATTTACACTCATTGGGCTTTACACATACTTCATTGATTACTTTACTAGAAGATTATGTGAGAAATCACTATTTATTTACTTATGTAGTAATTTCCACTCCCCTTTGTGTGGATATACTTTTGATACACATATTCACTCCATTTATAAATTCTCAAGTCATCAATATGAACTTGATAAGAGTAATATTAACTCAATTCCCATTCATTGAGTTAAACATCCAAGTCATTTGTGTTGTTTTTACAAGAATATGTGTGAATTAACTGTGATTGGTTTACCCTGAATATCAAATCATATTGAGTGTATTTATATTTTTCACACATAATTATTTCATTGATTTATCCTTAACATAAGGATATGGTCTTTATAAGGGAATTTATCTCAACTTACATTCCATTGAGACTTCTTTGTTGTTATGCTCCAATTCACATTTATTTGGTGTATATACTGTACTTTTACATAGTATATCATGAATAAAATTATTATCATGATATTATAAAGTTTTTATTACCTCAATTATTTGTATTCAAGTGTCTCTCATTTGGTTAGGAACTCTAACTAAAATATCATTTTAAATGTTTTAAAAATTTATTCTTCTAAATCTTTCTCATTAATGTCCATGTTTTAAAAATGGTTTTAAGGTTTTATTTATATGGAAATTAATGTTTTAAAATTGAAATTACTTTTAAAAGTTTCAAAGTGGTATGGGAAAATTTTATTCAAAAATCAATTTTAAGCAACTTGTTTATAAATAGTGAGACTTTTAAATATTTTCATGAAAAAGGGATATTTCCCTCAAAGATTTTTACTGGTCATTTTCAACTATGTCAACATTCTTTATGAGATATTATTCTTGATCGAGGTTGATTTATTATGATACAAATATTCCATACTGTATTGAAGGTTTTGTGATATGTTTGACTATGGATGTGTTATTTTTATACCATTCATGGTTTATGGATAAAGTGTTGACATTTCTTATGCTATTTTTAATACAAATGTTTATGTTTTGTTTAAACCTTTTCATATGAGGAATGAATTAGAATTATTATGTGATGGGTGGAGCCTGCTATAGCTCCTCGATGTAGTGGTAGGTCTCATGAGACAAACTAGTGTCTTGACACAAGGTCTTGAAAAAATCTTATTTGTAGTCTTAGCATAAGGCCTTGACTATGTGGTTATGAAGTCTGACATTATGCATTCCATCATTATGAAAGTAGATATTGATATTTCATGTGATTATTAGACTAGTAGAATATCCATGTGAATAAGTAAATGGAATTATTTGATTTTATATTTTCCATATTATGTTGAAGTTTATGTTTAAAAGGCTTTTGTTTTAGTCTTACACATTTCCTTAAATGTTTATGCTTATTTATAAAGGTTTCTGCTATATTGTTATCCTTATTGAGAATCTGGGCTCACCCATTTCTATGTTTTATTTTTATTAGGATGTGAAGACATATTTTATGGTTGACTTGCAGAGATAGGCCGAGGATATAAGTGTGTTTAGAAAGGGGAAAATTTTGTTGATGTTTTTATTTCATGATGTAATGTAAAACTTATGAGTGTATCTAGTACTTCCAAGGATAATAAACTGATCGATCTGTTAGGACATGATTCCTTGTATCATGCCAATGTTATGTAATAATGAACTGAATCTGGGTAACTAGGGCTGGGGTGTTACAAAAAGAAGAAAAATTCTACAAAGGTATCACGTTACTTTCCACTAAAACCACACTTAAAAAGATTATTCATGTCATTTGAGACTGCATACGACATGACATGGCATTCTAAGGATAGTAACAATGGATTAATGATACATATAAAAGATTCAACATCATGGAAGGTGTTTGATTCATTATATCTACATTTTTCTTTGTATCATAGGAATATACGTTTGGGATTGTTTTCTGAATGTTTTAACCCTATTGGTTCAATAAGTATTAATTTTAGAATTTTTCTAGTAGTTTTGATCCCATATAATATACCTCCATATATGTGTATGAAGAATAATTCTTTCATTATTTTTATGATTATTACTAGAAATAAAATTCCTATAAATGACATTTATGTATACCTTAAACCTTTAATCAATGATTTATGATAATTATTGGATGATGGTGTGGAAACATATGTTTCTTCAATGAGAAAAATATTCAAAATGCATTCTTATTTAATGTGGAAAATTAGTGACTTTCTTGGACTGGGAAATTTATCCAATTGAAGCAATCATACTGGTTTGGTTTGTACAGTTTGTAATTTTGATTTTGAACCTCAATGATTACCTCATAGTAAAAAATGGTGTTTTATGGGACATCATCAATTTTTGTACACTTATTATAAGTTAAATTTTAACAAGACACAAATCAATTGAGATATTTAATTGAGAAATCCACCAAAAGTGTTATATATTTTAGAAATCTTAGGATAATTAATGAATTTCATTATTCAATTTAGAAAATGAAATCACTTTAAAAAAGGGAGAAAAGGGTATAATTTATAGTATCCGAAGCAGTTAGAACAAAAAAGTTGAAGAAAATGAGTATATTTTTCAAAATTACTTATTGGGAGTTTAATTTGGAATTTCATAATCTTGATATAATACACATTAAGAATAAAATATGTGACAATGTAAATTTTACATTGCTTAATGAGAAGGGTAAATCGAAGGATCACCTCAATGATCGTAAGTGTTTGGAATCAATGAATATAAAACATTATTTTTTGGGAAATAAGAATGAAAAATATCCTTTTTCTATTTTATAATAAAAAATCATGAGAAATACGTATTCCCTCATAATTTAATGAATGTAAAAGTTACAGATGGATATTGAAGTATCATATCAAGGTGAGTTGACTTAAAACATTCAAAGTTACATGGATTGAAAATTCATGACTCACATATTCTAATGAAGGAGTTGTTGATATTGGAATTGCATAATACTTTACCTAAAAAAGTATCCATGGTTCTAGTTGAGATGTGTGGTTTTTTCATTGATATTTTTGAAAAAACTCTAAATCTAACCAAGCTTGATAAAATTCAAGAAATAATTGTTTTGATACTTTGTTATTTGAAGATATTATTTCTCCCTTAATTATTCATAATCATGATTTATTTGACTATTCATTTAGTTGAAGAAGATAATTGTGGTGGACTGGTACACTATTGATAGATATATCCAATTTATTGGTATGTTGATATTTTTTTATTTTCATTTTTGAATTCAAATTTATTAAATCATTGAATAATTTTTTAATATGTTTCTTATTTATTTCATTAATCACTTAGGTCATTTGAAATCCTATGTGATGAATGAAGCTCAACTATATGGCTCTATTGTTGAAGGTTTCATAGTTTAAGAGTGATTGACCTTCTGTTATAGGTATTTGGATGGTATTTGGACTAGATTCAATCATCATGGAAGTGTTTATGACATTTCCACTAATTATTGTTCTAAAAACCTGTCATCAGTAGTTCCAAATATTTGATGACCAATGGGAAAGGGGTCATATTTTACACTAACTGAATTAGAGTTTCTACAATTACATAGATATGTGCTACTCAATAGTGTAATTTTAGATCTATTTATTAAAGAATTTCAATTTCAAATAATGTGGATACTAACAGATTAAGCTAAAAATGAGACACAATTAAAAATATATATTAATAATAATATTGTTGAATGGTTCTCCTATCATGTAAGTATATACTAAAATTCATATTATTGACATGCAGTTATTTTTTATATGTTAAAAGTAACACCTTATATCCTTAGATCCACTAAAGTTTTATTTTTTATTTTTTTGTAAAAATATTTTAGTTTTTTATTCTTTTATATAATTAATACATTTGAACCATTTTAATTGAAATAATTATAGAAACAACAAAATTCAAGATCTCATCCTATCAACATCTCAAAGAACACCACCACTGTCGTCAGCTTTAATGGACCTGAGATATTGTATTATACCATATAATTCTAGCGATTCAGCTATTTCCCCATTTTTTATTAGTAGACCACTATCCAATTCACCTCTATAGACAAGGGATTTGGTCACCACTCCATCTAGGGGATATTGGTGAGTTACAGTTACTGGCATGTTTATCATTTTACAAAAAAACTATATATTTTATTAATTCTTTAATTCATTTGTCAGACAGATAAAGATAACAATATAAGAAAGATAAATATGAACACAAAAAATGTATGGGACTTGAAGAAATTCAATATTATTATTCCATTTTATGAGATAGTGGTGCCTAAAAGTGACTCTATTATAATCTATGGATAGATTCATGGGAAGATTTCTTGCGGGCCAGTGAGCTTTCCCATTAATTATAAATATTTTTGTCATATTCCCACAAATTGGAAAAATGAGGTCTTTGATAATCAATTAAAGTTAATATAAATTTAATATTCATTTAAACTAATTTAAAATACATGATTAATTCTTCTAATTTACTTATAAAGTGTTATATTTTTTATTTCAAGATTTTTTTTTCATTTTGATGTCTCAGACTCCATTTCAATGCCATGGGATCTGAAAATTTTAGGTAATAAATAAAGATATTTTAAATGGATATTATTACATGAGTTTAATGACATATATATGAGCTCATGAAAAATTTATTAGAATGTTCTTGGAGCCATTTATTATGAGAAATGGAAGCAGTTTATTAATATTTGCAAAGATACATCTCATGAGGTAATTTTAAATTTTACAGTATCCTAATTACATAAAATTAATAAAATTATTATTTTCATTAATGTTTCATATTTTTTGTAGGAATTATATAAAAATTACCATGAATCATAAGAAACAAGTCATTCCGCATATCATTGTGTCTCATATTTTTTCATGAAAAAGAATAATTTATGTTTGTATTTTTTGTATTATTATTTACATAATTTTATTATAATTCAAGGGTTTTTATAACTTATTTATATTTTTTATAAATACTAATGAATTATGTCACTATATTGGGAAAATAGATATGCAGTTTAAATTTCATAGAAAACACGATGGTATTTTTATAAATGAACCTACCAAAGAGGTTGGAGCAAGTACTTTTCCTCACTATTTCATCTCATTTAATTACTATAAAAACATAATAATGAAAAATAAATTATAACAGAAAACAACCATAAACCCAATTAATTGGGGCCAGCTAGATGGATCAAACAATGCCAATTTGGCATTGTATGATCCATCTAGCTGGCCCAATTAATTGGGTTTATGGTTTTTTTACTCTTATAATTTATTTTTCATTATTATGTTTTTATAGTAATTCAATAACAATATATAATAATGAAAAGTATATTTATTCAATAATATTTAGAAGTTCATATAATTTAAAAAATCATTGTTACTATTTTTTAACAAGTTAAAATTCAAGAAGTGTCACGAACCGGATCTGGTCACCTTCAAAACCAGCACCCAACCCAGTATGTGGAAAGACCCGAAGGGAATTCCTGATCCCCATGGGCTGGAAAATGTGCTTGGGTATCATAAAATGAAACTTGGGAATTATTTACCGTAGTTTATAAACATAAAACAACAAACAAATCCAATAAAACAAATCTGGATTTATCAAACCAAATTATCTTTTAAAAAATTTCAGAATTGAGTTACACAATTTTAAAAAATGTTTAAAGACTATTAAAAATGAACAAAAACAAAAATTTCACCCCATGAACCACCTCATGACAAGGTGAAATGCCCCCAATCCATCTCCAAAACACCACATCATGAAGGATGCTAGAAACCCATACCACGAGCACTAAAAACTTTACCTAACCTGTGACAAAGATAACCAAGTATACTTACACCCAAAGGTGAAAGTAGGGTATGATCCAAATCCCATTAAGATGCCACCACAAAATAATCCTTGTGATAATCATTATAATACAAAAATCTTGAAAGTTTTGTAAACAAGAGATTCTATTAAAAATATTTAGAAGATGCAACTTTAAATAAAATCAGTTTTCAAGCGGGACACTTTTAAATAGAATGAAAAAGATACTGAATTTCTACAGAAAAACATACCGTATGCCTAAGTTATGTATACAATATCTAATGAGCACTAGAAATGGGAGAAAACCATATCCACTAGCTCATTGTGGGTCATAGGTACCTCATACTCAGTGAAAATAACCATATAAACATATATTCTCATGCATAAGATCCTCTAGTAGGGATCATACCCATAACCTAGTGGTCCCCCAATATCATCACCATCATCATCATAATAGTTTAGTTAGTGTTATAATTATCAAAATTGATACGTGAAACAGGGGACAAACCCCATGGGATCACTAGCATACTAGTACACATCCACCCACCTAGATACCCTGGTTTTCCCACTTGGATCAAACAAGTTCCACAAGCCATGAAATATAATTTTCACATGAAAATACCTCTTCCAAGTCACAAATACACCAAAATTCCCACACATATGTCACATGATCCCCTTTTTCATTCAAATTCATTTTAGAAATCATACTCACACCAAAACAACCCACAATACGTTTCACCTCTCATTCACACTTCAATAAATTCTTTAAACAATTTTACAAAACATTTCCAAGATAGTACACATCACATAACAACCCTTTCAAATTAAAATATAACATTTCAAAACTACACTCCTACCAAAATAGTTTGGAAACATAGTTTCACCTCTTACATAAATCAAGAAACCATTCAAAACCTTCACAAAACAGTTCCAAGGAGTGTAACCATGTCATGCACATAAAATCCTTCTGAAAAACCTTTGTGAATACCAAAAGCATACAAATATCACAAAAAACCATAATTGGAATCCATAACATAATTTAATAAAACTATTCCATGAATCATAAACCAACCCCAATGAACACAACATGGAATACACACAAAAAATATTCATTTTTGCACAAAAATGGCACTTGAAAACCAACCGCTTAACAAATTCTACCAAATATAATTTTCTCACCAAACACAATGGAATATAATCAATCTAAAAATATAAATCAATAAAAACTAACTCATCCAATAATTCTTACACATGGAATTACGTACCATTTGTGCCAAAAAAATATAAACCATTGTGTGAATCCTCAATCGCACCACTGCCACACCACAAGAAAGTTAAATCAATACCAAATCCACAATATTTAACCAAAAATACACAAAATAAAACCTTATGCATGAACCCTAGCTTAGGGATATTTTATAACATCATGAAAAGTGTAAAAAACCCTAAGAAAATTGGAGGAACATGAGAGGAAACCAACTTACTTGAGATATATTGAATAAAATGCCCCAAATATACTATTAGATGAATTTAAAAATAAAAAAAAATGAAATTTAGGTTCTAATAAATATGATTAGGTCATGTAGGAACTAAAATGGGGGAAAAGAGTGAATAATGAAGGATTTATTAAGGAAACAAATTACCTCTTCAAATCTGGGTGATTTGAGAAAGATTGATATGTTTCTCCCTAATCTTTTATATAAATGAGCACCAAAGATGGATAAAAAGATGGGGGATCTCCTAGGGATATTGTACTAAATTGGTAGGTGGAATCATAGAAAATGAGTAAAAAATGAATAAGATATTAAATAAACATTTTAAAAAAAACTGGAAATGGGCTAATGGGCTGGCCCAATTCCTTAAATAAAAATCCAAATCCACCATGATTATGTATTTCTAGAGGGTAAAAATTGATATGGTGGTGTAAATAAGTTAGGGGAGGCCATGGTTAAAGTAGAATGGGTGCAAAATCATAAAAAATTAAATAGTTTTAAAAGAAAAAAATTGTATTTAAATCTGGAAATGGGCTCACGGTTTCACCCAAATCATGAAAACTCACCCTTTCCTCAAAAAATGTATGGGAAAACCCCACAAAAAAGCAAGAATGGAAATTAAATGAAAAATAACTTTAAAATAAGTCATGGATGTGATAATAATCCTATAATGTGAACCTTTCACAATCATCATTGATTTCCCAAAATGATTTAATCACAATGCTTTTAAGGAAGGAGCATCCTAGACATGTACGAGGGATGGGTTCTGGGATTACTCTATTAGCTATATTTAGTAGGGCATCTTCATCAGTTACTACTACACCCAGTGGGGGTTTGAGTAACACCATTTATTTGGAATCAGAAAGAGAAATTTCAAGGTTGAAAAAAAGTGAAGGAATAATGATCTTATATGCAAATACATGATTAGTGAAAATCAGAAATGAAAAATGATTTAGTTTTTGTATTTTCGTGAATGACTGGCATAATCCCTATGAAAATTTCCAACCTTATAGATCACCCTACTGAGGTAAATTCTAAATTACATAGATCATTCAGTTATTTTCAAGTAATATATAGAAATTCCATAAATAAAACTTAAATAACATTTTTATATTTAAAACACACACTTTGAGTCATAATGACTATATATTGTGCCGAATTGATGTATAATTGATTCCTTTTGTCAAAAATGAATTACAGATCATTATCATAATGTTTGAAAACAATTACAACATTTTTTCCTTATTTTTTTACCAATAAACAGATTTTAAAGGTACCAAAGCCTTTAAAAACATGTGTCGGGTGGTCAAAACTAGAAAAACGATGTTGTATTGCCTTGAAATTATAATAAAATGAGTGTAGTTTGATTTTTGAAATGTAGGATCCAATGAAATGTCATTATGAGTTAAAATTTTCCCAAGATGCTCATAAACAAATTTTTGTGTTTCAAAGCACTAAAACATGCATGTAATGGTAAAAACCTGATAAAAAACATCATATTGATTTGAAATAATGGTAAAACCACCATTGAGTTATTTTTTACATGTACGCAAAGACAACATGTTAATCCGACATGTGGTGTGGTCAGAATGACTCAGTAAATAGTTTTTAAAGGTATCGAAGACTTTAAAAATGTGTATTGGGGGGTAAAAAAAATAAAAATGATGTAATATTTTCATACGATCAATGAAAAATGACAATAAATTCATTTTTGAAATTTAAGAATTGACGGAACACCATTCTAAGTTAGGATTTTCTCAGAATGCCCATAAAAGCATTTTTAGTGTTTTAAAACACTAAAACATGCATGTAATGGTAAAAAACATATAAAATGACCTCAAATTGATATGATATCACGGAAAACCTAATTTTAGTTATTTTTTATGTGCATCCACAGATATAACATCAATATGATGTGCGGTGTGGTCAGAATGAATCAATAAATAGTTTTTACACATACCAAAGCCTTTAAAAATGTGTGTCAGGGGATCAAAACTAGAAAAATGATTTCATATTGAGATGAAATAAATGGGTAATGACCTTAGATTTATTTTTTAAATTTTGGAACCAATGATACATCATTATATGTTATAGTTTTCTCAGGATGAATGTAAACACATTTTAAGTGTTTAAAAACACTAAAACATGTGTGTAAAGGTAAAAACCATAGAAAATGACCTTATAATGATATAAAATCTTAGAAAAACCATTGCTGAGTTATGTTTAAAATTAAACATAGACAAAATGTAAATTATATGTGTTGTGTGGTTGGAATGACTTAGTAAAAAGTTTTAAAAGGTACCAAAGCCTTTAAAAACATGTATTTGGTGGGGGTCAAAACAAAGAAAATGACGTCATATGGGAATGAAATTGGAGGACAATGAATATATATTGTTTTTTGAAATGTAGGAATTAACGACATGTCATTATCGGTTACAGTTTTATTTAGATGACTATAAACACATTTTTAGTATTTTGAAACACTAAAACATGCATATAATAGTGAACATCACAGAAAAGGAACTCATATTGACATAAAATCATGGGAAAACCATTGTTGAGTTATTTTTGACATGTACACATATACAAAACATCAATACGACATGAAATGTAGTTGGAATGAATTAGTAGACAATCTTTAAAGGTACCAAAGCCTTTAAAAACGTGTGTTGGGGGGGGGGTCAAAACTAGAAAAATGATTTCAAATTTACATAAAATTAGACTAAAATTAGCATAGATTTATTTTTAAAATAAAGGGACTTATAACACATCATTCTGATATAGGGTTTTCCCAGGGTGCTCATAAATGTGTTTTTAGTGTTTTAAAACACTAAATAGTGTGTTTAATAGTCAAAACCATAGAAAACGACCTCATATTGACATTAAATCATGGGAGAACCACCTTTTAGTTATTTTTGATGTGTATGTGTAGAAAAAACATCAATATGACGTGTGGTGTGGTCAGAATGACTTGGTAAACAATTTATAAAGGTACCAAAGCCTTTAAATTTGTGTATAAGGGGTCCAAAACCCAAAAAACGATATCAGATAGCCAATGAAATCAAAATAAAAATACTATAGATTTATTTTTAAAATGTATTAAAAAATGGAATGTCATTATGAGTTATAATTTAACTAGGATTCCGTAAATACATTTTTAGTTTTTTTAAATAGTAAAACATGTGTGTAATGGTAAAAACCATAGAGAAAACCACATATTGATGTTAAATTATGGTAAAATCACCTTTGAGTTATTTTTTATGTGTACACATAGAAAACACATCAATTCGATGTGCATTGTGGTCAGTATTACTTGGTAAATAGTTTATAAAGGTACCAAAACCTTTAAAAACATGTAATGAGGGGTTAAAATGAGATAAATGACATATTTTTTCCATGAAATTAGATAAAAATTAACATAGATTTATTTTCAAAATGTATGAATCAATGAAAATTCATTTAGAGTGATGGTTTTCCTAGGATGACTATAAACAAGCTTTTAGTGTTTTAAAATACTAAAACGTGTGTGTAATAGTAAAAACCACTTAAAACGACCTCAAACTTATGTGAAATCATGGGGAAAAATCTTTGAGTAATTTTTGACATGTATTCAAAGAAAACATGTCAATCCAACATGTGATGTGGTTAGAATGACAAGTTAAACAGGTTTTAAAGGTACCAAAGCCTTTAAATTTTTTTTTCAGTGAGTCCAAACTTGGAAAATGATGTCATATGTCCATGAAATCAGAGGAAAATGACCATATATTAATTTTTAAAATGTAGGAATTGACAAAATTTCATTCTAAGTTATGGTTTTTCCGATATGTCCCTAAACATATGTTTAGTGCTTTCAAACATTGAAATGAGTGTGTAATGGTCAAAACCATAGAAAAAAACGTTATATTGTCATGAAATCATGGTCAAACCACTATTGAGTTATTTTTGATGTGTACGCACAGAAAACACATCAATACAACATGCAGTGTGTTCAGAATGACTCAGTAAACAATTTTTTAAGATACCAAAGTCTTTAAAAACATGCGTTGGGGGGTCAAAACCAGTAAAAATGTATTATGGTCATGAAATCAATATAAAATGAGAATATATTTATTTTTGAAATTTAAAAATAGATTACAATCCATTTCGAGTTATAGTTTTCTCAGGATGCCTATAAACATATTTTTAATGTTTTAAAACACTAAAATGTGCATGTAATTGTTAAAACCATGGAAAATGGCCTTAGATTATTATCAAATCATGGGAAAACCATATTTGAGTTATTTTTTTATGTGTACAAACAAAAAATTTCTATTAAATGTGTGGTGTGGTAAGAATGACTTGGTAAACAGTTTTTAAAGGTTTTAAAGCCTTTAAAAACATGACAGGGGCTCAAAACTAGACAAATGATGTTGGATTGCCAGGATATCATAGGACAATGAGCGTTGAATTATTTTTTAAAATTAGGATCCAATGACATATCATTATGAGTTATGGTTTTCCTAGGATTCCCATAAATATATTTTTAATTTTTTAAAATACTAAAATGTGTGTGTAATATCCAAAAACATAGAAAACGACCTCATATTGATGTGAAATCATAGGAAACCCACCATTGAGTTATTTTTGAAATATATGAAATTATTCTATATCAATGTCTTTAAAATTTATTTATTAAGTAAATTTCAATAACAACATACGTCGGTTTAAAAATTAATTAGATTGTTATGTACTTATGACTTTTTTGTTTGAAGTGTTGAATCATATATTAGATAGGAAAGTATATGATTTCCAAATTATTTTCTTGATATATTATTTTTTTATGTTTAAATATGTTCTCTCAAATCAAAAAAATAATAAATTTTATGCGCAACATTCTTGTAACGACCCAGTGTTTATTTTTTCCTGAATAAATGTGTATTATTTTATATTATATAATATTATACTCATACAAAACATAGACAAAACAACAAATAATGTATTTCACTAATAAATACCATTACATTACAAATTAATTAATCCAATTAAATTTACAAACATTACAACTGGAAAAAATATAAAATGTAAAATATAAAATGAGAAAATATGGATCACCCCAATCTACTAGAATCATCGACCCCACTATAAACACTATAGAAAAGAAAACACTATTAGTAAACAAATCAACATTTTAGAAAATGGAAATATAGAAATTTGATATAAATTAAGTTTAATATTGAATGAACGAATGGAGTGGTATATATAAAAGGTAACATGACCATTGTAATAGTAATGCGACTATTGGAATATTAACATGACCGTTGGGAATAGTAACATTACCGTTGAAAATAGTAGCCTGACCATTCGAATTGAAATTTTACCTAAAAATAATAAATTATGATATAAATAATATTCATAAAGATTAATTTATATAAGTATAAATTTTATAATGGAAAAAAATTAAATATCATTATTAAATAATTCAAAGAAAATATAAGCACATTTTTAATAAACTATATTTTAAAGTATTTTGTCAAAAATATAATTTTTATATTAAAATTTAAAATTATCTATTTTAGATTTTTTTTGATAAAATTAATTTTATTTTTTAAATCAATACATCAAAATTTTCCAAGGGTGATTTTTTTGGTAATTTTATGAAATACTTCAATTTTCAAGTAAATAGTTAAACTACAGTTTTTCGCATAACCAATGTATCTTAAATTACATTATTGATTAATTAATTAGGTCATAATATTTATAGAACTTGAGGTTTATCCATGATATATTTTTTTTCTAAACGAGTCAATAAAATATGATAAACTTAATTCTCAATCCAAAAAAGTACTTTCCTAAGCCTAAAAATCTAAAATATTACATTAAAATATTATTTTCTCATTTCCACCTTTCCTTTTGAATAAACTAATGAATTAGAATTATAAATGGGATTTAAAGTCTTAAACCCATTATATTATATTTATATATGGTTTATAATGTAAAAAATTCACTAATACATGTTTTATCTTTGATATAATATTTTATTCTAAAAATACTCCTCTCCTCATGTATAAATAGCCCCTCTCCATTCCCTTGAAGAAAACTCCTCCCACCTATTCCGTATACCAATCTCTATCCGAATCCTCCCTCTAAATCCCCTTATAATACTTAGGGACATTCTGAATCAATCCAACTCCAATCATCAATGGAGTTATAGTATCGTACAAGAGAAGCTATACTGAGGAGAGAGCAAGTCTCTATTAACTCTTCCCACTATTCTTATTCTCTTTCTTATTTCTCAAAATTCATTTCAAAATCACATGATATAAAATTAATTATGTAGTAATTTAATATTATATTAATTACAGTAACCTAATATAATTATCATATTTATGACAAATAAAAATGTCATACTTCTCTTTCCTACTCTTTTGACAACGTCACATTAAAGGTCGATTAACTACCTACAGAGACATTACCAATACAATTATTGTAACACCCGAGACTTTTATGTTATCATCAAAGGAATCTTTCACTACACACAACAGTTGCTTCATTTTCTTTACACGCAATCGCGACCTTCCTCGATAGCTTACGTCGTACGCAATACCGAGTTTTACTAAACAACGATATACTATTAAAATATTATTAAAACTAGCCGTTATGAATAGTAATAACCACTTTTTGAAATTTTATTAATTTTATTTTTCAAAATGTAATTCATTTTTGGATTCAGAATATCGAAATTATCCTAGGGTGAAATTTTAGTATTTTTCTGAAAACATTCAATTTTTGATGAATAGTGAAACCACTAAGTGGTAGTTAAAAAAACTAAATTTTTCATAAAACTTAATTTTACCGCTTCTGTGAGTGGAATTTCAAAAATCCGAGACACACGGTTGATTTCATTAAGTAAAATGTGGTTCAATGAGGTGAAAATAATTTTTGGTGAATAGTAACTTTTTACTTTTATTCACCACGGTTAAAAGTAAATAGGGTAATTAAGGGTAAAAATGATATTATTATTACCCTAACACATGTCCTAATTCTATTGGATAAGTGTAATTCTACCAAAAAAACCTTAGGAATAAAATATGACCATTTAGGCCCACTTGGATTAGATTAGGAAATTTATTATTAATTTATTTAAAGATGGGTTAAAATAGTTAAAATAAAAGTTCAATAAGAAAATCATTTTTAATATAGGATTATACATAAGATAAATTCGACTATAGATATTAATTAGAAAACTACGAATATTTACTACATAAGGATATTTTATTTCTAATTTTTAGACTTTACATATGTTAATTTATTTATGACACAAAGATGATGCAGTAATTATCTTATAAATGAAATATTGAAATAATTTATGTTATAAATACCCAAATAAATGCAATTTTAGACTTTTTATGAATTAAAATAATTTTATATGTTAATATGACATGTTATTATTGATTTAATTAACTTTTTTCGAGCTAATAATTCTGTTATGATTTTAACAAAAAATCAATTACTAAATAGTGTCAAAATTGACATAAAATAGTTTTTAAAACAAATATTATATTATTAATTGTTATTTTATTCCTAAAAATCTAAGGTTTAGAAAAATGACTTAGATAAGGTTATATATATTAATAATAAACAACTTGGGGTTCGTTTGGCTTGTTATAGTAAGTTTATTAACCTTATAGTATAAGAACAAAAGAAGACACGGTAAAAGTAAAATTATTTCACTTAATGTTAAATCTAAATGATAAGGTTAAAATAGGAACCTAAACTTGTCTAAATTCTATTGGATGAGAGGATTTCGACCCATACCCACCTTATCTTATAAATATATCAATTTGGAGCTATTAAAAACCGAATTTGACTTTATAATAAAATAATAGTTTTAGTTATTCCAAAGGTGCCCCTCTCTTCCCTTATAAAAGAGAACCTCCTCCCTCTCCTCCTCACATATATTTGAGCCTTCAAGCTCGGCCAAACCGTGCCAATTTCTCCTCCCCACTTCCCTAGAAACATCCTAGAGGTTCTTGTATTCTTCAAAGACCTATTTTATTGCCCTAAAAGGAGGTCTCAAAGAAGCACTTCAAAGAAGAGGTAATGTCCGTTACCAATTCTTTCAACTTTATTTCTTCTTCCACTTCTTCTTATTTAGTTTTTTCATTATGAAGTAATAACATCAGTATCACTCATATACTGATATGTTATTATAAGTATGAAACAACCCTATTTCACCATCTATCCATCCTACGGAAAACGAAATCACCGCGCGTGCGTACGTACGGAATACCGTCTCCACGCCGTGGTGTAATCTATTTTCCACCACCACCATACTTGGATGGGTATAATGGTGTAAATAATGTCTATATATGACTATTGTAAAGTTATATTGATTCTGAAATAGTATACATACACTCCAATAATATTCCACGATCATGGGAATGATATCATCGCTCATGCGTACGTACGGAATACCGTCTCCACGATGTGATGCGACTCGTTCTACATGATTTTCATTGCATAATGATTACATAAATGAATTGAGTGAATAAATATGATATATATTACAATAATACCATTATGGAAATGAGGTATCGATAAACTAAAAAGAAAAATAAGAATTTATTCGACAAGACACACATAAGAACAAAAAGTAATAAACACCCGAATAACAAGTAGTAATGAAATTTTACAAATAAGAAGCTAAGAATATGACCATATATGATATCATAATAATAATTATGACTCTGGAATAATTCAATGACATTATTTAAATCATTATACAAGAGGTTCAGACACTTACGAAGCAAATCAGACCTAAGGTAAGGGAAAATATCACAATCTCATTTTTATCCGAGATTGTTTATAATTTGGTATTTACTAGGGTGTAATTTATCATCCACATCCATGTTTCCTCAATATGTAATATTTATATTATTCTACAATAGTTTATATCCAATTTTACCCTTCGTTGGGTTTTTAGTAAAAGATATGAAAGGAATCTTTTCTCATTTTTCATATGAGGTACTTTTTGACTTTTTCGACAAAAGTACGAGAAGAATGTTTTTTTAACTTATACGGCATGAATTAATTTTTAAAACATTATTTTCAAGAATCTTCCTTTACAAGTTTTCAAGTTTATTTTTAATCAACTTCTTTTAGTTTAAAATTTTATTACATGTTAAGAAAGGAAATTTTTTTTGAAGTAGAAAGGATATTTTCCTCAAGAATGGAGTTCAAGTGTTTTATCAAAATTATTTTCCATCTAAGATAATATAGGGTTCTATTTCTATCCCTATTATTACATTGATTTGATTATGTTGTGATGGAAATATTTTTATTAATTCCTTTATCTTATATGAATTTTTTTATGATGTCATGATGTTTAAGATTCCCATTTTTATTACATGGGTTATGCTATGATGTATGGTTTATGATTTTGTGGAACACATAAGAATGGTATCATTATGAGATGGGTGGGACCTATATCTCCCTCCAATTCATTGGGTAAAGATTTTATATCTCATGAGATAGACATGGCTGGAATGGCAGGTTAAACCGGTTCAGTGAAACAGGACTGAAAAGAGGAGTGAACTCGGTTCAGAAATGGACTTTGTCCACTAAGATAGTATTGGAAATGAGTCTTGACTAATAAGAAATGATTCTCTATGATTATGTATGTATGACACAAAGTTTCATGTTTTATGTTATGATTATTGGGATTACATTTCACTACTATGATTTATCTCATGTTATGAAATTATGATCTCTTTTGCAGGTTAAGATTTCCAAAAAGTTATGTTCTTATGTATATGATGTGATTGATATTTGTTTTGTTTACCCTTACTGAGAATTTGAGCTCACACTTTTGTATGTTTTATTTCCCCAGGCCAGGAAGAAGGTTATTAAGTAGGATATTCCAAAAAGAAACTCTAGATATCATGAAATAAATGGGAGGCAAAGTAGATGCTTTATGAACCAGTTGTTTATGTTTCCCAGTTTCTAAAGAAACTATACCTATACAGTCCTTTCCTGGTTTTGTTATATGTTGTAATAAGTGTGCTTAAATTTTGAAGTACTAACAATGTATGTAAAGTATGGGTTGTCATAGTTGGTATCAGAGGAAATGTATAGTCAACCTTTGGAAACTAGGATGTGAAAGCCTTAGTAGCATAGAACACAATCTTAGTGTTTTAGAAATGGCCATGAATAACCTAGGATAAAACCTTAAGTGTGAAATTTTATTCTTGATTATGTGGTTTTCCTATTATAATTAGTGTTGATCACACTATTCTTCTTGGATTTAGTCAATGGCTGGAACCCGAAGTAACCGTGTTAATGCGGAATGCGACGGGCAATGCAATGATTGCCCCCTGAGCAACCAAACGTTATGGGACCTGGAATGAAAAATCTTGTAGCCATGATCACACAACTTTATCAAGCTATGAATCATGCAGTACTTCCAAATGAGCAAAGGAAGGATCAATATTCTGTTGAATCCTTCATGAGGCAGCGTCCACCTTCTTTCAGTGGGTCTTCTGATCCACTTGTTGCTGAACAATGGATCAGTACTACTGAAAAGATATTTTCAGTTCTTCAATGTTCTGAACATGATAAATTCATCTTAGCAGTGTATTGTTTGGAAGGTGATGCTGATCAATGGTGGAATATTATCAAGAATATGAGGAAAAGAGATGAAATTGAGTCCATGGAATGGGACGAGTTTGAGAACTTATTTTTTAATAAGTACTTCCCTCGTATTCTCCAAACAAAGATGGAGAAGGAGTTTCTTGAACTGAAGAAAAAGGATGATGAATCTGTTGGTACCTATGAAGCAAATTTTACAAGACTTGCAAGGTACGCTTCTGGTATTATTATCCAACCTAAGAGTAAGATTGATCGATTCTTTAGCGGCTTAAAACCAAGTCTTTGAATGGCGTTAGACGTAAGAGACTTTAATAGCTATGAGGAAATCGTTCTATGTGCTCTCAAAGTCGAGATGGAGATTGGAGTAACCCATCAGTCATATGGGTTTGATAAGAAGAGGAAAATGGAATTCAAAGGAAAATCTAAAGAACACACTGAAAAGAAGATGAGTTTTCCCTTATGTTCAATGTGTGGAAAGAAACATGGAGGGAGTTATCTTAAAGTGACAAGTAAATGTTTCAAATGTGGAAAGGAAGGTCATCAGGAATTTGAATGCCGCAATGATGGGAAGAAGATGTCTAATGATGCAAACAAAGGAAGGGATACACAGAATAAACATACTACACTTCAATGTTTCAAGTGCAAGGAGATGGGGCATTATGCCAATCAATTCCTAAATCCACGGGTTGATGATGATGGTCGACGTCAAAAAAACTTAAGGCTAAAGACAAAGGAAAGTCACATGCAATTTCTATCAGCGATGTGAAGTATGGTAATGATGTGGTGAAAGGTACACTTACCATCCACTTTAAAGTAGCAAATGTTTTATTTGATTCTGGATCCACCCACTCCTTTATTTATGAAGAATTTTCTAAGGATATCACCGTATTACCTCAACAATTAGACATTGAGTTAGCCGTGACAACCCCTAATGGCACAACAGTCACATCAAAATTTTATAATTCTTCTCCGATTGAAGTTTGTGGGAAAGTGCTTCCAGCAAATATTGTGATCCTTCCTACTGTGGAATTTGATGTGATTCTTGGCATGGATTGGATTTCTCTACATGGATCTCATATAAATTTCCAAATAAGGGAAGTCACATTTCATATTCCAGATCAAACTATGATCGTCTATCGATGCAAGGATGAACATAACCTTCCAGTGGAAATTTCTTCCATTTTATGGGTATTGATTACACTAAATGAAGGTTATTTATCTCAAATGTTTGGTGAGAAATTCACGATTAAGAATATTCCCATTGTACGGGAGTTTGATGATGTCTTTCCAGAGGAATTACCGGGTCTTCCACCAAATCGTGAAGTTGAGTTTTCAATAGAACTCGTACCGGGTGCTTTTCGCATTTCAAAGACACCTTATAGAATGACACCAATTGAGTTGCAGGAATTGAAGAAACAACTCCAAGAGAATCTTGATAAGGGGTTCATATGCCCTAGTGCGTCACCTTGGGGAGCACCTATTCTGTTTATTAAGAAGAAAGATGGATCAATGAGACTCTACATTGATTATCGAGAACTTAAAAAGATCACTATCAAGAAAAATATCCTCTCCCACGCATTGATGACTTATTTGACCAACTATGCGGAGCGCAATACTTTTCCAAGATTGATCTTCGTTAAGGGTATCATCAATTAAGGGTCAAAAGGGAGGATATACCAAAGACGGCTTTCTGTACAATGTATGGACACTATGAATTTATAGTGATGCCATTTGGTCTTACTAATGCCCCTGCTATCTTCATGGATCTGATGAATAGAGTCTTTAGAGACTATATTGATCAGTTTTTGGTAGTCTTTATAGACGATATTCTTGTCTATTCAAAGAGCAAGGAAGAACATGAAGATCACTTGAGAATTATATTGAAGACCCTGAGAAAATAAAATCTTTATGCCAAATTTACCAAGTGTGAATTTTGGCTTCAAAAAGTTTCATTTTTGGGTCACATAATCTCAAAAGAGGGGATATCTGTGGATCCAGAAAAAACAGAGGTTATCGAAAGATGGTCGAGACCAACAACAGTGACTGACATCCGAAGGTTTCTTGGTTTGGCTGGATATTATCAATGTTTTGTGAATGATTTTTCACGATTATCTAATCCACTCACCAAGTTGACTCGGAAAGGAGTTAAGTTTGTTTGGAAGGAGGAATGTGAAGAAAATTTCAAGGAGTTGAAAAGACGGTTATCCAGTGCACCTGTGCTCACATTGCCTTGTAGTGGAGAAAAGATTGTGATCTACAGTGATGAATCCAAGAAGGGTTTGGGGTGTGTTATTATGCAAAATGATATGGTGATAGCTTATGCCTCACGACAGTTGAAAATACATGAGAAAAATTACCCAACTCATGATTTGGAGTTAGCTGCGGTAATATTTACATTAAATATTTGGAGGCATTATCTTTATGGAGAAAGGTGTGACATTTATACTGATCATAAAAGTTTAAAGTATGTTTTCACACAAAAGGAGCTGAATATGCGCCAAAGAAGATGGTTGGAGCTGATTAAGGATTACGACTGCTCAATCCATTACCATCCTGGAAAAGCAAACAAGGTGGCAGATGAATTAAGTCGACAAGACCATGCCAGTTTATCCATGATGAGGATCACAAAAGATCCAATATTTATGGATTTACAAAGGATGGATCTTGGAATTATAATGAAAGGGGAAAAATCATATCTTTCTCAAATGAATGTTCAACCATCTATACATGTGAAGATTAAAGAGGCACAGAAAGAAGATGTAGAGTTACAAAAGATGGTGAGAAATGTTCTTGAATTCAACCTTGATTGTGATGGGATAATAAAGTTCAGGAATCGGGTTTGTGTTCCTACTATCCCCGAATTAAAGAAGGAGCTGCTAGATGAGGCTCATAGTTATTCATTCTCTATTCATCCTGGAAGCATGAAGATGTATAGGGACCTGAAAGAGTACTTCTGGTGGGATGGCATGAAAAGAGATGTTGCTGAATATGTCTCTCGATGCTTGGTTTGTCAGCAAGTTAAAGCTAAGAGACAGAAGTCTAAGGGGATGTTACAACCATTACCCATACCCCGAATGGAAATTGGAAAACATAACTGTGGACTTTGTCACCGGACTTCCTAAAACATCCAAAGGAAATAATGCTATATGGGTCATAGTTGATCGTCTTACAAGGTCTGCACACTTCATCGCTATTAGAGAGGATTTCTCTCTGAATCAACTTGCGAGGATATATGTAAAGGAATTGGTAAGATTGCATGGAGTACCACTTTCTATTATATCTGATCAGGATCCGAGGTTTACCTCAATGTTCTGGCGAAGTCTTCAGCATACTCTGGATATAGAGTTAAGTTTCAGCACTGCTTATCATCCTCAGACAGACGGTCAGTCTTAGAGAACAATTCAAACTCTAGAAGATATGTTGAGAGCTTGCTCTATGGATTTCAAAGGTGGTTGGGGTCAATACCTACCTTTGGTGGAATTTTCTTATAATAAAATCTTTCACTCCAGTATTCAGATGGCTCCTTATGAAGCTCTCTATGGAAATAAATGCAGGACTCCAACTTGCTGGGATGAAGTTGGGGAAAGAAAGATATTAGGACCTGATCTCGTTGATGAAATGGCAGAAAAGGTTAGATCTATTCAACAACACATAAGAGCAGCTCAGAGTCGACAGAAAAGTTATGCCGACAACCGAAGAAACGACCGAGAGTTTGAAGTGGGTGATAAAGTGTTCTTACGAATATCTCCCTAGAAGAGGGTCATGAGATTTGGAAAGAAGGGGAAGTTGAGCCCTAGATATATCGGTCCTTTCGAAATACTGGATCATGTTGGGAAGGTAGCTTACCGATTGGAGCTTCCACCGAATCTCTCTCAAGTTCACGATGTGTTCCATGTATCTCTCCTGATAAAGTACATACCCGATCCTCACATGTACTCAGCTCAGAAGTTGTACCGCTGGAGCAAGATCTTAATTATGAAGAACAACCGATAGAGATTCTGGATCGTAGCGAAAAAGTCCTACGAAACAAGACCACTCGATTGGTGAAAGTTTTATGGAGGAACCACCAATTAGAAGAAGCTACATGGGAGCTTGAGGATATGATGAGGGAGAGGTATCCTCATCTATTTGTTACAAAGTGATGAATTTCGAGGGTGAAATTCATTTTAAGGGGGGTAGAATGTAACACCTGAGACTTTTATGTTATCATCAAAGGAATCTTTCACTACACACAACACTTGCTTCGCTTTCTTTACACCCAATCGCGACCTTCCTCGATAGCTTGCGTCGTACGCAATACCGAGTTTTACTAAACAACGATATACTATTAATATATTATTAAAACTAGCCGTTATGAATAGTAATAACCACTTTTTTAAATTTTATAAATTTTATTTTTCAAAATGGACTTCATTTTTGGATTCGGAATATCGAAATTAACCTAGGGTGAAATTTTGGTATTTTTCTGAAAACTTTCAATTTTTGATAAATAGTGAAACCACTAAGTGGTAGTTAAAAAACTGATTTTTTCATAAAATATAATTTTACCGCTTCTGTGAGTGGAATTTCAAAAATCTGAGAGACACGGTTGATGTCAGTAAGTGAAATGTGGTTCAATGAGATGAAAATAATTTTTGGTGAATTGTAACTCTTTACTTTTATTTACCACAGTTAAAAGTAAATAGGGTAATTAATGGTAAAAATGATATTATTATTACCCTAACACATGTCCTAATTATATTGGATAAGTGTAATTCGACCCAAAACAACCTTAGGAATAAAATATGACCATTTAGGCCCACTTGGATTAGATTTGGACATTTATTATTAATTTATTTAAAGAAGGGTTAAAATAGTTAAAATCAAAGTTTAATAAGAACATCATTTTTAATATAGGGTTATACATAAGATAAATTATACTATAGATATTCATTAGAAAGATAATAATATTTCCTACATAATGATATTTTATTTGTAATTTTAGACTTTAAATATGTTAATTTATTTAGGACACAAAGATGATACAGTAATTATCTTATTAATGAAATATTGACATAATTGATGTTATAAATACCCAAATAAATGTAATTTGAGACTTTTTATTAATTACACTAATTTTATAGGTTAATATGACATGTTATTAACCTTATAGTATAAGAACACAAGAAGACACGATAAAAGTAAAATTATTTAACTTAATGTTAAATCTAAATGATAAGGTTAGAATAGGAACCTAAACTTGTCTAAATTATATTGGATGAGAGGATTTAGACTGATCCCCACCTTAGCTTCGAAATATATCAATTTGGAGCTATTAAAAACCGAATTTGACTTTATAATAAAATAGTAGTTTTAGTTATTCCAAAGGTGCACCTCTCCTCCCTTATAAAAGGGAACCTCCTACCTCTCCTCCTCACACCAATTTGAGCCTTCAAGCTCGGCCAAACCCTGCCAATTTCTCCTCCCCACTTCCCTAGAAACATCCTAGAGGTTTTGGTATTCTTAAAATACCTATTTCAGTTCTCTAAAAGGAGGTCTCAAAGAAGCACTTCAAAGAAGAGGTAATGTCCGTTATCGATTCTTTCAACTTTATTTCTTCTTCCACTTCTTCTTATTTAGTTGTTTCATTATGAAGTAATAACATTAGTATCAATAATATAATGATATTTTATTATAAGTATGAAACAACCCTATTTCACCATCTATTCATCCTACAGAAAACGAAATCACTGCGCGTGCGTACGTACGGAATACCGTCTCCACACCGTGGTGTAATCTATTTTCCACCACCACCTTACTTGGATGGGTATAATGGTGTAAATAATGACTATATATGACTATTGTAAAGTGATATTGATTCTGAAATAGTATACATACACTCCAATACAATTCTACGATCATGGGAACGATATCATCGCTTGTGCGTACGTACGGAATATCGTCTCCACGATGTGATGCGACTCGTTCTACATGATTTTCATTGCATAATGATTACATAAATAAAATGAGTGAATAAATATGATATATATTACACTAATACCATTCCAGAAATTAGGTATCTATAAACTAAAAAGAAAAATAAGAATTTATTCGACAAGACACGCATAAGAACAAAAAGTAATAAACACCCGAATAACAAGTAGTAATGAAATATTACTAATAAGAAGATAAGAATATGACCATATATGATATAATAAAAATAAGAATGATTATGGAATAAGTCAATGACATTATTTGACTCATTATACAGGAGGTTCAGACACTTACGAAGCAAATCAGACCTAAGGTAAGTTAAAATATCACAATCTCATTTTTATCCGAGATTGTTTATACTTTGGTATTTACTGGGGTGTATTTTATCATCCACATCCATGTTTCCTCAATATGTAATATTTATATTCTTCTACAATAGTTTATATCCAATTTTACCCTTCGGTGAGTTTTTAGTAAAAGATATGAATGGAATCTTTTGTCATTTTTCGTACGAGGTACTTTTCGAATTTTCCGACAAAAGTACGAGAAGAATGTTTTTTAACTTATATGGCATGAATGGATTTTTAAAACATTATTTCCAATAATCTTCCTTTACAATTTTTCGAGTTTATTTTTAATCAACTTCTTTTAGTTTAAAATTTTATTACATGTTAATAAAGGAAAAAATGTTTTTGAAGTAGAAAAGATATTTTCCTCAAGAATGGAGTTCAAGTGTTTTATCAAAATTAAATTTCATCTTAGATAATATAGGGTTCTGTTTCTATCCCTATTATTACATTTATTTGATTATGTTGTGATGGAAGTATTTTTATGAATTCCTTTATCTTATATGAATTGTTTTATGATGTCATGATGTTTAAGATTCCCATTTTCATTACATGGGTTATGCTATGATGTATGGTTTATGATTTTGTGGCACACATAAGAATGGTATCATTATGAGATGGGTGGGACCTATATCTCCCTCCAATGCATTGGGTAAAGATTTTATGTCTCATGAGATAGACATGGCTGGAACGGCAGGTTAAACCAGTTCAATGAAACATGACTGAAACGAGGAGTGAACTCGGTTCAGAAATGGACTTTGTCCACTAAGATAGTCTTGGTAATGAGTCTTGACTAATAAGAAATGATTTTCTATGATTATGTGTGTATGCCACAAAGTTTCATGTTTTAAGTTATGATTATTGGGATTACATTTCACTACTATGATTTATCCCATGTTATGAAATTATGTTCTCTTTTGCAGGTTAAGATTTCCAAAATTTATGTTCTTATGTATATGATGTGATTGATATTTCTTTTGTTTACCCTTACTGATCATTTGAGTGCACCCTTTTGTATGTTTTATTTCCCCAGGTTAGGAAGATGGTTATTAAGTAGGATATTCCAAAAAGGAACTCTAGATATGATGAAATAAATGGGAGGCAAAGTAGACGCTTTATGAACCAGTTGTTTATGTTTCCCACTTTCTAAAGACACTATACCTATACGGTCCTTTCCTGGTTTTGTTATATGTTGTAATAAGTGTGCTTAAATTTTGAAGTACTAACAATGTATGTAAAGTATGGGTCGTTATAATCATTATAACAAAATTCATGGATATTTAGTATTAATTATATATAATTTATAAATAATTAATTTCATTTATTATAATTCATTTTATTTAACCATACATTTCTATAAATTACTTTGAATGAAAATAGAGAAATTAAAGAGAAACGAGAATTTTTAAGAAAAAAATGATATTAAAACGCTTCAATTTAATCAACAGAAATTAAGAAATATAATCCAATAATTATAATTAATAAATAGTTGTATAAATGACCATAATTCACTTCTGAATCACTATTTTAAAAAATATATGTTTATTATGTAGGAGCCTTAATTTTATGAAATAAGGAGGGAATTAAGGTAATGGGATTCTCAAATCTAACTCATTTTCATTGGGTTATATCTCTTTAATGACATATTTGGTATTAATAATCCTCTAATGTTCTTTAAATATCATTTCATTATTCTCTAATTTTCTTTTCGAGGATATACATGTCTCTTACTTGATTTTATGACAAATACAAACATTTTCTAAAAGAAATGTTCTTTCCAAAAACACATCTTTTACTCCTCTTGAGTTGTTTATTCTTCACTCAATAATGATAATGATTATGCAAAATATTTTATCCCCTATTCATTTAAGAACCTCATGTTTATTCATAATTTTTTAATGAATTACTTATGAAACCTAATCCTTTCCATGGGTTATTTCATGTTTATGATTGTTATACATTCTATGTTCCATGCATGATTATATAAATATTACTATGTGATGGGTGGGCCTAGAATTATATAGCCCTCCAATTAACTAGTTAATGTGGTGTATCTCATGAGATAATATGTATTATTCGTGAACATGCTACTAGCTTTGTTCAAAAAGATGATTTCATGACTATGCACATTTGTTATGCATAAACCTGATGCTATCTTTGTTCAAAAAAATGTGTGTTATTTGACCAATAAGGCATAATGTTTCAGTTTTGTACATTTATACATTCCATTACTTTATCAAATGTTTCCCTCATGATATTGGTAATTATTATATTCTTATGATATAATGATTATTCTCACCCATGTTATATCAATTCATGTTCCTTATTCATCCTCTTACTGGGCTTTTAGCTCACCCCTTTCTTTGATGTCTATACTCAGGTGATTTATTGTTTTAAGGAGAAAACATGGGCCACTAATAATATTGAGAAGAAGGAATTAAATAATGGTTATGTTCTATTATGTTAAAGTTATGTATGATATGGATTTACCAAAGACACTAAACCTTTGGATCCTGGATTTGTATATCAATTATGTTGTTTATCTTAAGAATGATGTAATATTAATGTAAGAAAAACAAAGGGTCTCTATAATTTGGAATATATTCTATGTATTTTATCATTCTCATTTCATTTCTTAAATTTTATTTTTTTTATTGTAGGTGAAAGATGCTGGATGTAGGCAGGTTGACCATTTGTTTTATGACATTCTTTAGAAGGCAGTCATGATGGTTCTTTGTTTCTATGGTATGTTTATATTTTTTAACTTATTATATGACAATTTTGATTTATCATGTTCAGTTTTAATTTTTGTATTTTTTTTTCTACAGTTGATGAGATGATGTGGTCAGTTCCAGTTGATGAGATGATGTTGAGGTAGATGGATGCAGTGGAGGTTGTGGGATATACATATATTGGACATGAATTGTTGTTGTTGTACATATTTTATATATACATATTGATAACTGAGGTATGGGTTGATTGAGGTTATGAGTTGATTGAGGTCATGGTGATTGAGGTTATGGTGATTTATGTTGTATGTATATATGAATGTGGATATATAATGTATGCATGATCATTTTAATATGCATTTATGTTTTAGTTTATTGTATGTCAGTGTTTACATTTATATTTTTTTATTAAATATATTTTAAAAAATTAAATTTTAAGAAAAATATTTATCATTAGTTGATAATAACAACTTATAAATAAATTTATTATAACCACTGCTAAACATAACTACCACTGATATATGTAGTAGCAATTAGATTCATTTTATCTATTTTATTTTTGTGTTATTTTTTTTAAATCACCACTAAATAAAATAGAAACTACCACCAAATTACCCAAAAAACGACACATAAAAAAACTACCATTAAAAAATAATAACTTCTTCTAAATTATTATCGATCGTAAAATAAGTGGTGGTTTTAATGAAAACTGCTAAAAAATTTATAGATAGTTTAATCTACCACCAATATAAACAATAACCACTGTTAATACAACCTTTTTTAGTGAAATAAAACTAAAATAAAAAATAAATAAGGACAACACCTAATAGTCCTAAGATAATATGATACTGATCCTTAGAAATAGTGCCAAAAATTTAATAGGGAGTAAAGGGAGACATTAATTTCAATGAGATATCGAATTTATAAATTTATAAAATAACTCAAACCAACTACTAAAAATGGAATAGCATGTGGCATGTTCTACATTAAACCCATAATGATGATTTTAGTAGAGTTAGGAAGATTAATTGAATGAGGGAGGACTAGGTAAACAAAGTTAAAACGAAATTCAATTTGAGAAATCATTCCAAGTTCAGTAATTCTAACTGCATGTACTTGTGAAGAAAAATGAAAGATTACATAGCCGTATTTGTTATCAGGGTTAAGTCTAAGAGAATACTTGGTGTTGGTACCCTATATCTAACCCAAAAATTACCCTTATAATATTATCAATTACTTTGGATTATTAATAAATTAGATTAATCTATACCATGTTTAAATATAATCATCCAAACCATGCAATGATAATGCATAATTTCAGATAATTAGTTTTTACACTAAATAATACCTCTTAATTCATGTAAACAATGGTTATGTGATATGGATGAGAAAGGTATAATGAAATAATTATGCATGAAAGAACCCTAAAAATAAATTAGAAAAATTAAATAATATTTACTAACAAACTCCCCATTATTTTATGTCACTCACAAGAGAACTTACCACCTCATTCTATCAATGAGGGATAAACAAATAATCTATAAAAAATAAGTAGTAGTAGTATATATGGGGAGTAGAAAAACTTCTAAAATATTTCCATTATTTAACCTCAGCCTACAGGTTCTCATCCCCCCTTCAGTAGCAACGAGCCCCTTGTATTTATAGGAATAAGAAACCCTCAAACTCCAGCCATTCATTCTCAAAATATCTCCTTCTAAAGCACATGAGGATATGAGATCCAACCACCCCAAAAACCTTTGAAATCAGAGAATGTCATATAATTTTAAAAATCCTTGAATTCAATATTCATGGAATTTATGGAACAAAATATATTTTCATGCATCACCTATGCCTTTACATGGTTAGGACATGAACTAGCTTCTTAAAAACATGATGAAACACCTTGAAACTCTCCACTTCTTATAGAAAATTCCATGACACTAACTAATCCTGGAGTGGTATGAAACATGTGCGAAAAACATGCCACAAAATTGTCTCCACACTTGCAACATGACAACTTCCCATCACTGAAATAAATACTTTTTAAATTTAGAAATTTTTAAAAGTCATACGAACTCATCAAAATTTATACAATGTCTTCTTTATGATGTAAACTGTATGGCGTGGTGTGAGATTTCATCTTTATCTTCTTCGCTATGAATACATGGATCCTCAAACCATTTTAGTGGATTTCACAAGAACCAATGACACTCTTATGATGCTTTTGGACTTCTTAGAGGTGGTGCAATGGCTTGAATTGAGCAGACCATTGTCCTCCTACTTAAACTCTTCTGCATAATGCCTCCTTACATCACGCATTCCTCTTGTGAACTCTTTGATACCGTATTCATGTACCGAACCATGCCTGAATCCCTTATGTTCCAAGTAGCCTATGTCCATGTTCACATACCTTCCTTTTTTAGTTGAGTGTTAAGGACTTTTTAAAACATCAAACAAACAATTCGTTTTCTTTGTAAAAAATAGACTCCAAAACACACACACACACATTTAATTATTTTATCTTAAAAAATTTCTCTAATTAGTTATTACCCATAAAATAATTAAAACTATGATTAACAGTACTAGAAATATTCCCTTTATCAGCACAAAAATTTTATTTTAACAGTTCTAAAAAAGCGCTGTTAATCACAACAATGATAGAGTGGGGGATTTATCTATGCTAAAAAAGCTCTGATAAAGAAACCCTTTGATCAATGATATTTTATCACTGATAAAGGCCTAGCCTCCTGTAAACTGTTGTTAATATAACAACACAGCCATAAGAAAAACCTATAATTTCAAATGATATATATATACAACCATTAATTTCAAACAATACTATAATTTAAAACAATGATATATACATTTAATTGACATCATGAATAAAAAATACCCACACATGGTATATACAAAAAAAATATATTTACATTTCAAAGAAATTTATTCTTATAATTAAATTTAAAATTATCCAACAAACATTTTAAAATATTAATATTTAAATTTTTGATTCCAATCATACCCTCTCCAAAATGTCTACCCATGATATTAGTTTCTAAACAAATAATCTCAACCTAAGAAAAAGATTCTACCTATATAAGAAAACAAATATCTTGTTAGTAGTACTATAAAGAAATAAATTAAACATTAATATGAAAGAATATATTAATAAAATGTCAATATTTAATAAAAATGACACATGTTGAGTTATATTGGTCACACCATGTGTCCTATTAAGGTGGGGTTGATTCCTACACATCAAAAATGAGTTATAGATCATTTTCCTAAAATATCAAAACAATCTGAATATGTTTTCTCTGTTTTGAGTATGTCACTTGTTCTTTTACAAAAATTAATGTCAATTTTATATAATGACACATTTGGAGTTACACCAGTCACATAATGAATTAGATTGAGGTTTGGATGATTCATACCTATCAAAAATTACTGATGGATTGTTTTCATAAAGTATCAAAATAATCTGATTTTTTTCTTAGTTTTCAATATGGAAGTTGTGTATTTTTACTAAAATGTCTTTTCAAACATGAAAACGCATTATGAGTCATATCGGCTGCATTGTGCATCATTTTTATATTAGAATACCTAATACATTTTAGAAATAACTTATTCATCATTTTCCCTAAATTATCAACATAATCAGAGTGCATGTTACTGGTTTTCAGTGAGTGACACATTTTGAACTAAAATTTCAATTTTAAACTGATAACGGACACTTTTTGTCATACCGGTATCACCGTGCATTGGATTGAGGTGAGATTAACTCCTACACATCATAGATGACTCATGGATCATTTTTTTAATGTATCAAAACAATATGAATGCATTTTCTTAATTTTTAGTTTGTCAATTTTTGTTTTTATATAAATTAATGTCAATTTTAAATAAAAAGAGACGCTTTGAGTTATACTGGCCACACAGTGCATTGTATTATGGTAAGGCTGACTCCTAAACATAAAAAACAACTCATGGATTATTTTAATAAATTATCAAAATAATTTTAAAGTGTTTTCTCAGTTTTTAGTATGTCACTTGTTGTTTTTACTTAAATTAATGTCAATTTTAAATAAAAATATACACTTTGAGTTATACCGATAGAACCGTAAATTATATTTTCGTAAGACTGATTTGAAAATGTCAAAAATGACTAAAATATCATTTTCCTAAAATATCAATACAATCTTAATGTGTTTTTTTGGTTTTTAGTATGCCACCTGTTGTTTTTACTTAAATTAATGTCAATTTTAAATAAAAAGAGACACTTTGAGTTATATCAGATACACCATGAATCGTATGGAGGTGTGTCTAGTTCTTACACATAAAAAATTATTAATAGATCATTTTAATAAAATATAAAAAAAATATGAATGAGTTTTCTCAATTTTTAGTATGACAGTTCTGTTTTTTTACTAAAATGTCATTTCAAACTGGAAATACGCATTATGAGTCATACCAATAACATCATGAATTATTTTTATGTAACAATTATTCATATAAGTCAAAAATTACTTATGAATTTCTATCCAAAATTATCAATACAATCAGAGTGTGTTTTATTGGTTTTTAGAGAGTGACACGTTTTGAACTAAAATGTCAATTTTAAATTGATAACGGACACTTTTAGTCATACTGGTCACACCATATGTCATATTAAGATACAATTGAATCTTACATGTCAAAAATGACTCATGGATAATTTTACTAAAGTATCAAAACAATCCTAAATAATTTTCTCAAATTTCGGCATGTAACTGGTTATTTTTACTTAAATTAATGTCAATTTTAAATAAAAAGAGACAATTTGAGTTATAATGGCCACACCGTGAATTGTTTTTGAGGTTTTGATGAATCTAACACATCACAAATGAATCATTAATTATTTTCATAAAGTATCAAAACTATCCTAATGTGTTTTCTCAGTTTTTAGTATGTCACTTGTTGTTTTTACTGAAATTAATGTCAATTTTAAATAAAAAAAGATACTTTCAGTTATAACGACCACACAGTATGTCGTATTGAGGTGAGGCTGATTTATACACATAAAAAATGACTAAAGGATCATTTTACTAAAATATTAAAACAATAAAAATGTGTTTTTTTGGTTTTTAGTATGCCACTTGTTGTTTTTACTTAAATTAATGTCAATTTTAAATAAAAAAGGATACTTTGAGTTATACCGGCCTCACCATGCATCGTATTGAGGTGTAGTTAATTACTACACATCCAAAATAAATTGTAGATATTTTTAATAAAATATTAAAATAATCAAAACGTGATTTCTCAGTTTTCAGTATGCCAGTTGTGTTTTTTTTACTAAAATGTCATTTTAAACTGGAAACACATATTTTGAGTCATACCTATCACATTGTGCATTGGTTTGATGCGAGAATCCTTTATACATGTTACAAATGACTTATGGATCTATTTACTAAATTATGAATACAATAAGAGTGCATTTTCTTATTTTTCAACGAGTGATACATTTTGAACTAAAATGTTATTTTTAAACTAATAACAAACACTTTTTTCTATACTGGTCACACTATGCATCAGATTGAGGTGGGGTTGATTCCTACACATAAAAAATGACTGATGGATCATTTTATTAAAGTATCAAAACAATATTAATGAATTTTATTAGCTTTAATTATGTCACTTGTTCTTTTTACTAAAAGCAATGTCAATTTTAAAAAAGACACTTTGAGTGATACCGATCACTTGTTCTTTTTTCTCAGTTTTGAGTAGGTCAGTTTCTCTTATACCAAATATATTAACCTATAAATTTCATAAATAGATATCAAATGTTAGTATATTAAAATTCCTTATATAATATAATTATCCATGATAGAATATTTTAGGTTTAGTGCTTTTAGAAACATTGAAACATAAAGAACTAGTTCAGAAGAGTCTCTCATTAAGTTATTATTTACTAGAAACCATCTTAGACATATCATTTCTAAAACATTTATTAATAACATAAGGGTACAAAAAATAATAAATGGTGATCATAGATTCTAAATAAGGGTAAAAATGGGATATATCAATGATTATATAAAGATAACATGAGCATAAAAAACTAAATAAGTATTAAATAAAAATGATAAGAAAATTAACTTACAAATAGTAGATAAAATGATGAAAAAAATAATTAATTACATAAAAAGACAGACTTCGAGTCATAACAACCACATCATGAATTTCCATGATTTCTATTTAATTTATTTTTCAAAATAGAAACATGTCATTGTTGACATTTATCATTTTACGTCAAGTTGCCTCCAATGCCTTTGAAGGAAAGTTGTAAATGCTGACAATCACTACAACAAAATCTCCATTTAGCGGCGTTTTTGTAGCGGCGGTTCCTAGAACCGCTGCTAAACCTTTTTTCAAAAAGAATTCATTGAAGTTTATAATAAACTGCCGCAAAACATTTTTTTAACAGCCCCGACCCTTCCCCCCACCCCGACCCTCCTCTTTCTCACCCAGCAACCGCGATTCCCCCGCCCCCCCGCTTCCCCCGCGACCGCGACCCCCCACGACCCCGACGACCCCGTGACCCCGGTGACCCCTTGACCCTAGTGACCCCGCGACCTCGGAGACCCCAGCCCCCCCGTGACCCTGGCGACCCTGCGACCCCGGTGACCCTACTTCCCCGGCGACCTATACGAACCCTAGGGTTTGATTTTTTTTTGTTTTGATATTAGTTATTTCTTTATTATTATTGTTTCTTATAATAAATTATAATGTTGTATTTATTGTATTGTATGAATATTTTTTCGTTTATGATTATTTGTTTTTCTATATATTGCATGTGATTTTTTATATGTGTTTGTTAGTTTTTTTTCTTAAGTAATTGTTTTTATATCTGCTTGACTGTTTGTGGTTGTTTGATACCATACTCATGGGTTTTGATGGCTCATGGTTATAATACATGCTTATATTATGGGTTATAATGGATTAAGGTATTACATGTACACATTTCCCTAGGTTGTGATGGCTTTAAGGCTATGTCATGTTTTTGGTTGTGATGGCTCAAGGTTATAACATGTGTCATTGAGGTAATGATGTGGAAATTTAGTGGATGTTGGGATGGTTAACACTAGTTGAGAGTTGGACTTTCTTGTTATGCTGATTTGATGATGATGATATAATTGACATAGGTTGAGAGTTGGGATTACCTATTTTCTAGCTAATATGATGATGTGACAGTGATGACTGACAGATGTTAAGAGTTGGGTTTTCTGTTTTGTCGAAAATATTGATGGTTTCCATATTATGGAAATTTTTATAAAGAGGCATAATTATTCGATTATGTTGTTATAAATATGGAATATATATATTATTGTTATAATTACAGGGAAATCAAAATACCCATTGCTGACTTTATTTTGATAATCCATTGGTTTAATATGATAATACCTTTATAGGTGATATGGTTAAAGATAGAAAATATATACTGTGTTACATTTCTTTTTAGCATAACCCATATTCTAGTATTGCTTAGTTGTTTCACATATGTCTATTATGGCATGTATATCTTGCATGGATATAGAAATACTTAAAAATATATTCCTACTGAGTACTCCCAAGTGTTCACCCCCTCTATTGTGTTCTTGAGTTGTTTTTCTGGACAAATCGATAGAGATTTTAGATGCTACTATTTGGGAAGACGGATTAGATCTTAAGAGGTCTTTGTTCATTGTTCTTGATGCATTATATTTATTATTATAAAGATTTTAATTTGTATGAAATTTTTTATTTATTTTATTTTTTATATATAAATATATATATTTTAAGTTGATTGGCGGTTCTATTTTTATACCTAGGAATATAAGAAGGTGATTCCTCTCATACCTGTCACCCCCTCTAATAATTTTCTTGTTTTGATGTTATATAATGTTCATTGATCTTTATTGATGAAATATTTCATCATGAATTTCCATGAATACCACCACTTATCAGGCCTCAAGACTATCCCTCACGTGGTTCTTGCCACTCCAAATTAACAATGTGTTGAGTTTTGTAAGCATCATAAGGTTTTCCCTAAACATTAATTATAATAGATTTATTCGATATTAGAGTTTTATATGAAGACTCTATAGAGAACATATGTTGGGGTTATTCCAAATTAACAATATGCTTTGGTTTTCATGGTAAAGTAGCTACCACATTGTTAGAACACTGTTTCTCTTTACCAAAGAAACATCCCCTATCCCAAAAACTAGAGGGTTCATATCTAACTCAGAGGCTCATCTTTATTATATTATGTTTATGTAATGTTACACTATTGTATATATGAATCTCTTTCTCTATTTAGTAGTAACTATGTGTTTTAATTATTTTTATTATTGTGTAGGCACATTGTGATATACATGGATAAAAGCTGGATCACATTACCGAGGAACACACCTCAGTATGTTAAGGGTTTGAATGAGTTTTTAGATTTTTCAATTTCTAATCGATCCGTTGGAGGGAGAATAAAATGTCCATGTCCTAAATGTAAATTTAGAACATCGTTGAAGAGAGATAAGGTTTATGAACATTTAATACTGAAGCAATTCCCTAGTCAATATTTGTGTTGGATTTGGCATAGAGAATCAAATGTTATATAAATATTGAGCACTATTGTTAATCTGCAGAATGAGGTCCCATGTTCGTCGACAATGGAAAATGAAATGAAAAACCTCATAAATGATGCATTTGGCACTGCAAGACACCACTATCAGCATCAAAACATATCAGAACAACCAGAAGTGGGTGCTAAAAATTGCAACGTGACAAGTGATATTTTTGAGACTATAACATAGGAAGATCAAGATTGTAACATATCATTGGATCATCCTCTTGATTCTGTGGAGCCAAATGTAAGAGAAAACCACCCTGAGGAAAATTTGTTTCATGATTTAGTTGACGATGGAAATCAAGAGTTGTATACTGGGTGTTTGAAATATTGAAAGCTTTCATTTCTACTGAAGTTGTACCATATCAAATGTTTATGTGGAATTACAAATAAGGAAATGTCCATGATATTGGAATTGATTCGTGATGCATTTCCTGAAGAAAAAATCCTAGAATCTTTTTATGATATGAAAAAAGTTGTTAACAAGCTTGGTCTGAATTATACAAAAATACATGTGTGTCCCAATGATTGTATGCTTTATTGGGGAGAGGATTCAAGTAGACATAATTTCAAGAAATGTTCTTCTTTTAGATGGCAGGAAAAGGGTGATGTTGGAAGTCTGAATGAACATAATTTCATGGAGAATAAGAAAATGAACACACCTACAAAGGTTTTTCATTACTTTCCTTTAAAGCCTCGATTGCAAAGATTGTTCATGTCATGGAAAACCGCTGAATACATGAAGTGGCATTCTGTAGATAATAAAAATGATGGGTTAATGAGACACCCATGATATTCTCAATTTTAGAAGAAATTTGATTCATTACATCTCGATTTCTCAGCTGATCCTAGGAATGTTTGAATGGGATTGACTGCTGATGGATTCAACCCATTTGGGACTTTGAGTACCAGTTATAGCATTTGACCAGTTGTTTTGATCCCTTATAATCTGCCTCCTTGGATGTGTATGCAAAAAAAATATTTTATCCTTTAGATGATTATTCCTGGAAAACAAATGCCTGGAAATGATATTGATGTATACTTGTAGCCTTTGATTGACAAATTGCAGGAGTTATGGAGCAACGGTGTTGAGACATTTGATGCTTCTTCTAAAACAATGTTCAAAATGCATGCTACTTTAATGTGGATCATTAGTGAATTCCCTAGGCTTGGGAATTAATCTAGTTGGAACACTTATAAGGGTTTGGCTTGTCCCATTTGTAACTTTTATTTTGAGCCCAAATGGCTACCTCACAGTAGAAAATGGTGCTTTTGTGTCATCGAAGATTTCTCGATTCATCTCATAGATTTCAGCTAAACATATTAAAATTTAATGGTTCCATTGATCGTAGACCCCCTCCAAAGTTGTTAACTGGTTCTAAAATATTGACACAACTTGAAAATGTTGAAATGGAATTTGGGAAGTTTCATCATTTGAATGAGAGCGGAAAATGGGTCTGAAGTGCATCGTCAAGTGAAACCAGAACGCAACAATGAAAGAAAAAAGGTTTATTCTTCAAACATTCGTATTGGGAATTTAATTTGTTGTAGAATAATATTGATGTGATACATATTGAGAAGAATTTTTATGACAATTTGATATTCACATTGCTTAATGAGCATGGAAAGTCGAAGGATCATCTCAATGCTCGCAAAGACTTACAAGAAATGAACATAAAACGTGATCTCTGGCCAAATGAGAATGAAAAGTATCCTCCAGAAATTTTTGCAATAAAAATAGGGAAAAATATACATTCCTTCGAATGTTAAAGAATGTTTAGGTATCTAATGGGTATTCAAGTAACATCTCGAGGTGTGTTGACTTGAAGAATCGTAAGTTACATGGATTGAAAAGTCACGATTCACATATTTTGTTATAGTAGTTACTACCATTGGCATTGCGTACATTATTACCTAAAAAAATTACTACTATTGTACTCCAGTTCTGCACATTTTTCAGAAAACTATGTGAGAAATATCTATATCCATTTCAGCTTGACAACCTCTAAGAGAGGTCTGTATTGACCCTTTGTTCAATGGATATGATCTTCCCTCCCTCGTTTTTTATTGTAATGATGCATTTAACTGTACATTTGGTTAAGGAAGCTAAATTAGGTGGCCCCATTCATTATTGATGGATGTATCCAATTGAGGGGTACATTATTTATATGTTTTCTAGTTAAGTAAAAAATTTTGGTACTTAATTAAATGCATAATTATGTTTATTTTATTTCCCAGATATCTTGGGCATTTGAAATCATACGTGAGAAATAAAGCTTAACCAGAAGGCTCTATTGCTAAAGGCTATTTGGATAAGGAGTGTCTGAACTTTTTTTCTCGATACTTGAATGATATTGAGAAAAGATTTAATCGAGTTGGATGTGTTGATGACACATCGACTCAATCTCAAATACATTAGAAATCCAAAATATTTCCTCCTATTGGACGATCAGTTGGGAGGACCTCAAATGTGACATTGATTGAATTGGAATTATTACAGGCACATAGATATGTTCTTCTGAATAGTGAAATTGAAGATCCATTTATTTAAGAGTTGAGGATACAAACAAAGAGACGAATGAGAGGCCGAACACTAAATGAGAAATATATAATAAAATATGTTAATAAAGAGCATGTAGAATGGTTTTCACAACATGTAAGTTCATAAATATTACAATAAATACAAATATTAGTTTGACACATACATTTTGTAAATCTGATAATTTATATTTCTTTTTTTAGATCATGAATACTGATATTCGACCAGAGGTTTCAGAAGATTTGAAGTTTCTTTCTAGAGGTCCTCTAAATCAAGTTAGAAAGTTCAACGCTTATAATGTGAATGGCTTTAGATTTCATATAGTCGATCAAGAAGTGGGTTTGAAAACACAAAATAGAGGTATATTTACATTTGATGAAGTGGAATACTATAAAAAATGCATGATATTATAGAATTAAACTAGCACGAACATTTTTTGGTTGTTTAATTCAAATGAAAATGGGTCGATTTTATCAGAGGTGTTAAAAGAGATTCCTTGCAATTTACTTATGTGAACTTCTCTCGCTTGATTGATGTTGGTGATCATGAACAGCATGATCCATATATCTTAGAATCGCAAGAAAAAATGGTATATTATGTGAATTATTTTGTTGATGAAGTGCGGAGTGTAGTTTCTCACGTAATACAAAGAGATTTGTATGATATGGGTGATGAAGTGGAAAATTTGACCTCTAAAATTAAAGTTAATCAGCAACATGAAGCATGATTATTTTTCCATCATGATATTGAAAATATTATTCTAGCAAGGTTGAATTAAGTGTATGAATAAATGGAGTAGGAAACCAACATTATTGAAGGGGAAAATTATTGTATGTACAATTATTTATTTATTCAGCAACCACTTGTTTCATTTCTGTAGTCATTCATTATCATTGTAATATATATTTTGTCTATTAGTACTGGGCATCTATTATCATTTTTAATTTTTTTTCTGTATATTTATTTTTGAAATATATATTCTAAACTTAATTTTAGTTGATTAAATGAGAGGAATTCCAAGGAGGAAGTGGTACACTATTTCATCTAGTTCTGTGACAGATGGCGATCCATCTGGCTCGCTCCCCACGACATCTGAGGCATCAGCTGCCGACACCCTTTCACCATCTCCCCATGCACCATCTCTCACACAATCTGTGGATGTCCCATTAGAGGTTGAGTCATCGACTCCCCCTTCAGGAGCCTCAGTAGTGGGGAAACAACACACCCCTTCCAGTTCATCCCGGGCATATTGGAGTGTCACTGTCATAGGTACAAATTTAAATTAAATAAATTTATTGCATTTTGTTTATACTAATTGTTTTCTAATTTAAGATGAAAAAAATGAATCCATGGAGAAAAAAATAAAAAGTTCAAGTGTTTGGGATATGACTGGCGAGAAGATAGTCATTCCATTTGATTCTTATGGGGTCCCTACGACTGACGCCGTAGGGTTACTTGGCCAGATTTTAGGCCAGTTGGCAGTAGAGCCTGTTTCCCTTCTGATTTCATATGATGATTGGAGAAATATGCCTACATGCTGGAAAAAAGAAGTTTACGATTCTAAAATAATGGTTAATGTATTACATTATGGTTTAATTGAATGTCATGTTACTACTATGTTCAAAATGAATTTATGTATACAGATGTTCTTCTACTTTACCATTGCTGATGTGATAGCATGGAAGTGGATGTTGAAAAATCTAGGTAATAAGTGGAAAGATTTAAAATGGAGATTGTGGTGTGATGTCAACGATACTTCTTTGACCGCACATCAAATGTATGAGAAGCTACCCAGTGGGGTATCGAAAGAACAATGGAAAGTGTTTGTTGATAGACATCGTGATCAGAAGCGGATGGTATTAAAATATATATTATTGTATTATCCTCATTTTACATTTATACTTGTATATGAAAAGGAAATGATGTTAAATACATTAGTATTAAATTGAATTTTATTTATTTCAGGATCTCTCAAGACAGAATGCATCAAACCGGGCTAAGCAAGTCATCCCGCACACTGCAGGCTCAAAAAGTTTTTCTAGAAGCCGAATGACATTGGTAATATTTTAATTAGTATAAATATTTATAAGAAAATGTTATCTATTTAATATATTGAATTGTTGATTTATATTTGCTTAATGCAGTCCCAAAGTTTAGGGCATGAAGCATCCAAAACTGAACTATGATTGGATGTTCACAAGAAATCTGATGGAAGCGTTGTTAATAAGCCTGCTAAAGAAGTTGGGGTATGAAGTCATTTTTTTATCATAATAACTTATTATCAGTTTTTAATATGTTAATATATATTTATATTTGATTTATAGGTAAAAATTAATGAACTATGGGATGCCAATCCTGCACAGTCCTATTCAGTCTCCCAGGACGACCCAGTTGCTAAAGTCCTTGGGAAGGAGCATCTAGGGAGAGTGCACGGGATGGGTTTGGAACCCGTACCATCTGATGTTTTTAGCAGGCCACCAAGGATGGTAGCTGCATCTACTCCGGACTTTACTCAGCCCATACCTGGATATGCTAAGAAAGAGAATGTTTCTTTATGAAACACAGTTCACCAGTAGAGGGATCAGATATCTTATTTGCAGAAAGAGTTGACTGAAATACGTCAGTAGATGAGCAGATATGCCCCCGGTGGTAGTGCATCGACTGGTGGTATGCAGGTAAATCACAAAAAATAAAATTCATTTAGTTTTCTAAATTTCATTGGTTTTATGTTTTAATATAAATATGCAACCGTATTTAATTTTCAATATAATGTTCTTACAGGTGACACCAAAAAGTGGAGATGAAGGGGAGAGGGTGATGATGCCTCATCGGACCCTGAGTAGTTGTATTGTGGATGTGTTGAACAAATATGGGAACAGTTGGTTTGTATATGTAAAATTTGTGGCACATATTTTCCACCACACATTTTCATGTCCTAAAATTTCATTGATTTCTCATATTTCTTTCTATGCATTTTATTGATTTTTTATGTTTCTTTTTATGTCTTGATTTCTCGAGTGTGGTATACACCATTCCATTTAGGCCTATATTTGAATTGGTAGTTTCCACAACACATTTTCATGTCATAAATTTCACCCATACAATCACACATCAATCACTTCTACATCCTCCCTCAATAGTAGAAGTAATAATGGACTCATTAAACACTAAATACTTTGTTATTCAAGAGGGTTACTGGATGCAATGAATGATATATGCCTCAATGTGCATTGTGTGAATCAACTGAGAGGGTTACCAACTCTCTGAATGGAGGACCCATGTACTATCACTATGATAGGGTTACATAATCCAAAAAATAAATAGAGGACTCATTCCATGGATCCATTATGCTACCAGGAGGGTTATCGACCCGATGGATGCTCCAATTGTCCACCCACACCTATCATAATCCCTACAAATCTATAAATCACCATCTAATTATATGTTATCAATATAAACCCCAGATTATGAATGCATGTGTATCATCATGTTCTATATAGAAACATTATTATAATGGAGTACTCATATGTCCCAAACTAACACTCTAGTAAGAAGATATATAAATTACTAGAATATATCTAGCACACAGGACCCGATGGATTTTTTTTGCAAAAAAGGTACCACCATTAGTTATTCACCCATATATCTATCATATATGATTGATGCTAGTTGTACTAAGTGTCCACCCCGAATATGTCATGATAATTGATTAGAAACACAATAACAATCAAAGGGTATCATCCATCCCAACAAGTGATTCATAGGTGTCCTAAGTAATGAAAATTGTGTCATGCCCAATTAGAGATTCTAATGAATCTCGTTAAATATAATGAATCAATACTAAATATAAATATAAATAAAAACATGGTCAACTGAACACCGATTCCCATCATTATCATCTTAGCTCCATCAGGCATCCACATTGGTTCAGGTTCTATAGTGATACTTGTAACCATCTCTAAAGAAACAAATGCACCTGTTCAGGGTTGGACTATCTACTGGGAACCCACATGGGTCCTCTAGGTCTGTATTTATATAGAGGAATCTCTCTTGAGATCCTAGTTCATGGACCACTATCTCAATCTAGTACTTTTCATTTGATAAAATCACAATTTCTAGCAGTGTCAATATATAAAATAACATCTCGGCCTCAATGCGGAAACCAAATAATGGGTTTTCCAGGAATATGGATCACGGACCATCTTAGTTAGAAGGTTCCACTTAGATGGTCCACTCAGCAAACCCAATCCTAGTCCTTCCTATGTTCTTCCACCTAGAGTAAATCACAACTAATGTAAAAGGGTTTGTTCAATACAAACAATTACTATGATTGCATAACTTGATGGTATACCCAAGACACATTCCAGACTAGATAGGAAATGGTTTCTAATTCAACCATTAATTAATTGTTGGAGGTATCTCAAGGGTCTTAGCTATCCCACATTGGATGGTCATCTTATGTCACAAAACATCTCCATAAAAAGGTATACAAGGATCATCCTCTAGGGAAAAGTCATCTCAAAAGGTCCCCCCCAATAAAGGGGTCAGGAAGTCACTTGAGATCTCTAAGTTCAATGCCTCATCCTTTAGAGACTGAGGAATCAGGCCAGTACACACTCTTCTATTTGTTCCCTAGCGCATAGTTTAGTTTTCTCATGGTCTTCAACCACATTAACATTTTAATTTCAATTAAGCATTTAATTAAAAAATAATAATTGGGTTTATAGAAGGAGAATGGAATCCAATGGAAATCTTACACACCTCAGACCACAAAAAATAATAATAAAAACAATAGGTCCATAACATTAGAGATCCTAACTCATTTTGAAGCCCCTTTCCATTGACACACCACTTAACAACTCATGGAAAGACCTCACCCCCAAGATTTCCATGGACTAATCTTTTACCACCCATTTTCTTAGGTCCTATAACATACAAAGGAATCATACATAATTAATTATAATATTTTATTATCTGTTATAATTAATTAATGCATTTTAACCAAATATGAATAATATATAATTTCTTACCAAATTATTTTTTTGTGGAAAGTGATGTTTTGGTGTGTGATTGTTATGTTGTTTTTTGGATATTGAGGAAGTGATTGTGGGAATGTGATTTAGTGAATGAGGAGGGCTAGTGATGATGATACATGACGTGGGTTATGCATGGAAGGAGGGCTATAATGTATCTTAGTTGGTTTATATTTCTGGTTTGATTTGTTTTTCAGGGTAGTGGTGCAGCAAAAGCAGAATTTTTTTTTCTGGGCAGCTTTTATCGGCGGTTTTAACCACCTCGACATTTATATGGGCGGCGGTTTTAGCCGCCACTAAACTGTGAAAACCGTTGCAACACATAATTTTTTTCCTACGTTTAGTGGCGGTTTTAACCACTGCGACATAGCTGAATCGTTGCTGCCTCATTCCGTGGCGGTTCCTGTGACTTTGGCATCGGTTTTACGGCGGCTGAATTTGACTTTATTCGCGGCGGTTATAAACACCGTGAATAAATTGATATACAGGGATCGTAAAAACTGCCACTAAATTCAGGAATACCGGCACGAAATGAGACAACTATGACACCTTCCTTAAACCCTGCGAAACTGAAAAAACCACTACGAATAGATTGGCGACGCTGTATTAGGTGGCTGTTTCTGTAAACCGCTACCAAACTATGCCATGATGTTTTAAACCACTGCGAAATGAAAAAAAAAACCTCCGCTAAAGGGCGATTCTATTGTAGTGAATATAGGGGTGTCAAGATTTTGAGGGAGAATAAGTATGTGAAAGAAAATTTCTACATGAGTAGTAAAAAATTTTATTTATATTATGTTTATTCAGTAAATAACAAATAATATTATGAAGAAAAACATAGTATATTAAAAAAACATTACCTTCTAATTGAATTCTGTTTTGCAGCCTCGAAGTCCAATCTCTCACGAGCATGAGCATCTTCAAACGAACCACCCCAAACCAAATAAAGGAATACACCTATATAAGAAAGAAATTATTATGCGAGTAATACTAAAAATAAGTAAATTCAAAATAAATACGAAACAATCCACTAATTATATGGAAGTCATATCTTCATGCTATTTGTGTACATTCTTCTACCAGGTATGCTGCCCTTTCATTTTTGAGCACATCTATATCATCTTATAAATATGAGTTTTTTTGACAGTCATAGTAGTATGATAAAAACATAAAAACAAAAAGGATTAATAAATATTTTAATTTAAATAGTAATTATCTTTGAAAATAACTCTTTAGGGATGCTGGTTTGTTCATGGAATATGATCTCTCTCATAAATTTACAAAAATAATAACCACAATCGTTTCTATTGGTTTGTTTCAGAAACTATAGAAACATTGAGAAGAATAAGTAATTTGTTTTGATATGTGTTTGGATAGTTAAATATTATTATATATACATTGATACTTATTGAGTTGTATAACTTTTCTTAATCATTATACTTAGCCCCTAGCCTTATTCCATGGTTTTCATGATATCGATGTACCAACCTATCATAACAGAATCCTCATTAAAAGATAATATCCATCATATAACTTGATGTTTAGTTCTAAAACATTTGATGTTTTTGTATTAAAAATTAAAAAGCACCATCATTTTTTGACGGCTTGTCGGATATCCCTGCATTGAATCCAAGAAATAAATCTTTGAAATATCAAAATTTACCACAATGAGCATTCAATGCTACCAAAAAACAAAAAATGGAATAAGTAATGAACGAAATGAAAATATATTTTATATGATTAAATTCTAGAGATTAACCCCTACATCATTGGTATTAAATAGAGTCTGTCATCTGATATTTTTCTTTAAAATGATTTGATCAGACCTTCCACTATTTAATCATTTTTTGGAATATATTTTCATTTATTATGTAGAGGAGATGTTAGGAATAATGATTCCAAATTTTATTTCATGGGAAAATCCCTTCAATTGTTTTATAGATATATGCCTACCAAAAAGTTGAAACGTATTTATTTATAATTAACATAGTATATTAAATTTTTGAAAATAAAATCATGAAAACATACATCATGTATACATTTACAAATGAGCTACCTAGCCAATCATAGTCAAGGATTTCAATTGCACTATCAACACAATGAATTCTTGATATTTCTCTCCATACATATTTTCTTCAAATTCAACTATGTGGTTGAGACCATCTTTTAACTTTGTATCCACATGAGCCTTAAATGATAGTAAATATGGATATATAACATGAAAGGTAATGGTGCTTTCAGTAGGTTGTTTTGATTGGTTGGTCAATCCTTTTGATTGTTTTGAGGTGGTTTTTTGTTTCATCCCATTATCTTTGTCTATTTGTAATAACATTCATTGGTTTAAAACTTTTTTCATTAATTTTTAAAGGTTTATCTTGAAAAGTAATTTAAAAATGAAGACCTCCTTGTTATCATTTTTTTAAAAGATGTGTTATCCATGTGATGAATGTTATAAAAGATTTTTTGACCATATGAATATCTTCTTTATGAATTGAAATAGGTAGACTGTCACTTGGCTCATGGTCTATGCTGTTGGAAACACATACATGCTATGTTGGAAGTGGTGTGATGTGTAACATGTCATTTTGAATATTGAACACCATATACCTTACTATAAGATGATAGGTTGGTGTTGACAGATATAAATCACAGTCATTATTTCCCTATAGAATATCAGTACAAGAAAGGTATTAGTGTCGATCTGATTCACATTTCACAGAAAAATTTATAAGAACATTTATTACCTTGGATAAAACATCTATTTGATAGGAATGAATGGACTCATAGCTGGTGGGGGTGGGGGGGGGATCTCCATGTGGAGGCTATTCTTGAGTTGCTTCTTCACTTTTCCTTCCCACCATTAATGTTGTCATCATTTATATCTTCCATTATAAGTATTATTTAATGGTATACATTATTTCTCCCATTTGTTTTATTAATTCACTTTGATCCTCTTGTTTTTTCTCAAAATATGTTTGGGATGTCACCCCAAAACCCGCACCCCTAACACAACCATACTGTTCTAGCCACTTCAAGGCCCCCAATAGTACGTGTTCATCTGGTATAGGTGTTTCTGATTCTTGTGAATATATAATATAGAACGTATATGAAAATAAGTGTTCATTTTTATATAATATCAATTTAAAGCAATTTTTATTATTATTTAATACCTACACATGTTTCCCACACTTTTTTTGTGTTTTCATCTATTAGTATCCCATCTTTATTTACACATGCCTCCTTCTATAGCACATGGAATGTGATGGAAGTGGATTTGAATTTGGAGTCATCAATCTACATATAAATAGAGTAACATAATTTTGGTTTTGTTTCATGTAACATTAAAGTATTAAGCTAGATTGGAAATTCATACTATTTTGTTTCAAGTTAAGTGTACCCTATACGTACTTTATTATAGGGGTATGCTGGTTTTGGTTCTCGTTTATTATTTCCAGCACTATGTTTTTATTACATAAAAAAATTTCAATCAAAGTGATGAATACATGTATCATCAAGAAACATATTACTATCCAAAATATAACTGAAAAGACGCATTTGCATGATGGACATTAAATGAATCCCACACTTATTGGGTTATCAGGTGTGCATAGATAAGTAGTTTATGAAGATTTATTTTCCCATCAGTATATTTAAGATGATGTCGTTTTAGTATTTTATGAAATCCACTATGAATACTTCTAGAAATAATTAAACAATTTTTTTGTGGGATTCATCACTATGTAATGGATGATTAAGAGTAAGTCAATGTTTCATTATTTTATTTCTTTTTAAAATAAATAAATGATATCATAATGTTACCATAATCTCCTTCCACATTAGTGTATTAAGATCAGGCACAACATGATGCCACAAATCTACATCAATTGGCACACTTTACCGAGAAACAATTCCAATATAACTACTGAACATGGCCTTTTTGGGGTTAACATGCTGGCCCCATGCATTCCATCTGACCTCAAATTTGATGCCTTTAACTTTCACCTTAATGATTTTTGATAACACCACCAAACTATGGTTCTCCTATTTTTTTTATATGGTGTCAGTTTTTCATTGCCTACCATTTCCCCAAATCAACATCATAAATATGTTCCTTTGGAGAGGTAGAATCATCATGCATAGGTGATCATTGTACCTCTGCACTAGGAGTAGAAAAAGGTTTCGAGGCCTAATGTTCCCCAGGAATGTGAGAACCTGCACGTGCCGAAGGTCATTCCTCTAAATTAAAAGAAATAGTAGGTTGAGATACCTATTGTTCCTTAGTAATGGGATCACTATCACATAAGGAAGTCATTCTATGTATAATTGGTTTAACATTTAATTTAGAGTACATAAATGCAACAGTAAACAGATAATAAAATGAGGTAACATGATGTATGTTACAAAAAATTTAACATGATTATTGTACTCCAATTTTATTTTTTTAAAGGATGAAGGGATTTGACCCCTGTATTGATGATTAAAATCCCTTCATTGTGGTATCATCTGACATGAAAAATTCCATGTAAATTAGGACCTCTAGGAAATTATTGTGACATCCCAATGAAAGGGTCATCCTTGGATGAATTTTCATTTGACCCATAAGTGGTTTTGGTCGATAATAGAACAATTGACCACTTCCAATTTGTGGAATCTAGAACATAAAATACTTGTACTGTCTATGATGACATTATAAATGGTTCTTCATTCTACCCTTCCTTACAAAAATCAACTTCCATGAATCATAATTCATCTATTTTAACACCACTTCTGTTATCAACCCACTTGCATTGAAAAATAAGCACTTGTAATGTTGTATAATTCAACTCCCATAATTTTTTGATGATTCCAATGTATGGCATATTTGTGTAAATTGTATTTCTTTCCTTATTACTAGAAACATGCATTACTTTATTTCCTTGGTAAGTCAAATGGATCAATCGGGATTGAAAGAAGGCTCCCAAAATCACTAGATAAGCCTTCTAAGATGAGATCAATAGGAACTATAGGTAAATGAAATAATATATAACTCATATGGTAACATAAAATACCTATCTATGAGATTTACATGGAATTTACTCCCTTTACACATCATGTAATCCTTAGTACTCAGATACAACAAAAAACCATTAACATTTTTATTAAAAATTGACCTTTTAACATTACACATCATGTAATATTTACTCGTCATGTAATACCTTCATTCCATGCAACAATTTATGGTATGAATCCTTTTGAAATTATATGTTGTGTACTCTCATTATACTACATGTATTTTTTTCCAGACTAAAAAAACTACAAATTCTTACATCAAATCCTCTAACAAACTCAGGAATTCTATAAACCTGGGGAGAACCTTGAAATTCCATTAACACACTTATACCTAATCTTCATTAATTCAAAAAAATATACAACCCCAAACATCATGTCATTTCCCCCAATAAATTATTTCCATCCCTAGGAGTCCCAAGATGCACCTAATTAAGAGGAAAAAAAGTAAAAGAATTTTTTTTAACTAAAGGTGGTTAATGAGATGTTATAAACTCCCCACAATAATACTTTCTTTACTTTGTAAGTCATGTGGAAGAATAAAGTATGATAAATAGGTGAGTCTATTTCTCTCTCATTAATGACTTTCACTTCCATGTATCATGAGAATTTGATCCATGTATCCATAATACTATGAATAATAGGATAGAATTCACACACAAAACTTTCACTTGAGATTCCATGATCTCTGTTGGATACTTTATAACAGAAACATCTAGATATAAGTCAATCTATTCCGAATTCCAAAGATGAGAGGGATCAAAATGATATTTACTAAGATATGATATGTGGAAAAAATCATGAATTCCTATCAACTAAACCAGCAATTCCAACCAATAATCAACCTTCCTAAGCCAATCATTGATCTAAAATGGTCCAACTTATCTCAAATCCAACTTTCTCTATCTTTCAATCCTATAGTGACCCAATTGAGGAGAAAATTTCAAGAAAAACTGACCACCTATTGAAAAATCCAAAGGACTATTCCACTGATCCAAATAAGTTATCCACTAACTCTACATTGTGACTATATGCTGACATATATCATTAATCCTCATGGATGTCTCCTGATCCAAACTTGGTCCCACCAAAGAAGTTTCACCCACCTATGCACAACAAAGAGGTGACTTGCACAAGAGAACATACAATGCCTCAAAGGGATCTATTTTGATTAAAAAATGATAAATTTTTTTGTAATAAAACTCAATCAATCTCTGATGGATATCCAACAATACATCTAAAGCTAAGATATAGAAATGAAGAATATCCATTAGGATCTAAATAATATGCTCTGTTTGACCATCTGTCTATTGATGATAAGCTATACTCAACCCGACCTGTGTCTCCATCCCCTCTTGGATACTTCTCTAGGACCTCTATGTAAACCTATGATCCATATCTAAAACAGTAGTAGAAGAAACACCATGTTACCTCATAATTTCGTGCACATACATCTTATATAGATCTTTGACTTTTACGGTGTCTTTGACTAGAATTAAATGAGTTGACTTTTTTAACCAATCAATCAGAACCCAGATAGAATTCCTCCCTTGGGGGGTCCGTGGTAATCCAAAAATATTCTATGGATACCTCATCCCATTTCTAAATAGGCATTGGAAGAGGCTAGAGAAAACTAGAAGGTTTCAAATGCTATGCCATTATCTCTTGGAAGGTGTAACAGTAGGACACATAATCAACAATGTCACGCTTCATACCTGACCACTAGAATCATCATCTCATGTCGTAATACATTTTCATAGTTACCTAATTAATGGACCATGAAGAAATATAACAATAAAATATTAAAAATCACCTTACTGTTATGGGGAAAGAAAACTAATCCCCAAAATGGAGTATACCACCTGAAGAGAGAGACCAACCCGATATGATCTCACCACCATATATGGTTTATTTAATTACTATAAACATGACATCCTACTACTAAATATTTATAATAGAATACACGAGAGATGAATACAATTGAGAACTGGTAAAAACCATGCCTGAAACATCCTTAGGATCATCCAGATGAAGCTGAGAAAAAATACCCATAAGGTTCCACTCTTCTTTTGATTCCACAGCAGCCTGTGATGGTACATTCCTACTAAGAGAATATACGATGCCATTCCCATTCCCTGGGGTGTAGGTGATATTGATGTAAAACATATGAAGGTATTCCACCCATAGTCTCTTTCAAATATTCAATTTGTTTTGATATAATATATAGGTCAAACTCTTATGGTTAGAAATTACTATGAACCTTTCCCCAAAAAGATAATACTACCAACACTTAAGTGCATTCATAATTAATGAGTGGGGTATATATTACAATTCAATTTAAGACGATGGTAAAATTAATTCACCGCATGATCTTCTTGAAAAATCACATAACTTAAAACAGAGCCATAAATATCACAAAAAACCATATAACCCTTATCGTGCGCATGTAAGATCAAAATAAGAGATGATGTTTGATGTAATTTATAATCTTTTCAATAAGACTTCCACTTTGCATCCCATATGAATTTCACCCATTTCTTGGTAAGAGAAGTCAAAGGCAAATCCAAAATTGAGAAATACAAGATGAACTGTCGATGGTAATTTGAAAGAATAATGAATCTCTGATTCTCAAAGACATTCTGGGGCTCTTCCCATGATGAGAAAACCTTTACCTTCTTAGGTTCAACAGATAAGCCATTTTTAAAAATCAAGTTCCATAATAAAATAACTTCTTGAATACATAAAGTGAATTTACAAATCTTTCTAATTGAATAGAGACTCCTCATGATTTATTAAACCAAACTTAAATGTTGTTCATGCTTGTTCTTGGATCTCATGTAAAGAAAACTTTCATCTGTGAAAACTACCAAAAAAGTGTCGAGATACAAATTGAATATTTGATTCATAAAAGATATGAAAACTTTAGGAGTGTTAGTTAGACCCAAAGGAAACACAAGATATTCAAAATCTATATAACTACCCCTAAAATCTGTCTTCAATATATCACACTCCCAAAATTCATGCTGGTAATAACCCAAAAAAGTAAATATTAGAAAACAACTTTTACCCCTTTCACTGATTGAACAAGTCATCCACACAAGGTAAATGATACTTATTTTTAACTATTACCCAGTTGAACTTCTATTAGTACACACAAAATCAGTGTAAACCATATACCTTCTTGGAAAAGAGCACTGGGGTTTCCCAAGGTGAAATACTAGGGATGAAAAAAAACCATTCACCACTAGATCATACAACTTAATATTGAGCTCTTTTAGCTCTGCTGGTGCCATATGATAAAAATGTATCAATATTTTATGCATACCTAACCCTAGGTAAATTGTAAATTCTACATCCCTCTATGGAGTAAGCCTATATAAATCATTTGAAAAAACACCATGAAAAATCATAAAAACAATGGGAAGATAAAAAAATAAGAAATGCCATCAAGACCATTCACTACAACAAACAGAAAACTCTCAAGCTCTAAAAAGGGAGGTCTTTCATGACCATATCTTAGATCTCACTCTCCTTGAAACGCCTGTGAGCTCCCATCGACCATAAGAAATGAGATAAACCATTGATAACAATCAACCTCATCATGATGATAAATAAGAAAATCCATCATAATTGTAACACCCCGAGATTTTATGAAAAATATTCTTTTTAATTTCATTAATGTCTTGTGTTGTACACTACACCAAAAGGACCTTGCACAACACACATCCTTGACTTGCCTTTCATTACACGCAATCGTGACCTTCCTCGATAGCGTGTGTAGTACGCAATACCGAGTTTCACTAAACAACGATATGCTATTAAAATATTATTAAAACTAGCTGTTATGAATAGTAATAACCACTTTTTGAAATTTTGTAAATTTTATTTTTCAAAATGGACTTCATTTTTGGATTCGAAATATCGAAATTAGCTTAGGGTGAAATTTTGGTACTTTTCGGATAACTTTCATTTTCTGATGAATAGTGAAAATTACTAAATTTTAATGAAAAACAACCTTTTTAATCGAAATAATTAATAGTGATAAATTATTAATTTGAGTGGTTTTAAAGTATATTTATAATATATTTTTACAATTTAATACAATGTTGGTCATTGGATGTAATTTCACATTTAAACCAGACATAAACAAGTGTCAATCTTTTGATAGTTATTATCTCTTAAGAACACACTATTTGTTTTGACGACGGGAATTAATTTTTAAATTAATTAATGCAACTGATATATTTTGAATTTGGTAAAATATACATCATTTTGAGTTCATAATATCAAATATACCTTAGGCATAATTTTTTGTATTTTTCTGGAAACTTTCATTTTTTGATGAATAGTGAAACCACTAAGTGGTAGTTAAAAAAATGATTTTTTTCATAAAACGTAATTTTACCGCTTCTGTGAGTGGAATTTCAAAAATCCGAGAGACACAGTTGATGTCAGTAAGTAAAATGTGGTTCAATGAGATGAATTTTTTTTGGTGAATAGTAATTTTTTACTTTTTTTTACCACGGTTAAAAGTAAATAGGGTAATTAATGGTAAAAATGTTATTATTATTACCCTAACACATGTCATAATTCTACTGGATAAGTGTAATTTGACCAAAAACAACCTTTGGATTAAAATATGATAATTTAGGCCCACTTGGATTAGATTAGGACATTTATTATTAATTTATTTAAAGAAGGGTTAAAATAGTTAAAATCAAAGTTTAATAACTAAATCATTCTTAATATAGGGTTATACATAAGATAAATTCGATTATAAATATTCATTATAAAACTAAAAAGATTTCCTACATTATGATATTTTATTTGTAATTTTTAGACTTTAAATAAGTTAATTATATATGACATAAATATGATGCAGTAATTATCTTATTAATGAAATATTGAAATAATTGATGTTATAAATACCCAAATAAATGTAATTTGAGACTTTTTATGAATTAAACAATTTTTCTAGGTTAATATGACATGTTATTATTGATTTAATTAACTTTTTTCGAACTAATCATTCTGTTATAATTTTCACAAAAATCAATTACTAAATAGTGTCAAAATTGGCATAAAATAGTTTTTTTTAAAACAAATATTATATTATTAATTGTTATTTTATTCCTAAAAATCTAAGGATCAGCCAAATGACTTAGCTAAGGATATATATATTAATAATAAACAACTTGGGGTTCGTTTGAATGCTTATAGTAAGTTTATTAACCTTATAGTATAAGAACACAAGAAGACACGGTAAAAGTAAAATTATTTATCTTAATGTTAAATCTAAATGATAAGGTTAAAATAGGAACCTAATCTTGTCTAAATTCTATTGGATGAGAATATTTCGACCCATCCCCACCTTTTCTTCGAAATAAATCAATTTGGAGCTATCTAAAACCTAATTTGGCTTTATAATAAAATAATATTTTTAGTTATTCCAAAGGTGCACCTCTCCTCCCTTATAAAAGGGCACCTCCTCCCTCTCTCCTCACACCACATTGAGCCTTCAAGCTCGGAAAACCCCTAAAATATTCTCTTCTACACTTACCTAGAAACATCCTAGAGGTCCTGGTCTCTTTCAAAGACCATTTTTAGTGCCCTAAAAGGAGGTCTCAAAGAGGCGGTTCAAAGAAGAGGTAATGTCCGTTACCAATTCTTTCAACTTTATTTCTTCTTCCACTTCGTCTTCTTATTTAGTTGTTTCATTATGAAGTAATATCACCATTATCAATAATATACTGATATTTTATTATAAGTATGAAACAACCCTATTTCACCATCTATCCATCCTACGGAAAACAAAATCACCGCGCGTGCGTACGTACGGAATACCGTCTCCACGCCGTGGTGTAATCTATTTTCCACCCCCACCTTACGTGGATGGGTATAATGGTGTACATAATGACTATATATGACTATTGTAAAGTGATATTGATTCTTAAATAGTATACATACACTCCAATACAATTCCACAATCATGAGAACGATATCATCGCTCGTGCGTACGTACGGACTACCGTCTCCACGATGCGATGAGATTCATTCTCCACGTTAACCATTCATGAATGATTATAAAGTATATATAATAAGTAATCATGAAATATATGACATTATAATGATACTGGATTTATGTTTATATGTATGTCATCTACTTAATTCCATTCAACTCAATAAGGAAATGAAAACATCGTTCATGCGTACGTACGACCTACCGTCTCCATGAACGGTGTATTTCTTTACATTTACTGATCTATTATATATATGTATATTCTGAATATATATTATATATAAATCATGTTTTATATTCTGGAATTAAGTAATCATGATCTAAGTAATCATATGAATAATTACAAGTCAAAACTCAGACGACAAATGAAACGATTTTACCCAAAACCCTCTTAAACATGGAATTTACAAAAGAATGGGTAAAATAAAGTCATAAGTGAACCATATATGATATCATAACAATGAGTATGATTCTGGAATAAGTCAATGACATTATTTAAATCATTATACAGGAGGTTTGGACACTTACGAAGCAAATCGGACCTAAGGTAAGGGATAAAATTTTAATCTCATTTTTATCCGAGATTGCTTATAAGTAAGTATTTACTGGGGTTACGTTTATCATCCATGACCATGTTTTCTAAAAATGTTTTTATAAAATGTTTACCATTCTTCCATGAATGTTTAAAGTCATTTTTACCCTTTATTGACTTTTTACCACATTGTATGAATGGAATATTTCATTTGGTTACCATATAAGGTACTTTTTGACTTTTCCGACAAAAGTACGAGGAGAATGTTATTTTTAACTTATACGGTGTGAACGGATTTTTACGGTTTCATAATGCCTCATTTTCAAGAAGCTTCCTCTACAAGATTGCATGATTATTTTCAACAAAACCCTTATCTTTTAAAATTGCATGGAATTTTGTGAAAAGAAAATGATTTTAAAGAAGAAAGGATATTTTCCTCAAGAACTCATTTCAAGTGTTTTTTCAAAACTATTTTCCATCTAAGATGACATTATTTCATATGTGTGTTTCAAGTAAAATGTCTCTATGATTTAAATGGTTTCAATTTTCTTATGATGAAATGATATCAATTGTTTATGGATTATGATGGCATGATGTTTATGAATCCCATTTTATTACATGGGTTATTCTATGATGTATGATTTATGATTTTGTGGCACACAAAAGAATGATTTCATTCTGAGATGGGTGGGACCTATATCTCCCTCCAATGCATTGGGTAAAGATTTCTATCTTATGAGATAGACATGGCTGGAATGGCAAGTTAAACCGGTTCAGTAATACAGGACTGGAACGAGGAATGAACTCGATTCAGAAAGAGACTTTGTCCACTAAGATGGTCTTGGCAGCAATGCCTTGGCTACTATGGAAATAATATCATGTGCTTAATGGTTTCCACAATTATTTGTTTTATTCCCAAGCTATTTTATCATTCTTAATGTTTCTTTATGATCTATGCCTTACGTACTTCCATGTTTTATGTCATTGCTCAAGATTTTGATGTTTAAACATTATGTTCATATTTTTAAGATTCAAATGTATATGGTATGTTTTATTTTATCCATGCTTACCCTTACTGAGCATTTTAGCTCACCCTTTTTATGTTTTCTTTTCCCCAGGATATAAAGAAAGGTTTTAGGTATGAAAAAAGGGGGGAAGAGCTTTATGGGAGATATTGAAGATCTTTCACCATGATTAGAAGATTACGTTCCAAGTTTCCAAAGACACTAAACTATTACGGTCCTTGTGTGTCTGTTTTTGTTATGTATTAAGTATTCCGCTAAAGTAATGTAATGTCCATGTACATCAAGCTTCGAGTCTCTACATTTGGTATCAGAGGAAAGGTTTAGTCACCCTTTGGAAACTAGGATGCGAGAACTTTAGTGAGATAGCTATAAATATTTCTAAGGTATGTATAGGGATGCCCCTAAGGTTAAGTATAAGTATAGGTTATAGTACTAGAATTACGGTAACCTAAGATGTTAGATATTGAAGGTACACCCCCTTTACTATGTTGTTTTCCCTAGCATGAATTTTTTCTCTCACACTATTCTTTTTGGGTTTCAGAAAATGGCTGAAAACAGGAAGATTCATGATAATGGAGGATATGATGGACAATGGAATGATATTCTTCACGAGAAACCAAATGAAACAGGATTTGTAAGTCCAAACATCGTTATTATTCCTAATCAGAAATCTCATAATATGATCAATAATATCAACTTTGGTAAGTTTCTCGACTCAGATAATAAGAGAAAGATGGAGTTTCATGATGATCATAGAGGAAAGAAAGGTCAATTTCCCTCATGTAAATCATGTGGGAAGAGGCATCGAGGAGATTGTTTCAAGGGAACTGGAAGATGCTTGGGTGTGGAAAAGAAGGACACAAAGCCAGTAAGTGCAAAGGAAAAGGTTCAGTTAACACCATGGATGAGGATCATGGTATTGCTACGACATCAACAATGGTTAAATGTTTTAAATGTGGAATGTATGGGAATTATGAAAACCAATTCCCTAAGGGAAAGTCTCATGAAGAGAATCAGTACGGCCGTATGGGTAGTATTTATGTTGATGATGATGAAGAGACTACAAATGATATGTGAGATGAACTAATTGTTGAAGCTCGGTCAATGGTTTAAGAAGGTAGTGGAATTATTACATGTTTATCAAGTGTAATGTTGTATAAGTAATCTCATGGTACTATGGAATAAAGAGACATCTAAGGATTGTTACACTGTTATCTTTCCTTGAGTTTTGAAAGTGTATGATTAATGGTACCAGTATCCATTAAAGGTTATTCAGATATTTTTGGAATGTATATGATATGCGCATAATGAAGGGATAAGGAGAAAATTAAATGTTTGATAGTATTCATGAGCTCATGACTGATATAAGGATAACGTTATATCATGGTTTGAGTATATAGAATTTGTGGATTTTGGTATGTGGAAGGAGTTATCTTTGGACAACATTCATGTTTTCACTAAGGTTTAATGGGTATTCATTTTTCAAGAGAATACATGATTAAGGTATTAACATGATTGGAATGTGACCAACAAGATATATGGGGGATAAATGATGTTATTCACATGCTTGGTTGATGAAATTTCAAGTAATCGTTTTCTTTATACTATGAGCTTGGACCGAAGTATTTTAGATAATCCTAAAGATTGGAATGGATTACGTTAGAGATAAGTTAGTATTGTTTAAGGATAAAACTTTTTTTTGATATTATTTATGTGATGTTATAGTAATGTAGTTTTAGAAAAAGGACAACCTGCAGGACCGGCGACAACCCATCGCATCGGACATGGCTGTGGAAATCGAACCCACAACCGAAGTGCGACTGGCTTTTATCGCCTACCACTGGCCTACAGGAAGTACCTGTTTAGTAGAAGCTAGTTTTATTATATTAAGCAGTATAATATAAGAAGTATAAGTCCATTTTAGGAACCATATATGATTAATCTCACTATAGATCGACTTATGTATATTTAATAACTTTTTCTATCCTTTTGTTTGAGACAGATGGAATGACCCGTCATTCTATCACATGATCTGCTAACACTTCAAGAATAACAAATTCAACTTCATTTCATTATGAGATGAAGTGGAAATTGTTCAAGGCACGAAAAATAGTGAGATTGTACCAAAATAAAGTAAGTATTTATTCTAATTCAAATTCTTCAACTTTAGGGAAATGATCTTGAAAACAAAAAATGGTGTCCTAGTGCTCTTATATCTGATGAATCAGATGGTACCTTAGATCGTCACAAATTTATGGCTTTGTGATTGCTGGATTTTCTATAGCCATGTTCTCTACCACTCTCCATCAGAACATGATGGCTAGATTTCTCTTCCATATCCATATTTTCACCTATGTGGAAACCCAGTGATTAGTTTATTTGGGTAACCATTACGTTTCATACTTTTGTTTATAAAGATTGGTTTTGGTATTCCTTTTTACGATGTGGGTTTATATTAAAGAAACTTTCGAGTAGTAAACCATTTATAACCCCGATGAATTTCGAGGGAGAAATTCATTTTAAGGGGGGTAGAATGTAACACCCCGAGATTTTATGAAAAATATTATTTTTAATTTCATTAATGTCTTGTGTTGTACGCTACACAAAAAGGAGCTTGTACAACATGCATCCTTGACTTTCCTGTCATTACACGCAATCGCGGCCTTCCTCGATAGCGTGTGTAGTACGCAATATTGAGTTTCACTAAACAACGATATGCTATTAAAATATTATTAAAACTAGATGTTATGAATAGTAATAACCACTTTTTGAAATTTTGTAAAAGTTATTTTTCAAAATGGACTTCATTTTTGGATTCGGAATATCGAAATTAGATTAGGGAAAAATTTTGGAACTTTTCGGATAACATTCATTTTCTGATGAATAGTGAAAATTACTAACTTTTAATTAAAAAGAACCTTTTTAATCGAAATAATTAATAGTGATAAATTATTAATTTGAGTGGTTTTAAAATATATTTAGAATATATTTTTACAATTTAATACAATGTTGGTCATTGGATGTAATTTCACATTTAAACTAGACATACAAAAGTGTCAATCTTTTGATAGTTATTATCTCTTAAGAACTCGCTATTTGTTTTGACGACGAGAATTAATTTTTAAATTAATTAATTCAACTGATATATTTTTAATTTGGTAAAATAGACATCATTTTGAGTTCATAATATAAAATATAGCTTAGGCCTAATTTTTGGTATTTTTCTGGAAACTTTCATTTTTTGATGAATATTGAAACCACTAAGTGGTAGTTAAAAAAATGAATTTTTCATAAAACTTAATTTTACCGCTTCTATGAGTGAAATTTCAAAAATCCGAGAGAAATGGTTGATGTCAGTATGTAAAATCTGGTTCAATGAGATGAAAATATTTTTTGGTGAATAGTATCTTTTTACTTTTTTTACCATGGTTAAAAGTAAATAGGGTAATTAAGGGTAAAAATATTATTATTATTACCATAAAACATGTCCTAATTCTATTGGATAAGTTTAATTCTACCAAAAAAACCTTAGGAATAAAATATGACAATTTAGGCCCACTTGGATTAGATTAGGACATTTATTATTAATTTATTTAAAGAAGGGTTAAAATAGTTAAAATCAAAGTTTAATAACTAAATCATTTTTAATATAGGGTTATACAAAGATAAATTCGACTATAAATATTCACTAGAAAGATAAAAATATTTCCTACATAATGATATTTTATTTGTAATTTTTAGACTTTAAATAATTTAATTTATGTATGACACAAAGATGATGCAGTAATTATCTTATTAATGAAATATTGACATAATTGATGTTATAAATACCCAAATAAATGTAATTTGAGACTTTTTATGAATTCAAATAATTTTATAGACTAATATGACATGTTATTATTTATGTAATTAACATTTTCTTAACTAATCATTCTGTTATGATTTTCACAAAAATAAATTACTAAATAGTGTCAAAATTGACATAAAATAGTTTTTTTAAAAATATTATATTATTAATTGTTATTTTATTCCTAAAAAATCTAAGGTTCGGCCAAATGACTTAGATAAGGTTATATATATTAATAATAAACAACTTGGGGTTCGTTTGGATGCTTATAGTAAGTTTATTAACCTTATAGTATAAGAACACAAGAAGACACGGTAAAAGTAAAATTATTTAACTTAATGTTAAATCTAAATGATAAGGTTAAAATAGGAACCTAAACTTGTATAAATTATATTTTATGAGATTATTTCAACCCATCCCCACCTTATCTTATAAATAAATAAATTTGGAGCTATTTAAAACCGAATTTGGCTTTATAATAAAATAATATTTTTAGTTATTCCAAAGGTGCCCCTCTCCTCCCTTATAAAAGGGAACCTCCTCCCTCTCTTCCTCACACCACATTGAGCCTTAAATCTCGGCCAAAACCTGCCAAATTCTCTTCTCCACTTCCCTAGAAACATCCTAGAGGTCTTGTTATTCTTCAAATACCAAATTTATTGCCCTAAGAGGAGGAATCAAAGAGGCGCTTCAAAGAAGAGGTAATGTCCGTTACCGATTCTTTCGACTTTATTTCTTCTTCCACTTCTTCTACTTAGGTTGTTTCATTATGAAGTAATAACATAAGTATCAATGATATAATGATATGTTATTATAAGTATAAAACAACCCTATTTCACCATCTTTCCACCCTACAGAAAATGAAATCACCGCGCGTGCGTACGTACGGAATACCGTCTCCACGCCGTGGTGAAATCTATTTTCCACCACCACCTTAAGTGGATGGGTATAATGGTGTACATAATAACTATATCTGATTATTTTAAAGTGATATTTATTTTTAAATAGTATACATACACTCCAATACGATTCCACGATCATGAGAGCGATATCATCGCTCGTGCGTACATACGGACTACCGTCTCCACGACGCGATGAGATTCATTCTCCACGTTAACCATTCATGAATGATTATAAAGTATATATAATAAGTAATCATGAAATATATAACATAATAATTATACTGGATTTATGTGTATATGTATTTCATCTACTTAATTCCATTCAACTCAATAAGGAAACGAAAACAGCGTTCATGCGTACGTATGAACTACCATCTCCATGAACGGTGTATTTCTTTCCATTTACTAATCTATTATATATATGTATATTCTGAATATATATTATATATAAATCCTGTTTTATATTCTGTAATTAATTAATCATGATCTATGTAATCATATGAATAATTACAAGTCAAAACACGGACGAAAAATGAAACGATTTTACCCAAAACGCTTTTTGACATGGAATTTACAAAAGAACGGCTAAAATAAAGTCATAAGTGAACCATATATGATATCATAACAATGAGTATGATTATAGAATAAGTAAATGACATTATTTAAATCATTAGACAGGAGGTTCGGACACTTACGAAGCAAATCAGACCTAAGGTAAGGGATAAATTTTCAGTCTCATTTTTATCCGAGATTGCTTATACAAAAGTATTTACTGGGGTTACGTTTATCATCCATGACCATGTTTTCTAAAAATGTTTTTATAAAAATTTTACCATTCTTCCATGAATGTTTAATGTCATTTTTACCCTTTATTGACTTTTTACCACATTGTATGAATGTAATCTTTCCTTTGGTTACCATATAATGTACTTTTTGACTTTTCCAACAAAAGTACGAGGAGAATGTTATTTTTAACTTATACAGACTGAACTGATTTTTACGGTTTCATAACGCCTCATTTTCAAGAAGCTTCCTCTACAAGATTGCATGATTATTTTCAACAAAACCCTTATCTTTTAAAATTGCATGTAATTTTGTGAAAAGAAAATGATTTTAAAGAAGAAAGGATATTTTCCTCAAGAACTCATTTCAAGTGTTTTTTCAAAACTATTTTCCATCTAAGATGACATTATTTCATATGTGTGTTTCAAGTAAAATGTCTCTATGATTTAAATGGTTTCAATTTTATTATGATAAAATGATATCAATTGTTTATGGATTATGATGGCATGATGTTTAAGAATCCCATTTTATTACATGGGTTATGCTATGATGTATGATTTATGATTTTGTGGCACACGAAAGAATGATTTCATTATGAGATGGGTGGGACCTATATCTCCCTCCAATGCATTGGGTAAAGATTTGTATCTCATGATATAGACATGGCTGGAACGGCAAGTAAAACCGGTTCAGTAATACAGGACTGGAACGAGGAATGAACTCGATTCAGAAAGGGACTTTGTCCACTAAGATGGTCTTGGTAGCAATGCCTTGGCTACTATGGAAATCATATCATGTGATTAATGGTTTCCACAATTACATGTTTTATTCCCAGGCTATTTTATCATTCTTAATGTTTCTTTATGATCTATGCCTTACGTACTTCCATGTTTTATGTCATTGCTCAAGATTTTGATTTTTAAACAATATGTTCATGTTTTTAAGATTCAAATGTATATAGTATGTTTTATTTTATCCATGATTACCCTTACTGAGCATTTGATCTCACCCTTTTTATGTTTTCTTTTCCCCAGGATATAAAGAAAGGTTTTAGGTATGAAGAAAAGGGGGTAGGATCTTTATGGGAGATGTTGAAGATCTTTCACCACGATTAGAAGATTACGTTCCAAGTTTCCAAAGACACTAAACTATTACGGTCCTTGTGTGTCTGTTTTTGTTATGTATTAAGTATTCTGGTAAAGTAATGAAATGTCCATGTACATCAAGCTTTGGGTCACTACAATAATGATGACATCAAACATATCTATATCAAGGACAAGAAAATCCCAGACTAACTCTGCATCAAGTATTGATAGAGAATTTTAAGGACACTAAAACCAATTCTCTTTTCTCCACGCAAGAGGTGTCTCTAACTCCATAAATAAGTGCACGAGTTCCCTTAAGAGGTTATGAATATCAATATAATGACCATATATAAATGCATGGGAAGCACCATTATCAAATAAAGTAATCTCTACAAAGGATGAAATAAAGATGGTACCTATCACTATCATTGGATCTGCCTCTACCTCTACTAGAAACTCATTTACTATGTGAAAGTGATTCACTCCTAAGGCCTATGGCTATATCCCTATAGTCTATGAAGCATATGACTACACCACAATATCATTTAGAACTGACGATCCCTAAACATATCGAAATAGAAATATTGAAGATAGACATAATGCCCACATAATTTACACATCATTTCAGTTGAAGGACATAAACTCAGGGTGTGTCTGAACCTGCCATGCTAATATAAAGTTAAAGGAACACCACTAGCTAAAAATAGAGGTGTTGAAGATTCTTGTTACTATTAACCAAATGCACCACTTTTGTGGTGATCTTGCCACTTCTTTTTTTTCCCCGGTGTGCCAATAAAGCTTCCACTAGGTGGAAGAGAAGGTTTGGAAAATCCAACCTTGGATTAAGTAATCATTTCTTCCATTATATAACCATCCAATATCTCTGCATAGGTAGAAATATTTAGCATAAATACTCATGATATGATATCCAATCGCAAACCATGAAAATACTTCTGATATTTTAGTTGGTCATTATTCATAACCTCTTTTGAAAAATGAACCATTTCAACAAATCAAATGGTGTATAACAAAACTACCAACTCTACCTACTATAAAGAGACGAAATCCATTGAATTTTCCATCATTAGTGACTCTGAAAAAAACTACTAGAATAAGAGAATCTTGAAACCCTTCCAGTCTAAGCCCACATGATTATCAGCCTGTACCATGTAATCCTAACACCTCTTTCTGTGAACATCAAGTTTAAAATCAACACACTTTACCCTGATACTATCAAGAAATTTTTTGAAATAAAAGATCTAATCGACCTTTTCCAGCTAGTCCTCTACCTATTGAGGTTCATTCATAGCAAGAAGATCAGGATCTGGTGTGAGTCGGTCCTAAAAAATAATAGATAAAAGTAAAGAGTCAGGCGTACAAGGGGTTATTACATAGGCGAGTATACAACACACCACATCTATCTACATCCACCATTAGAGCACAATAAGCAGGGACAGTGAAGGACCAAATCATATCAGAATCAATTAAAGCCTTTATTTCCAATGTATCAGTAACCTGATTGGCCTCACAATACATATGAGAAATAACCATGTGTATTTGACTAGTTTGGTGGAGGAACTCAACCAACTGAGGAAGCACACGCCAAGGCACATTACGTGTTCTAGTATTCAAAGCATGAACTACAGTAATAGAGTCAGATTCAATCCAAATCCATCTCCAATTATATTGGACAACATATCTTATATCATGAATCATTTCCCATATCTCAACTTCAAAAGTGGTGCCAAGGCCAATGTAATGATAAAATCATCCCTTGACAAACCCACGAAAAGTGCGGAAAAGACCTCCGCATCCCAATGGACCTGGCGCACCTGACACAGCTCCATCAATATTCAATTTGAGGCACAGTGAAATTGGTGGTATCCATATAATATACTTTAGCATCCGAGGTTTTCGGGGTCGGCCATAAAATCCAAGAAGCCTCAGAGTTTGAAGGTCAGAAATGGTGCTAGCCATCGCCCCATCCTGAATCATTGATGCAACGTACACATCCCTGTGAATGGAGATCATTCCCTTCCGAACAGTATCATGCACACCATCAAACATGACCATGTTACGCGATTCCCACAAGGATGCAATGGTCGCCACAATAGCAGCAACGAGGTGATTACACATATGCTCACTACAGCGCATATGCAGCAACCCGGACAGCAGGTCAACGAGCATAATTTCAGAATCCACCAAAAACTCGAACAAAATTACCAGGTAATTGAGGTTCATTCATACCCTCAAAGAATAGTGTATTATCATGTCAGAACTACCATTATCGGTCTATGTCTCATACAACTCCTGTATGTACCTAAACAACTACATTTTGAACTTTTGGAAAATTCTAATCAACATCACGAACTTGTTGCATGATAACCTCTATAAAGTTCTGATCCATAAGAGGATTTCCTTGATGAGCATTAGTTGTACCCTCCCAAGGAACTTGAAGAACATGTCTTGGAGGCATACTACTGCACACCAAAATAAAGTAAATGATTATACAACATCACGATATCAAATAAAACTATAAAACTCCTAAAAAACTATGATATTAACATAAATAACTCAAAATAAGAGACACATATCCCAAAATACCATGGTAACTTAAGTCTCTTCACAAGAAGATCTGGCTAGGCACTCATCACAATATACCACTCAAGTCCCAAAAATCTTATCTACAGTTTACCAAACATCCCAAGACAAAGAATCTTGAGGATATAACACCTCTGATAGGAAACTATAATGAAATGACCCAAATATCCTCTCAAACTGGTACCCTAACTGACCCATCATATACCTGAAGGGCATTCTCGATCCCCACTAGATGCTGAATAGAACACATACATCAAACAAAAACCAGAGGGAACAATTTCTCCCAACACGATTCATATATATAATATGAATAACAAAATAAAATATAAACATATGCCATAACTGAAAGAAAACAAAGGAAACCAAACTAATAAAGAGTCGAAAAAATCTCCAAGTACATATAAAACCACAAAGGACTACCAAAAATAGTAAATAAGAAAAATAATTTGAGTGATAGAATGGGTAGACTCCCACTATCTCAACACCATCTACTCAACTCAGCTGATAGAAAATCTCACTACCTTTGTAACACCCCGAGATTTTATGAGAAATATTATTTTTAATTTCTTTGATGTATTCTATTATACACTACACCAAGATTATCTTGTACAATATGCAACACCGTATTAGCTTGCAGTATACGCGACACTATTATTGGCTCGTATTACACTCAATTTCAAGTTCATTTTGTGAAAATTATTCTATGCAACAGTAAGTATAGATTTTGTTTAATGTATAAATGAAATAAGTTTTTATTATGTTATAAGAAACACCAAAGGGAGATTAAACTAAACCCAACCCTGACTTGGCTTGCATTTCACGCAATCACGACCTTCCTCGATAGCGTGGGTAGTACGCAATACCGGGTTTCACTAAACAAAGATATGTTATTAAAATATTATATAAACTAGCCATTATGAACAGTAATAGCCACTTTTTGAAATTTTATAAATTTGATATTTCAAAATGGACTTCATTTTTGGATTCGAAATACCAAAATTAGCATAAGGTGATTTTTTGGTATTTTTATGAAAACTTTTAATTTTTGTTGAATAGTGAAAACACTGAGTTATTGGTTAAAACCGACTTTTTATTTAAATAATAATTTATTTTATTTAAATTTATTTTAGGTCAAAATAGATACATAATACCTATATAATCTCAATTTAATTCATTGGACTCATTTTATAATAATTTTAGAAATATAAAAATTTTATTGAACATTTTACCATCTTTTACCCACCCCCTAGGAGAATTTTAAAATTTATATAAAACATAATTTTACCACTTCTGTGAGTGGGATTAAAAAAATCTGAGAGACATGGTTGATATTAGTAAGTAAAATGTGATTCAATAAGATAAAAATAATTTTTGTTGAATGGTAACTTTTTACTTTTATTTAGCACAGTTAAAAGTAAATAGAGTAATTAAGGGTCAAAATGATATTATTATTACCCTGAAACATGTCATAATTCTATTGGATAAGTATAATTCAACCAAAAAACAACCTTAGAAATAAAATATGACCATTTAGGTCCACTTGGATTAGATTAGGACATTTATTATTATTTAATTCAAATAAGAGTTAAAAGAGTAAAAATCAAAGTTTAATAAGTAAAACATTTTTAATATAGGGTTATAAATAAGATAAATTTGACTATAAATATTAATTATCAATATAATAGGATTTACTACAAAATTTTATTTTATTTATAATTTTTAGACATTAAATAATTTAATTTATTTATGACACAATAATGATGTAGTAATTACCTTATTAATGAAATATTAACAAAATTGATATTATAAATACCCAAATAAATGTACTTTGAGACTTTTTATGAATTAAATTTTTTTCCCAGGTTTATATAACATATTAGTGATGGTTATATGAATTTTTTTAGAAGTAATAATTCTGTTATGAATTTATAAAAAACAAAATACAAAATAGTGTCAAAATTGACATAAAAGAGTTTTTAAAAAAAATATTAAATTATTAATTGATATTCTATTCCTAAAAATATAATGTTTGGCAAAAAGACTTATATAATAACATATATGACATTAATGACTCAATTGGGGTTATATTTTCAGTTTATAATAAGTTTATTAACCATATACTGTAAGAATACAAGAAGACACGGTAAAAGTTATATCATTTAACTTAGAGTTAAATATAAATGATAAGGTTAAAATGGTAACATAAACTTGTATAAAACCTATTGGTTGATAATATTTAGACCATACCGACCCTATACTTGAAATAAGTCACTTTGGAGCCATTATAAACCGAATATGAATTTATTATAAAATAATATTTTATCTTTTTCCTAAGGTGCCCCTCACCCCTCTTATAAAAGGGAACTCCCTCTTCTCTAAAATTAACTTCTCCCAAGCCATTTGGATCGTCCAAACCCTGCCCAAATACCCTCTTAACTGTCCTTCCTTCATCCTAGAGGCCTTCATTTAGTTATAAATCCAAAATAAGGAGCCCTTTTGATCAAATCAAAAGGAAGAACCCGAAGAAGAGGTAAATATCTCACCACCTATTTCAAGTTCCTTTCTTCTTCCACTTCCTCCTTCTTTGTTGTTTCCATTATAAAATAATAACTCCAGTATATTATATATACTGTGATGTTATTATAAAAATGGTACAACCATATTATTTATTTTATCCATCCTATGAATGAAAAAGTCACCACACGTGCATACGTTAAGCTTACCGTCTCCACGTCATGGTGTAGTTTGTTATTCAAACATTTCATCATTCAGATGTGTATAATAATGAGTATAAATGATATAAATAATAAATATAACATTATTATGATTATGTATATATGACATACCATTTAATTATATATTATTTTAATATCAAAAGAATGATATTGTCGCTCGTGCGTATATACGGACTACCGTCTCCACGATGCGATGAGATTCATTCTCCATGTTGACCATTCAAGAATGATTATAAAGTATATATAATAAGTAATAATTAAAGATATGAAATAATAATGCTACTTTATTTATGTATATATATATATTTCATTTACTTCCATTCAATTTAACAAGGAAACGAAAATAACATTCATGCGTTTGTACGGTCTACCGTCTCCATGAACGGTGTATTTCATTCCATTTATCGAACTATCATATATATTTATATGATGAATATATATTATATCTAAACAATGTTTTACATTCTGGAATTAGTAAAATTAGGATATAAGTAATAATATCAAGAACAACAAGTCCAAACACGTGCGATAAATGAACCATTTTTACCCAAAATGCTGCTTTAACATGGAATTTACAAAAGAACGGGTAATATAAAGTCATATGTGAACCATACATGATATCATAACAATGAATATGATTCTTTAATAAGTCAATGACTTTACTTAAATCATTATACAAGAGTTTCACATACGTACGAAGCATATCAGACCTAAGGTAAGCGATAATTTTGCAAATCTCATTTTTATCCAAGATTGATTATACGTAAGTATTTATCGGGGTTATATTTTTCATCCATGTACATAAAAATGTTTTTCATAATGTTTTTAATATCATTAAATGTATTTTTAAAGTCATGTTTACCCATATTTGAATTTTACATTGTGTTATGGAAGGAATCTTTCTTTTGTTTACCATACGAGGAACTTTTTGACTTTTCCGGCAAAAGTACGAGGAGAATGTTTTTTAACTTATACGGCATGAATAGATTTTTACGGTTTTATAATGACTTATTCACATGAATATTACTCTATATGAATTCGTTAGTATTTTCAACAAAAGTCCTTTTCTTTTAAAATTGTATCGTATTTTGTGAAAAGAAAATTACATTGAAGAAGAAAGGATATTTTCCTCAAGAATTCATTTCAAGTGTTTTATCAAAACTATTTTCCATATATGATGACATTATTTAATATGGTTATGTTTCAAGAATAATGTCTCTATTATTTTCATGGTTTGGTTTTTATTATGATGAAATGATATCCATTTGTTTATATGGATTATGTTATGATGGGATGATGTTTATTAAACCCATTTTATTCTTTGGGTTATGATGAATGATTTATGATTGTTTTGTGGAACACATATGAATGATTTCAATATGAGATGGGTGGGACCTATATATCCCTCCAATTAATTGGGTAAATATTTATATCTCATGATATAGACATGGCTGGAATGGAAAGTTAATCCGGTTTAGTGATACAGGACTGGAACGAGGAGTGAACTCAATTCCGTAAGGGACTTTGTCCACTATGATGGTCTTGGAAGCAATGATTTGGAAACTATGGAAATCATATCATGTGGTTAATGGTTTCCAAAATTAAATGTTTTATTCCCATGTTATTTTATCATGATTGATTTTATTTTGTGACCTATACCTTACGTACTTCCAAGGTTTATTTCACAACTCAAGTTTTTGATGTTTAAAGTTTATTTTAATGTTTTTAAGTTTAAATGTATATGGTTTGTTTTATTTTTTCCATGCTTACCCTTACTGATAATTTGTGCTCACCATTTATATGTTTTCTTTTCCCAAGGAAATAAAGAAAGGTTTTAGGTAATAAAACAAAAGGGGAAGATCTTTATGGGAGATGTTGAAGATCTTTCACCAAGATTAGAATATTATGTTCTGAGCTTCCAAAGACACTAAACTATTACGGTCCTTGAGTGTCTGTTTTTATTATGTATTAAGTATTCTGAAAAATTAATTTAGTGTCCATGTACATCAATCTTGGGTCTCTAGATTTGGTATTAGAGGAAAGGTTTAGTTATCCTTTGGAAACTAGGATGCAAAAGATTTAGTGATATCCATAGAGATATTTATAATGTATGTATAGGGATGTCCCTAAGGTTTAGTATAAGTGTAGGTTATATACCTAGAATTATGACAAGAATATTAGAATTAAACATAAGATGTTATATATTGAAGGTACTCCCCCTTTATTATGTTGTTTTCCCTATCACGATTTTTTCTTCACACTATTCTTTTTGGGTTTTCGACGATGACTGGAACCCGAAGGAACCGTGTTGATCAATGTAATAGAAAATGCAATGATTGTCCTCTTGAACAAACCAATATTATGGGAGATGGAGTGAAAAATATTATTGTTATACTTAAGCAAGCTATGAATCATTCTGGACTTCCAAATGAACAGAGAAGGGAACAATTTTCTATTGAGTCCTTCATGAGGCAACATCCACCTTCTTTCAACGGGTCTTCTGATTCACCTGTTGCTAAATAATGGATCAGTGTCATTGAAAAGATATTTTCCATACTTCACTATTTAGAACATGAAAAATTCATTTTTGTTGTTTACCATTTAGAAGGTGAAGCAGACCAGTGGTGGACTCTAATTAAGAACACAAGGCCCCAAGATGAAATTGCATCCATGGAATGGGATGAGTTAAAGAACTTGTTTTTGAATAAGTACTTCCCTCGTATTCTTCGAACAAAGATGGAAAAGGAGTTCCTTGAGATTATGAAAAAGGATGATGAACTTGTTGGTATATATGAGGTGAATTTTACAAGGCTTGCAAGGTATGCATCTAGCTTTATCATCCAACCTGAAAGTAAAGTTGATTGATTCTTTGTTGGCTTAAAACCAAGTATTTGAAGGGAATTATCTATAAGATACTTTAGTATCTATGAAGAAATTCTGTGTTGTTCTATCAAGGTTGATCTGGAAGTTGGTGTTAGATATCCATCTCATGGTTTTGATAAGAAATGAAAGATGGAGTTCAAGGAAATATCTCAGAACAATGGTGAAAAGAAGGTGAATGTTTCTTTATGATCAAAGTGTGGAAAGAAGCATGGTGGATATTGTCCAAAAGATACTAAATTTTTTTTTAAGTGTGGAAAAGAAGTTCATTGAGTAGTTGAGTGTCTAAGTAATATGAAAAAGGTAGCTAATGATGTGAATAGAGAAAAGACTACAGAGAATGCACCACCAACACTTAAATACTTCAAGTGCAAGTAAATATGGAATTATACTAACCAATGCCCTAATATAAAGTTTAATGATGATCAACCTCAATAATATCTTAAGGAAAATGAGAAAGATAAGTCACATGCGATCACTATTGGTAATGTTGAGTATGAAAATGATGTATTAGAATGATTATGTGTTTATGTAATGTGATTTAAAAATAATGTTGTGGAATCTCATTTATAGTATTGTGGAATATTGGAATATCTATGTATTGGTTTATTATGGTTTTCAATAATTATATGGTATAAGTAACCATGAAAAGTGATTGAAATATTTTTGGAAATCAGATGATATGTGCATAATGAAGGGATAATGAGAAAATAATATGTTTGATAGTATTCATGAGCTCATGACTGATATGAGGACAAAGTGATATCATGGTTTGAGTATATAGAAATTTTGTGATTTTGGTATGTGGAAAGAGTTAACATTTCACAGAATTCATGTTTTCACTAAGGTTCAATGGGTATTCATTTTTCAAGAGAATACATGATTAAGGTATTCACATGTTTTGAATGTGACCAACAATAAGATATATCTTATGATATATGGGGGATAAATGATGGTAATCACATTCTTGGTAGATGACCTCTATAGTAATATTTTTTCTTTATGAGATTGGATAGATGTATTTTGGATAAGCCTAATAATTGGAATGGATTATGTTGGACATCAAATAGTATTATTTAAGGCTAGAACTTTTTTTTGATATTATTTCTGGAATGTTATAATAATATTGTTTTAGAAAAAGGACAACCTCTAGGATGGGCAACAACCCATCACGTCGGATAGGGATATGAAAATCAAACCCACATCCGAAGTGCAATAGGCCTTTATCGCCTACCACTGTCCTACAAGAAGTCCCTAGTTTTTAGAAATTAGTTTTATTTTATTTAGAGGTATGATAGATGAAGTATAATTCTATTTTTGGAACCATATATGATTAATCTCACCATAAGATGGACTTATGTATATAACTTTTTCTAACCTTATGTTTGAGATAGATGGAATGACCTATCATTCTATCTCATGATCTGCTAACACTTCACAGAAGACAAATTCAACATCATTTATTTAATAGATGAAGTGGAAATTGTTCAGGGGATAAACAACAGTGAGATTGTACCAAAATCAAGTAAGTATTTATTTTAATTATTCAACATTAGGGAAATGATCTTGAAAACCAAAAATGTTGTCTTAGTGCCCTCATATCTGATGAATCAGATGGTACCATAGATCATCACAAACTTATGGATTTGTGATTGTTGGATTTTTCATAGCCCTGTCCTATACCACTCTCCATCCGAACTTGATGGTTAGATTTCTCTTCCATATCCATATTTTCACCTATGTTCTACTATGTGGAAACCCAGTGATGAGTTAATTTGGTTAACCGTTCCATTTCATACTTTAGTTTTTAAAATTATGTTTTGGTATTCCTTTTCATGATGTGGGTTTCTATGAATGAAACTTTCAATTAGTAAACTATTTATAACCCCAACGAATTTCGAGGGCGAAATTCATTTTAAGGGGGGTAGAATGTAACACCCCAAGATTTTATGAGAAATATTATTTTTAATTTATTTGATTTCTTCTATTGTAAACTACACCAAGATTGGATTGTATGATACACAACACCGTATTAGCTTGCAATATACGCAACACTATTCTTGGCTCGTGTTACACACAATTTAAAGTTAGTTCTGTGGAAATTATTATACATAATAGTAGGTATAGATTTTGTTTAATGTATAAATGAAATAAGTTTTGATTATGTTATATGAATCCCCAAAGGGAGCTTGCACTATACGCATCCCTGACTTGGCTTTCATTTCACGCAATCGTGACCTTCCTCGATAGCGTGTGTAGTACGCAATACCGTGTTTCACTAAACAATGATATGTTATTAAAATATTATATAAACTAGCCATTATGAATAGTAATATCCACTTTTTGAAATTTTATATATTTTATCTTTCAAAATAGACTTCATTTTGGGATTCGGAATATCGAAATTAGCCTAGGGTGAATTTTTGGTATTTTTCTGAAAACTTTCAATTTTGATGAATAGTGAAAACACTAAGTTATTGGTTAAAACCGAATTTTTATTTAAATAATAATTTATTTTATTTAAATTTATTTTAGGTCAAAATAGATACATAATACCTATATAAGTTCAATGTAATTCATTGGAGTCATTTTATAATAATTTTAGATATATAAAAATTGTATTGAACTTTTTACCGTCTTTTACCCACCTCCTAGGATAATTTGAAAATTTACATAAAACATAATTTTACCACTTCTGTGAGTGGAATTTCAAAAATCCAAGAGACACAGTTGATATCAGTAAGTAAAGTGTGGTTCAATAAGATAAAAATAATTGTTGGTGAATAGTAACTTTTTACTTTTATTTACCACAGTTAAAAGTAAATAGGCTAATTAAGGGTAAAAATGATATTATTATTACCCTAACACATGTACTAATTCTATTGGATAAGTGTAATTCGAACAAAAACAACCTTAACAATAAAATATGACCATTTAGGTCCACTTTGATTAGATTAGGACATTTATTATTATTTAATTCAAAGAAGAGTTAAAAGCGTTAAAATCAAAGTTTAATAAGTAAACGTTTTTAATACAGGGTTATACATATGATAAATTCGACTATAAGAATTTATTAGAAAGCTAAAAATATTTCATACATAATGCTAGTTTATTTATAATTTTTAGTCATTGAATAATTTAATTTATTTATGACACAATGATGATGCAATAATTACCCTATTAATGAAATATTAACATAATTGATATTATAAATACCAAAATAAATGTAATTTGAGACTTTTTATGAATTAAACTAATTTTATATGTTAATATAACATATTAGGGCTGGTTATATGAATTTGTTTCAAAGTAATAATGCTGTTATAAATTGAGAAAAAACAAAATACCAAATAGTGTCAAAATTGACATAAAAGGATTTTTAAAACAAATATTAAATTATTAATTGATATTCTATTCCTAAAAATATAAGGTTTGGAAAAAAGACTTATATAATAATATATATGACATTAATTAACCAATTGGGGTTCTATTGGCAGCTTATAGTAAGTTTATTAACCATATATTATAAGAACACAAGAAGACACGGTAAAAGTTATATTATTTAACTTAGAGTTAAATCTAAATGATATGGTTAAAATGGTAACCTAAACATTTCTAAAGCCTATTAGTTGAGAGGATTTATACCCATCCCCACCCTAGCCTCGAAATTAGTCACTTTGGATCCATTATAAACCGAATATGAATTTATTATAAAATAATATTTTAAGTTTTTCCTAAGGTGCCCCTCACCCCTCTTATAAAAGCGCACTCTCTCTTCTCTCAAATTCACTTCTCCCAAGCCATTTGGCACGGCCAAAACCTGACCAAATACCTTTTTAACTGTCCTCCCTTCATCCTAGAGGCCTTACTTTAGTCATAAATCCAACCTATGGAGCCCTTTTATTCAAATCAAAAGGAATAACCTGAAGAAGAGGTAAATATCTCACCACCTATTTCAAGTTCCTTTCTTCTTCCACTTCCCCCTTCTTTGTTGATTCTATTATAAAATACTAAATCCAGTATCTCCTATATACCGTGATGTTATTATAAAAATGGTATAACCATATTAGTTATTTTATCTTTCCTTGAATAAAAAAGTCACCACACGTGCGTACATACGGCTTACCGTCTCTACGTCATGGTGTTGTTTGTTATTCAAACATTTCATCATTAGGATGGGTATAATAATGAGTATAAATTATATAAATAATAAATATAACATTATGATGATTCTTTATATATGATATACCATCCAATTATATACTATTTTAATATCAAAATAATGATATTGTCACTCGTGCGTGCGTACGGACTACCGTCTCCACGATGCGATGAGATTCATTCTCCATGTTAACCATTCAAAATGATTATAAAGTATATATAATAAGTAATCATGAAAAATATTACATTATTATGATATTGGATTTATGTATACATATATATGTCATTTACTTCCATTAAATTTAATAAGGAAACAAAAACAACGTTTATGTGTACGTACAGTCTATCATCTCCATGAACGGTGTATTTCATTCCATTTATTGATCTATCATATATATTTATATGATAAATATGTATTATATCTAAATAATGTTTTACATTATATAATTATGTAAATCAGGATATAAGTAATAATATCATGAACAACAAGTCCAAACATGTACGATAAATGATAAGATTTTACACAAAATGCTGCTTTAACATTGAATTTACAAAAGAACTAGTAATATAAAGTCATAAGTGAAACATACATGCTATCATAACAATGAATATGATTCTATAATAAGTCAATGACATTATTTAAATCATTATACAGGTGGTTTGAATATGTACGAAGCATATCAGACCTATGGTAAGGGATAATTTTTCAAATCTCATTTTTATCCAAGATTGCTTATACGTAAGTATTTACTGGGGTTATATTTTTCATCCATGTCCATAAAAATGTTTTTCATAAAGTGTTTAATATTATTACATGTATCTTTAAAGTCCCGTTTACTCATATTTGACATTTACATTGTTTTATGGAAGGAATCTTTCTTTTGTTTACCATATGAGGAACTTTTTGACTTTTCCGGAAAAAGTACGAGGTGAATGTGTTTTTTAACTTATACGGCATGAACATATTTTTATGGTTTTATAACTCCTTATTCATATGAAGCTTCCTCTACAATAATTCTTGATTATTTTCAAAAAAAGTACCTTTCTTTTAAAATTTCATGGTATTTTGTGAAAATAAAATGATTTTGAAGAAGAAAGGATATTTTCCTTAAGAATTCATTTCAAGAGTTTTATCAAAACTATTTTCTATCTATGATGACATTATGTAATATGGTTATGTTTCAAGCATAATGTCTCTATTATTTACATAGTTTTATTTTTCTTATGATGAAATGATATCTATTTTTATATGGATTATGTTATAATGGGATGATGTTTATGAAACCCATTTTATTCATTGGGTTATAATGAATGATTTATGATTGTTTTGTGGAACACATAAGAATGATTTCAATATGAGATGGGTGGGACCTATATCTCTGTCCAATTCATTGGGTGACGATTTATATCTCATGAGATAGACATGGATGGAATGACAAGTTAATATGGTTCAGTGGTACAGGACTGGAACGTGGAGTGAACTTGATTCAGTAAGGGACTTTGTCCACTATGATGGTATTGGAAGCAATGCCTTGGCTACTATGGAAATAATATCATGTGATTAATGGTTACCATAATTAAATGTTTTATTCCCATGTTATTTTATGATGATTGATGTTCCTTTATGATCTACACCTTACGTACTGCCAAGGTTTATTTCACAACTCAAGATTTTAATATTTAAACTTTATGTTCATGTTTTTAAGTTCAAATGTATATGGTTTTTTTTATTTTATCTATGCTCACCCTTACTGAGAATTTAAGCTTACCCTTTATATGTTTTCTTTTCCCCAAGATATAAAGAAAGGTTTTAGGTAATAAAACAAAAGGGTATGATCTTTATGGGAGATGTTGAAGATCTTTCACCAAGATTAGAAGATTATGTTCCGAGTTTCCAAAGACACTAAACTGTTATGGTCCTTGAGTGTCTATTTTTGTTATGTATTAAGTATTCCACAAAATTAATGTAATGTCCATGTACGTCAAGCTTGGTTCTCTACAACCTTACTGCGGCACCTTGCATTTCCCTACATCGAAATACATAACAAAGTTTATGCACTTACAAAGGGGTATGTAGGGAGTGAGTAAAAAGCCTTAGTAGGGTCCCACCAAGGTGTTCCATCACAAGTCTCTTTAGAAAATCCCCAGTATGATCATTTTAAATAAAACATGGCATGATAAATAGTAAAGTAGTTTTATCAAAAGCATGTTAATTATTTCCCTTTTTCAAAAAATTCCAAAACAAAGGATGGTATATTAATTTAAAGCATAATTTCCATTATTATTTATCAAAATTAAAATAATGAATATGAAATTCAAAAATGTACAAATCCAGGCATAGGTAAATCATGCCATGAAACTCAATATCATAGGCTAATAGACTACTCATATAAAAAAAGGCTAGTGCACAACAAGTACTAATAAAATAGGCCCAAGAAGAAGAGGAAAACTCCATGAGGGAACCCCCAAAAAATTTGAAGAACATCTCCCAATAACTATAGGGACATGGATAAGATAAAATACCCATGAGCAAACCTCTCAATGGTAATATGGATGAAGACCCTAAGATGACCTTCCATAAATGTACCCAAGGATTCCCATGTGTTTCCTTTCATAAATCATTTCAATGCTTTGAAAATAACCATGTTTTTCCTTTTATGAATACTAGGGTAAAACCTCCTTTTATCACTAATCCTTTTACACACACAAAACAACATGAAAAATTTATTTATAAATCAATTTATAAAAACTGGATAAATACAATTCAACTAACACAAGCTAGAGATGGAACCACCTACCACAAAATTAGGGTCGCACACACCCAAAAAGGATCCTAAAAAAATAAGAGCACAAAAATGAAAATATAAGCTATAAAATAAATCTATACATCTTATAATTTATTTAATCTAACAAAAGGGTTGGTAGGGAAGAGGGAAAAACACATTCCTTAAGAACGCACACCTGATACGTCACAACCAATAAAGGAAATAACCTTCGAAATAAGATTTCACAATAGATCCAGAGAGAAACAAAAGGAAACATCACTATAGATCAATATATTTGATAATGACACAAAAATATTCTACCATGATCAAATCAATGAAGAAGTAGAATGGTTTACTCAACCATAGAGACACAAACCAACCACAATGTTGATCAATCATCGAAAAGATCAATCTGCATCAAATAAAGACTCCTAAAATCATTGGATAATCCTAATAGGTCAAGAGAAACTAGACCTTTAGGTGAATGAAATAATATATCACTCATATGGATCCCTAAAATACATGTTTGTGATATTTACACGACATGTAATACCTTTAATAGTCATGTAATCCTTGAGACTTGGATACGCTGAAAAACCCATCCCCTTTTTTTATAAAAAACTATCCTTTTAACATTACATGATGTGTAATATTTATATGGAATTTAATCCCTTCAAGTTGTATAATAGGTTCCCTGCATACACCCTACAGAACATACACATCATGAACTCCCATTATATGGCGTTTATTTTTCCTAAATACTATAACAACTGTAGATTCTTACACCAAAACCTCAAACAAACTTAGGAATTATCTGAACTGAGTGAGAACCCCACAATTCCATTAACACACTTATACCTGATATCCATTAATTAAAACAAACATACATCCCCAAACATTAAGTCACTTTCCCCAAAAAATGATCTCTAACCTCAGGATTCCCAAGTTTCATCCAATTAAATAGGAAAAAATTAAAGGAAAGTAAATTATCTCAAAGTGAGTAACATGATTTTACAACTTATCCATATAGTTTAACATCATAAAATAAGGATATATATGTATTGGGAGGGATGGAAACAATGTATTTATTAGTTATTATGTATTGTGATCCCCTTTCTAGTTTATACTTTCTATTGGTTAATAGATAAGAGAAGGTATGGTTGGGGATTACACCTACTAGGAGTCCCATATTTATAGCTCAATTATGGGTAATAAGAATGAGATCATCTATGAGGTTTTGGTGGGGCTTACACTTTGTAATAGGATTGGGTTCATATAATTTAACTGTAAAGACCCAGAAATTTCAAGGGAATTTTTTTTCTTAATTTCTTTGGAATTTTGCGAGCCTGTGGCTTCTGACAGCACCTGATTCTGAGGCCCGGTGTGACCAGAATCATTCTCTGAAGTTTAGCTTGGGTAAGCTCAGTGAACAAATGAGTGGGGTTTTCTAACTTTTAAATCGGTGCTCGAAATCAAAATACGAGGGAACCTATGAAACCGCAATGCCGGTTTTTGCTTAAGGAGACTTTCACTGGAGTTGCGTTTGCTCGGGAGGTGATGTTAAATCAATGGAGTGGTTTAATTAAAGAGTGAAATAAAATACGTGCTGAAATTTTATTTCTACTCTGTGTAATTATAACCTACGTGTGGAAGTTGAGGTGGGACCCACTAAATCCTTACTCCTCTTGGTAGGATTTTAGTGAGGTGGGGACCACATGATCCCCACCCATTCAAATCTTTTAAACCTCCCCCGTGCATTTTTTTGTGTAACACACCCACACCCCCTTTTAATGACATGTCAACTCACACAATTAATTGGACTGTTATAGGCTCTTCAATTAATTAAATTAATTGAATGGGATCTTTTAATTTTCAATTAATGTTGGCAAGTGTGCGTGTGAATAAAATAAGACAATGTCTTATTTTATTGTGGGTTGATTCGTTGTGTGGAATACAGGAGAGAACTCTCGCGGTCTTGAAGAACTTCATCTCCTTCACGAAGAACGCCAAGTCTACGACGAAGATTTCCATCATTGTAAGGGGAGATCGTAACGTCGTCTCCTCTCCTCTCCGCAGCCGTTGAGTAACGCCTTTTCTGAATAACGACGACACACCCACCTTCGATCCTCTTCCCATGTCAAAGAAAGGGGGACGCCACATCCTTCATCGGGCGAACACCGACGACGCTTACGAAGCCTCGTTCCGTGACGCCGCCTTCCGCGACGTCTTTTTCCCACGATGATCCTCATTCAAAAACTTCTTCAAGGTAGGGGTGTGTTTTTACGATGTGGTAATTCATTGCGTTCTTTGTTAAATATTTGGGCCACCTGTTATCAATTTAACGGAAGGAGGTCGGACTGCCCGAACACGGCCGATCCTCCTCCCCCTTTGTGGTTGTGTTCGTTGTGGCTTGAATGAAGGCGGCGCGGTGCAACGACACCGCGCGGAAACAAGGAGGAACACAGCGAAGAAGTGGGGCGCCATCACACCGTGCTGTTCGGGCCGAAAGAGGCCGCGGCCGGAGCGGGGCCTTGGTGGAGGGGCGCGGCACCGGAAAACCATGGAGGGCCACGGACGAGGCAGGCCGTGGCGCCGTCGCGCCGCGCAGGTCGGACCAAGGCCGCGGCAGAGCAGGGAGCGGTGGCCGGAACCACCGGCCACCGGCGCATAGAGGGCGGGACCAACCGGCACCGCATGTTGCACTGGCCGGCCATTATGGCTGGCTAGATTCAGAAAACCGGGGGTTTGAATCCCCGATCAACGCAGCAGGGCAAACCCCCCCACTCGCGGGTCCGCTGTCCGGTTCGAAGGGGGTGGCGGTTTCCCCCCTTCCGTGCTCACGCCGCACGCGGCGCCCGCCCCGGGCCGACCGGCCGCGTCGGCCGGGCCGGGACGCGCCTTGATGGGCCAGACCCGGACCCGGGTCAGGTCGACCCGGTTCGGGCCGACCCAGGGGGTCTCGGGCCGGGTCGGTCCGGGCCCAAAACCCCCTAAAAACGGACAGGTTCATTAAAATGCCCGTAACGTGGGCTACGAAACTCCGATCGATGCACCATCAGTTGCGATGCGATCCTTTGATCGAGATGGTAATTTCGGTATATTACACTCAAGGTTTAGGAGAACTTTGGGTATGTCCGAGTTGGTTCGAACACGAAACCAACCGGGCCCTCGGAGCGGAAACACTTATAACTTGAGCTCTGGACGTCCGATTGACATGCCGTCGACTTTTTTGGTTTCCTTTTAGTGAGATAGACCTTTTGGATTAATCCGATCAAGGTTTGGACGTAGTTGGAGTACGGTCGGGTTGGTTTTGACTTAAAAACCAACCGGACCCTAGGATGGACAAGCCAATAACTCTCAAACCGGGCGTCCGATTGATGCGCCATCTATCACGTTGAGTTCCTTTTGTCAAGATGGAACTTTGGGGTACATAAAATCCGGAATACGTTTCATTTTATGTATCAACCCCTTTGCTCGTGGAGCGGACCCTCTCGGAAACAAGTGTGTTGTGTGCGCGAACCCTAGAGCTGGCTGAGACTTGACGACTGCTGATCGATCGACTCAGAGTGTTTCGGATAGCCCAGTGGGGAGCGGTTGGTTGTAGCGGCAGACCCACGATGGAGGAGCGCTTGGTTGTAGCGGCAGACCCGCATTACTCAACATATGGAGTACCTCTGTAGGCTATAAGGGGGAGCGCTTGGTTGTAGCAGCAGACCCATGGTGGGAAGCGCTTGGTTGTAGCAGCATGCCCACAGTACTCAACAGGTGGAGTACTACAACAGTGAAAGGTTAGTGGGAAGCTCTTGGTTACAGCGGCATGCCCACTGTAATCGATAGAGGAGAAGTTCCCCAGCAGCTATGGTTTCAACATCATGATTCAAATCCTGGTTTGAGCTGAGTCTCGACTTTCAATCATTATCTTCGATGTGATTGACTTGATATCCTATGTGGATTGGATCTTGTTTTCCTGGGTGGATTAAGTTATGCTTTCTTATGTGGTTTGGATCATACTTTCCTATGTGGATTAAGTTATACTTCCCTGAGTGGAGTGGGTTGTACATGAGCTCGTGAGATGGAGTTGTACTGGTTTTGATGACTTAGGTATATGTATGGGCATATACCTAAGTAGTATTGGATGATACTTCAGGATTGTATCTTTTCTTTTTGGGTTATCCTTTGTGGCTTTAGGGAGACCCTCGGGGGTCTCGGGGTCCCTACTGAGTATTGTATACTCACCCTTTCACGGGCTATGCCCACACTTCGTTGTGTTGGATGCAGACGACATACAACGCTAATCAAAGTTGAGGCTTGTAGAGCTAGATGGTACCCTGAGGTGGACGTGACGAAAAGACGGTACCTGGAGGTGTGCTTCACGACGAGACGGTACCCGGAGGTGACAGACAGACGTGGAGAGCTGAGGTGGCCATCTATACCTACCCTTCAGGTAGGGACTCCGAAGGATGATCCAGGAGCAGCTTGACACCTTCATGCAGTTTTGTATTTTTCTTGTACTTTACTATTGGGCTTGTATTTCCATCCCCCCTTGTACTTTCATCACCCTTGTTATATTGCTTTACTTAGTCTTTTCTTCCACTTGTACTCTAGTTGTGTGTGTGTTTAAATTTCATAAAGTCAATATCTTCCCAGTTATAGGGATTTACACCTTTGGTGCTAGTCACCAACCCCTATCCTATAGAAGGCGGGCTTGGGGTAGTTACGACACGAGCCCTGGGGGACGGGTCGTGAAAATTTGGTATCAGAGGAGTTTGGTTCTACCGCTGAACTCAGGACTGTGATATTTCTTCTATGTGAAGCAAAAGTGTTAAGGGTATTGTGTGTGGTTATCAGTTCAACGATTCCAGTGTTGGTGCGGCGGCCGACGTATCCATACACCAGGACCCTGACTTCTGATTTCCGACTCAATGCTCGAAAACGTTGATTGCATGTGTGTATCAAAAGTTTTCTTTGTGATTAATTTGTGTCAGCTCACCAGGTATACTGTTTTGATTGTGGAACACCTATCCTTTTTTAGGATTTCCCCACGACGGCAACCAGCTAGGGTTCTGAGCTTTGTGCGAGAGGACAGCCCACCAAGCGATGAGGCCTTGGTGCAGGGCCCTTTTACAGTAGAGGCACCAGCGGTACCTCTACCCGCCGAGCCACCGATGCCACCAGCCCTAGACATTGAAAGTGCACATCTCCTTAGTGAACTGCATGAGTTTCAGCGTCATAGACCGCCCAGGTTCCTAAGAAGACGGACCCTCTGGCAGCCGAGGATTGGATAGAGGCTGTTATTCGAGTTTTTAGATTGGTAGGGATGCTAGCAGACTTCATGGTGATCATTGCAGCAAGTCTCCTACATGCGACAGTAGGTAGATGGTGGAGCTTGATGCTCCAGGTGCACGATGATGCATCACTTCTGTGGGAAGACTTCAAGAGCCTGTTCCAGGAAGAGTTTGTACCAGCCACCCTTCGAGCGGTGAACATCTAGGAGCTACTTCATCTTCAGCAGTGTAGTATGATGGTGGCACAATATTCAGCAAGGTCCACCGATATCTCTTGCTACTCCACAGATATGGTACGAGACCCATTCTTTAGGGCCCGAACCTTCGAGCAGAGGCTCATGCGAGAGATTAGAGCTTCAGTTATTTCTCACAGTATCCCGACGCCGACAGGGGTGTTAGAGCGAGCCCTCTTAGTGGAGAGTTTCCTTGCTGAGCAGTCTCCAGCAGTAGGAATCACCACTAGCCGGCATGCGGCAGAGTCTTCTGCAGCGAGTAGTAGATAGATGACGCAGAGGTCCAAGAGGACCGGGCCTACAGGTGGTCGACCGCATGACACAGGATTGTGTGTGCGAAGCACTCGGGGGCGGAGAACGACTTACCAGGAGCAGACAGTGTTACTCCTGTGGTGGGGTTGGTCACATGGAACATGACTGTCTGACCCGCCATATAAATGTCCAGTAGATAAACGAAGGACCTCCCAGGCAGAGGCAGAGGTTCGATCGGGGAAGATCGCAAGGTGCAGGATACCGAGGCAGGGGAGATGGTCGTGCAGATGGAGGTGGACGACGCATCGAGGTGTTTCCACCACCACCACCAGGAGGTCTACCCCGATCGCAGGGAACATGTGGACATGGGAGAGCTCATCTTTAGGCACCTGAGGCTTACGACCATGGAGCTCCGGGAGCAGATGGTCAGGAGCGGGGCTAGTTCTAGGCATGGGACCTTTATCTTGGTGCTTCTAGCTTTATCTTTGTTGATGTTGTGGTTGTTGTGTGTCTTGTACTTGAGTTGCAATAATAAAAGACACTTTTCCTTGTGACGTTTTCTTCCTCTCTTTTTGTGTACTAAGAGGTTCCGGTTAAAACTGTTGACTTGACCCTCACTTTTGAGATATCTACTAGAGGAGACCTAGTGACCACACACTGATGCCGACAGTGTGACTCAAACCTTGGAGGCTAGAGTAATGGTGGGATCTCTTGGTAGTAGCGTCGAGGCCTTACGACGTCATCCTTGGTACGGATTAATATCAACCATGTCGGGATTGACTGTATTAGGCAAAGAACGTGGTTCATCCTGGGGATGAGACATGATTTCTCGTATCGGTAAAGAAGAAATATTAGTAGCTCTTGTAGAACCAGAGAAAGTCCATGTCATCTAGGAGCGGATGAGGATAGATCAGAGCCGACAAAAGTATTTTGCTGACAGGAGGCATAGACCACCAGAGTTCGAGGATGGTGACCACGTTTTCCTACGGGTCTCACTTAGACATGGACTACGGAGATTTATCCGGGGCGGCAAATTATCTCCGTGATTCATCGGTCCCTCCTAGGTCCTCAATAGGGTAGGCGAGGTGGTTTACCGCTTGACCCATTAACCTTAGTTGCACCAGGTGCACGGTGTTTTCCACATGTCTCAGCTGAGGAGATATGTGCATGACCCGATGCATATCATCGACCATAGGGAGATGAACATCGATGATGGGGAAATTTTTTCCAATGTCCCAGTGGAGATCGAGGATCGACAAGAGCGGGTCCTACATGGGTGGTCTATTCCACTAGTGCACATCATGTGGAATCACGGGAACCTCCAGGAGATCACTTGGGAGCGGGAGGATGAGATGCGTGCTCAGTACCCTTTTTTGTTTCCCAAGTTTGTGTTATAGCTTTATGGGGATGTAAATCCCTGAGGTGGGAATAATGTAAATACCTGGAAATTTCAAGGAATTTTTTTTCTTAATTTATTTGGAATTTTGCGAGTCTTTGGCTTCTGAAAGCACCGAATTCCAAGGCCTGGTGTGCCTGAAATCATTTTCAGAAGTTTAGCTCGGGTACGTTCAGTGAACGAACGAGCGGGTTTTTCTAACTTTTGAACCGGTCCACGGAATCAAAATCTGAGGGCACCGATGAAATCGCAGCGCCAATTTTTGCTTAAGGAGACTTTCACTGGAGTTGCGTTTGCTTGGGAGGTGATGTTAAATAAATGGAGTGGTTTAATTAAAGAGTGAAATAAAATACGTGCTGAAATTTTATTTCTACTCTGTGTAATTATAACCTACATGTAGAAGTTGAGGTGGGACCCACTAAATCCTAACTCCTCTTGGTAGGATATTAGTGAGGTGGGGCCCACACGAGCCCCAACCATTCAAATCCATTAAACCTCCCTCGTGCATTTTTTTTGTGTAACACACCCGCCCCCCCTTTAATGACATGTCAACTCACGCAATTAATTGGACTGTTAAATGCTCTTCAATTAATTAAATTAATTGAATGAGATATTTTGATTTTCAATTAATGTTGGCATATGTGTGTGTGAATAAAATAAGACAATGTCTTATTTTATTTTGGGTTGATTCATTGTGTGGAATAGAGGAGAGAACTCTCACGGCCTTCAAGAACTTCATCTCCTTTCCGAAGAACGCCGAGTCTACGACGAAGATTTCCATCACTGCAAGGGGAGATCGTCGTTCCATATCCTCTCCTCTCCGCAACCAGTGAGTGATGCCTTTTTTGGAGAATGACGATGCTCCCACCTTCAATCCTCTTCCCGCATCAAAGAAAGGGGGACACCGCATCCTTCATCAGGCGAACACCGACGACGCTTATAGAGCCTCATTCCGCGACGCCGTCTTCTGCGCCGTCTTTTTCCCGCGACGATCCTCGTTCGAAGACTTCTTCGAGGTAGGGGTGTGTTTTTTCAATGTGTTAATTCTTTGCATTCTTTGTTAAATATTTGGGATGCCTGTTATCAATTTAACGGAAGGAGGTCGGACCGCCCGAACACGGCCGATCCTCCTCCCACTTTGTGGTTGTGTTCTTTGCGGCTCGAACGAAGGCGGCGAGGTGCAACGACACCGCGTAGAAACAAGGAGGAACACGATGAAGAAGCGCGGCGCCGCCGCGCCGTGACATTGAGGCCAAATGAGGCAGCGGCCAAAGCAGGGCCATGGTGGAGGGGCGCGGCACCGTCGCGCGGCGCCGGTCGGACCAAGGCCGCGGCCTTTGGTCGCGGCGGAGTAGGGAGCGGCGGCCAGAACCACCGGCCGTCGGTGCATGGTGGGAGGGACCAAACGTTCCCGTGTGGTGCACTGGCCGGCTGTTACGGCCGTCCAGATCTGGAAAACTGGGGGTTTGAACCCCCAGTCAACACAGCAGGGCAGACCCCCCCCCTCGCGTGTCTGCTGTCCGGTTAGAAGGGGGTGGCGGTTTCCCCCCTCCCGTGCTCATGCGGTGCGCAGCGCCCGCCCTAGGGCGGTCCGTGCCCTGATGGGCCGGACCCGGACCTGGGTCAGGTTGACCCAGTTCAGGCTGACCCAGGGGGTCTCGTGCCGGGTCGGTCTGGGCCCAAAACCCCCAAAAAACAGACAGGTTCATTAAAACTCCTGTAACATGGGCTACGGACCTTCGATCGATGAACCATCAGTTGCGATGTGATCCTTGGATCGATATGGCCATTTCAGTATATTACACTCAAGGTTTTAGAGAACTTTGGGTATGGCCGGGTTGGTTCAAACACGAAACCAACCGGGCCCTCAGAGTGGAAACGCTTATAACATGAGCTCCGGACGTCTGATTGACGTGCCGTCAACATTGTTGGTTTTCTATTAGTGAGGAGGAACTTTTGGCTTACTTTTCTCAAGGTTTGGATGTAGTTGGAGTACAGTCGGGTTGGTTTTGACTTAAAAACCAATCGGGCTCCTGGGAAGGAAAAGCCAATAACTCTCAGACCAGGCGTCCGATTGACACGTCGTCTGTCACGTTGAGTTCATTTTGTTGAGACAAAACATTGGGGTACATCAAATCCGGACTACGGGTCAGTTGATGTATCGAACCCTTGGCTCGTGGAGCGGACCCTCCCGGAAACGAGCGTGCTGTGTGCGGGAACCCTAGAGCTGGTTGAGACTTGACGACTGATGATCAATAGAATCGGAGTGTTTTGGATAGCCCAGTGGGGAGTGCATGGTTTTAGTGGCAGACCCACAGTAGAGTAGCACTTGGTTGTAGAGGCAGACCCGCGACACTCAACAGAAGGAGTACCTCTATAGGCTAAAAGGGGGAGCGCTTGGTTGTAGCGGCAGACCCATAGTGGGAAGTGCTTGGTTTTAGTAGCAGGCTCACAGTACTCGACAGGTGGAGTACTATAGTAGTCCAAGGTTAGTGGGAAGCACTTGGTTGCAGCGGCATGCCCACTGTACTTGATAGAGGAGAAGTTCCGTAGTAACTATGGTTTCAACATCATGATTAAAATCCTAGTTTGAGTTGAGTCTTGACTGTCAATCATTATCTTCGATGTGATTGACTTGATATCCTGTGTGGATTGGATCTTGTTTTCCTGGGTGGATTAAGTTATGCTTTCCTGTGTGGATTGGATCGTACTTTCCTATTTTGATTAAGTTATACTTCCCTAAGTGGACTGGGTTGTACATGAGCTCATGAGATGGAGCTGTACTGGTTTTGATGACTTAGGTATATGTATGGGCATATAATTAAGTAGTGTTGGATGATACTTCATGATTGTATCTTTTCTTTGTGGTTTATCCTTTTTGGATTCAGGGAGACCTTCGGGGGTCTCAGGGTCCATACTGAGTATCATATACTCACCCTTGCACGGGCTATGTCCGCACTTCGTTGTGTTGGATGCAGACGACGGACAACGCTGATCAAAGTTGAGGCTTGTAGATCTAGATGGTACCCAGAGGTGGACGTGACAATGAGACGGTACCCAGAGGTGGACTTCACGATGAGACAGTACCCAGAGGTGACAGACGGATGTGGAGAGCTGAGGTGGCCATATGTACCTACCCTTTAAGTAGGGACTCTATAGGATGATCCAGGAGCATCTTGACACCTTCCTGCTGTTTTATCTTTTTCTTGTACTTTACTGTTGGTCTTGTATTTCCGGCCCCCCTTGTACTTTCATCACCCTTGTTATATTGCTTTACTTAGTGTTTGCTTCCGCTTGTACTTTGGTTGCGTGTGTGTTTACATTTCTTAAAGGCATTGCCTTCCCAGTTATAGGGATTTACGCCTTTGGTGCTAGTCGCCAGCCCCTGGCCTATGGAAGTCGGGCTTGGGGTAGTTACGACACGGGCCCCGGGGGACGGGTCGTGACATTAACATCATGTGGTAAGGGTCTATTCAATATAGATTAATGTCATAATACTAAAACCACTAGGTTAAAGGTTCCCTACAATGGTTGGTGTGAGAATTATATATGTGAAACCTTTTTTGGTTTTTTTAACCAAATAGAAGAAGGTATGGTTGGCGATTACACCTAATAAAATTTCCATATATGGTAGTCTACCCCCACGTCTATTAGTAAATAGATTATGAAGGTAAACATGAAAGGTTGTGCATTACACCTAGTATGAGGCACATATATAGATGTCTACCCCTATATTTTTTGGTAGATAGATGTGGAAGGGAGACTGGAAAGGTTGGGGCTTACACCTCATAGGAGGCCCATAGATGGATGTATAACCCCTTGGTCTATTGGAAACTAGATGAGGAATGAGACCAAAATGTTTGGAAATTACACCTAGTATGAGATATATATGCAGATTTATACCCCTCTATCTATTGTTAACTAGTCTTGGGAGGTAGACTGGAAAGGCTAAGGATTACACCTAGTATGAGTCATATATATAGTAACTAGGATGAGTATCTTCAATAAAGGTATTTGGTGGGCCAATAAGAGTATCTTAACTCAAGGTGAATGTTTTGAGGATGGGTAGCCAAGTAAAAGGACTAGGAGAATTGGGTTTCTAGGAAAAAGGGTTAAGAAAAGTGAAAGGAAAGACATGAAAAATGCTTAGTTACCCATAGTTGGGTTGCTTTTCAAAATGAACCACCATAGTTAAGTTACTTCACAGCCATGGAGCATCATTAGGATGGTTAAATATAATTAAAATACCATGATTTTTTTGTATATAATTTTTTTGTTATGTGAATGAACATGATCCAAAAAAAGTATAAAATCCATGGCTACCATTTTGTGAACATTTACTCCACGAATGACCCTCCAAGAATAGTGTCTTTGGTAATGCTTCCTAAAGGGGTCTTGCTGGTTTGGAATCATATAGAAGTCTCACAGACATGGTTTCACAAAGGAGTATCATGAATGTACTTTATGAATGAATCTCACGAATTTACCTTGATGAATGAACCTCAAAGATGAAAATTATTGAAGGAACCTTATAGATGTAAATTCATGAAGGAATATCATGGATAAGTTTTAAAAAAGGAGTCTTGTGAATACGGTTCACAAAGGTGGACCATAAAGGTGATTTTTTAATAAGGCTCATGGATGTGGTTTTGTAAAGGAGTCTCATGAATTCAATTCATGAAGGAGGACCATAGATATCATTTCATAAAGGAACATCACATATAAAAATTCAAGAAGAAACCTTGTAGACACTATGCTGAAGTGGCTTCTTACCACATTATTTATTTATTTTTTTGACAGTAAAAATATATCAATTTTAATATTTTCATAATTATAATTTCTCATTGTTTTTTTTCTTAATCCTTCATTACCTCTTACATGAGTTAGATTATAGATTATTCATGTTCATTATGTACTAATTTTAGAGAAAAATCTATCAAAATATGGGTTGGTATCTCATATGTTGTTAGTCTATTTTGTAAAATTTTGGTTAAGTACTAGATCAATCTCTTGTACAATTAATTGACCACATGCACAATGAATCAAAAATATGTACAATGAATCCACCAAATGTATAATGGATCACCACAAGCCCTTAATTGACCTTTAAAAAACAACCAAATGTGACTATTGGTCGTGTTTGACAAGAATATTTCAAAGATAGATAGCTAAATTTTTTATATGTATTGAACCAACTATATGTAGAGTTCCCATTGACTATACCATTCAATATACCATGAAATTATTGTAATGTTTTGGATCGATTTCATGTTCATTATAATTGAATGTAACTTCATTATGATCAACCACACATTGATATTGATTGAAAATATGCTGATTATAATATACTACGAGGATTTACCTACTTCAAGGATTGGCCTAATGCTAGGATTGATCTACTGAAAGGATTGAAGTAATGTAAGGATTGACCTACCATAAGGATTCACCTACCACAAGGGATGATCTACCACAAGAACTTTATTTTATAATGATGATCAATTTTTATATTGTTTTATATTTTCATATAATTCATGTTTATATTTATTACATTAATTGTATTATTTTTCTATAATTACTCATTTGTCTTGTTGATTCCATGTGAAATTTTTTTGAAGTATTTTATGTAGAATTAAATGAATGTTAAATAGCTCAATTTATATTAAATATTAACATGGAATATTTAATGCATGAGTTTAAAATATGAACTATTTTGAATTTGAATAATTTTTTATTTGATTGAGATATTAGGGAGTATTCCAATGATTAGGAAATAATATTTTCGGAATATTTACTACCAATTAAATTTTTATTGAGTTTTGTGTATATATGAATTTAGTTTGACTATCAAAGTGAACCCAAATGGTTATTTTTTATACACATTAATTATAAAATTCACGTGATGCATTTTATGGGATACCAACACTGAAGAACATTGAAGTTGTTCATTGAAGTCACATGCATGCACTATATTGAAAAAAGTAGAGGTGAACCAAATTTTATTTTTTTAGAATATACTATGAATGAAGAAGTTCTTTAAAAAATGTTGATAGAACTAGTGATGATGAGTATAGGTTTATGATATTTTCAAACATTTTTATGATATATATTTTTTGATCACTTCTGCAGCACACTGAGATGGACTGCATCCTTTTGATCATTTTCTTTTGAAGGCAAAAATTCTGTCTCAATACTCACAATTCATTATCTCATCTAGTTTATATTGTGTTAATAATTTATTTTATTTTATATGTGTGTTATTTTATTAGGTTATACTACACTTAAGAGGTAGGATTGTCAAGTTATACCATACCAGACAAAAAGTACATGCAAGTTGTGCATAGTCGATAAAAGAAAGACAATTTTAGTTGTGCATTGGTCTGAATAAAGGAAGGTTTTGTTTACTAAAACACCTTAATAATAAGTTCTCTATGTTATGATTCTAGGTGTGAAAAAATAATACTTGGGTTAAGCCTTTAGGAATTACAAAGGCATTATAAATAGTTGTTAATATCCATTAGAAATCAGATATTCCATTATATTTGGTTTTATTTCTCTCTGTGTTTGAGAGTATTTGAGAGTATATGTATGATAAATTAGATCCAAACTATTATAAAAATTATTGTGTTAAATTTATTTTAATTTATTATACATAAAATTACATAAATATAGTAATAATTCAAAATTATTTAATGAATTTTATTTACCCCCTCTTGACTAATATGTCATTATCACATTGGAGACAAATAATTAGTATCAGAGGTTCACCCCTAGATAATATATATAAATATATATTATGATAATAAAATATTGATATAACCAACAAGGAAAAAAGATCTTTTATGATAGAATTAACAAGTTAAAATTATGCATGGGCTACTCAAAGACCTCCATTATTTGATGGAATAAATAATAAATATTGTAATTAATTCATGGAATCTTACCTAAAGTATATAAAAATTGACAGTGGGAATATCATAGTTAATCCTTATAAAACACCTAATGTTGACCCCTATTAATTAACTAGTAATGATTCGATTAGATATTTTTTGAACTATATGGTAATGAATGTTTAATTTTTTTTATCAATGGATTTTTATGGAACCATGTAACTAATTGTAAAACAACAAATGATATTTGGAAAATATTTTAATCCACTGATCTTGGGTTAAATACGTTAATCATAACCAATCTCAGTATTTTATGGGATTATTATGAATAATTTAAAATGAGAGAAGAAGAAAATATTAAGAAATTTTTTTATAGATTTACTAGTATAATAAAGGATATGCATGATTTTAGAGAAACATTAGATAATTTGGTTTTGGATGAAAATGTTTTATAATATTTACCTAATAAATGGAATCCTAAGAAAGTATCAAGTGATAAAAGTAATTTTTTTAAAGAATATAGTTTATATGAGGTTTAAATCTTTACTGTAAAATTAATTTTAATTAAAAAATATTTCTCATAAAGGGATTTCTAACATAAAAGAATTAATTTTAAATTGAGAATGTATGTTACTAATTAATCATATGATTTTGAATTTCAAAGTAGTGAAAGGGACCATGTTATATAGGTTTTCTAAGGAAGAAGGAAGAATGTACACTCAAATAGATATAAATGGGATTATCCTTGAAATAATGATAAAAGAAGACAAAAAGGAAATTCTATATTAACTGAGGCTCCTTATATAATTTTTTACGAGTGTATCAAAAGATGTAACATTAAACTTGAATTTCCTTATTTCATGTATGATAAGAACAATAAAAAATAGTAATGGAGGAAAATAAATAAATGAAGGCAAGATGGATGTGTAAAAAGGATTGTAGTTCAAGGGCAGAATCTGACTATGAAAAGGGTGTGACAAGCCTATGTTTAATGTCCTCATCAAAAAAAGTAAGTGAATCTGATTATTATTCATATTTTGATTCCAATTATGAAAACCAAACTAAAGATAAAAAAAATAATGGAATAAAGAGATTAAATATTGAGGTATAAAAAAATTATGGAGTAAATAATTATATTAGGGGTAAACATAAGAAAATTATCAAGAAAAATAAGATCATTCTTGCTGAAAATAAAAAACTCAACAAATTTGATTATAGATATTTTAAATATTCTTATAGTAAAATAAAATTTCTACATTTGAAAATTGATAAATTAAAAAATGAAAATGTAAGGAAATTTTATTTTCTTTTTTCAAAGTGAAATACCTTTGATGAAAGAAATTTTAATAACATTCTTGATGGAAATGAAAATCTAAGAAAGGAAGTTAAAAGTTTGAAAATTGATATGTCCATATTTTTATATTTTATGTTTATATATATGGTTATATATTATATATATATATATTTTATATTATATATATATTTTTATATTATATATATTTTTTATATTATATATATGTTTATATATGTGATATGTATATATGTTTTTATATTATATATATATATATGTTTATATTTTAGGTTTATATATATGTTTATATTACACACACACACACACATATATATATATATGTTTTTAAATATATATGTTTATATATATATATATGTTTAAATATATGTGTGTGTGTTTATATATATATATGTGTGTGTGTGTGTGTATGTGTGTGTGTATGTATAAATATATATAATTATAATTATAAATAAATAAATATATATATAATTAGCCACATTTTAAAACACTGGATTTTTTACTAAAATAGCCAAGTTTTCTTAAAAACATGACCAAATTTAATATATATATATATGTTTATATATATATGTTTATATATATAAATATATGTTTATATATATATTTATATGTTTGTGTGTTTATCTATATATATATATGTACGTATGTGTGTTTGTGTACGTGTGTTTATATATATAAATATATATTATATATATATATATATATATATCTGTGTGTGTGTGTATGTGTTTATATATATTAATAATATATATATATATACATCAATGATGAGAAATGAGCTATATAAATATATATATTTTAAGTGATGTTTCCTAAAAAATTTCGCTAATTTTAAAATTAGTGACATTTAAAACGTGGCTAAAACATCACTAAATTAGAGACATTTAAAAAAACATTGATAAATTCTAGTTTTTTATAGTGAAGGGATCCTTACCCATAAAAACAAAATGCCTCAATCATGTTCAGAAATGACCAATTGAAACTCCTAACCCCACATGAACCATGATCAGTGATGGAAAAATAGGAGAAGAAGAATATTATCCATGTCACTTGATAGTAGAAAAGTAGAGAGGAAGTGATAGGGTAGGAATGGAGCATTCATGATTGGAATCCCCCTGATGAATGAGGGATTTAGTTAGGATATGACTCTAGAAAAATGACTTTCTTTACTGATGTACACAAATTACACACATTGGACAACTCCAAGAGGATGGGATTATACCATAACAAAGAAGAAATGGAGGAATTAAATTGAGAACTCCAAGATATTGATCATAAATGGGTGTTACAATAGGGTTGAGGATGAATTCTAACCATGTATTTGAAATATAGGTTCCACTATTAAATTATCAAGGATGGAGGCAATAAACATTGAGTTGACTATTGACCATGTCTTCAAAACAAGAGACCTATCATGTTGATTGTAAGATTCCTGCAAGGAATGTACCTTGAATGAGAGGTAGGCCTTTGGTGCATCTTTACATCATTATATAGGGGTCTGTTTGGATGTGGGGGATGATGGGGATCCAAATCAAGGAAGACTAAAAATGTGGAGGTAAACTGGTATGGCTATTCGATTAAAGTATAACACTCTGAGTGTTATTACACAATGTGTTGAGAATATCATTCGATTCATTGGTAAAATAGAGGGTCAAACATAACTATATAAAGAATCATTATCCAAATTTTGGGTGAAAAAAGGAACATGGTATAGGGGTATTGATCACCTATAAAAGGAGAGGATGATGAGACACTAATGAGAGAAGTTGGGGCTAGGCCTGGGAAAAACGGCTCAAGATCCAAAACATGTACCTTGAAATGGGTTTAAATCCACATTTAGTTCTACTAATGAGGTTGATTTTTTGGGAGTCCAACACCAATAGGGAGGAATCCTATGAGACAAGGACACAAATAATTACACAGTTTGGAGCCACACAATTAATATTATACCATAATGTTCTACATTATGCGGTGAGGATTTAGAACACACACTTTATCATCATATGGTAAGGATATAGGTAATTAGGTTTAACATCATATAATGATAATTTATATCATATTTTTAGGGATTTAAGGTCACACAACTTTGACCAGGGGAGACAGGATTATCCCGGTAGTGTGAAGGGTAAATTAAAACCTAGAAAAAATGAGAATCCTAGTGTCACATAGAAAATATTAAAATAGTGAACACATGATTTATGGTCATGAAAATTGTACTATTGTAGGGTTTATTAATTTATAAAGAATATATGGTGGTAAAAACCTGATTTGAAATAGGGTGAAAAGGACCAGTTCTATACAAACATCATTAGGGTAGAATGTACACAGTTTATGGACATGATGCTTGGACCATCAGTGTGAGGTGGTCAGAATTGAACGTGGGTCATAAAAAACCTAAATTATATATATATTATACCTAATAATATAGGATAACCCCAAAATGAAATTTTTTTGTGGGGGTTGTGTAGTTGAAAGTCATTCTGCTGGGACTGTGAGGTTCCCTGCCCAACATGCTTTGATTATGTTCGGTAATAATCCACTAAAACCACTAAGACCACATGATCCATGCTCGTTATTGGAAAAAAGCCTAAAATTATACTACCAATTCCACATGAAAGTGCATAATAGGGGAATACAATTCATGTTTTAAATGATACATCGTTTAGTAGAGGAGACACATCAAAAAGAGGATAACCATGGGTAACCCCATTGGGCCGACCTGCTCTGTCAATGTATGAAGATGCCTGGTGGGGTAACACTGAGGCCATTGAAGTTCCACTAGAATAAATTAGGGTGGAAGGTTATTAAATCAATAATTTTAGGATTTTAATAAAAAAGGGGGTGAAAATGAGTGGAGAATAACTGTTAACTATGTATTAAAAATTTATGTTCCACAAACACATCACCAAAAATGGGGTGAATTGTACTAGGTTCTACCACTGGACATGTATTAAAAACATATGAACTATCATGTTGATAGTTGGAAATCCTATGGGGTGTGTACCATAGTTGGGATTTGGGCATTTTAAGCACTGTTTTTCACATAAGGGGAGATCTGTCAAACATATAATTTGATGGGGATACAAATTGGGGAAGCCCCAAAGTATAGAAGAAAACTGGAGAGATATTCAGGTAGAGTTAAAAACTCTGAGATCTATACCACTCTATGTTGGGAACATCATCATGTATATCAGTGCGAGTGAGGGTTAAACTCATCTCCTAAGAGGAGATTATTCCCAATGTTATGTGATAAAAAGTAACACTATTAGAAGATCAAGATCGTAAAAACAATGAAAGGGAAAGACACAGTGATGGTAGATGGGATTGGGATAAGAAATCCATGAATATATAAGTATCCAAAGGGGTGAGAATCAAGATAGATGTATTTTTTAAAAGTAGTGTATTAAGATACTCTCACCGAAAAGAGGCTATTATCCTCTTGGGTAGGGACAATGAGATGATTATATGGTTTAAAATTTCATAGTGAAATAAGTTAGCTAAGTAGTTTAAATTCATGCAGTTGGGACCAACGTTCATGTCGTTTTAACATCACACAACCTGAAATTAATCACAAATTTATAACATTATATAGTAAGGAAGAAATTCTATACAGTTTAATTTCATGAAATGAGAACCCATTCCAAAAATTTAATGTTGTGTAGAATGTACTTATGCTATATAGGTTAATGTCATGGAACTTGAACATAGAGGCATTCCATTTAAGGTTATGAAACTGGGACCTTAGTCATACAATTTAACATTTTATAGTAAAAATTGTATGATATTAATTTTAAATTCATTCATCTAGGACTAAGAACTAATGTGAATGTAATGAAAATTACTTCTTGAGAATCCTTGAATTTGTGATCGGGTTGATGCTCTCCTCATATATGATGATCAATGAGTATGCACCATTAGAGTAAAACTAGTGAATGGAAAAGTTACCTTCCTACATGGTCTCTAGATTTAGAGGTTTCCATTAGAGCATCATTGGAATTCTCAAGGATAATACCAAGTCACCTTGGTATAATGATTGAAGGTGAAACTTCTTATGGAATTATATGGATGCACAGTTTTGATGGAACTCAAAGTTGGGAAGTTTTGGAGTTTATTCTCATCAAGGGATTATGTCTTATCTAGGTGTACTTGTGATATTTTTTAGGGAATTATAATCTTAGAACGCTATCTGTAGTGATGGAAATTTAACTTTAATATGAAACACTAACTCTATTTCATATACTAAGGAGTAAGGAGTTGTTTGGGTGGAATTCCAAGTCATCACATGATATTAAAATAGTGTATTAGAGATCCTATCAAGAAATATCCTCTTTTTTTAATCAACCATATTCTAAAAAATGTAAAATAAATTCATGTTCAATGTCTTGATCTACCCATTTTTTGATACATGATAGTGTAAATAATAATTAGACTAGATTTTTTACATGGAATAAAAGTTATTTAGCTCATAATCTAGGAAGATTGTTCTATTATCTATCAGAATAGTGTAGGAATCTCAAAATAGTGTATGATATAAGATTTCATGAACTCAATCACAACCCTATTCTTGACTTATACTATAGGAATGGCCTCGAATAACATCAAAAATAAATTAGTGAAAAAATGTATGAATATAAACTCTTAGACTGTGGATTTTGGGTGGGGATCCATGAAATCTAGTACCAATACAAAAAAGGGCCAAGAATATTTGATTGTGTGGAGAAGATCTGGTGGTTGATGCCAAATTTTTCATGGATCTAGAATTCATGACACTTTTTGGTGAATTCTATGTAGTCATGAACCATGGTAGGCCAAAATTAGCATAACCACCATATATGATGAGAGAGATTCAATATTTATTTGTGGGCCTCATATGACATGGCAAATTCCTCTTCAAGAAACTTAGTAATTTTATTTACATGGATGAAATAGGTAAGGATTCCATAAAATTTGTGCATATAGAGGACCTGCTCTATGTTTTCCCTAATAAAGAGAATTAAATTAACCTTGTTATGAGGGATTTAATCAAGATCAGATCGATCAGATGGGAAGTATCCTTGATTAAGGAACTAAATAAAAGTATTTTTTCACTTAGGTACTTCTTATAATATGAGGATATTTGATAGACCTACCTAGGAAGTTCCAAAAGTGACCTAGTTCAGATACTGTTCTTCTTTATCAAAAGTGATGGGTGCAATAATATTTTGATGTGATACATGAATGAACCGATCAGAATGAACTATATTTGAGAGATATGTGACTAATATTTCTATTAATCATAACCATTATGGGATTCAAAAACATGTGGAACCTATGGATTAGCTATAAATTACTCCATCAACAAACTGGTGTACTCGAAAAAGGAAATGAAATACATTTTATGACACTATTGTCATTGTTGATTTTATCGATGACTAGCACAGATTCAACTTTAATTTGAAACCATTGATATTTAATATTGAGGGATAACTAAAGAATGATTATTATAGTTTGATACTCATCCTCATTGTTGATACACCCATTGAGAGAATAATGGTGTATGGTATGATGGCCTTGGAGGGAGTGGTGAAGACAATTTTGAGGCCAACCCTATTGATCATAGGGGTTTTGATTCTCTTTTGGACAGGACTCAAGAGGAAAAATCAATTTGAATATTCCATCAGGGATCCACATGATCAATATAGAGAATGACCTCATCTAGAAATTCCACATCCTAGGGAATCACCTAAAAGTTGGGTTTTTAACCAAGAAATATGATAGTGATTGGACCTTGAAACTTTAGGGTGATGAACCTGAGGTCAAACTAATATAGGATCATTTCACACCATGAAAATATCCTAATTAACATATAATATTTAAGTATATAATTTTGGGGATAAATATAAGAGTTTAACTAGACATTATGATGCTGAAGGAAACACTACAAATTTTAAACCTTTAAGACTAGGGTGAGGAGATTCTTCTTGATAGAAGAATATCTATACTTAGTGTTAAGTTACATATGAATGTGATACTATAGATTACTCTATTCACCTTAATTATTCTTACGTTCCAATAAGGTTTTGTGGGATCAATCTGGGGTGGTCACATAAATAACTAAAGATTTTCCTTGGGTGGCTAGAATCAAAACAAGAGGATGAAGAAGATACTTACTAATGTAATGAAATGTGAATTGAAATCCCTCATCCCACTGATAATGTAACACCTGAGACTTTTATGTTATATAAATCATCAAAGTTATCTTTTTCTACACACAACACTTGCTTGGCTTTCTTTACACGAAATCGCGACAATCCTCGATAGCTTGCGTCGTACGCAATACCGAGTTTTACTAAACAACGATATACTATTAAAATATTATTAAAACTAGCCGTTATGAATAGTAATAACCAATTTTTTAAATTTTTTAAATTTTATTTTTCAAAATGGACTTCATTTTTGGATTCGGAATATCAAAATTAGCCTAGGGTGAAATTTTGGTATTTTTCGGAAAACATTCAATTTTTTATGAATAGTGAAACCACTAAGTGGTAGTTAAAAAAAACTGATTTTTTCATAAAACTTAATTTTACTGCTTATGTGAGTGGAATTTCAAAAATCCGAGATACACGGTTGATATCAGTAAGTAAAATGTGGTTCAATGAGATGAAAATAATTTTTGGTGAATAGTAACTTTTTACTTTTATTTACCTCAGTTAAAAGTAAATAGGGTAATTAAGGGTAAAAATGATATTATTATTACCCTAGAACATGTCCTAATTATATTGGATAAGTTTAATTCGACCAAAAACAACCTTAGGAATAAAATATGACCATTTAGGCTCACTTGGATTAGATTAGGACATTTATTATTAATTTATTTAAAGAAGGGTTAAAATAGTTAAAATCGAAGTTTAATAAGAAAATCATTTTTAATATAGGGTTATACATAATATAAATTAGACTATAAATATTCATTAGAAATATAAAAATATTTCCTACATAATTATATTTTATTTGTAATTTTTAGACTTTAAATAAGTTAATTTATTTATGAAACAATGATTATGTAGTAATTATCTTATTAATGAAATATTGACATAATTGATGTTATAAATACCCAAATAAATGTAATTTGAGACTTTTTATGAATTTCACTAGTTTTATAGGTTAATATGACTTGTTATTATTGATTTAATTAACTTTTTTCGAACTAATCATTCTGTTATGATTTTTAAAAAAATCAATTACTAAATAGTGTCAAAATTGACATAAAATAGTTTTTAAAACAAATATTATATTATTAATTGTTATTTTATTCCTACAAATCTATGGTTCTTCCAAATGAATTATATAAGGATATATATTAATAATAAACAACTTGGGGTTAGTTTGGATTCTTATAGTAAGTTTATTAACCTTATAGTATAAGAACACAAGAAGATACATTAAAAGTAAAATTATTTAACTTAATGTTAACTCTAAATGATAAGGTTAAAATAGGAACCTAAACTTGTCTAAATTCTATTTTATGAGAGGATTTAGACCCATCCACACCTTAGCTTAGAAATAAATCAATTTTGAGCTATTTAAATCCGAATTTGGCTTTATAATAAAATAATATTTTTAGTTATTCCAAAGGTGCCTCTCTCCTCCCTTATAAAAGAGAACCTCCTCCCTCTCTTCCTCACACAACTTTGAGCCTTCAAGCTCAGCCAAACCCTGAAAAATTATCTTCTCCACTTCCCTAGAAACATCCTAGAGGTCCTGGTCTCTTTCAAAGACCACTTTTAGTGCCCTAAAAGGAGGTCTCAAAGAGGCGTTTCAAAGAAGAGGTAATGTCTGTTACCAATTCTTTCAACTTTATTTCTTCTTCCACTTATTCTTCTTTAGTTGTTTCATTATGAAGTAATAACATCAGTATCAATAATATAATTATATGTTATTATAATTATGAAACAAACCTATTTCACCATCTATCCATCCTACGGAAAAAGAAATCACCACGCGTGTGTACGTACGGAATACCGTCTCCACGCCGTGGTGTAATCTATTTTCCACCACCACCTTACTTGGATGGGTATAATGGTATAAATAATGACTATATATGACTATTGTAAAGTGTTATTTATTCTTAAATAGTATACATACACTCCAATACAATTACACGATCATGAGAACGATATCATCGCTCGTGCGTACGTACGGAATACCGTCTCCACGATGTGATGCGACTCGTTCTACATGATTTTCATTGCATAATGATTATATAAATGAATTGAATGAATAAATATGATATATATTACACTAATACCATTCTGGAAATGAGGTATCTATAACCTAAAAATAAAAATAAGAATCTATTCAAAAAAACACACATAAGAACAAAAAGTAATAAACAACCGAATAACAAGTAGTAATGAAATATTACTAATAATAAGCTAAGAATATGAACATATATGATATCATAAAAATATATATGATTGTGGAATAAGTCAGTAACATTATTTAAATCATTATAAAGGAGTTTCAGACACGTACAAAGCATATCAGACCTAAGGTAAGGGAAATATCACAATCTCATTTTTATCTGAGATTGTTTATACTTTGGAATTTATTGGGGTGTATTTTATCATCAACATACATGTTTCCTAAATATGTAATATTATTTCCATCCACCAACAATTTTTAAAATCCAATTTTACCCTTCGGTGAGTTTTTAGTAAAATATTTGAAAGGAATCTTCTGTAATTTTTCGTACAAGGTACTTTTTGACTTTTCCGACAAAAGTACGAGAAGAATGTTTTTTTACTTATACGACATGATTGGATTTTTAAAACATTATTTCCAAGAAGCTTCCTTTAAAAGTTTTCAAGTTTATTTTTAATCAACTTCTTTTAGTTTAAAAATGTATGACATGTTAATAAAGGAAAAAGGTTTTTAAAGTAGAAAGGATATTTTCCTCAAGAATGGAGTTCAAGTGTTTTATCAAAATTATTTTCCATATAAGATAATAAATGGTTCTGTTTCTATCCCTATTATTACATGGATTTGATTATGTTGTGATGGAAATATTTTTATGAATTCCTTTACCTTATATGAATTTTTTTTATGATGTCACGATGTTTAAGATTCCCATTCTTATTACATGGGTTATGCTATGATGTATGGTTTATGATTTTGTGGCACACATAAGAATGGTATCATTATGAGATGGGTGGGACCTATATCTACCTCCAATGCATTGGTTAAAGATTTTATATCTCATGAGATAGACATGGATGGAACGGCAGGTTAAACCGGTTCAGTGAAACAGGACTGAAGCGAGGAGTGAACTCAGTTCAGAAATGGACTTCTTCCACTAAGATAGTCTTGGCAATGAGTCTTGACTAATAAGAAATGATTCTCTATGATTATGTGTGTATGACACAAAGTTTCATGTTTTATGTTATGATTATTGGGATTACATTTCACTACTATTATTTATCCCATGTTATGAAATTATGATTTCTTTTGAAGGTTAATATTTCCAAAAGTTATGTTCTTATATATATGATGTGATTGATATTTCTTTTGTTTACCCTTACTGAGAATTTGAGCTCACCGTTTTGTATGTTTTATTTCCCCAGGTCAGGAAGAAGGTTATTAAGTAGGATATGCCATAAAGGGACTCTAGATACGATGAAATAAGTGGGAGGAAAAGTATATGCTTTATGAAACAGTTGTTTTTGTTTCCCAGTTTCTAAAGACTCTATACCTATACGGTCCTTTCCTGGTTTTGTTATATATTGTAATAAGTATGCTTAAATTCTGAAGTAATAACTATGTATGTAAAGTATGGGTCATTATAGTTGGTATTAGAGGAAAGGTATAGTCAACCTTTGGAAACTAGGATGTGAAAGCCTTAGTAAGAACCCTAAGGTTAAGTCTAAGCATAGAACACAATCTTAGTGTTTTAGAAATGACCATGAATAACCTAGGATATGACCTTAAGTGTGAAATTTTATTCTTGATTATGTGGTTTTCCTATTATAATTAGTGTTTCTCACACTATTCTTCTTGGTTTTAGTCAATGGATGGAACCCGAAGGAACCGTGTTAATGAGGAATGCGATGGGAAATGAAATGATTGTCCCCCCTGAGCAACCAAACGTTATGGGAGCTGGAATGAAAAATCTTGTCGCCATGCTCACACAACCTTATAAATCTATGAATCATGAAGGACTTCCAAACGAGAAAAGGAAGGAGCAACATTCTGTTGAATCCTTCACGAGGCAGTGTCCACCTTCATTCATCGGGTCTACTGATCCATTAGTTGCTGAACAATGGATTAGTACTACTGAAAAGATATTTTCAGTTCTTCAATGTTCTGAACATGATAAAGTCATCTTAGCAGTGTATCGTTTGGAAGGAGATGCTGATCAATGGTGGAATCTTATTAAGAATACGAGGCAAAGGGATGAAATTGAGTCCATGGAATGGGATGAGTTCAAGAACTTATTTTTCAATAATTACTTCCCTCGTATTCTCTGAAAAAAGATGGAGAAAGAGTTTCTTTAACTAAAGCAAAAGGATGATGAATCTGTTCGTACCTATGAAGCAAATTTTACAAGACTTTCAAGGTACACTTCTGGTATTATTATCCAACCTGAGAGTAAGATCGATCGATTATTTAGTGGCTTAAAACCATGTTTTTGAAGGGCGCTAGCCATAAGGGACTTTAATAGCTACGAGGAAATCGTTCGATGTGCTCTCAAAGTCGAGATTGAGATTGGAGTAACCCATCAGTCATATGGGTTTGATAAGAAGAGGAAAATGGAATTCAAAGGAAAATATAAAGAACACACTGAAAAGAAGATGAGTTTTCCCTTATGCTCAAAGTGTGGAAAGAAACATGGATGGAGTTGTCTTAAAGGGACAAGTAAATGTTTCAAATGTGGAAAGGAAGGTCACCGGGAATTTGAATGCTGCAATGATGGGAATAAGATGTCTAATGATGCAAAAAAGGGTGGGATACACAGAATTAAACTACTACACTTCAATGTTTCAAGTGCAAGGAGATGTAGCATTATGCCAATCAATGCGCAAATCCAAGGGTTGATGATGATGGTCGACGTCAACAAACTCTTAAGGCTAAAGACAAAGGAATGTCACATGCAATTTCTATCAGCGATGTGGAGTACGATAACGATGTGGTGAAAGGTACACTTACCATCCACTCTAAAGTAGCAAATGTTTTATTTGATTATGGATCCACCCACTCCTTTATTTCTGAAGAATTTTCTAAGGATATCACCATATTACCTCAACAATTAGACGTTGAGTTAGCTATGACAACCCCTAATGGCACAACAGTCACATCAAAAGTTTATAACTCTTCTCTGATTGAAGTTTGTTGGAAAGTCCTTCCTGCAAATCTTGTGATCCTTCCTATAGTGGAATTTTATGTGATTCTTTGCATGGATTTCCTTTCTCTACATGGAGCTCATATCAATTTCCAAATAAGGGAAGTCACATTTCATATTCCAGATCAATCTATGATCGTCTATCGATGCAATGATGAACATAACCTTCTAGTGGAAATTTATTCCATTTTATGGGTATTGATTCCACTAAATAAAGGTTATTTATCTCAAATGGTTGGTGAGAAACTCACAATTACGAATAAGCCCATTGTACGGGAGTTTGACGATGTCTTTCCGGAGGAATTACCGAGTATTCCACCAAATCGTGAAGTTGTGTTTTCAATAGAACACGTACCTGGTGCTTTGCCTATTTCAAAGAAACCTTTTAGAATGGCCCCAATTGAGTTTCAGGAATTGAAGAAGCAACTCCAAGAGAATCTTGATAAGGGGTTCATATTCCCCAGTGCGTCACCTTGGGGAGCACATGTTATGTTTGTTATGAAGATAGATGGATCAATGAGACTCTGCATTGATTATTGAGAACTTAACAAGATCACTATCCAGAACAAATATCTTCTCCCACGTATTGATGACTTATTTGAACCACTACGCTGAGCTAAATACTTTTCCAAGATTGATCTTCATTCAGGGTATCATCAATTAAGGGTCAAAAGGGAGGATATACCAAAGACGGCTTTCCATACAAGGTATGGACACTATGAATTTATAGTGATGCCATTTGGTCTTACTAATGCCCCTGCTATCTTCATGGATCTAATGAATAGAGTCTTTAGAGACTATCTTGATCAGTTTGTGGTAGTCTTTATAGACGATATTCTTGTCTATTCAAAGAGCAAGGAAGAACATGAAGATCACTTGAAAATTATATTGAAGACCCTGAGAAAAGAGTTGTTTTATGCCAAATTTACCAAGTGTGAATTTTGGCTTCAAAAAGATTCATTTTTGGGTCACATAATCTCAAAAGAGTGGATATCTGTGGATCTAGAAAAAATAGAGGTTATCGAAAGATGGTCGATACCAACAACAGTGACTGAGATCTGAAGTTTTCTTGGTTTGGCTGGATATTATCGATGTTTTGTGAATGATTTTTCACGATTATCTAATCCACTCACCAGGTTGACTCGAAAAGGAGTTAAGTTTGTGTGGACAGACGAATGTGAAGAGAATTTCAAGGAGTTGAAAAGAAGGTTATCCAGTGCACCTGTACCCACACTTCCTTGTAGTAGAGAAAGGTTTGTGATCTACAGTGATGCATCCAAGAAGGGACTGGGATGTGTTCTCATGCAAAATGATATGGTGATAGCTTATGCCTCACGACATTTGAAAATACATGAGAAAAATTACCCAACTCATGATTTGGAGTTAGCTGTGGTAATCATTGCGTTAAAGATTTGGAGGCATTATCTTTATGGAGAAAGGTGTGACATTTATACTGATCATAAAAGTTTAAAGTATATTTTCACACAAAAGGAGCTGAATATGCGCCAAAAAAGATTGTTGGAGCTGATTAAGGATTACGACTGCTCAATCCATTACCACCCTGGGAAAGCAAACAAGGTGGCAGATGCATTAAGTCGACAAGACCATGCCAGTTTATCCATGATGAGGATCACAAAAGATCCAATATTTATGGATTTACAAAGGATGGGTCGTGGAATTATAATGAAAGGGGAAAATCGTATCTTTCTCAAATGAATGTTCAACCATCTATACATGTGAAGATTAAAGAGGCATAGAAAGAAGATGTAGAGTTACAAAAAAAGGTGAGAAATGTTCCTGAATTCAACATTGATTGTGATGTGATAATAATGTTTAGGAATTGGGTTTCTGTTCCTACCATCCCCGAATTAAAGAAGGAGCTGCTGGATGAGGCTCATAGTTCTTCATTCTGTATTCATCCTGGAAGCACGAAGATGTATATGGACCTGAAATAGTACTTCTGGTGGGATGCCATGAAAAGAGATGTTGCTGAATATTTCTCTCGATGCTTGGTTTGTAAGCAAGTTAAAGCTAAGAGACAAAAGTCTAAGGGGATGTTACAACCATTACCCATACCCGAATGGAAACAGGAAAACATCACTATGGACTTTGTCATAGGACTTCCTAAAACATCCAAAGGCAATAATGCTATCTGGGTCATAGTTGATCATCTTACAAAGTCTGCACACTTCATCGCTATTAGAGAGGATTTCTCTCTGGATCAGCTTGCCAGGATATATGTAAATGAAGTGGTAAGATTGCATGGAGCACCACTTTCTATAATATCTGATCGGGATCTGAGGTTTACCTCAAAGTTCTAGCGAAGACTTCAGCATACTCTGGATACAGAGTTAAGTTTCAGCACTGCTTATCATCCTCAGACAGACGGTCAGTCTGAGAGAACAATTCAAACTCTAGAAGATATTGTTTCGGTGCGGATGTGCGTCGGGTTACGCTGTTCCGCCAGGACGCGTTCGCGCGTGCACCCATCGACCCGAGGGGATAGGCGCGCGACTTGTGGTCCCGCAGTCCCGCTTTCCAAGGGTGGGCGGCATCCGTCCCTTATTCAGGGGCGTCTGCTCCTTGATCGAAACCGGGATGATGGGATGTCGGCTCCTCCTTCCGTGGACGTCTCCTCGGAACTCGTCGCCTAATCCGGGTCTCCCTCATAGATTTAAGACATGCTCGTGAATCTCGTTCCCGGCGCCATATCTTCATGGACACCGGTTAATTACGCTGCTTCCGCCCGGACGCTCCAAGGAGTCCGGTCGGGGCAGCAACCTGCGGTGAGGAGGCCGGGTGGCTCTGGGTGCTGGGGGCGTGTCGTAACACTGCGGCTCTGCACGTCTGTCTTCCGTCCCTAATAGGGCTTCTCGAAGGCATGATGGCCTGAGGCATCCCGCACTGGGTGCGGGGAACTGTGTCCCCTGAGGTTTTCCTCAGCTTCCCATGTTTAACACGGGGTACGCCGCGAGTTTAACATCCAGCGGGGACGGCATCGGACTGATCAACACGAAGAGTGGATCAGATGACAGAACCCCTTGCGGGGAACCTCCGACGCTGGGGCCAGCGCATGGGCGGCTTCCCAAGTGATATGGAGTGGAGTGAAGTGGCATGACCCCACCGGGATGTGGCGGCCCGGGTAAGGATCAGGATGGATGATGGAGTGAAGAGCTTGGACCCCGTAGGGGCTTCCTACGTACCGCGCGTTAGCACGGATCAAAGTCGACGTAGTTCGGGTATACAGTTTAACATCATGCTGGACGTCGGCAAGCCGACTCATGAAGGGGTCGGGGCCGCCGGGCGGAGGATTGAACCGAACCACCTCGCACAGAGGGGGATGGAATGGCCGGGTGGATCACAGTTTCATGTCATGCTGGATGATAAAAGGAGAAATGGAAAAAGGGGCTGTGGGGAGGCACAGTGGAGATACACACGGGCAGTCTCCCATAGGGGCGGATTCATAGGTGAATCGACGCAAGTGTGAACCCTGGAGGGGTCCACTGATGGACGAACCGACGTGAATACGACCGGGACGACCAGGTGGTGGGCTTGAACCTCAGGGAGGCTTCCTACGTACCCTGTGTAGAAGACAGGGATCAAAGTCCACGTAGTTCATTCTGTCAGGACTTATGCACTTGAGGCAGCCCGGATGCGGCAAAACTCAGTTGGAAGGGACTTGGACCGAAAGTAGGAGACACCTCGATCCCAGTCACACCCTCTACTGGCTTCGGCAGTGGGGAAGCGCAATGGAGATACACATGTGCAGCCCCCCACAAGAAACTAGGGGTTTGTAATACCCTACCCCCGTAGGGAAAAGCCGCTGCCATTAAATCGTCCCTAAAGAGGGGCAATCCCGACATCCCTGCAGAGACGAGCGGGTGGGGGCCACATCCAAACCGGGGGGGGGGGGGGACCCTGCGTGCGAGGCACGGGATCGGGTGATGCGGACGGTTTAGCATCTTGCCAGACGAAGTACAGTTTAACGTCGTGTGTTGAGGACGAAGCGGACGGTTTAACGTCTTGCCGGACGAAGTACAGTTTAACGTCGTGTGCTGAGGACGAAGGTGCTTGGCAGTTTAACGTCTTGCAGCACGGACGATAGGGGCTAGGCAGTTTAGCGTCGTGCATCTTGGACGTAGTACAGTTTAACGTCATGTTGGACGGATGCAGTTTAGCGTCATGCGGGACGAATGTGCAGTTTAACGTCATGCTGGACAAATGTGCAGTTTAACGTCATGCTGGACGTTGGTTGCTGCCGATGGGTCCGTGTCACTTCGCGCAAGCCTGGAGGGCCGCACGGGAAGACAACGCACGGTGCGGGCACCCAGGATGAAGATCATCGGGCGCCACGCAGGCGGGTACCCTCAGGGGGTCAAGGGGGGCGACCCTGGCGGGTTGCGCGCAATAGAGGAGCTTTGCGCGCAAAACAACAGGTCGGCGCGCAAAATGTCGGGCTGGCGTGCAATCGGGCCAGCCCTTTGCGTGGGGATGATTGAGATTGCGCGCACCGGGCTTCGGGTAGCACGCGGGGGCAACGGCTCATTCTCTAACGAATGGCCACTTTGAAGAGGGGGGTGCGCGCAATCGGGCTGGATTGCGCGCACCCGGGGGCAATTGTGCGCAAGAGGATTCTTTTGCGCGCAAAGGCCTTCTGGTTAAGGATTATTCAAAGGAAAGGAGCCAAGGGGATTGCGCGCGAAGGCGAACCCCAAGGCTCTATTGCGCGAAAGAAAGGAGGTTACCTGAAGATCGGCATTGCACGCGGAAGGGGTTGGATTGCGCGAACGAGCGACGCTTCGGATTCTGGCAACCTTCAAAACGTCGGGGGTCGCCTTATATTTATAGGCAACCCCGGGCGCGGAATCCGGTCTCGGGCGCGGAATTCCCTTCGCGGGCGCGGAATCAGGACCCGGCGCGCAAGGGAGCCGCGCAGGCCACAGGCGCGCAAAATAGCGCGCCGACCCAGCGTATTGCGCGCATCCCGGGAGGATTGCGCGCCGCGACTCAACTTTGCGCGCGGGCCTCTGAAATTTCGCGCAAGTCCTCCGGGCCCTCCGGAACGTGCCTCTGACTCCAAATATCACTTCCCTTTCCGCATCCGGAGCTTCGTTTGGGAACAATGGACTTTTCCAGCGTCTACAAAAGCCCCCCCTCGGAATCTGATCGGAGAGAGGTCGCAACGATCGGGTTCCGAGGGAGACGCCGGAATGCCGAAGTCCTGGGCTGCGCGGGACTTAGGCGCGCAAAAAGGGGCGCCGGGCACGCAATTCGCCGCCGCGGTCGCGCAATCGAGCGTTCCGCGCGGCGCGGAAACCCGACCTCGTCTATAAATAGGGGTCCGGGGTTCCGCGTTCCGTACACAGGCCTTCCGCGCGATAAGCTTCAACGCTCTCGTGCGCGAAATTTCCTTTTCCGGTCGCGAAATTCGCCCGATCGGCGCGCAAAACCATCCAGATTTCGCCCTGTCTTTATGCGAAAACCCGGAACTTTGCGCGACATTCTTCCCGATTTTGCGCCGTCCACTTGGATTGCGCGCCAACCTTCAAACTTCTCTACCAGCCTCGTCTGATCCCGCACGCTTCATCCCTTAACCCGCACGACTCCCGAAACTTCTGAGATGGCCGCGCATCATGGAAATGGGGGGGATGCCGCCATTCGAAGAGCAGAGATGGCGGCGAACGAGGAGGTTTACGGAGCCAAGGAGATTGTTTCCAACAATCAATCCCTGTTCGACTTGCTGACGCCGGCCCAGAAGACATATCCACTGTCGGACAACCTGCTGCTCTGGAACTTCGGCATCCTAGATGAGGTTCCGGTGCCAGGGTTCGAGGTTGATGCGCCACGGACCTGGGTGACTCGGGAGGACGAGCTTCCCCGCTATAACATCACCAACAATGGGCATCCTGCCAGGGAGACCAGGCACTTGGACGTCTATGTCCTGAACCCGAGGACGCGAACCATCGTCGGAAGCGAGCCTACTGCGGATAACTCTCCAGCCCTCTACTCGAGCATATATCGCAAGAGTGTCACGGACGACACCAAGGGCTGGCTGAAGGACTGGGAGTTGCGGTCTGGGGGCAATTTCACCAGTGAGTGGGCCTGGGCGTTCTGGGTACGCCACACTTGCGATCACTTCGCGGAGGAGCTGCGGTACATCGGCCTGTTTGAGGCGGTGTGGACGTCGCAGTTCCATTTCTACCAGCAGTCCGAGCTCGGGCCGGAGCTGTTCACCCGATGGTCCCCGGATACCAACACCTTCCATCTTCACCATGGGGAGGTCGGCATCGGTCTCTCGGACATCCACTGCATCGGAGGTATCCCGCTGGAGGGTTACCAGTACGATGAGTTCCTGCCACCGAAGAACACCTGGGAAGACAGGTCACGGACTCCCATTCTGACCTGGCATCTGCTTGACCTGGCTACGCAGCGGCTCGGGATCAAAGACTTCCAGAAGGACATAGCCTACAAGGAGTGGTTCGGCCAGTTCTTGGAGCATGACCCGGCGGTCAAGATGCCAGGAAGGGGGAAGCGGTGCTCGACCGCGGCTCAGAGGAGCCGGAACGGGTCGTACTGGCGGGTCCTGGAGACGGGCGACTACCGCTCATGGGGGTACCGCGTCATCGAGGCCCGGGACCCAAATGTCCGGTACGCGGCGTTCCTGGCCGCCTTTCTGAGTGGGTGGCTCCTGCCAGTGCGGGACGCGAGAATGGGTGTTCGCCCGGCGACACTGGCGATGGCGGGCGCTATGGCCGCCAACAAAAGATATAACCTCGGGGTCCCAGTGTTGGCTAAGCTGTATGCCATTCTGGGACGCATCTCACGAGGGGGGGTCACCACGAAGGATCTGTGGGCCCTTCCAATTCTTCCACGGCTGGGTGGCTGCTCACCTTGGTGGGTATACGTTTCCGAACGCCATCATTCCTCCGGGCAACGGCCTGCGACCCTCCCTGCTGAACATTGCGGGGGTCGCTCCGATGACCCTAAGTGAGGAGGGCGTGAGGATTCGGATTGGCAATCATGCCAATTTCAACTTCAGCCCGTTCCCCACTCCCGTTGGCCAAATGATCGACCACGGGCAGGGTCCGCTGGAGCAGCATGAGTACTTTCTGAACATGCGGGGCGGGGTGCTCATGGCTCGGATCGACGGGAAGGTGATCTGCGAGCCTTACGTGCCAACCCGGTTCGCCAGGCAGTTCGGGTGCCTTCAACGGATGCCGAAGAGGGTATTCACTACTGTCCGGGAGGAGACGAACCCTGGCGTCCTTCGCTAGATGTGGCTGATGTTTGCCGCTTTCGGCTCTGGCGACGTCATCACTCTCCCTCCTACCGGAGTTGACGCAGGCTTGGCAACCGAGTACGCCGAACATTGGGCCATCGCGTACCCCGAGGGGCTTCTACGGAAGCCAGTTCGGCGGCTCGAGGTCACCCGTGCGGAGACCGGGCGTCAAGGAAGGAGGCGAGGCGCCGCCACACGGGGGAGAACGGAGGCGCGCCAAGCAGCGGAGCCGGCACGAGCAGGGACTTCGGCGGCGGGTACATCGCAGGCTGCCGCTAAGACCTCGGCGCCCAGAGAGGGGGCGCGTGCGGTGGTCGAAGAGCGGCCCGGGAAGCAGGTAAGGCGTCTGCTCGAACCCTCCCACGATGCAGTCTTCCCGGCGCTGTGGTCGGCCTGGATGACCCTGCGGCAGTCACTGGGGACCGACGTCATCTGGCGAAAGATACTCAGAGAAGGAATCTATCTGCCAGAGGTCGGGCGCCTCCAGATCGCCGACATGGTGGACTTCAACCGGCAGTATGCGTATCTGACGGCCATGGACGAGTACGCGCGCCAACGTGGTCAGCGTGCGGAGCCATCCCTTCTGGTGAAGGTGATGCTCGGTCTCGAACCCGCTCCAGAACAGATGCCGCCGGGAGAAGATGACAGTAACGACTCCGAGGAGGAGGAGGAGACGGGGGAGGATGAAGGCTCCGAGGGAAGGTCCCATCGGGGGAGCCCACGGGAGAGCGGCGAGGTGGCCGACTCTGACAATGTTGATGTCACTGAGCTCCTCGAGGTCCGCTTCTATCCCTACTCAACCTGCTTCATCCATTCTCTTATGCAGCTTCTAACCCATTCCTCCACCTTTCTTAGGAGCACACGGATGTTGGTCAGGCATCCTCAGTGGGAGTAGGAGAGGCGCCAGCAGGACAAGGCGGGGGCCAGACACCCATCATTGAACTGACAAGTGCTGAGGGGTCCCCTGCTGCAACTGTTCCTGCGGCGGCCGGGGCAGCGGAAGATGACGCTTTGAACCCCCGTAGGTCTCCTTACTTTATTGCTGGTGCTTTCCATTGATGACCCGTGACTAACCACGGCATGCCTTGCGCAGTGATCTCAGGACTAGAGGCCCGTCGGGTTGCCGAACCTGGGCCATCCACGAGTGGACCGGTGGCAGACATGCCGCCTGCTCCGGAACAGACTTCCCAAACCGAGCCGGCCCCACCAACTGCTGATCAGGGGGCTACGGACGTCGGTGGTGCTGCCGTCGGAGAGATGTCGGGGGCTGACGAGGGTGTCAACGCCGCTGGGGAGAGAGAAGAAGGTCACCCAGATGTTGGGGAACCTATCCCTCATGAGGACCTCCCAGGGGCGGACCCTGCAGCAGACCTGCTGGCTGCCTTCCCTGCCTACCGGCCTGCCGACCCCGAGGAGATGGACGACTCGGACGCGGAGGCGGACGAGGAGAGCCGGATAACACGCCGTAGGGGGTGGAAGTGCATCCAGCGCTTCCTCAAGCGAGACCCGTCGGAGTGGCTGGGGCGCATGGGATCACTTCAAACCTGGCTGCGCTTCCTGTGTGCCGGGGGAGCTGATGCTCAACGCCTCCATCTGACGGTCCGTGATTTCATGGCCGAAAAGATGCGCGAGAGCTGCCGGCGTGCCGACGTCACACAAAGTCGTGACATGTCGGAGAGCACGCGGGCGCTCCTCGCGGCGGAGCAGGAAGTCCGGCGTCTCGAAGGGCAGGCGGCAGAGAAGGAGGCCTTCGTCGCAACGTGTACCGAGCTTGTGGAGCAACTAGCAGCCCAGCTGGTTGACGCCCAGGTACAGCTGACGGAGGCGGGCCAACAGATGGTCACAATTCAGGTCGAGCGGGAGCGTGCACAGGCTAGAATCGACGAACTGCGTGCTGCGACCGCCGACGAAGAGAGGGCACGCAGAGAGCGAGAAGCAGCTCTGGAGGCCACCAGCCAAAGGGTAGCGGCATTAGAAAGACTCATTCAGCACGCTAATCCCTAAGGGCTTTGTTTTGCCGTTCCCAAAACATTTGCTTCCTCTACTTTGATCCATTTGTATGAATCAATATATTTATCTGCATCTTTTGGCTTAACATGCTCAACCACAATTCTTTGTCTCGCGGGAGCGTTAACCAAGCTTCAGGCATCCGTAATTGGGCCTGGAATTCTAGAGGAAAGAGGGAGGTCATTCCTAAGAAAGGAGACCTCAAGCCTAATCAATGTATCATCCCCCCAACTTGTTCCAACACACGAGCGGGACAACGCTGGGGGCGTTGAGATTTTATCTGAACATAGGGAAATGAGAAAGGGTGAATCGCGTGTCCCGAATCCAGACATCCACAACGGTCGGCCTTCCAGGAAATGCCCAAGACGGTAGGCGGACAGTGGATCGACCATAACAACTGCAATAGACGGACCGAAGGTCATCATTCATATTGCAGGAGGCGGACCACATGTCATCATGAATACCGCTTTGGGGGTTCCTTCAGACACAAGGGTGGAAATACAGATCAACAGGGCATGCGAAGCGTGGGGCGAAGTGACGATTTGTTCGGACAGAATCCAACGCTCTCAAAATTGCGCCACCGTGGGGAAAGCGTATTAGGCGGATGCACTAATCTGGCCGTGAGTCACCCCAATTCTCAGACAGCACCTCTTTGACGAGGAAACCGTCACTTCCCACCATTGCAGTGGGGCATCCCGAGCTGAATCGGGGAGAATATCACAACTGCACCACTCTACCCGAAGTCAGGCCAGACGGCCGGCGACGAGGAGGGGAGGGACTTAGCGATCCCTGAGGCTGGACCCGAGTCGAAATGCCCGGGCGTTCCTACGTACTCCATCAGGCTGGAGATCAAGCCACACGTAGTTCTGAAAGTGCAGTTTAACGTCATGCAGGACGCAGAACCCCGTTTGGGGAGATCTTAGTTTAGGGTCATAGAGCTCGGACCATAGGGGTAGATCTTAGTTTAAGGTCTTAGAGCTCAGACCATGGGGCTAGATCTTAGTTTAAGGTCTTAGAGCTCGGACCATGGGGCTAGATCTTAGTTTAAGGTCTTAGAGCTCGGACCATAAGGGGAGATCTTAGTTTAAGGTCGTAGAGCTCGGACCATAAGGGGAGATCTTAGTTTAGGGTCTTAGAGCTCGGACCATAAGGGTAGATCTTAGTTTAAGGTCTTAGAGCTCGGACCATGGGGCTAGATCTTAGTTTAAGGTCTTAGAGCTCGGACCATAAGAACCTCAAAGTACGCCACATCGTGGTCCTATCCCCTGGATATGCGAAGATGCACTGAGGGATAGTGTCAAGAGTGTCAAGATTTTGCCTGGTCAGAAGGGGAGGTGGAAAATGTGATGTGAATCATGCGGCCATTCACTCAAGGATTGGGGGCACCGGCGTAACGATATGGGAGTACTGCCGACCGTGGCGGAAAAGCAGCATCAATATCGCACTAACCGTTGATGGAATGAGGCAACAAACGAGCATCGACCGCTCAATCGCAGGATTCATATCGATTTGCTGCCCGAGGCCATTGGGGGCACCATCCCAAGTCGGTGGGAGAGCACTGAGGCATTGTGTCCAAACCGTTCATGGGGGCTCCACCCATGGCGTAGGCGATGGGTCCGAATGAAAGGGAGCACGAAGCCTGAAAATGGAAGGAACCTGACCAAGCTGAACCTGACCCTCCTGGCAATAAACCAGAGTACCCTTGACACCAGTGGACCACTGCAAGGGGTCGAGGGACACGCCTTGAGGGTGGCCTGAAGGCGGCGGATTCCCCAGAGAAGGGGGGAATCTTTAAGAGGTGGGGGGCTGGACCCGAGTCGAAATGCCCGGGCGTTCCTACGTATCCCATAAGGATGGGAATCAAGCCGTACGTAGTTCTTGAAGCGCGGCGCAACACAATCGGGCACCAGCGCGGGGAAGGGTGCGGGTCTGACCCTCGCACATAGAAGAAGTGGTATTTGATATTTCTTGTTTGTCCTTAAAGATGGATGGTTTTTCTTTGTGCAGCGACATGCCCGTGATTAAGGAATCCCTGGCGTCGCCACAATAATCAATCCATGAAAGGCATTGATGAATGGCGTGGTTATTAACTAGCGCCCAACGTGAGCGTCCCCTGAGGAGAACATCACGATGCAGTGCCGTTTCTCGTCGGGCGGCCAAGACGATCACAGTTTACGGTCGTGTGGTAGGACCAGACAACACAGTTTAAGGTCGTGTGGTTCGGACCATTGAGGAATCCGCTTACCGCGATACGGCGGACTCAGCGGAGGCAGGAACATACCCAGCCCTGCGGTCACGCACGATTCCAGGAGAAGGATCCTGGGATAGGGGCCTGCGTATGTCCATCACCCGAGGGGCAGATATGCTAGCCTCCAGATATACTGGGCCCAGAACGCGATTGTTCGGGCGACTCCTTCCTCCTTATGGGGACGAGGGTCCAGCTATACATGGCCCTTAGGGAGGACATCAGCGTATATCCTTGGTGCTCAGATCGTGGGAGCCTCGACAGACACCATTACCCTGGTTGGCCTGCCTAACGTGTAAAGGTGTACTGAAGGTCAGTATGAAGAGAGTGTCGAGATTCCACTACAACGCACAAAGGCGGAGTGTGATGAGGACCGCACAACCAATGTTAGGAGCCTGAAAGAGCCAACATGGAGATCAAGGATGTCGCTGACCATATTCGCAACACAACATCTGATCGCGTCAGCCTAGAACGGGGCAAGAAAACGAGCATCAACCGCTCAATCGCAGGATTCATATCGATTTGCGGCCCAAGACCCGCCGGTAAATCGACCCGGAGCGGTGGGAGAGCACTGAGGCATCATACCCAAACCGCTAATGAGGATCCCTTTGAGTAAAGGCTCAAACAAGAGGAAGCGCGTGGCCCGACAAGCAACACAGGACTTGCCGGGATTGCATCCGACACTACGGGTCATAGACCAAAGCACCCAAAACATGTTAACAGATCACCGGAAAGGGTCGGAGGACTCACCCTGAGAGCAACCAAAAGATAGCAGATCCCCGTGATCAACCAAGAGACGGGGCTGGACCTGAGACACAAGCGTCCAGGCGGTCCTACGTATCCCATAAGGATGGGAATCAAGCCGTACGTAGTTCTTGAAGTGCAGTTTAACGTCATGCAGGACGAAAAGAGAGGAAAAGGGGGGAGCAGAAGGCATCCCCAAACGTGGGGGGCGTACAGCGTGGCGAGAAAACCGACGTGAATGAGGGCATAGCCCGACGTCCACACCATACGCCACATACCCAGAGGAAACTGGGCCAAGGGCCCGAGGTGGGATGGAAATTCCCGAAGGATGGGGCTGGGCCTGAAACATGAATGTTCAGGCGGTCCTACGTATCCCATAAGGATGGGAATCAAGCCGCACGTAGTTCTTGAGAGGCCATTTAACGTCATGCAGGACGAATGCTGAACAGTTTAACGTCTTGTAGCTCGGACGTAGTACAGTTTAACGTCGTGTTGGACGAATGCCAAACAGTTTAACGTCTTGTAGCTTGGACGAGGTACAGTTTAACGTCATGTTGGACGAAACACTTGGCAGTTTAATGTCTTGCCGCGCGGACGTATGCAGTTTAACGTCATGCAGGACGTGGTGCAGTTTAGCGTCATGCAGGACGAGGCACTTGGCAGTTTAACGTCTTGCAGCGCGGACGAATGCTGAACAGTTTAACGTCTTGTAGCCTGGACGAATGCAGTTTAACATCGTGCAGGACGTGGGCACACTCAGACAAAGTACTGCTTGAGGAACCTAGCGTTTGTGGGAGGAGTGACACGCTCACCATCCATAGTCTCCAGGGAGTACGCGCCATTGGGATAGACCTTGTGGATGACAAAAGGTCCCTCCCACTTGGGCTCCAACTTGGGCGGCTTCCGGATGGGGATCATCGGTGCTCTCAGGGCTAGCACTAGATCACCCTGCAGGAAGGAGCGGAGGCGAACCTTCTTATTGAAAGCTCGAGCCATTCTGCTTTGATGCCTCTCCAAGTTGTGCAAAGCGCGAAGTCTATTCTCATCCAGTGCTTCCAACTCGACTAGACGGGCTTCAGCAACTCTGTCCGGCGCTTGCTGGTCGTAGACCGCAGTGCGCAAGGACGGCAACTGGATCTCGATGGGCAGGACGGCCTCAGCTCCATACACCAGGGAATAAGGGGTCATCTGGGTGGAATTGCGAGTCGTCGTCCGATAAGCCCAGAGGGCGTTGGGGAGCTTGTCCGGACAACTCTTCTTGTTCTGACCAACCATCTTTTGCAGAATGTTAGAGAGGGTTTTGTTAAACGCCTCGATCTGTCCATTCGCCTGCGCATGATAGCGAGATGTATGGTTCGAGCGAATGTTATACTTGGCGTACAACTTATTCAACTCGGCTGCTCGGAAATTGGTTCCGTTATCCGTGAGGATAGCGTGAGGCACTCCAAATCGATAGATGATGTTGGAGGTCACGAAGTCAGCGATCGAACAGGATTTGACCTCTCTGAGCAGTATCGCCTCTGCCCATTTGGAGAAGAAATCTGTGGCGGTCAGAATGAACCAACACTGGCGAGCCGTCGCCGGCGGGTATGGTCCCACGACGTCCATCCCCCAGACTGCAAAGGGCCAAGAATACCTGGTGGTATGGAGAGGCTCCGGCGGCCGATGCACAAAGTTCGCATGAACCTGGCACGCATGGCACCTCCTGGCATACTCGATGCAGTCGTGGATCATGGAGGGCCAGAAGTATCCCAATCTCCGAATCTGGTGGGACAGCTTCGGCCCAGTCTGATGGGCACCGCATGACCCAACATGAACCTCTTGCATGACTCGCAGGATCTCAACTCCCTGAAGGCAACGGAGGAGAACACCATCAAATCCGCGTCTGTAGAGGATCTGCTCCAAGCCGGGACTACTCTGGAGGACAAACTGCGATGCGCGGCGTCGAACTCGCTCGCGCTCGGCCCGATCCGATGGAAGAATGCCATGTTGGAGGTACTCAACCAAAGGCGTCCTCCAATCAGGGGCTGATCCGACTGTCATATCTGGGGTACTCGGGGCTCCGGGCACAGGGGAAACCGTGGTGAGATTACTTACCAACGAGCCGCGATCTTCTTCCGGGATAACGGGAGCGATGAGCCTGCGGCGCGTCACGCGGACGATCAGGTTGTCCTGTTCAGGCTCTGCAAGTGACGCAGCAAGGCTGGCCAAAGCATCTGCTCGACCGTTCTGCGACTGGGGAATATGGACAATTTCCGGCCGAGAAGGGAACCGGGCCATCAGAAGGAGGGTGCACTCCAACAATGGCACAAGTTCCGGCTTCCTGACAACATAGTCGCCATTGACCTGCTTAACGACCAGCTCGGAGTCTCCTTTCACGCACAGACTGGGCACGTCGATCTCGAGAGCCAACTCGAGGCCGGTGATGAGGGCATGGTATTCCGCCTCATTGTTGGTAAAGCCCTCTGACAATAGGAAAGAGTATGGCAGCACGACTTGCTCCGGGGTAATGAAGACGATGCCCAAGCCCACTCTGTTGAGCTTAGGATTATCGAGTCTTCTACCGGTGGGGCTCCGGGAGGCACCGTCAAAGTGCATCTGCCAGCATGGATCGGCTCGATCAACCGAGAGAATGGTCTCATCAGGAAAGCCTAGATCCAGCGGCTGATCCGCGGAGGTCGGGTGAGCTGCCAGAAAGTCTTCCAATGCTTGCCCTTTGATGGCCTTCTGAGACACATACCTGATGTCGAACTGCTGGAGAATCACAGCCCACCGTGCTAGACGGCCAGTCAACATAGGCCGGCTCAGGATATATTTCAACGGGTCTACCCGAGAAACCAACTGTACCTCATGGTGCTGCAAGTAGTGCCGTAATTTCTGTACGGAAAATACAAGCGCCAGGCAGCTCTTCTCAATGGGGGAATATCTAACTTCCGCATCGAGGAGCATGCGACTGAGGTAATAGAGGCTATTCTCTGTTCCCTCGTTGTTCTTCTGGGCGAGAAGGGCGCCAAGGGACCGTTCCAGGGCGGTCACATAAAGGACCAACGGCTTCCCGGATACAGGCGGCATCAGAACCGGAGGTTGCAGCAGGTACTGCTTGATTCCCTCGAAAGCGGTCTGACACTCTTTATCCCATACATAGGTGGCACCTTTCTTCATGAGCCGAGAAAAGGGCTTACACTTGCCGGCCAGATTCGCGATGAATCGCCGTATATAGGCTAAGTGGCCTTGGAACCCTTGTAGTTCCCGGATGTTACCTGGGGGAGGCATCTGGCTAATCGCCCTGATCTTCTCTGGGTCGATCTCAATACCCCGGTATCTTACCACAAATCCAAGGAACTTTCCGGAGGTGACCCCGAAGGCACACTTCAACGGGTTCATCTTCAGGCAGCGAGACCGGAGGAAGCCGAACACTTTCTCAAGATCTTTGAGATGGTCCTGACGCTGGCGCGATTTGACTACCAAGTCGTCGACGTAGCATTCCACCAGTGTGCCGAGGATTGGCTTGAATATGCGGTGCATCGCCCGTTGATAGGTGGCACCCGCATTCTTCAGGCCGAAAGGCATGACCCGGTAACAGAAGGTACCTTGGGGGGCCCTGAAGGCAGTGAACTCCTCATCCTCAGGGGCCATCCGGATTTGGTTGTATCCGGAGTATCCATCCATGTAGGAGAGGGCTTGGAACCCTGCCGTGGCGTCAATCAACAGCTCTGTCACTGGAAGGGGAAAATCATCCTTCGGACAGTGGCGGTTGAGATCGCGGAAGTCGATGCAGACTCTGATCTGCCCGTTCTTCTTCCTGACCGGCACAATGTTGGCCAGCCATTTGGGGTACTGGACTTCCCTCACGAAGTTGGCTTTGATAAGCTTGTCAACTTCGGCCTCAACCATGGCACCGTGAAATGGGTGCATCTTCCTGGGAGGCTGCTTGAACCCGCGATGGTTCGCCGGGAGACCAAGGTGGTGGACGGCTACCTGAGGATCTAGCCCCGACATCTCGTCGTAACCCCAAGCGAACACATCACGGTGCAGCCTGAGAAAGTCCATGTACTGCTGCCGCTCCTCAGAGGGCATGGCGGCACTGACCAATGTGGGTCTCGGATCTTCTTCGGTTCCAAGGTTCACTTGTACTAACTCATCGACCGTGGCGGGGACGCCCTCCTCAAAGGCTGGGGGTGCATCTTCCAAGTCCTCTCCACTCGGGGAGGGATCGTCCACGGGAGAGACTGCGTTGGCAACTGCATTGGGGCCACCAGATCCTGCTGGGCCGCTGGTGCTGGCACGGGCGGTCGCGGTCACCTCATCAGGAGACTCACAAGCCGTCGAGACCACGGCTACGTCCAACCGTTGAATCGGGAGGACGTAAGCGTCATCCAAGCTCGCCCAGGGATCACTTCCGACAGCGACAGGCTCGACCTCACCTGCCAGGATCTGCTTATCCTTGCTCTTGTAATAGTCCGCGTCCAGATAGCGGGCTTCACATGAGGCAAAAGGAGAGGCATCTCCTTGAAGCACGCCTACTCGACCATTAAGGGAGTATTTGAGGCATTGGTGGTATGATGAGGGAACCGCCGCGTGAAGGTGGAGCCATGTCCTGCCCATCAATGCGTTGTACGCCGTGTCCTAAGAGACTACCATGAATTCGGTGTTGGCAACCAAGTCACCGAACTGGGTCTTCAAACGTATCTTGCCGACCGGGGTTTTCTCGGTGCGGTCGTACCCCTGGATCCTGAGGTCGGAGGGAATCAAGTCATCCTCAGACAACCCCAATCTCCGGAGCGTCCGAGTTGGAATCAGGTTAATCCCGGACCCCGTGTCGACAAGACAGCGCCGGACTTCAAGGCCATTGAACTGGCAAGTGACATACAGCGGACGAATGTGTCCCTGTATAGGAGGGTCTTCATCCTTACCAGAGAACGAGATAACTGCCTGACATTCGGCGTCCTCGATCGTTTCGGCGTGAAAGGCCTCTGCAGCCGCAACCTCTGTCTCAAACTGGAGGGGGCTTTTCAGGGCTTCAGCGAGTGCCTCGCGCATCTCAGATGACATGCGCATAGCCTCAAGGATGGAGAGCCTTGCTGGGATGTCAGCCAAGTGCTTCAGGACATCATACTTTTTGGCCAAGCGTGAGCCCCTGGTTGCAGGAGGTTGCTCTGCGGTTGGAAGCATGACGGGCCTTGCCGGTTGGATCGGCGGCCGACTGGTACTTGGCACATCTCGCTGTTCACTGGCTGCAGTCCGGGAAATGGTCACCGTACTGGGGTCAGGAGGCCGGGATGGACTCGTGGCAGGGCGGAGCTGGTCGCGACGCGGCTGAGGCGGTTCTGCCTGGTCCCACACCACAAACAGTGGCGGAGGCGAATCCGTCATCCCCGAATGGGGGGCGGCGCACGTTGTGCTCGGTTTTGAGCCTGCTGCCTAGTCTCAGTGGCGTGCACGGCCTGGCTGGAGGTACCAACGGCTGTGCCCCGGCGACTCCTGCTGCTGCGGTTCTTCCGACGGTGGCGACGACCGGGGACACTAGGGAGGTCCACCTGGTGTTCTTCAACGTCGGGAACCGAAAAGGGATTTACCAGCTCGACGGTATTAACCGAAGCGTACCCAAGAAAAACCGTGGGGGGGACCCAGGGCCTCGACGTCGCGAGACGGAGTGCCCGAGTTCCCTTCCCCAGCCCCTGGCGGGTAAAACTGAATGCTTGGCCGGGCAACATGCCGGTCTTCCAACACCTCTGAAATCCATCGGTCTTCGTATCGAGGAGAAGAGATTCACGTCGGGTTCACCATTTTTCTGTTTCGGTGCGGATGTGTGTCGGGTTACGCTGTTCCGCCAGGACGCGTTCGCGTGTGCACCCGTCGACCCGAGGGGATAGGCGCGCGGCTTGTGGTCCCGCAGTCCCGCTTTCCAAGGGCGGGCGGCATCCGTCCCTTATTCAGGGGCGTCTGCTCCTTGATCGAAACCGGGATGATGGGATGTCGGCTCCTCCTTCCGTGGACGTCTCCTCGGAACTCGTCGCCTAATCCGGGTCTCCCTCATAGATTTAAGACATGCTTGTGAATCTCGTTCCCGGCGCCATATCTTCATGGACACCGGTTAATTACGCTGCTTCCGCCCGGACGCTCCAAGGAGTCTGGTCGGGGCAGCAACCTGCGGTGAGGAGGCCGGGTGGCTCTGGGTGCTGGGGGCGTGTCGTAACACTGCGGCTCTGCACGTCTGTCTTCCGTCCCTAATAGGGCTTCTCGAAGGCATGATGGCCTGAGGCATCCCGCACTGGGTGCGGGGAACTGTGTCCCCTGAGGTTTTCCTCAGCTTCCCATGTTTAACACGGGGTACGCCGCGAGTTTAACGTCCAGCGGGGACAACATCGGACTGATCAACACGAAGAGTGGATCAGATGACAGAACCCCTTGCGGGGAACCTCCGATGCTGGGGCCAGCGCATGGGCGGCTTCCCAAGTGATATGGAGTGGAGTGAAGTGGCATGACCCCACCGGGATGTGGCGGCCCGGGTAAGGATCAGGATGGATGATGGAGTGAAGAGCTTGGACCCCGTAGGGGCTTCCTACGTACCGCGCGTTAGCACGGATCAAAGTCGACGTAGTTCGGGTATACAGTTTAACGTCATGCTGGACGTCGGCAAGCCGACTCACGAAGGGGTCGAGGCCGCCGGGCGGAGGATTGAACCGAACCACCTCGCACAGAGGGGGATGGAACGGCCGGGTGGATCACAGTTTCACGTCATGCTGGACGATAAAAGGAGAAATGGAAAAAGGGGCTGTGGGGAGGCACAGTGGAGATACACACGGACAGTCTCCCACATGGGCGGATTCATAGGTGAATCGACGCAAGCGTGAACCCTGGAGGGGTCCACTGATGGACGAACCGACGTGAATACGACCGGGACGACCAGGTGGTGGGCTTGAACCTCAGGGAGGCTTCCTACGTACCCTGTGTAGAAGACAGGGATCAAAGTCCACGTAGTTCATTCTGTCAGGACTTACGCACTTGAGGCAGCCCGGATGCGGCAAAACTCAGTTGGAAGGGACTTGGACCGAAAGTAGGAGACACCTCGATCCCAGTCACACCCTCTACTGGCTTCGGCAGTGGGGAAGCGCAATGGAGATACACATGTGCAGCCCCCCACAAGAAACTAGGGGTTTGTAATACCCTACCCCCGTAGGGAAAAGCCGCTCCCATTAAATCATCCCTAAAGAGGGGCAATCCCGACATCCCTGCAGAGACGAGCGGGTGGGGGCCACATCCAAACTGGGGGGGGACCCTGCGTGCGAGGCACGAGATCGGGTGATGCGGACGGTTTAGCGTCTTGCCAGACGAAGTACAGTTTAACGTCGTGTGTTGAGGACGAAGCGAACGGTTTAACGTCTTGCCGGACGAAGTACAGTTTAACGTCGTGTGCTGAGGATGAAGGTGCTTGGCAGTTTAACGTCTTGCAGCACGGACGATAGGGGCTAGGCAGTTTAGCGTCGTGCAGCTTGGACGTAGTACAGTTTAACGTCATGTTGGACGGATGCAGTTTAGCGTCATGTGGGACGAATGTGCAGTTTAACGTCATGCTGGACAAATGTGCAGTTTAACGTCATGCTGGACGTTGGTTGCCGCCGATGGGTCCGTGTCACTTCGCGCAAGCCTGGAGGGCCGCACGGGAAGACAACGCACGGTGCGGGCACCCAGGATGAAGATCATCGGGCGCCACGCAGGCGGGTACCCTCAGGGGGTCAAGGGGGGCGACCCTGGCGGGTTGCGCGCAAAAGAGGAGCTTTGCGCGCAAAACAGCAGGTCGGCGCGCAAAATGTCGGGCTGGCGCGCAATCGGGCCAGCCCTTTGCGCGCGGATGATTGAGATTGCGCGCACCGGGCTTCGGGTAGCACGCGGGGGCAACGGCTCATTCTCTAACGAATGGCCACTTTGAAGAGGGGGGTGCGCGCAATCGGGCTGGATTGCGCGCACCCGGGGGCAATTGCGCGCAAGAGGCTTCTTTTGCGCGCAAAGGCCTTCGGGTTAAGGATTATTCAAAGGAAAGGAGCCAAGGGGATTGCGCGCGAAGGCGAACCCCAAGGCTCTATTGCGCGAAAGAAAGGAGGTTACCTGAAGATCGGCATTGCGCGCGGAAGGGGTTGGATTGCGCGAACGAGCGACGCTTCGGATTCTGGCAACCTTCAAAACGTCGGGGGTCGCCTTATATTTATAGGCAACTCCGGGCGCGGAATCCGGTCTCGGGCGCGGAATTCCCTTCGCGGGCGCGGAATCAGGACCCGGCGCGCAAGGGAGCCGCGCAGGCCACGGGCACGCAAAATAGCGCGCCGGCCCAGCGTATTGCGCGCATCCCGGGAGGATTGCGCGCCGCGACTCAACTTTGCGCACGGGCCTCTGAAATTTCGCGCAAGTCCTCTGGGCCCTCCGGAACGTGCCTCTGACTCCAAATATCACTTCGCTTTCCGCATCCGGAGCTTCGTTTGGGAACAACGGACTTTTCCGGCGTCTACAGATATGTTGAGAGCTTGGTCTATGGATTTCAAATGTGGTTGGGATCAACACCTACCTTTGGTGGAATTTTCTTATAATAATAGCTTTCACTCTAGTATTTAGATGGATCCTTATGAAGCTCTCTATGGAAAGAAATGCAGGACTCAAACTTGCTGGGATGAAGTTGGGGAAAGAAAGCTATTAGGACCTGATCTCGATGATGAAATGGCAGAAAAGGTTAGATCTATTCAACAACACATAAGAGCAGCTCAGAGTCGACAGAAAAGTTATGCTGACAACTGAAGAAAATACCTACAGTTTGAAGTGGGTGATAACATGTTCTTATGAATATCTCCCTGGAAGAGGGTCATGAGATTTGGAAAGAAGGGAAAGTTGAGCCCTAGATATATCGGTCCTTTCAAAATATTGGATCGTGTTGGAAAGGTAGATTACCGATTGGCGCTTCCACCGAATCTATCTCAAGTTCACGATGTGTTCCATGTATCTCTCCTAAGAAAGTACATACCTGATCCTTCACATGTACTCAGCTCAGAAGTTGTACCGCTGGAGCAAGATCTTTCTTATGAAGAAATGCCGATAGAGATTCTGGGTCGTAGAGAAAAAGTCCTACGAAACCAGACCACTCGCTTGGTGAAGGTTTTATGGAGGAACAACCAATTAGAAGAAACTACATGGGATCTTGAGGATATGATGAGGGAGAGGTATCCTCATCTGTTTGTTACAAAGTGACGAATTTCGAGGGCGAAATTCATTTTAACGGGGGTAGAATGTAACACCCGAGACTTTTATGTTTTATAAATCATCAAAGTTATCTTTTTCTACACACAACACTTACTTGGCTTTCTTTACACGAAATCGCGACCTTCCTCGATAGCTTGCGTCGTACGCAATACCGAGTTTCACTAAACAACGATATACTATTAAAATATTATTAAAACTAGCCGTTATGAATAGTAATAACCACCTTTTGAAATTTTATAAATTTTATTTTTCAAAATGGACTTCATTTTTGGATTCGTAATATTGAAATTAGCCTAGGGTGAAATTTTGGTATTTTTCTGAAAACTTTTACTTTTTGATGAATAGTGAAACCACTAAGTGATAATTAAAAAAAACTGAATTTTTCATAAAACATAATTTTACCGCCTCTGTGAGTGGAATTTTAAAAATCCAAGAGACACGATTGATGTTAGTAAGTAAAATGTGGTTCAATGAGATGAAAATAATTTTTGGTGAATAGTAACTTTTTACTTTTATTTACCGCGGTTAAAAGTAAATAGGGTAATTAAGGGTAAAAATGATATTATTATTACCCTAACACATGTTCTAATTCTATTGGATAAGTGTAATTCGACCAAAAACAACCTTAGGAATAAAATATGACCATTTAGGCCCACTTGGATTAGATTAGGACATTTATTATTAATTTATTTAAAGAAGGGTTAAAATAGTTAAAATCAAAGATTAATAAGAAAATAATTTTTTATATAGGGTTATACATAAGATAAATTCGACTATAAATATTTATTAGAAAGATAAAAATATTTAATACATAATGATAATTTATTTTTAATTTTTAGACTTTAAATAAGTTAATTTATTTATGACACAAAGATGATGCAGTAATTATCTTATTAATAAAATATTGACATAATTGATGTTATAAATACCCAAATAAATGTAATTTGAGAATTTTTATGAATTCCACTAATTTCCTAGGTTAATATGACATGTTATTATTGATTTAATTAATGTTTTTCGAACTAATCATTCTGTTATGAGTTTCAAAAAAATCAATTACTAAATAGTGTCAAAATTGACATAAAATAGTTTTTAAAACAAATATTATATTATTAATTGTTATTTTATTCCTTAAAATATAAGGTTCTGTCAAATGACTTAGATAAGGTTATATATATTTATAATAAACAACTTGGGGTTCGTTTGGCTGATTATAGTAAGTTTATTAACTTTATAGTATAAGAACACAAGAAGACACGGTAAAAGTAAAATTATTTAACTTAATGTTAAATCTAAATGATAAGGTTAAAATAGGAACCTAAACTTGTCTAAATTCTATTGTATGAGAGTGTTTCGACCCATCCCCACCTTATCTTCTAAATAAATTAATTTGGAGCTATTTAAAACCGAATTTGGCTTTATAATAAAATAATATTTTTAGTTATTCCAAAGGTGCCCCTCTCCTCCCTTATAAAAGGGAACCACCTCCCTCTCTTCCTCACACCACTTTGAGCCTTCAAGCTCGTCCAAACCCTGCCAAATTCTCTTCTCCACTTCCCTAGAAATATCCTAGAGGTCCTGGTCTCTTTCAAAGACCAATTTTAGTGCCCTAAAAGGAGGTCTCAAAGAGGCGTTTCAAAGAAGAGGTAATGTCCGCTACCAATTCTTTCAACTTTATTTCTTCTTCCACTTCTTCTTCTTTAGTTGTTTCATTATGAAGTATTAACATCAGTATCACTCATATACTGATGTGTTATTATACGTATGAAACAACCCTATTTCACCATCTATCCATCCTATGGAAAACGAAATCACCGCGCGTGCGTACGTACGGAATACCGTCTCCACGCCGTGGTGTAATCTATTTTCCACCACCACCTTACTTGGATGGGTATAATGGTATAAATAATGACTATATATGAATATTGTAAAGTGATATTGATTCTAAAATAGTATACATACACTCCAATACAATTACACGATCATGAGGATGATATCATCGCTCGTGCGTACGTACGGAATACCGTCTCCACGATGTGATGCGACTCGTTCTACGTGATCTTCATTTTATAATGATTATATAAATGAATTGAATGAATAAATATGATATATATTACACTAATACCATTATGGAAATGAGGTATCTATAACCTAAAAAGAAAAATAAGAATCTATTCGACAAAACACGCATAAAAACAAAAAGTAATAAACACCCGAATAACAAGTAGTAATGAAATATTACTAATAAGAAGCGAAGAATATGACCATATATGATATAATAAAAATAATTATGATTCTGGAATAAGTCAATAACATTATTTAAATCATTATACAGGAGGTTCGGACATGTACAAAGTATATCAGACCTAAGGTAAGGGAAATATCACAATCTCATTTTTATCCAAGATTGTTTATACTTTAGAATTTACTGGGGTGTATTTTATCATCCACATCCATGTTTCCTCAATATGTAATATTATTTCCATCCACCTACAATTTTTAAAATCCAATTTTACCCTTCAGTGAGTTTTTAGTAAAAGATATGAAAGGAATCTTTTGTCATTTTTCGTACGAGGTACTTTTTGACTTTTCCGACAAAAGTACGAGAAGAATGTTTTTTTAAATTATACGACATGAATGGATTTTTAAAACATTATTTCCAAGAAGCTTCCTTTAAAAGTTTTCAAGTTTATTTTTAATCAACTTCTTTTAGTTTAAAAATGTATGACATTTTAATAAAGGAAAAAGGTTTTTAAAGTAGAAAGGATATTTTCCTCAAGAATGGAGTTCAAGTGTTTTATCAAAATTATTTTCCATCTAAGATAATAAAGGGTTCTATTTCTATCCCTATTATTACATGGATTTGATTATTTTGTGATGGAAATATTTTTATGAATTCCTTTACCTTATATGAATTGTTTTATGATGTCACAATGTTTAAGATTCCCATTTTTATTACATGGGTTATGCTATGATGTATGGTTTATGATTTTGTGGCACACATAAGAATGGTATCATTATGAGATGGGTGGGACCTATATATCCCTCCAATGCATTGGGTAAAGATTTTATATCTCATGAGATAGACATGGCTGGAATGGCAGGTTGAACCGGTTCATTGAATCTGGACGGAAATGAGGAGTGAACTCGGTTCAGAAATGGACTCTGTCCACTAAGATAGTCTTGGCAATGAGTCCTGACTAATAAGAAATGATTCTCTATGATTATGTGTGTATGCCAAAAAGTTTCATGTTTTATGTTATGATTATTGGGATTACATTTCACTACTATGATTTATCCCATGTTATGAAATTATGATTTCTTTTTCAGGTTAAGATTTCCAACATTTATGTTCTTATGTATATGATGTGATTGATATTTCTTTTGTTTACCCTTATTGAGCATTTGAGCTCACCCTTTTGTATGCTTTATTTCCCCAGGTCAGGAAGAAGGTTATTAAGTAGGATATGCCAAAAAGGGACTCTAGATATGATGAAATAAGTGGGAGGCCAAGTATATGCTTTATGAACCAGTTGTTTATGTTTCCCAGTTTCTAAAGACTCTATACCTATACGGTCCTTTCCTGGTTTTGTTATATGTTGTAATAAGTGTGCTTAAATTATGAAGTAATAACAATGTATGTAAAGTATGGGTCGTTATAGATAATCCATTCCCCTATATATTATCTTGAAAAAGGTATTACATTATCATTCTAATTTAGTGAAAAAATACCACATGTAGGCCATACGACCTTGAAGTCCTTGAAACTCTTAGAGATTACATTGAGGAGACTTTTTGATGATATCCTTGATCTTATTTTCCTAAATATTGCTACCATTGTACTGGATGAAAAATCTTATAAAATTCCCATAGGTCACCTCAAATACACACATTAGGGGGTTTATTTTCAGGCAGCAAGTGTGAAGTATTTTAAACACATTTTTGACATCTTTGTGGTGGTCCTAGTGATAGAAGGATATGATCACCAAATTTTCCATGTATCACTCCACTAATATTTCTAGAATGGGATTAAATATGTAGTGCATGGACTACAAGTCGGTTTATCTTACTTTCTTGAATCCAAATGGCATCACCCAGTAGAAATAGTTTTCTGAAGGTTCCCTGAATACACCTTATTCTTCATATTCGAGAGCTATATAGATTTTATTATATATATATTATCTATCCATGAAGTAAATGGATTTAAATATAATAGTTACATCTATTATAAACTCTATATAGGATGAGAATATTTACCTTCAGGAAATAGTTATTGAGGCCTTGAAATTCAATAAAAACCATAATTTCTCCATTCTTATTCTCGACTAGGATGGTGTTTTCTAGCCACTTGGGGCACTAGAATTCCTTGAAAAAGTTGGAATTGACCATCTTATCATCTAAGACATTGACCATAGTTTTATTAGAGTGATACAGTTTCCTAGGAGCCTATTTAAATAAAAAATGTCTAAAAGGAAGTCCAAGATGGTGGATAGCGACCCAAGGATCGATCCTTATCCTATATTTATAGTTCCTTGCAAATAAAACATGGTGTTTTTGAGGAACAAAATGTACTGTTGTATCTCATTAGAAGACATAAAAACAATGATAAATGTTGGCCTTAGATATTCCTTGGTTCTAAGTTTCACTTGTATGAGATCATCAATTGCAGTAGAGACTCCCTCTTCAAAGGATATAGGATATTCATCCAAATCCAGTTTATTAATAAGAGCATGAGGACTGGATGGAGGAGACATCTCCTATTCCATTGGAGACTGTGGTGTGACCTCATCTTCACATGTAGGGGTATAATATTGAGAGGAAAAATCATGTACTTTTAGGACCATTGATATGATTATTATAATGGAGAAGGATTTGATCCGATGGGGTCACTGTCTATGGGGAACACCCATGATATCAAAGTACTGTGCCCTATTCAACCACTAGTGGGTCAATCCTTCTCTTTGATTAACAAATTGAAGATAATGATTGTCTAAAAATGGATGGACCTTATAGTATGCAACAATAACAGGATATTTATTCTTTAAAGGAGCCTTCCCCTAATATAAGAAGTAGGTAATTTGAGTATAATACTTCTTCTTGATCTTGCTAAAGTAATGTCCAAGGCCTAGAGTTGTTTCTTCTAGGCAGTGGAGGGGAAAGACGCAATTTCTTTTCAAGTCATCTAAAGGATCTGCTGGAGTAGGTGTCATGTTATTGGGAGCATTGACAAAATCAATATGTTCTAAATGGGGTTTCATTACATCCCTTTTGTAATACATAACATCAATGTAGTAAGATTCACATGAGTCAAAGGGAGTGCCACTAACATAGATCCACTATAAAAATAATGATTTTTACAATAAGTTATTCATGACATATTTCCTTCACATATGGTTATCTACAATGGGAATCCATCTCGAATAACCTGTGGTAGAAAATGACATCATAAATAAAAATATTTTTGTTGGAAAATCACAATTAATGTTGAAGTAATATTTATTATGATGGATTTTTTAATCCATCAGAAATAATATTCTCAAATACTTTTTTTATGGATTTAAAATTCCATTTTAAGAAATCATTTTAAAAATAATTAAAAATTATTTCTCAAATAAGTTTAAAAAAAAATAAATTTACTAATTAAATTATAAATCATTCTTTATTAATTAACTAATTAAACAAAAAATTAATAACATTTAATGATAAATAGTCCCTAATAAAAAAATATATGAATTCAATAACAATTTATAAATAGATTTAATAAAATAAAGTGATATCAAAACAGAATTAAACATTATTTTTTAAAAAATATACGTAAAATTAAAAACTAATAAAAAACAAAACCTTTAAAATATAGATATTTGAGAGATTTTGAAGAGTAAGAAATAATGGGTAGAGTGAGGGAGGAGGAGAAAAGTAGAGACTCATTTTTTCATTATAATACTTTTTAATATTTCTAATTATATTTACATATCTAAGTGCTGAGACACCATGTCATTCTGAGGCCCGGTGTGCCCAAAATTAATTTTATATAAATATAAGATATATTTCATGTTGCGCATGCATGATACCTCAAATAAAATTGGACAACATTTAAATGGATGATCAGATCAGAAATATGATTATTCATTTGGATCCAAAATGTGGTGTTTAAGCTAGGAATGAAAAAAAATGTATCATTGCAGGGCGTTCATATCCCTTACCCATTATTGGTACGTTCAATGAGTTTAATTAATTTATTAAATTAATTAATTAAACACATTTAAACTAATCTATTACTATAAATGTTTTATCAAGGAAAAATTTATAGGGTTATCCTTATAATCCTGGAGTTCTCCCATGATGCTCTACTCCCTCCTCTATTTGAAAATCTCCTCGAGCAATGAAAAATCTTAATATTAGATCAGGTCAAGATGTAATGAACACAATAGATTCTCTCGATCATTTGCAGGCATGTTCTTCATAAACAAAAGATCCATAATCGAGGTAGGAATCTTCAATTTGTGATTTTACACCCTTTGATTAAATTTTTGAGAATATCCACCAATTTTCTTGGATCTACACAAATAAAAAACGTTTCATGCACCCGAGTACCAATTTAAATTGATTTATTGAACTTTTTTCTAACCCTGTATTCCTGTTCTTAATAGTTGGCCAAAAAAACATGGCCAATGATGTTTAATCCTTTGTTCTTGTGCCTTTTCCTCCTGTTTCTTTGAATTCATCACTGATTGGACCTCACAGTCTCGATCCAACAATTGGAGGGTTGTACCGAGCCCGATGGAACCCCTGGATTCATAAAAGATCTAATATTGATCATAGATCTAGGATCATCATGGTTCAAGGATGATAAATTTTATTATTTGAGGATGAAACTTCAATGGTGTAAGGATTGGGTGTGTGTGGAATGAATGGAGAATCCTCGATGAACACCAGAGACTGTTTTTCGGCGAACAATGGCTTGAAACCATGATTTTTGGGTAGATCCACCATTTCAGCAATATATAGAAATGGATCTAAAGTTTTTTGGACATATTTTAGTGTAAGGACCAGATCTGGGTTTTTTGAAAAAAAATCCCAACTACATGTGATGTTCAAGGATGAACACACGGCGTGAAGCCCCCTCAGTAGTAGTGGCAAGAGTTTTGGAAAAACATATGGATGAAACAGAATGTATCCCTCCTAGCTATCTTGTACCACTTCCCCAAATGGGAACCTGTGTGATGGATCACATAAGTGGGAATACATGCGGACCTACATGACCAGGAGTACACAGACACAAAAAAAATATACATGACACAATCATGATTAGCCTGGACATACTATGTATTCCACCTAAACAATATGTACTGCTATAAATATAGGGATCTATGTACTCACCAGGGGCATAGATAGGTGGTGGAGTGGGACCACACACTATGTTGGTCCCCTCACAAATTGTGTACCCCTTGACCGATTTTGAGGAAACATTAGTTGTCTGTATCTCCTTCATTTGAACTTAGATTTTGGACTATTAGTGGCCTATACTGAGTGTTTTTCATGTAAAACATGATGGTTTCATGGGTTGAATATTTGGAGATACAATTCAAAATTTTCAGGTAATGATTATTTCTTTGACAATGCATGACATTGACATTGATCATGCAGGATCACCATAGACCTTATGAGTGGCACCCTCCTGCAAAACAGAGCATGGGTCCTCGATGAATTAGAGTGTCACCCTCCAGCTAGGTTACCATGGTTCTTCTAACATTTTAGTGTCACCCTCATATAGGTCAGGGAATGTGTCCTAGATGACTTAGAGTGGAACCCTCCATCCGGGCTGGGCATGGGTCCTCAACCATCCGAGTGGGACCCTCCTACAATATCATGGCTTGGGTCCTCGATGACCAAGAGTGTCACCCTCTATCTAGTCTAGGCATGGGTCCTCGACAATCAAAGTGGAACCCTCTGGTTGTACTAGGTCATGGTTCCTATACCTGTAGATTGTTCCCCTTGACTATGTGGCATAGTGCCTAGGTGTGTTTTTTCTTAGATGATTGCCTACTAGAAAGACACATGTGATGCTGGGAATTGTTTATAGACTGTTGGAACCATTGGATACTATTCATCTTGGGATGATATGTGATATAGAGATCTATTTACTCTCCCGTTTGTGATTCTATGACTGAGTATATAAATATCCAAATGTATCCCCACCTTGGATTTGGTTACTCTTACTCTAGGAGAGGAAAAAATGTGCGGGGTATTCCACATTCTTTCTGTGTTTAGATTGTTATGGTTGTATGATCCCACTCTCCTACTATAGGTGGTGAAGACTCGATGGGCAGTTCATTTACTCAATGTGTTTAGTCCCTTGTGCTTGGATGAGTTTACTTTCACTCTTTGTTGGGTTGAGCTGTTCTCTTTGACTATATCTTGTATCTACTATCCTTCTATTCTATTATATCTCTTACTGCTCCCACATTAGCTTTCAAGGTGTCATACTGGGTATGTACATACTCACCCCTATGTGGGATTTTATTGCACATGTCATGTTTTAAATATATGATGGAAAGGTCAACCATGACTATAGAGGAACTTAGGGATACCTCAGTGCTTGGACCTCATACGGTGGTCGTAGATTTGGATTTAGAAGCCAGGATCTCTCATCTTTTTACTTTTATAGTTTTTCCAGGTTGGGACATATTTCTAGTTGGGTGTGTATTTTACCCCTTTACTTTTTAGTTTACACTATCATACTTTTGTACTGTCTAGAGGTGCATTCACGCTTAGTTTACTTTCTACCTATGTTGCATATTTTACTCTTTCCCTTTTCATTTTTTCATCAATATGGATATGTGTGTGTGTATATGTACTTAGGAAAATTCCTCCCTGTATTAGTTATGGCTTTAACATTAGTGTCCAACCCCTATCCTATGGAGGTGGGCTTGGGTAGCTCGAGCCTCAGATTGGGTCAGGTCATGACCGATTGATATAAAAGGTGGTTTGATCCTTGGGGAATTGTTCAAACTAGTCCCCTTACATAGGTTTTGGTTGTGTTTTTAGAAACAATGTCAAAGTGTCTTGAGTTTGGCTCTCAGGCCAGGGAATCTAGGGATGGTGTGGTGGCTAAGATATATATTCACTAGGACATTGACTACTTGCTTTTCAACTTGGCATGTCAAGACATTTAATGCAAGAGTTTAAATGGTACATGTATCATATATGATTGAGTATTTTACTATTCTTCTTGAGTAATCTCCCCATTATTTTATATATATATATATATATACTGATCTAACCATGGTACTCCTTGATAACTTTCAGGATGCCTTCATAATGACAACCAACCAATATAAAAACTCTAGTTTGTGATGATGAACCGATGAGAAGTGTTTCCTCAGTTAATATTACATATTACAATCCCCTTCCTCTTGGTGGGTAGGTAGAATCACATCCACATGTTGAGTAGTAGATCATCCAAGTAGAGCAGGTTGATGATTCAAACAAGATTAGCGTGATCTGTAAGTTCTAGTGCCAGAGGCTGTTGTGGTTCCACGACAAGCCAGATCCTGAGGCAGTAGAGGATTGGTTGGAGTCAATGGTCTGTATCATTAGTCTTGTTCGGAACCTGATAGACAAGTTGGTTACACATGTAGATAGACTTTTCCATAGAACAACTAGGTGTTGGTAGAGCCTTGTTACATAGATGCACACTAATTCAACAATCTCATGGACCGACTTCGAATAGCTGTTCCATGAGATTTACTACCCCTTCTTGCAATCTATCTAGATCTAAGAGCTTATGGATCTAAATCAAGGATGTATGGTAGGGGATGAGTACAAAATGAGGTTCATATACTTTACATGGTACTATTTTGACATGATCCGAGATGGATTCTTCTAAGCACAAAAGTTTGAGAAGTGAATCTATAGATACATCTGAGCCAGTGTTGTGACCTTGTGTATCCCCACCCATGCATATGTGTTAGAGAGGGTACTAGTGATAGATATATTTTTATCATATGGATTCCAGACAAATAGAGCTAGAAGTGGGTGACACATATCTGAGTCGTCTGCGGCAGCTAGTAGATGCCAAGCATTAGGATCTTAGCATAGGAGATCCTCTTGTGATCTGGTTCATCCATGTGGTCAGAGGAAGAGGACCATTGAATATATAGATGGGATATGATTCACTTGTTATGGGAGAGGTCACATGGTGCGAGACTACCTAACTTGACTTGCTGAGTAGCACAAGAAGATAGTTTATAGACCGTTACAGCAGACGCAACACTGTGATCAAGGATCTCTTAGGTGAGGAAAGGGTGGTCCCTAGGGAGGTGGAGTAGGAAGAGGATAAGGAGGAGCTATGGGTGGAAAAAATGCTATGAGATCCTTCCACCACCACCACTAGGTAACCCACCATAGGCTTAGGAAGCTAGCTTCTCGAGTCACAGATAGCTGCATGTTTTAGAGGTCTATGACCCCAAAACACATGAGATGATAAGAGGTACAATCTAAATTTTTTCTAATATTTCTTTAGTGTTAGTAACAAAATGTTCCAGTTATTACTTTTTCTCTATACTCCTGGTGTGAGAGTTGGATATCCTTATTGTGGTGCTATCCCGAGAGCTTCATCTTGAGGTCCCTACAAGAAACACTTCTCTATATTTCATCTGTCGACAGTGCAAGCTATTTCTTAGTTGATAAAGGTTCATGTGGAAACTTTTGATCACCATGATATAACCTTATGAAATTATCTTGGGAATTTATTATCTATCCATGCTCTGAACCCAGATTGTCTATCACCTAAGACAAGTCGGATGCCAATGTGCTGATGGGATGAGATCCTCCTTTTCTGGAGAGAGAGATCTCATTGAAGGGAAAGTGGTTTCTATGAGTAGGAGGATATAACCCATTAGCAATTATTTGTAAATTATAGAAATTGGTGAAGAATAATCATGAGACATCTGGGTTTCTTAAATTTTAGAGGACTACATGATTGTATTCCCCGAGGATGTTTCAGGACTACCTTTGAGGAAGTAGATGGAGTTTTGCCTTGAGTTTTATATCAACACCATTTCGATATATTCTATGTCATATCGGATGGACCCTACCAAGCTCCAGGATATACTCTTGTAGTTGTAGGACCTTCAATAGAAATGTTACATCAAACCAAGTGTGTCCCCCTAGGTGACTCTAGTCTTGTTTATGAAAAAGACGGATGAGAGCTTACATATTTTCATTGATTATCATCACCTGAACCAACCCACAATAGAAACAAGTACACATTTTTGTGGATTGATGACCTCTTTGACTAGTTTCAATGTGTGATATGGTTCTTAAAGATGTTTCTTAGGTCTAGTTACCACTAGTTGAGAATTAACGAGGATGATATTCCAAAGTCATCATTCTGTTGTTTATATGGACACTATGAGTTCCTTGTGATTCCCTTTAGTGTAATGAATTACCCCGCAATGTTTATGGATTTTATGAACCATGTCTTCCAGCCATAATTGGACCAGTTTGTGTTATATTCGCTGAATAAATAATCATTTACTCTAAATCATAGGATGATCATGCCAAACACTTAAGGACGGTTCTAGATTTTCTTTGAGAGAAACAACTTTACAAGAAGCTCTCGAATTGTCAGTTCTGGATTCATGAGGTTTAATTTCTAGGGCATGTAATTTTTTAGCACTGTTTAGCCGTGGAACTAGAAAATATCAATGTATTACTTTCTTGGGAGACACCCAAGAGTCTTTCAAAGGTAGGGATCCTTCTTGGATTGGCGGGGTACTACATGAGGTTTGTTAGGTCCAAAAGTGGCCTAGATACCCTAAGAGGTGTGTGTGTGGGGGGGGGGGGGGTGAATCATGGTCAGGGTACTATTTTAAAAAGTCTTCCTACACCATTGGATCTGGACATCTTTATTATGAGGGTCACTTTATTTTCTATTAAGTGTTTATGCTGATCTTATTCTTTCCTTCTTTATTTGATGATGATGCATTGAATGTAAAATAGAAAAGTAAGTTCAAGGAAATTTTTTAATTGGTTCACCCTCATTGGGATAAATATAATAAGAATACAAAAAAATGTAAAGATGTACCAAATCCACTAAGGCTCAATGCCAAAATGTTGTTTAAGCTAGATTACTTCTACGCCCAGGATCACTAGCTTTACAAGTTTTCGGTTTAGGTCACTTCTTTCCCAAGGTTCACTCCCTGAGTCTCTTTCTTTGGCTTATTGCCAGTGGAAAGAATCACCTTATTCCTCTTCCTTTTCTCAATACTCTTATAAGGGATTCCCATAGTGTTTATGGGCATGCAAGTCCCTTTATTAAACATAATGAATACATCCGCCATTGTAGATAGATGCTCTATTGAGGTTCCGTTTTCATCCACCTAATGAACACAAAATTACCATAGATCCACTAGAAATAATTTCCCAACACTTTTTGTGATTCTCACTACCTTAATGATTCTCACACAACCTTTGTGAAAATACCAAAATATTGAAAAGTATATACTTTCCTCAAGAACCCCAAAACTTTCACAAAGATAACCTTTTTCACAAAGCTCAACTAGCCTTCACGAATCAAACTTATTTCATAAAGCTCACACAATTTCACGAAGCACACTTAACCTTCAAAAATATCACAAATTTCATCAAATTTTCCTATCCTTTGATAACATACTTTCTTCATGAAATATTTTTAAAGAACAAATTTCTCAAATCTAGAGCCTTATAATCATTGTTAAGTCTCACTACCTTTCTGATGGGGGTAGAGGCTTATTTATAAACATTTCCTATGATTCCAGGAGCTTCCATACAAATAATCACCATTTTTTGATACTCCCTCATTTCATTAACGATGATCCCTATCTTCGAGAAGCACTTTGGGATTTTATAATTTTCAAAGCTTATCTTAATCACAGAGATTATCGCCAAATCTTAATACATTTGAGAACCTCTACTCATGACGATCCATACCTTTGAAAAACCTTCTTCATGAAATCCATTCTTCTTGAAACTGATGCCTTTATTATATTTTTATAAGTCCTTCAAGTAAATCCATTTTTCATCATTATAGCCATCCTCTAAATTTTTGGACCCCAAAAATTTGGTAAACATTGGGAAAAAGTGTCACCTTGTGTATAAACTATTATGCACCACTTCGGAGGCATCCAATCCTTTGTCTTGGATCCTTATCAACATACAACGTCAACAATATCTCTTTAACTCCACAAAATACCTAGGAAATCCTCTTTTTCATCAAACAAAATCAACCCAAAAATACTGCAACATTACCTTGAGGGATTTTTTCCCAAAAATCTCCTCCTTTGGGTAAGTTGAAAAATATTAAAATTTTGATAAATCTTTAAAGCTTAATTCATCTTATAAAAGAATTCTATTCTTTTGATAATGATAAAAATGAAAAATTTAATCAACACACAATATAATCCCACATGATACATGCTCAGTGTGAGAAATAAGAGTAGCATGAAAAGTGCATCAATGAATCACTTCATTCTGAAAATACCCATCTTATCAGATCACAAACATCATCTATTATGATATATAACCTTTGATCGATCATATTTAGCATCATCATATTTAATACTCCCCCTACTTTTCTGCTCCCCCTATCATCTTCTCCCCCTTCCTTGATTAAGACATTTTCTCCTCTTTTACATCCATGAATTTCCCACCTTTTTCAGTGAACCCGAAGGTCTTTTCATTATGGTATACAATACGGTAAAGAACATAGATCAACACATTACGGAAAACAATCATACCTCAGGGATAGGGGGGTCACACATTTACAATTTTTAAGTCTGGGAGTCAACTAAAATCCCATTGTCATTTAATGTTATTCAGACACTTATTTGGGTAATGCTTTCATTAGAATGTCTGTAACCTATAGTTTTGTAGGCACAAACTCCCACATCACAAGCCCTTGACCCACCTTCTCATCAATAAAATGATACTTGATTTCAATGTGCTTTTTCCTTGAGTGATGTACTGTATTTTTTCTAACATCTATATCACCCGAATTATCATAATGGATTCCAATCAGAGACTTCACTATAAATCCGGTATCACCGAACTGCTAATTAATCCATAATAAATGTGTGCAAGTTTGAGTAGGAAAAATATATTTAGCTTCTACAGTTATAAATAAAACTAAATCACGTTTCTTTCTTAGATAAAAAATAAAAAACCTAAAGTGTTGAATGCACCACCAGATGTTTATATTCTATCCTCTGCTGAACCGCCCCAATCCACATCTATATATCCCAATAACTCTTGTTGAGGTTTGGCATTGTAAGTCAAACTAAAATCCACCATTCATTTAATATATTGAAGTATTGTTTCTTACTGTAAGTAATTGGGGTTCTTTGGGATTACTTTGATATCCTGCTACTTGGAATGTCGAAAAAACAACATCAGGTCTTTTCATTGTCAAGTACAATATACTTCTAATGATTTTATTATATTCTATGACATTAACAACATTGAATTAATCATACAGTGAAAGTTTCATATGGTAATCCACCAGATATATCATCTCCTTGGAATTATCCATTATAAATCCTCTCAAAATCTCCTTGGAATATTTATATTTAGATATTAATGTGCCTTTCGATCCTTATGTCACCTACAAACCAAGGGAAAACTTTAGTTCACCAATCATTGACAATTAGAATTTAGTTTTCATGAATTCTATGATTTTTCTACACTTTGATTCATGTTATCCACTAAATATTATTTCATCAAAATATACCAGTAAAATCATACTTTGATTATTGTCATTATTTACATAGATATTGTAATCAACTCCACCACGCTGAGAACTGAGTTTCTTAAAATAATAATCAAGTATTGAATACCATTCTCTCAGTGCTTATTTCTGCCCATATAGTTCCTTCCATAGCTGAAGAGATCTATTATCATATTCATGAATGAGAAAATCAACTAGCTATACAATATAGAAATTCCTCTTCTAGAATCACATTCAAAAACACCAACTTGTCATCCATCTATAAAACTTTGAACCTTCTTTGCACTCCTATGACTAGGAATAATATGATTGCATCTATCCTCACAACAATTGAAAATTTTTCATCAATATAAAAACACTCTATATGGGAGTACCATTTACATAATAATCATGCTTTTTTTAAAATCACTATTCCCTCTCCGTTCAACTGGTTGCAAAAGATCCATTTTTTGCCAATGACAATTTTACCAGTTGGTCTCTAAACAATCTCCCATGTCCGATTATTCTCTATTTGGTCAATCTATTCATTCATATCTTGAACCCAGTTCTTATCACCAACCACTTTATCAAAACATTTAGGATCTACCTGATATTGAAATGATTCCGACTTTAATGGATTTATTCTTCATGTTTGAACTATAATTTTATGATCACTGATTATATTTGTGTTGTGGATGTCTGATTGACCCTTCGACTTTTATATTGATATAGATTTAAACTTTATATCATCAACATAAATTTCTTCTTCTGAATTAGTATTTTACACTTTAAACTCCCTTTGAGGTTCGTATATCCCCTTCACATTCATCAGAAAAATGGTCACTGTGTTGTTGAATATTATGTTAATTCTCCACTACAGTGGCATCATTGCATTCAACTAATTTTACTTGATTCTTATTGAAACATTGCAGATATTATATTATAGCTTCTTGGTATCATGAAAATATTTATATGATATAATTTTTTTGAATAAAATGGATAATCATTAAATACATGAATATTGCTCCTTCTTCCACAACTGTTCTCTCGATGGACAACCAACACCTGAACTGGGGCATGAAAGAAATGGTTATATATTAAATGAAACTTGGAACCACCAGATCATCTAAGTATAGATTTTATAGATATTTAGTTTGAAATAAAACTCTTCATCATATCATCTCCTTCTTCCACATCATACAAATTTCAAATAAAGATTCAAGAAAAGAGTTGTTGTGTAACACAACTTGTTGAACCTGATATCATATGTAAATTTCAATTGTTCTGACTATTCTCTTCACATCTATCTCTATGAAACTTATTCACTCATGGATTTTAATCACACACACTAACCCATTGGATTGTATCTCCCCCTTAGTCCTGAAAAACACCCAATAGATATTAGAACCAATTAACACATAGCGAGATGGGTACATTTGGAATCCTCAAGAAGAGGATTATGGTTAATCATAATGGATTAATCCTATAACAATTTCTTGTAAATAACTGTACTATTTTTGTGTGTGTTCCTACTGCCCAACCAACATTAACTATTTTGGCCATATGACTAACAATTATTTACCCACATGTAGAGTCTTCTTCTAATATTTAGCATATTTTTTCAAAATTTGGGGTTTACACCCAGTAGTATAAATTTCATTCCTTGATGCTCCACCAATATTCCATTTTTCATGAATCTTTGTTTGAGATAGAACATTTCCACTTATCATATTCTCTTTCTTCTTCCTCATTTAGAGGGATCTTCCTCTCACCATTACTTCTCTCTATGGAGCTTGATATATTAATTTTTCAAGGAATTATTTATTATTTTTTCTTTTCTTAGTTATCCAAGTCACCAAACTATTTTTTGCTGGTGATGGGTCCTCTACTAAATGTACATTCTTCTTACTCACAACTAGATTACCTCTTCCCATTTTATTCTAGGTTCATTCACATTATTTTAAAGAGATCTATTGCGAGTGTAACAAATGAGGTTCTTGATACACCTTTTGTTGATCCCCTTGTGTTTCCTCCAAGAATTTAAAATTATTTTCTAACTTATCAGTTTGTCTTCCAGTATAGGCTTTCTCATTATACACCACCAGATACGGGGATCTCCTTTTGAGTTATTTTTCGTTCCTTGCTTTCATCATACTAGAATGCCATACAAAATACTTGTGATTAGAAAATATAAAGGATATACTATTAAAAAAAATACCTCGTCTCATCATTTCTCAGTTGAGATGTTGATGCATCCCGAGTTGTTATTATTTTGACATTGATCCCTTGGGATTCTTAATACATACTCATGGTGTGTCCCTATATTCCTCAAAAATAAAATATGATGGATTCTTTCTTCTGAGAGGCTTTCCTTTCAGACTCTTCAAGAATCTTCTTCTTATTCTCAGTTTTGGAAATAGTTATTCTTTCACAATTTGAAATATAGCACAAGGATTCAAAAAAAAAATATAACGTATGAAAATTTATACCACATAAATAGAACATGTTATCATTAATCCTTGTAAAATCCGTTTAGGTATTTTTTATCACCTAAATGATTTTTCACAATTTTGGAACTATTCACATCTCTCTTCCTATCATCCATGACATAGGGTTCATTATATCCATTACCAGTTTTTCATAAACTGGAAGGCCTTTAGGATGAGAAAATTCTCTAATTATTCTCCTCTAAAGTAGCATATTTTCTTTTTCATTTCATTATCACCTACCGTAGTATAATTCAATAGTAAGTGAAAATCATCCTTCAATTTAGGCTTGCCTTTGGATTTAGATTGCTCTACTTATTTCTTGAGTGATTTTATCTCTTCTCCCAATTGCTGAATCATATTATCCTTTGATTCATGTTTATAATTATGTTCTCTATTGATATTATTCCCTCTAATAATCTCATCTTCTAATTTCAAGGAGATATTATGTATCATGTAATATTGCTCTCTTTTTTTTAATTTCATCTGAGCAATAGAGACTTTAAAGAACAATTCTCTTGTTATATAATTAGATTATCATATACCAGTTCTTACTGGTGTATATCAATATTACTATTTCTAGAATATAAATTTTGAATTTCTTTTAACTTTATAGTCTTCAAATTATTATCAATTTTGAGTTTGTTCAACTTTGTGGTCATCACTCACAGTTCTTCATCTTGATCTTTATTCTTCTCTCTTAGATATGGGAACACATCAAGAAGTGTTTTATTTAAACGTTTTATATTATTGACTTTAATTTCCTACACTTGGATTCAGATATATTTAGATTTATTATCTTCTTCCAATTTATAATCCAATTCCTTAGTTTTGTGGACAACATCTAATTTTTTCTTTCTTGGAATTTCTTTATCATTAGTACTTCCAGTATCACTTGGAATATCAGGTTATTCACTGTATGATTTATCCAAACCATTATTTTATTCAATAATTGTTTCATTAAAGTTAATCAATATCTTTCCATAGACACTTACACACTGATTAATACCATAAAACTTTTGCTTCTACATTTAAGTTCTTCCCATTTTCATGTAACACCGAGATAATAACAAACCGAGACTCTAAATTAAATAATAAAATGAATAAATCCAAAGAAAAAAATTAATAAAATAAACCAATACTATGATACCAATTTCTCTGTCTAAAAGGCCTCTAGATACCCTGAGGGGGGGGGGGGGTGAATCAGTTTAAGAGTATTATTTTCAAAATTCTTCCTACCCCACTAGATCTTAAACTCTTTATTATGAGGGTAACATTATTTTCTATTAAGTGTTTATGCTAATATTATTAATTCCTTCTTTATATGATGATGAAACACTAAACATAAAACTAGATAGAAAGTGTAAGGACACATATATTTTACTTGGTTCACCCTCAATTAGCTACATCCAAGGAGCATACAATGACAATGTGGTGGTATGCCATATCCACTAAGGCTCACTGCCAAAATGTTGTTTGGTCTAGATTATTTCTATGACGAGGCTTACTACCTTTTGAAGGTTTATTTTCCACTCATTTTTTCCAAAGGGTCACTCCCTGAGTCTCTTTCTCTACCTCACTCCTAGTGGAAAGGATCACCTACATCCTCTTCCTCTACTCATTGCTCTTATAAGGTATCCCCACACAGTTTATGGACATGCAGGTCCCTTCATTAAACATAACGAATACATCCGCTATTTTATATGTATTATCTATTGAATTTCCACTTAAATCCACTTGATGAATGCAACTTTACCATAGTTCCACTGAGAAGTCACTTATGAACACCTTCATGATGCTTAATACCCTTCGAAGCACACATAACCTATACAAAACTGCCCAAATATTGACAAGTATATACTACCCTCATGAACCCACAACTTTCATGAAGCTTACCTCTTTCACAAATTTCAACTTTCCATCACAAATAAACATTATTTCACAAAGCTCACACAATTTCATGAAGCTCGCTTATCCATCATGAAGTTCAAAAATTTCAAAAAACTTTTTATAGCCTTTAAGAAGTAGCTTTATTCATGAAATTTTTCACAATAACACCCTTCATGAATCACCTTTATGAATATGTAGCCTTATAATATTCGTTAAGTCTCACTACTTTTCATAAGGGGGTAGAGGCCTATTAATAGGTGATTTATCCAATTCAAAATCACCCATCCACGTCATCACCATTTTGTGATGCTCTCTCATTTCGTTTGTGATTCTACCTGTCCTCATGAAGCACTATGGGAATTTAACATTCACAAAGCTTCTCTTAGTCATGAATATTACCATCAAACATTTATGCATTTGTGAAGATCCACTCGCGATGATCCATACCCCCATGAAACCTCATTCATGAATCCTAGTCTTCATAAAACTTATTCCATTACCATATTTATAAGGCTTTCAAAAAAAATCTATTTTTCACGATGCTATCCATCCTCCAAATTTTGGACGCCAAAAATTTGGTAAACACTAGGAAACAACATCACCTTATGTATAAATTTTTTTGTGCAACTTCCAGGGTATCCATTACTTTTTCTTGGATCTTTTCCAACATACAATGTCAAAAATATGTTTATAACTCCACGACATACCTTATAAACATGCTTTGTCAACACAAAAAATAAACCCAAAAATAATGCAATGTTACCTTGAGTTATTTTTTCCAATAATCTCCCCCTTTGGGTATGTTGACAACTCTTAAAATTTTGGTACCTATTTGATGCTTATTCAATATTAAACTAGCATTCAATTCTTACAATAAAGTTAGTAATTAATGATTTACTCAACACACACTCTAAGCCCACATAATCAATATTCAACATGGGAAACAAGAGTAGAATGCAGAGTGCATCAATCTATCACATAATCCCAAAACCACTCATCTGTTTTTATCATGAACCTCATATATCATGATATATAACCATTGATCGATCTGCTTAGGCATCGTTATATTTAATACCCCCTATATCACTACTCCCCCTATCAGCTTCTCCCATGTCTTGATTAAGACATTTCTTATATTTTAAATCCACAATTTCTCCCCCTTTTTCAATGAACCCAAAGGTCACTTCATGATGGTCCATAATAGGGTAAGGAAATAATATCAACACATTATGTAAAAGCACATCATACCTCAGTGAGGGGGGCCACACATCTTCAATTTTTCAAGTGTGGGGAGTTGAATGAACTCACAGAGCTAGTCAATGTCATTCAAATGATTCTTTGGGTAAGTTGTTTATCTAAATATCTTCAACCTATAGTTTTTTAAGAACATACTCAAACTTCCAAAGCCCTTGATCCACCTTATCCTTGATAAAATAATACTTTATTTCAACATAATTTTTACATGAGTGATGGACTGAATTTTTTCAAAGATTTATATAACCTGAATTATGACAATGGATTTTGATTAGAGAATTTACTATAACTCCCATATCATCAAGATACCACTTCATCCATATTAATTGTGTGCAAGCATGAGTAGACACAATATTTTGAGCTTCTAAGATGATAAATGATATGAAATCACGATTATTTTTTAGACAAGAAATAAAAAATCATCCAAGATAGAATGCACCAACTGATATTGATTCCCTATCCTCTAGTGAACCAAACCAATCTACATCTGTGTAACCCAATAGCTCTGGCTGACATTTGGTGTTGTACATCAAACTAAAATCCACCATTCCCTTAATATACCAAAGTATTATTTTTACTAAAAGTAGTTGGATTTCTTTGGGATTACTATGATATACTACTACTTGGCATGTGACAAAAACAATATCTAGTTTTTTTTTTCTATCAAGTATAATAAACTTCCAATGTTTTTCCTATATTCTGTGACATTAGCCACATTATCTTCATCATACTGTGAATGTTTCATCCAAGAAGACACTAGATACAACATCTCCTTAGTATTATCCTTTTTCAAATCTTCTAAAAACAACCTTTGAATATATATATTGATAAATGAATGTTCCAATATATCCTTGTGCCACCTATAAATCAAGGAAAAACATCAGTTCACCAATCATTGACATTTCCAATTCATTATTCATGAATTATATGAATTTTCTAAACTATGATTCATATGATCCAACAAATATTATTTCATTGAAATTTACTAGTAACATAATCATTTTATTAAAATCATTATTAACATAGAGATTGCAATCAACTCCTCCATGCTGAAAACTCAGTTTCTTCAAAAATTGACCAAGTGTTGAATACCATGCTCTCGGTGCTTGTTTCAGCCCATATAGTGCCTTCCTCAACCAAAAAAATCTGTTATCATATTAATGAATGATAAAAACATCTGGATTCTCAATATAAACTTCATATTCTAGAATCCCATTTAGAAACACTAACTAGACTTCCATCAGGAAACTTTGAACCTTCATTGCACTACTATGGATAGGAATAATCTGATTGTATATAGCCTCACAAAAGGTGAAAATATTTCTTCAAAATCAATACCATCTATTTTGTAGTACCCTTTCTACAATAATCATGTTTTTTTTCAAATCACCATGACATCTTCATTCACCTTGTTGAGAAAGACCTATTTTTTCCCAATGAAATTTTTATCTCTTGGTCTCCAAACAATCTCCCATGTCTGATTCTTTCCTATTTGATCAAGCTCTTCATTTATAGCCTAAATCCAGTTCTCATTTCATTCTTCTTCATCAAAAAATTTAGTCTCTACCTAAGATAGGAAATATAACTTGTGTAATGATTTCATTCTTCATGTTTGAAATGGAATTGCATGATGACAGAATATATTTTTCTTGTAGATGTATGCTCGACTCATCAGCTTTCATGCTAATATAGATTTTACTTTATTCTCATGATCATCAGCGTCTTATTATAAATTAGTACTTTCCACTTAAACACCCTATGTGTTTTTTACCTCCTCATCACTTTCTTCAGAAAAATGGTCACTACGTTTTTGAAGATTATGTTCATTATATACTATAGTGACATCATTGCATTCAAATAATTTTCCTAGATTCTTGTTGAAACATTTTAGATATTATCTTGTTGCTTCTTGGGATCTAGAAAAAGTCATATGATACCATATTTGTAGAATAAAATGGATAATCATGAAATACATGAATGCTACGGCTTCTCCCATAATCTGTCTTCTCCCAGTGGACAACTAACACCTGAATTGGGGAATGATACCAATGGTTATATATTCAATGTGACTTGGAACCATTAGATCATTGAAGTATAGCATTGATAGATCTTTAATTTAAAATAATACTCTTCGTCATATCATCTCCTTCTTCCAAAACATACACATTTCAGATAAACATTTGAGAAACAAAGTTTTTGTGTAACACCACTTGTTGAATATGATATCATACGTGAATTTAAATTGTTCAAATTATTCACTTATTATATATCCTCATTCAACTTATTCACTAATTCCCTTTCAGAACACATAGACACACCCCTTGGATTGTATCGCCCCCTTAGTCTTTCAAAAAATCATTTAGCTATTATAACTATTTAACACATAGAGAGATGAGTACCTCTGGAATTCTTAAGAAGGGGATTATGGTCGATCACAATGGATAAAAAATTTGATACTTTCTAGAAAATCACAATTTTATTTTTATGATTGTTCAACTGCCCCATCAACTTCAACTATCTGAACATATGAGTAAGCATTATTTACCCACATGCTGAGTCCTCTCATAATATTTAGGTTCTTCTTTCAAATTTTTGGGTTTGCACCCATTAGTATAAATTTCCTTCTTTGATTCTCCACCAATATTACATTTTTTATGAATCTTTCTTTGAGCAGGAATCTTTCCACTTATAGTCTTGTGTTACTCCTTTATTCATTGGAGGGATCTTCCTCTTTCCTCCAATTTTCACTAAGGGGCATGACATGTGAAATTTTCAAGGTATTATTTATTCATTTTTCTTTTATCAGTTATCCAAGTCACCTCATTGTTTCATCATGGTGATGGGTCATCCACTGAAAGTACATTATTCTTACTCACAATAAGAGTAGATCTTCCCTTTTTCTTCCAAGTTCAATAACATTATTTCAAAGAGAGTTGTTGCAAATGTAATAGAGGAAGTTCTTGATATACCTTTTGTTGATCACCTTGTGTTTCCATTGAGAATTTAAACTTATTTTCCAAATTACCATCTTGTCTTCTAGTATAAGGTTTCCCGTTATACACCATTGGAGTTGGGGATCTCCTTTTGAGTTCTTTTTCCATCCCTTATTTCTTCCTACTACAATATCTTTCCCAGTGCCCATGATTAGAACATTTAAAGCTTATCTTGGTAAAAAATACCTCATTTCATTATTTCTCGACTGTGAAGTTGATGCATCTTGAGTTCTTCTTCTTCTAACATTGATCCCTTACTCTCCTTAACACATACTCATGGTGTGTCCCTATCTTCCAAAATAATAACATATGATGGATTATTTCTTCTAAGAGGATTTTCATTCAGACTCTTCAAGAACCTTCTTCTTATTGTCATATTTGGAAATAGTTATACCTTTATAATTTGAAATATAGTCCAAGGATTCAAAAAAAACTTGAAGTATGACCATTCATCCCACATAAATATCACATGTTATCATTAATTGTTATAAAATTATTTTTAGGTCTTTCTTCATCACCTATATGATTTTTTCTAATTCTGGAACTATTCATAGTTCTCTTCCTATAATCCATGGGAGAGTGTTCATTATATCAAATACTGGCGTTTCCCAAACTAGATGGACTTTAGGATGAGATAGTCCTCTCATGAATCTCCTAAGAAGTTAAATATTTTCTTTTCATTTAATTATAAACTGCCACAGGATAATCAAATAGTAATTAAAAAGAAACCTTCAATTTAGGCTTTTGTTTGACATTAGATTGATCCACTTATTTCTTGAGTGATTATATCTCATCTCAGAATTACTGAATCATCTTATCCCTTGATTCAAGTTGAGAATTAAGTTATCTATTGATATTATTCCATATAATCATCTCATCTTATTATTTTTAGGAGAAATCGTATATTAGTTAATATTTATCTCTTAATTTTCAATTCATCTATGTAACAATGTATTTAAGGAACCATTATATTGTCATATCCTTTGATTCTCATGTACCAGTTCTGACTTGTGTGTAGCAATATTTTCATTTCTACATTCCAAATTCTGGATATCTTTCGTGTTCAAATTATTTCCCTTATTATCAATTTAGAGTTTTTCAACTCTGTGGTCATCACTCACAATTCTTCATCTTGAGCTTCATTATTCTCTCTTAGATATATAGACACATCAAAAAGTCAATTATTTCAACCTTTTAGATTATTGACATATATTTACTCCACTTGGATTCAAATATATTTAGATTTATTTCTTCTTCCAATTTCCAATCCAATTCCTTTTATTGATGGAAAACATCCAATATTTTCTTTATTGGAATTTATTTTTCATCAGTAGTTCCAGTATCACTTGGAATATGAGGTTCTTCATTTTATGATTTATCTAAATTATTATTTTACTCACAAATTATTTCATTCAACTAAATCAAAATATTTCCATAGATACTGACACACTGAGGAATACCACCAAACTTATACTTCTTATTTAATGTTCTTCCATTTATCATGGAACACCGAGATAAGAAAAAACTAAAACTAAAATTTCAATAATCAAATAAACCATTCAAGAGAAAAAAATCTGATAAAAGAAACCAAAACTTAGACACCAATTTTTAGGTCCAAAAAGGTCCTAGATACCCTGGGGGGAATCCAGGTATCATTATTATTTTTAAAATTCAACTCACCGAACTGGATATTGAACTCTTTATTATGAGGGTCAAATTATTTTCTCTTAAGTGTTTATTCTAATCTTATTCTTTCCTTCTTTATCAAATGATTATGAACTGAAAGTAAAATAGTAAAGAAATCTCATAGACACAAATTTTACTTGTTTCACGCTCACTATGCTACATCCAAGGATCATACAATAAAATTTTCCGACATACCAAATTCAAATAGGCTCACTGTTAAAATGTTGTTCACGCAAGATTAATTATATGACTAGTCTCATTGCCTTTACAAGGTGTGGTGTTATCTTACTGCATTCCCAAGGGTCAGTCCTTGAGTCTTTTTCTCTGGAACACTACCAGTGGAAAGGATCACCATCTTCATATTTCATTGCTCACGACTCTTATAAGTGATTCACACATAGTTTATGGATATGAATTTTACTAAATTAAACATAATTAATACACCCTCCATTGTAGATATTTGATCTGTTGAATTTACACATTAATACACTTTATGAATATAACTTCACCCTAGTTCAACTAGACAATCACTTGTCAATACTTTCACGATGCTCACTGTATTCATGAATATCACAAAAAATTTGAGAATATGCCTAAATTTTGAAAAGTATATATTTCCCTTGAGAACCCCACAATTTTCACAAATCTCACCTATTTCGCAAATTCCAAATAGCATTCACGAATCACACTTATTTCGCAAAGATCACACAATTTCACAATACTCACTTATCCTTCATGAAGCTCACAACTTTTGGTCAAATTGTTATGTCCTTCATGAGCTTCCTTTATTCAAAAAATATTTTTCAAGAACACCCTTTGTGAATCATATTCTAAAATATGGAGCCTTAGAATCATTGTTAAGTCTCGCCGCTTTTCTAAAGGGGGTTGTGGCCTATTTATGGAAGTTTTCTCTGATTTCAAAAATGTTCACCCATGTCATCACCATTTTACGATTCTCCCTCATTTCATTCACTATTCTACCTATCTTTGCAAATAACAATGAGAGTTTACTATTTATGAAGCTTATCATAGCCACTGAGATCATTACTAAACTTTTATGCATTAAAAAATCTCCACTTTCATTGGTCCATACCTTCACAAAACCTCTATCAAAAAACCCAGTCTTCGTAAAACTCATTCCTTTACCATATTTTTATAATTCCATCATGTAAATAAATTTTTATGATGCAAACCATCCTCTAAATTTTAGACCCCAAAATTATTGTAAAAACATTGAAACAATGTCACTTTGTGTATATAATTTCTATACCACTTCTATGGTATCCGTTCCCTTTTCTTGGATCATTGTCGATTCGTACTGCTTTTCTGAAGGGGGTAGAGACCTATTTATAGGTGTTTCCTCTGATTCTAGAAGCTTCCATCCACATCATCACCATTTTTTTATGTTCCCTCAATTTTTTTTATGATGGTACCTATCCTCATGAAGCACCATGGGAATTTATTGTTCCCAAAGATTCTAATAGTCACATAGATTACCATCAAACTTTTATGCATTCACGAAACTCCAATCATGATGATCCATAACACTACAAAACCGCCTTCATAAAACCCATTATTCTTAAAACTCATGCCTATAATATATTTTTTTTATAATTCTTTCAAGGAAATCCATTTTACATGATGCTACCCATCCTCCAAATTTTAGACCCAAAAAATTTGGTAAACACTGCGAAAAAGTGTCACCTTGTGTATAAACATTTATGTACCACTTTAGAGGAATCAATTACTTTATCTTGGATCTTTATCGACATATCATGTCAAAAATATATCAATAACTCCACAAAGTAACTTAGAAACCCTCTTTGTCAACAAAAAAAAATCAACCCAAAAATAGAGCAATACTACCTTGAGGGTTTTTCCAAAAAGTCTCCCCCTTTGCATATGTTGATAAATATTCTAATTTTGATACCTATTTAAATCTTATTCCATCTTATACCAGCATTTTATTCTTTCAATAAAGATAAAAATAAACTATTTACTCAACACAAAATCTAATCCCACATGATCTAAGCTCAACGTGATAAATAAGAGTAGCATAAAGAGTGCATCAATGAATCACTTAATTACAAAAATACTCATCTTATTTCATCATGATACTCATATATCATGACATATAACCTTTGATCAATCATATTTAGCACCATCGGATTTAATAATCCCTCTACTTCACTGCTACCCCTATCAGCTTCTTCCCCTATCTTGATTAAGAATCAATGTACCCAAAGCTTATTTTGTTATGGTCTATAATAGGGTAAAGAAAAAAATCTACACATTAAGGAAAAACAAATCATACCTTATGGATAGGGGGTCACATATCTACAAATTTTCAAGTGTGGAATTCATCTAAAATCCTAGATTCATTCAATGTCATTCAAGCACTTCTTTGGGTAAGGCCTTCATTAGAATTTCCTCAACCTATAGTTTTGTCGGCTCACAGTCCAACATCACAAGCCCTTGATCCACCTTCTCCTTGTTAAAATGATACTTGATTTCAATGTGATTTGTCCATGAGTGATGGGTTTTATATTTTATAAGATTTATATCACTTGAATTATCATAATGGATTCCAGTCAGATACTTCACTATACCTCCCGTATCATCAAGCTACTACTTTATCCATAATAATCGTGTTTAAGATTGAGTATCCACAATATATTTAGCTTCAACAGTGCTCAATTAAACTAAATCATGTTTCTTTCAAAAATAAAAAATAAAAAAAAACCTCAAGGATAGAATGAACCACTAGATACTAATTTTATATCCTCTACTAAATCATCCTAATCTACATCAACATACCCCAATAACTCTTGTTGAGGTTTGGAATTGTAAATCAAACTAAAATAAACCATTACCTATATATACCAAATTATTCTTTTTTTATAGAAATTAACTGGGTTTCTTTGGGATTACTTTGATATCCTGCTACTTGGAATGTGGAAAAAACAATATCAAGTCTTATCGCTGTCAAGTACAAAATAATTATAATGATTTTATGATATTCTATGACATTAACCACATTTCCTTAATCATATAGTGAATGTTTCCTCTGATAATCCACCAGATATATCATATCCTTTTAATTATCCATTACGAATCTTCTCAAAACCTCTTTGGAATATTTATATTGAGAAATGAATGTGCCATTCTACCCTTGCGTCACCTAGAAACGAAGTAAAAACTTCAGTTCACCAATAATTGGCATTTTGAATTCACTTTTCATGAATTCTAATTTTTTTTCTACACTATGATTCATGTTATCCACCAAATATTATGTCATCAACATATACCAGTAACATCATAATTTGATTATTGTCATTATTTACATAGATATTGTAATCAACTCCACCACGCTAAAAAATGAGTTTCTTCAAAAACTGATGAAGTATTGAATACCCTTATCTCGGTGCTTGTTTGTGCCAATATATTTCCTTCCCAAGCTGAAGAACTCTGTTATCATATTCATGAATGAGAAAACCAACTGGATTCTCAATATAAACTTCTTATTCCAGAAGCACATTTAGAAACACAAACTTTTCATCCATCTAGAAGTCTTTGAACCTTCTTGGCACTGCTATGACCAAGAATAATTTGATTGTATCTATCCTTGAAATAGGTGAAAATGTTTCATTAAAATCAATAACCTCTATCCAAGAGTACCCTTTTCATAATAATCTTTCTTTTTTTCAAATCATTGTTCCCTCTTAATTCATCCTGTTGAAAAAGACCCATTTTTTACCAATGAAATTTTTACCTCTTGGTCTCAAAGCAATATCCTATATATGATTCTTCTCTATTTGGTCAAGATATTCATTCATATATTGAACCCAATTCTTATCTCTGGACACTTCAATAAAACATTTAGGATCTACTTGATATTAGAAATATTTTAACACTAACAGATTCATTCTTTATGTTTGAATTGGAATTATATGATCACTGATTATATTTTTGTTGAAGATGTCTGATCAAACCTTTGCCATTTATACCAATATAGATTTGACTTATTTATTAACATTCTAAATTTCTTATCCTGAATTAATATTTTCTACTTTAATTCATTCTGAGGTTCTTATCTCTTCATCACTTTCATCAGAAAAATGGACACTCTATTGTTGAAGATTATGTTAATTCTGTAATATAGTGGAATTATTTCATTCAATTAATTTTCCAACTTTCTTGTTGAAACATTGTAGTTATTCTGTTTTAGCTTCTTTGTATCTATAAAATAGTCAGAAGATACCAATTTTAGAATAAAATGGATAATCATGAAATACATTAATATTGCTACTTCTACCAAAACTTGTCTTCTCTCGATGGACTACCAATACCTGAACTGGGGCATGATACCAATGGTTATATATTCAATGCGACATGGAAGCACTAGATCATATAAGTATAGATTTAATATCTATTCAGTTTCAAAGAAAACACTTCATTATATCATCTCCTTCTTCCACATCATACAAATTTTAGATAAATATTCAAGAAATAATGTTGTTGTGTAACAACACTTGTTGAATATGTTATCATATCTGAATTTCAATTGTTCTAATTATTCTTTTCACATTTATCTATATTCAACTTATGAAATCATTCCATTTCAGCACACACATGCACCTGTTGGATCATATCTCCCCTTACTCCTATAGAACATCCAACAGATATTAGAACCATTTAACACATTGGGAGACTGGTAACTTTGGAATCCTGAATAATAGGATTGTGGTCAATTCTAAGGGATCAGCACTTTGACAATTTATTGTAAACAAACGTACTATTTTTGTGAATGTTCCAACATCCCAACCAAATTCAACTATTTTGGCCATATGAATAATAATTCTTTACCCGCATTTTGATTCTTCTTCTGATATTTAGGTTCCTTTTTCAATATTTGGGGTTTACACCAATTAGTATAAATTTCCTTCATTGAATATCCAATAGTATTCCATTTTTCATGAATATTTCTTTGAGAAAGAATATTTACACTTATCATCTTCTCTTTCTCCTTCCTCCTTTGGAGGGATCTTCCTCTCACCTTCACTTCTCGCTATGGGGCATGACATATGATTTTTTCAAGGAAATATTTATTCATTTTTCTTTTATTAGTTATCCAAGTCACCACACTATTTTGTGTTGGTGAGGGGTCCTCCATTAAAAGTGCATTCTTCTTACTCACAAATGGAGTACCTCTTCCATTTTTATTCTAGGTTCATTCACATTCTTTCAAAGAGAGCTGTTGCAAGTGTAACAAAGGAGGTTCTTGATACACCTTTTATTAAGCCCCTTGTGTTTCCTCCTAGAATTAATTTTTTTTACAACTTATTAATTTGTATTCCAATATAGTATTTCTCATTATACACCACTAGAGTTAGTGATCTCCTTTTGATTTCCTTTTCATTCCCTACTTTCTTCCTACTGCAATATTTTACAAAATACTTGTTATTAGAAAATATAAAGCATCTACCATTAAAAAATACCTCTTGTCATCATTTCTCAGCTGAGATGTTGATGTATCCTAAGTTGTTCCTCTTTTTACATTGGTAACTCGGGCTTATTGATACATACTCATGGTGTGTCCCTATCTTCCTCAAAAAATAACATATGATGGATTCTTTCTTCTGAGAGGCTTTCCTTTTAGACTCTTCAAGAGTAATCTTCTTATTCTCAGTTTTGGACATAGTTTTGGCTTTAGATTTTAAAATATAGACCAAGGATTCTAAAAAAATAAATAAATTATGTCAATTCAAACCATATAAATAGAACATGTTATCATTAATCCTTGTAAATGCCTTTTTAGGACTTTTTTATCACCTAAATGATTTTTCATCATTTTGGAACTATTCACAACTCTCTTCCTATCATCCATGGGATATGGTTCATCATATCCATTATCAGTTTTTCCAAAACAAGAAGGTCTTTTGGTTGAGAAAATTCTCTCATTATTCTCCTCTAAAGTTGCATATTTTCTTTTCATTTCATTATCAGCTACCATAGGATAATAAAATAGTAAGTGAAAATCATCCTTCAATTTAGTCTTGCCTTTAGCATTAGATTCCTCCACTTATTACTTGGGTAATTTTATATACTCTCACAATTAATGAATCATCTTAATCCTTGATTCATGTTTATAGTTATGTTCTCTATTGATATTCTTCCCTCTAATCATCACATCTTCTAATTTCTAGGAGAGATTACATATCATGTAAGATTTACCTCTTATTTTTAAATTTATTTGAGAAACAGAGACTTTAAAGAACAATTCTCTTGTTATAGCATTTGATTCCCATGTACCAATTATGAGTGGTGTATATAAATATTACTATTTCTAGATTCTAAATTCTGAATTTATTTTATGTTCGAAGTATTCCCCTTATTATCAATTTTGATTTTTTTAACTTTGTGGTCATCACTCATAGTTCTCTGTCTTGATCATCATTATTCTCTATTATATATGGGACCACATCAAGTAGTATATTATTTAATTTTTTTCTTATTGACTTCAATTTTCTACACATGGATTCATATATCTTTAGATTTATTTTCTTTACCCAATTTTTAATCCAATTCCTCAGTTTTGTGGACAACTTCCTATTTTTTCTTTCTCTGAATTTATTTATCATTAGTAGTTCCAGTATCACTTGTAATATCAAGTTATTCACTATAAGGTTTATCCAAACCATTCTTATATTAAATTATTGTTTCATTAAACCGAATCACACTCCTTCCATAGACACTTACACACTCACGAATACCACAAGAATTTTTCTTATCCACTTATGTTCTTCCCATTTTCCCGGAATAATGAAATAAGAAAAAACTGAGACTCTAATTTCAACAATCAAATGAAAAAATCTAGAGAAAAAAAATCTGATAAAAGAAACCAATACTATGATACCAATTGTTCATTCCAAAATATCCCTAGATACCCTGTGGGGGGGGGGGGGTGAATAAATATATGGATATTATTTTCAAAAATTTCCCCACCCCACTGGATCTTGACCTCTCTATTAGGAGGGTAAAATTGTTTTCTCTTATGTGTTTTTGATAATATTATTCTTTCATTCTTTATCTGATGATGACACACTAAAATTAAAATAGGAAAGAAAGTGTAAGGAAACACATATTTTACTTGGTTCACCCTCACTGGGCTACATCCAAGGAGCATACAATGACAATGTGCTGATATACCAAATCTACTAAGGCTCACTCCCAAAATTTTGTTCATTATAGATTACTTATATGCCCAGGATTACTACCTTTTCAAGGTTTAGGTTCAGCTCATTGTTTTCCAAATGGTCACCCCTTAAGTCTCTTTCTCTGCCTCACTGCTAGTGGAAAGGATCACCTTCTTCCTCATCCTATTATCACAGCTCTTATAAGGGATTCCCACACAGTTTATAGATATGTAGGTCCCTTCATTAAACATAATGAATACATCCTCCATTTTAGATAGATTCTCTATTGATGTTCCACTTTCATCCACTTGATGAATACAAATTTACTATTGTTCCACTAAGAAATCACTTATTAACACCTTCATGATGCTCACTACCTATCAAATCTCACACAACCTATGGTAAAATGCATAAATATTGACATGTAAATACAACCCTCACAAACCACATGACTTTCAGGAATCTTTCCTCTTTCTCAAAGCTAAACTTTCCTTAAAGAATCAATATTCTTTCACAAAGCTCACACAATTTCATGAATCTCACTTATCCATCATGAAGTTCACATATTTCATTCAAATTTTTCTAGCCTTCAAGAAGTTCCTTTATTCGTGAAATATTTCACAAGAACACCCTTTAAAAATCTCCTTCATGAATCTAGAGCCTTATAAAGTTTGTAAAGTCTCACTACTTTTCAGAAGGGGGTAGAGGCCTATTTATAGGCAATTTCTCCAATTTAGAAGAATCTATCCACATAATCACAATTTCATGATGGTACCTCATTTATTTTGTGATTATCCCTATCCTTAAAAAGCACCATGGGAATTTAACTTTTGCAAAGATTCTCATAGTCACGAAGATTACCATCAAACATTTACGCATTTGCAAAGCTCCATTCGTGATGGTACAGACCTTCGCGAAACCTCATTCATGAATCCTAGTATTTATGAAACTCATTCAATTACCATAATTATAATTCCTTAAAGAAAATATATTTTTTACGATGCTATCCATCCTACAAATTTTGGACCCCAAATTTTTGGTAAACACTGGGAAACAATGTCACCTTATGTATAAAATTTTCTGTACCGCTTCTAGAGAATCCATTCCTTTGTCTTGGATCGTTTTCAACATATCATGTCCAAAATATAATTTATAAATCTACAACATACCTTGGAAACCTGCTTTGTCAACAAAAAAAATCAACCCAAAAACAATGCAATGTTACCTTGAGGGATTTTCCCAACAATCTCCCCTTTGGGTATGTTAACAACTCTTCAAAACCTGGTACCTCTTTGAAGATTATTCCATATGAAACTAGCATTAAATTATTTCCATATAGATAGTAATGAATTATTTACTCAACACACACTCTAACCCCACATGATCCATACTCATCTTGAGAAATAGGAGTAGCATGCAGAGTTCATCAATAAATCACTTCATTCCAAAAAACACACATCTTCTTTGTAATGAGCCAATGTTTTTCAATGGAAATTACCTTCTCCTATGTATGTAATAAAATCACATGAAAACAGAACATAATGAACTACTAATTGCTAAGTGACCTTTAAACATGTGTTTATCACTTCTGTGTTTGAAATTTTGAAAATCTGGCATACACGGTTGTAATCAGTAAGTTATATGGAGTCTGATAAGGGAATCATAATTTTTGGTGAATAGTAACTTACCCTAATGAATAGTAACATACCCTTATGAATAGTGATATAACATAATGAATATTAACCTCACCTTTGGTGGTATAAAAATAATATTCAAGTTTGAAGTATGATATACCTATATTTTAGAATAAGTTAATGAATGTTTTAAAACTACTTTTGATAATATATTATTATTTTAATTAAATATTAAAATAATCATATGTAGAAAATTATTTTTGAAAAATGGACTTTATTTTTGGATTCTACACATCAAAAAATAGTTAGGGTGAAATTTTGGGATTTTTCTGAAATACCAGATTTTTTGATGAATAGTAAAATACGGTAATTTACCGTATATATACATTATAATCTAAATAGACTATTCCTAGAATCATGAATGATGTCAACACCCATGTTTAAAATTCACATTACCCATTTAATTTTCTTGGTCATGGAATACTTACTATTCATTGTCTTGTGAAGAAATAACAAACTAAGGATTATAATATCATGCAATCCCCCCTCTCATCCAATATAAAACTCCCCTTCACTCCCCATTCTCTTCACTCCACTCAAGCCTAATGACTTGATAATATTCTTCCCAAATCTCTTCCCAAGCTCCTCCCTCACGTCCAAATGCTCTCAGCCTCCTAAAAATACCAAAACCTCTCCCCTTAAGAGGTTCTCAAAGGAGGAAGTCTCAAGAGGTAAATTCCACTTCCCAATTTCTTCTTTTCTTCTAATTTATTTTATTTTTTATTTCTTTCCTCACCTCCCTTAAACATAATAGTATGATAAATCCATAAACATACATTTACTGAAATTTCTTAATGCTAGTGGTATATTTCATTATCTTCACTCCTTTCGCCACCCTTTTATTCAAAAGAAATGAAAACACCATTTGAGATGTGCTAATTTTGCACATTCAAGGACAACGATTTATAAATTTCTATTATTATTATCATTAATTCTGGAAATGAAATAATTTGTTTTATGGTTGAACCATATTATTATATATGTCCTATTTTTGGTTCCGTAATCCTTTGGTACAAATGGAATTAAGTTATAAATAAAAACACATTCTTTGTAATCAAACCCACCGATTAACAAAAACGGTTATCACTATTATTATATATATAATAATTAGACTTCACTCTAAGTAACCTAATTAAAATTAAAACCATGTAATCTCTTGGATATTAACTACAGAAAATAACTTCAATTCTGGACAACCACTTTAATCTTGCATATAATCCAAACTTGAATATAAGTGAACCGATCTTTTAAAACCAAGTAAACAAACGAGCCCGAACAATGAAATTGAACCTTGTAACTAATCAAAAATGCTTTGAATGAAATAAAAATGTTTATAAAAAATAAAATTTATATAGAATATGTTATGTAATTATTAATTAATAAGCCTAATTTGTTTATTTAGGTCATTAATAACAACTGGAGAACACAAAAAAATTTAAGGTAAGGGATCCTCCCCTTTTCACTCTTAATCAAGATTGTTCTCTATGATATGCCTTTTTTTCTAATAACAAATGATGGGGTACATTTATACACATTCCCTATACTGCTCTAATGTTTTATAGGTGATGAGAAACCCTTTATCCCTCTCATCAAGCCCTCTTAGTTACACCCGATACCAAGCCAACAAAGCACAATGGATTCTACCTGAACTTCCTTTATTCCTTCGGGTTATTTTATATTTATTTTTACCAAAATGATGTTGTCTTTTCTTTTATTTAGAACATAAAAATTCTATTTATATACTATAAAATCATGTTACAATATCCATCTCTCATTCTCTTTTGTTGATATATATGATTTTAATTGAATCTCTCTTCGATACTTCCCAATAAGCACACTCGTTTTAAAGAAACTTCCCGAACTTTTACACAATTTCACGTTCACTCTATCTTCTGTTTTAAGAAACCATTGTCATTGTAAATTCAGTATTTTTATTATGAAAACCTTCTTGATTCAGTTATGGTTTGATATAAAATAATTTCTTCTTTACTATTTTAATATCTTTATAGTATTTTCCATTAAACAACCCAAAAATGTTTTAATGCTAATGTATCTCAAATACATTTCTTATGTGATGCCACTTATATTTTTTACCACCTACCATGTTTTATACCTAAATTACCTTATGAACATCAATGTATGTTCTAATCCATTTCTTTTATGTACACTTTCATGATACACTCATTTGTTATGCTTTGTGTCATGATTGTGGTACCCAATTATCTCAATGGGTAACCTTATGTTTATGAACAATTGATTATGTATGATTACTCATGTGGAAAGAAGATTTATGTGGTAAGAATATTTAGGTGGAAAGAATATTCATGAAAATTTTGATATGGGTGCGCCCAGATAGCGCTCCAATGCATTGGGTAAGGATAAGTCTCATGAGATGCGATGTGAAACAGGATTGGCAGTTAGACTTGACCCGTACTGAAATGGGAAACGGGATTGGTGATTAGCCTTGACCCATACTAAAGAAATGTTTTATGATTCTACCATATTTATATGATTCCATGTTTATATAATCCCATGCTTATATTAAATGATTTTATAATTTTCATGCTTTGGATATCATTATGTCATGCCTCCTAACTCATGTGCTTGAGATGTATCCCTATGTTCATTCCCTTACTGGGATTTTTAGCTCATCCCTTTGTTCATGGGATCCCCAGGGTACCCTATGCAAATGTAAGGGCTCAAAGGAAGTTATAATCTCTTTATTGAGATGAAATAAAGATGTTTTTTTATCCCTATGTTTTATATTATATGCACCTAGTCTTCCAAGACACTAGACTTAATGATCCCTGGTTTGTACTCTGATGATTAATTATGATTAAAATCATGAAATGTTTTATATAAAAGGCTTACATCACTATAGTTGGTATCAGAGCATGGTCTAGTTATTTTTGGATATTCGAAATATAGCACCTTATTTAGAACCTTAAGGATGAGACTAAGTATAAGAAAATAGTCCTAAATTTTGGTGAGTATAGAGTAAGTGGTTTATAAAGAAAATAAATCCCTCTTTGGATATGAGTAGGTAGAGGCGACTCTGGCACAGATGTATCTAGGGGTAAAACCCAAAAACCCCGCTTGGAGCTAGACTTGAATGGGAACTGGTTCACGATAATAGGCCTTGATGCACTCTTGGTTACGACACTCCCATGGGATATGCTTTGGTAGATTCACGAGCTTAGTAAAAACCATTATTAAGGGAAAAAAAGAATCCCATAAGAATACAAGTTAAGAAATAGATCAAGGATAACCTCTATATAAACGAAAGGAATCACAAGTCAGGATATACTTCTTCTCTATAAGTTCATACATTTATGTTCAATGTTTTTTATGCCCAATAGATAAGTATTCAAGCCTCTAATTATACGTTATTTTTCTTAATTAATGGAAGGAAATAGAAGAACATGTTCCAAAAAATAATGTGATAGGAAATGTGATGATTTCCCTAATGACATGCCTGATGTGACGGAAGTGGGTGCTCAAAACTTCATGGCAATACTTCCTCAGCTGGTTCGAGTTATGAATAATAACTTGAATCAGGTTGAACTTCCACCTCCTCTAAGGAAAGAGCAAGTTGCTGTATAATCCTTCACGCGAAAAAGGCCTCCCTTGTTTAGTAGGCCTTCTAGTCCCCTCCTCCTAGAACAATGGATTAACTCCATTGAAAATATTTTCTCTATCCTCTAGTGCTCGGAAGAAGAGAATGTTTCACTAGCAGTCTATCATTTTGATGGGGAAACTGATCAGTGTTGGACACTGATCAAGAATACAAATTCCCAAGAGGAAATTGATTCCATATAATAGGAGGAAGTCAAGGGGATGTTTTTCAACAAATATTATACCCAAAACCTCCGTATCAAGATGGAATGAGTGTTCGTTGGACTCAAGCAGAAGGAATATGAGTCTATCGGGGCGTATGAAGTGACCGTTACAAGGCTTGCAAGGTACGCCTCTAGCTTTGTCATGAACACCTAAATCATGGTGGATCGCTTCTTTAGCGGACTAAAGTTGAGTCTATGAAAAGTGTTGGCAATTTGACACTTAGATAGCTAGGAGGAGATTGTCCGTTGTGCCTTTAATGTTGAAATGGATATTGGAGACTCTCAGTAGTCTCATGGGCCTAGTGACAAGAAGCAGAAAATGGAGAACAACATGGGTGGTTCATCGAACAAATCCCATGATGTAAAGAAGCCTCACTTTCCCCTTTGAAAAAAATTTGGTAAGAAGCATCTTGATGACTGTCTCAAGGGAACCAAGAATTGCTTAAAATGTGGAAGGTTTGGTCATCTGGACAAGAACTGCTGAAGGGATAGGAAAAATCCCGCTAATGTTGAAGAAGAAAGGAAGGTTCATATCAACACTCATCCTACAGTACAGTGTTATAATTGCAAGGAGCTTGGGCATTATGCGAACAATTTCCCTATGCCAAGGGTTGTCGGAGGAAATTAGCTACAAACTCTAAGGCAAAAAGGGAGGTCTTATGCTATCACTACTGCTGAAGTGGAGCCGAAAAATGATGTGGTGAGAGATACACTTATTATTCAATCAAGAATCACGAACGTATTATTTGATTCTGGTTCTACACATTCTCTCATATCTTGAATGTTTATTAGAACTACTCAAATGCCACCTCAAAATTTGTAGGAAAAGTTATCTGTGAGAACAGAGAATGGGGAAATTATTGAATCCCTGGTTTATAACTCCTCCCTGGTTAATGTTTGTGGACTGAACCTCCCAGAAAATCTTTTCATACTTCCTTTAGTGGAGTTCGACACTATCTTAGGAATGGATTGACTATATTTGTACAAGGCCAACATCAATTATCGGGAAAGAAATATCACTTTTCACATCCCAAAGCATCCTCCGATTCTTTACAAGTGTAAGGAAGAAGATGAGTCTCCTTTAGAATCTTTGTCTCAAGTTTGGATACTGCTTCCTTGTGAGAAAGAATATCTAGCTCAAATGATTGGGTCAAAGGATAGAATCATTTTTGAAGACATGCCCATCATGAGGGATTACACTGATGTATTCCCCGAAGAGTTTCTTGGTCTTCCTTCTGACCGAGAGGTTGATTTCCCAACTGAACTTATCCATGTATCTCTGCCAATCTCAAAGAAACCGTACAAAATGGCCACTGTAGAACTAGAAGAGCTAAAGAAGCAGTTACAGGAGAATATAGAGAAGGGTTTTATATGCCCAAGTGCTTCACCGTGGGGTGCTCCAGTCCTCTTCATCAAGAAGAAGGATGGATCAATGAGCCTATGCATTGATTATCATGAGCTCAATAAATTCACTATAATGAACAAGTATCACCTTCCAAGTATAGATTACTTGTTTGACCAGATTCGTGGGGCCATTTATTAATCTAAGGTGGACCTTCAGTTGGGATATCACCAACTAAAGGTGAGTAAGGAAGATATTCCCAATACTACCTTTCGTATGAGGTATGGACACTATGAGTTTATAGTGATGCCCTTCAGGCTCACTAATGCTCCAGAAATTTTCATGGATTTAATGAATAGAATCATTAGAGATTACCTCGACAAATTTGTGGTGGTCTTTATTGATGATATTCTGATATACTCCCAGAGCAAGGAGGAACATGATTATCATTTGGAAACTATGCTAAAGACTTTGCGAAGGGAGAAGTTGTATGAAAGGTACATTAAATGTGAGTTCTGGATGGAGGAAGTGTCATTCTTGGGGCATGTTATCACTAGAGAAGGGATATCTGTGGACCCTTCTAAGATGAAGGCAATTGAAGAATGGCCAAGGACAACTTTTTTAATGGAGATCGGCCACTTTTAAGGTCTAGCTGGGTATTATCGATGATTTGTGAAGAAATTTTCCCAATTGTCAAACCCAATGACCAAGATGACATGGAAGGGAGTAAAGTTCATCTGGATACAAGAATGTGAAGACTATTTCAAGGAGTTGAAAAAGAGGCTTATCACTGCACCGGTACTCACACTCCCTTCAAGTGGAGAACTCTTTGTGGTGTATAGTGATGCTTCTAATAAAGTCTTAGACTGTGTGCTAATGAAAAATGATAAAGTGATAGCCTATGCCTTAAGGAAGCTAAAACTCCATAAGCAAAACTATCCCACGCATGATTTGGAGTTGGCGTCTATGATCTTTATGTTGAAAATCTGGCGGCATTATCTCTATGGGAAAAAATGTGAGATATATACTGACCACAAGAGTCTCAAATATATATTCACATAGAAAGAGCTTAATATGAACCAGCGAATATGGATATAGCTTATCAAGGATTATGACTGCTCGATCCACTACCATCCCAGTAAGGCAAACAAGGTGGCAGATGCTCTAAGTAGATAGGATCTTGCATCTCTATCAATGATTATAATTGAAAAGGATATGATCTTCTTAGATTATCAAAGGGTGGACATGAGAATCATTAAGGGAGGAACATCATCAATCCTTTCTCAAATGATTTATCAACCATCCCTCTTGGAGAAAATAAATTATTCTCAAAGAAAGTATGTATAAATTTAGAAAAGGGTGGAAGCTATTAAAAATGGGAAATCCTCCAATTTCAAAATTGATGAGGAAGGAGTTGTAAGATTTGGGACACGATTATGTGTAGCATTTGATCTAGAGATAAAGAAGGATATATTGAATGATGCACATAGCTCGACCTTCTCTATCCATTATGGGAGTACCAAAATGTACCGTGATCTCTGAGAACACTTCTAGTGGGATAACATGAAGAAGGAGATTGCGGAATATATATCTAGGTGCTCAGTATGTCAACAAGTTAAATACGAGAAACAAAAGTCCAAAGGTATGATGCAACCATTTCCTATACCCATGTGTAAATGGAAAAATGTTACTATGGACTTTGTCCTGGGTCTCTCAAAGACGTCAAAGGGAAATAATGCGATATGGGTTGTGGTTGACTGACTCACCAAGACATCCCATTTAATTTCTATTCAGTAAGATCTCTCTCTTAAAAAACATTCAAAGATATATGTGAAGGAAGTGGTGAGACTTCACGATGTTCCACTCTCAATTGTCTCTGACTGTGATCCAATGTTCACATCTAAATTCTGGAGGAGCCTTCAACATTCTTTGAGTGCTGAATTAAATTTCTACATGTCCTATCACCCCCAAACTAATGTCTAGTCTGAAAGAACTATTCATATGCTTGAAGATATTCTTAGAGCCTGATCTCTAGAATTCAAAGCTGGATGAGATCAGAATCTCCCATTGGTTGAGTTCTCATACAACAATATCTTCCACTTGAGTTTTCATATGGCTCCATATGAAGCTCTGTGTAGAAATTGATGTAGAACTCCGACTTGTTGGGATGAAGTTGGAGAAAGAAAGCTACTTGGACCTGATCTTGTTCGAGAGATGACAGAGAAGGTTAAAGTCATCCAGAAACACATCAAAGCTGCTCAAAGTCGGCAAAAGAACAATACTGAAAACCATCAAAGGGACTTCGAGTTCGATGTTGGAGATAAATACTTCCTTTGAATATCCCCATGGAAGATGGTCATGAGGTTTAGGAAGAAAGGGAAGTTAAGTCCCAGGTACATCGGCCCCTTCGAGATCCTTGATTGAGTCAGATATGTGGCCTATCGACTGGAACTTCCACCTACCATGTCAAAAATACATGATTTCATTCATGTATCCCTCTTAAGAAAGTACTTACCAGACCCTTCACACGTACTCTCTTCAGTGGTGGTACAGTTGAAGGATGATCTCTTACGAGGAGTAGCTAGTGAAGATCTTGGATCATAGAGACAAAGTTCTACACAACAAGACTACTCATCTGGTCAAGGTAATATAGAGAAACTATAAGTATGAAAAGGCAACATGGGAATTGGAGGAAGCAACGAAATAAAAGTACCCTGGCCTATTTTTGGATTAGAATGTAAAGCGAAATTTAAAGGGTGAAAGTTTATAAGGGGGGAAGAATGTAATGACCCAATGTTTTTCTATGGAAATTCCCATCCCTTAAGTATTTCATAAAATCACATGAAAAAACAACATAATGAACTAAGTGCTAAGTGACCTTTAAACATATGTTCATTACTTCTATGTTTGGAATTTAAAAAATCTGGCATACATGATTGTAATCAGTAAGTTATCTGGAGTCTGATAAGGGAAACATAATTTTTGGTGAATAGTAACCTACCCTAATGAATAGTAACACACCCTTATTAATAGTGATATACCCTAATGAATAGTAAACTCACCTTTGGTGGTATAAAAATAATATTCAATTTGGAAGTACGATATACCTATATTTTAGAATAAGATAATGAATGTTTTAAAACTGGTTTTGATAATAAATTATTATTTTAATTAAATATTAAAATAATCATATTTAGAAAATTATTTTTGAAAAATGGACTTCATTTTTGGATTCTACACGTCAAAAAATGGTCAGGGTGAAATCTTGGGATTTTTCTGAAATACTTGATTTTTTGATGAATAGTAAAATACGATAATTTACCGTATATATATATTATAAGATAAATAGAATATTCCTATCATCATGGATGATTTCACCACCCATGGTTTTAATTCACATGACCCATTTACTATTCTTGGTCATGGAATAATTACTATTCATTGTCTTGTGAAGAAATAATAAATTAAGGATTATAATATCATGAAATCCCTCCTCTCCTCCCCTATAAAACCCCCCTTCACTCCCCCTTCTCTTAACTCCACTCAAGCCTAGTTCCTTGCCAATATTCTGCCCAAATCTCTTCCTAAGCTCCTCCCACACGTCCAAAAGCTCTCTTCCTCCTCAAAATAACAAAACCTCCCCCCTTAAAAGGTTGTCAAAGGAGGAAGTCTCAAGAGGTTAATTCCTCTTCCCAATTTCTTCTTTTCTTTTAAGTTTTTATCTTTTTTATTTATTTTCTAAATTACCTTAACCATAATAGTATGATAAATCTAGTAAAATAATTTTACTATAATGACTTCATTCTCATGGTATCTTTCATTATATTCTCTTTTTTCCCACCCTTCTATTTTAAAGAAATGAAAGCACCGTTTGAGATGTGCTAATTTAGCACATTCAAGGGCAACGATTTATCAATTTCTATTATTAACTTTAATTCTGGTCATGAAAACATTTGTATTATGGTTGAACAATATTATTATATATTTTCTATTTTTGGTTCTGTAATACTTTAGTACAAATGGAATTTTGTTATAAAGAAAAACACATTCTTTGTAATCAAACCCTCCGATTAAGAAAAATGGTTATCACTATGGTTATATATATAATAATTCGACTTCACTCTAAGTAACCTAATTAAAATTAAAACCATGTAATCTCCTGGATATGAAATAAAGAAAATAACTTCAATTCTGGACAACCACTTTCATCTTGCATATAATCCAAACTTGAATATAAGTGAACCGATCTTTTAAAACCAAGTAAACAAACGAGCCCGGACAATGAAATTGAACCTTGTAACTAATCAAAAATGATTTGAATGAACTAAAAAGGGTTATAATAAATTAATTTAATATATAATAGGTCTTGGACTTATTAATTAATAATCCTAATTTTTTTATTCAGGTTGTTAATAACAAGTGGAGAACACCAACATATTTAAGGTAAGGGATCCTCCCCTTTTCACTCTTAATCAAGATTGTTCTCTATGATATGCCTTTTTGTGTAATACCAAATGATGGGGGTACATTTATACACCATCCCCATACTTCCCTAATTTTTTATAAGTTATGATAAACCCATTACCTCTCTCATCAAGCCCTCTTAGTTACACCCAACACCATGCCAATAAACTATGATGAATTCTACCCGAACTTCCTTTATTCCTTCGGGTTCCTCTATCTTTCTTTTTACCAAAATTATGTTGTATTTTATTTTCTTTATGAAATAAAAATTCTGTTTATATTCTCCAAAATCATGTTTCAAGATCCATGTCTCATTATCTTTCTGGGATATACATGCTTTTAAGTGAATATCTCTTCGAAATTTCCCAATAAGCACACTTGTTTTAAAGGAACTTCCCGAACATTTACCCAATTTCAAGTGCACTCTATATTCTATTTTGAGAAACTATTTTCTTTTTAAATTCAGTATTTTTATTATGAAAACCTTCTGGGTTCAATTGTGGTTTGATATAAAATAATGTCTTCTTTACTATTTTAAAAGCTCTATAGTATTTTCCTTAAAACTGCAGAAAAATGTTTTAATGCTAATGTCTCTCAAATACATTTCTTATGTGATTTAACTTATATTTGTCACCACCTAACATGTTTTATGCCTAAATTAACTTATGAATTTCCATTTATGTTATAATACCTTTCATTCATGGACGCTTTCATGATACACTCATTGGTTATGCTTTATGTCATGATTGTGGTACCCAATTCTCTCCATGTGCAACCTTATGTTTACGAATAATTGATTATGTATGATTACTCATGTGGAAAGAAGATTTATGTGGTAAGAATATTTATGTGGAAATAATATTCATGAAAATTTTTATATGGGTGCACACAAATAGATCTCCAATGCATTGGGTAAGGATAAGTCTCATGAGATGCGATGTGAAACGGGATTGGCGGTTAGCCTTGACCCGTACTAAAGAAATGTTTTATGATTCTGCCACATTTATATGATTCCATTTTTATATGATTCCATTTTTATATGATCCCATTATTATATTAAATTATTTTATAAGTTTCATGCTTTGGATATCATTATGCCATGCCTCCTAACTCATGTGCTTGAGATGTATCCTTATTTTCATTCCCTTACTAGGCTTTTTAGCTCATCCCTTTGTTCATGTGTTCCCCAGGGTACCCAATGAAGATGTAAGGGATAAAAGGAAGTTAGAATATTTTTATGGTGATGAAATAAGGAAGTTTTTTTATCCCCATGTTTTATGTTTTATGTTATATGTACCTAGTCTTCCAAGACACTAGACTTAACGATCCCTGGCTTTTACTCTGATGATTAATTATGCTTAAAATCATGAAATGTTTTATGTAAAAGGCTTAGGTCGCCATATTATTTCACCATTAAACTCATTTATCATGATATATAACCTCTGATAGATCATCTTAAGCATCATTATATTTAATACCCTCTACTTCACTGCTCCCCTACGAGCTTCTCCCATGTGTTGATTAAGAAATTTTCTCATATTTTATATCCATAATTTCTCCACCTTTGTCAATGAACCCGAAGGTCACTTCATGATGGTCTGTAATAGGGTATAGAACATAGATGAACACATTATGTAAAAACCCACCATACCTCGGGGAGAGGGGGCCACACTTCTCCACTTTTTCAAGTGCGTGGAGTCGAATGAACTTCCAGAGCCAGTCATTGTCATTCAAATGCTTCTTTGGGTATGTACTTTATCAGAATATCTACAACCTATAGTTTTATAAGAATATAATCCAAATTAAATAGCCTTAGATCCACATTCTCCTTGATAAAATGATACTTTATTTCAATGTTCTTTTTCATTGAGTGATGGATTGATTTTTTATAAGATTTATATAACTTCATTTATCACAATGGATTCTGATTAGAGATTTCACTAAAACTCCCATATCATCAAGAAACCACTACATCCATAATAACTATGTGCAAGATTGAGTATCCAGTGTATTTTGAGCTTCTATTATGCTCAACGATATGAAATCATGTTTATTTTTCAGACAAGAAATAAAAAATCATCCATGATAGAATGAACCACATGATATTGATTACCTATCCTCTGCTGAACCAACCCAGTTTGCATATGTGTAGCCGAATATATCTAGCTAAGATTTGGTGTTTTACATCAAACTAAAATCCACCATTCCCTTGATATACCAAATTATTATTTTTACTGAAACTAGTTGGGTTTATTTGGTATTAATTTGATATCCTGCTACTTGGCATGCGACAAAAACATTATCAGGTTTTTTTTCTATCATGTACAATATAATTCCAATGATTTTACTATATTCTGTGACATTAACCAAATTATATTCATCATGACATGAAGTTTTCATCCATGAAGACACCAAATACATCACATCCTTATAATTATCCTTTCATAATGCTCCAAAAACCTCTTTAGTATATTAATATTGAGAAATTAATGTGCAATTCTATCCTTGTACTACCTTTAAACCAAGGAAAAACATCAGTTCACCAATCATTGACATTTCAAATTCACTAAACATGAATTCTATGAATTTTCTATACTATTCTTCATCTGATCCACCAAATATCATTTCATAAACATATACCAATAACATAATACTTTTATTACTATCATTATTAACATAGAGATTGTAATCAACTCCACCATACTGAAAACCATGTTTCTTCAAAAATTGATCAAGTGTTGAATACCATGCTCTCAGTACTTGTTTAAGCCCATATAGTACCTTCCTTATCCAAAAAACCATATTTCCATATTCATGAATGAGATAACCATCTGGATCCTCAATATAAACTTCCTATTCCAGAATCCTATTTAAAAATTCTAACATGACTTCCTTCTGGAAAAATATGAACCATCTTTGCAGTACTATGTCGAAGAATAATATGATTGTATCTAGCCTCATAGAAGGTGAGAATCTTTCATCAAAATCAATAACATCTATCTAAGAGTACCCATTTCACAATAATTGTGTTATTTTCAAATAACTATGCCATCTTCATTCACCTTGTTGAGAAATACCCATTTTTCCCAATTACATTTCTATCTCTTGGTCTCAAAACAATCTCCCATGTCTGATTGTTCTCTATTTGGTCAAGCTCTTCATTCATAGCCTGAACCCATTTATCATTTCATGATTCTTCATCAAAAAATTTAGGCTCTACCTAAGATAAGAAATTCACATAGTGTAATGATTTCATTCTTCATGTTTTAAATAGGATTGTATGATCACCGAATATATTTTTCTTGTATATGTCTGCTTGACTCATCAGCTTTCATGCTAATATATATTTGAATTTTTCTCATCATCATTAGTGTATTATTATAAATTATTACTTTCCACTTCAACTACCTCAAAGTTTCTTATCTCCTCATCACTTTCATCAGATAAAAGGTCACTATGTTTTTGAAGATTCTGTTCATTATTTACTATAGTGACATCATTGCATTCAAATAAGTTTCCTTGATTCTTGTTGAAACATTGAATATATTATATTGCAGCTTATTGAAATCCTGAAAATAGTCATATGATACCCTATTTTTAGAATAAAATGGATAATCATGAAATACATGAACATTGATGCTTCTCCCATAATCTGTCTTCTGTCACTGGACAACCAACACCTGAATTGGGGAATGATACCAATGGTTATATATTCAATGTGACTTGGAACCATTAGATCATCAAAGCATAACATTGATATATATACAATTTAAAAGAAGACTCTTCATAATATCATATCCTTCTTCTAAAAATACAAATTTCAGATATAGATTTGAGAAATATAGTTCTAGTGTAACACCACTTGTTGAATCTGATATCATATGTGAATTTCAATTATTCAGATTATTCTCTTATTTTCTATCTTCATTCAAATTATGAACACATTACCTTTCATCACACACACACACACACCCCTTTGATCATTTCTCCCCCTTAGTCCTGCAAAACCTTTTGTATATATTAGAACCATTTAATGCATAGGAAGATGAGCACCTCTGGAATCCTCAAGAAGAGGATTGTGGCCGATCATGATAGATCAACCCTTTGATACTTTCTTGAAAATCACCATACTATTTTTATGATTGTTCAACTACCCAATCATCATCAACTATCATGACATATGAGTAATCATTATTTACCAGCATATTGATTCTTCGTCTAATATTTAGGTGCCTTTTTTTAAAATTTTGGGTTTACACCCATTTGTATAAATTTTCTTCTTTGATGCTCCACCAATATTACATTTTTCATGAATCTTTATTGGAGGTAGAATATTTCCACTTTTCTTCTTCTATTACTCCTTCCTCCATTGGAGGGATCTTCCTCTTTCATTCACTTATCAATATGAGGCATGTCATGTGAATTTTTCAAGGTATTATTTATTTATTTTTCTTTTATCATTTATCTAAGTCACCACATTTTTTCATGATGGTGATGGGTCTTCCAATGAATATACATTTTTATTACTCACAATAGGAGTATATATTCTCTTTTTCTTCCTGGTTTATTCACATTATTTCAAAGAGAGCTTTTACGTGTGTAATAGAGGAAGTTCTTGACACACCTTTTGTTGATCCCCTTATGTTTCCATCGATAATTTAAATTTATTTTCCAAATTATCAGTTTGTATTTCAGTATATGGTTTCCCATTATACACCACTAGAGTCGGGGTTCTCCTCTCGAGTTTTTTTCCTTCCCTTCTTTCTTCATACTGCAATATCTTTCCCAATGTCATTGATTGGAACATATAAAGAATCTCATGCTAAAAAAAATACCACGTCTCATTATTTCTTGGATGAGATGTTCATTCATACTAAGTTTTTCTTCTTCTAACATTGTTCCCTTTTCCTTCTTAAAACATACTCAGGGTGTGTCCATATCATCCAAAATAATAACATATGATGGATTCTTTCTTCTAAGAGGATTTTCATTCAGACTCTTCAAGAACCTTCTTCTTATTCTTAGATTTGGAAATAGTTCTACCTTAAAATTTTTAAATATAGTCTAAGGATTCAAAAAAATATGAAGTGTGACCATTCATCCCATATAAATAACACATGTTATCATTAATTCTTGAAAAATTATTTTTATGTATTTTTTCATCATCGACGTGGTTTTTCCTAATTCTAGAACTATTCATAACTCTCTTCCTATCATCCATGGGAGGGGGTTCATAATATCAAATATAGGTTTTTACCAAACTATATGGCCATTTGGATGAGACAATCCTCTCATGATTCTCCTTATAAGTAACATATTTTCTTTTCATTTCATTATCAACTGCCAGAGGAAAATCAAATAGTAAGTAAAAAAGCATCCTTTAATTTAGGCTTTCCTTTGGAATTAGATTGCTCCACTTATTTCTTGATTGAATCTACCTCCTCTTCAAATTGTTGAATCATATTATCCCTTGATTCAATTTAAGAAATAATTTATCTATTGAGATTCTTATATATAATCATATCATCTTACAATTTTTAGGAGATATTGTCTATCATGTAATATTTATCCCTTATTTTTTAGTTCATCTGAGTAACAAAGTATTTAAGGCACCATTATCTTGTTATAGCCTTTGATTATCATGTACCACTTTTGACTGGTGTGTAGAAATATTGTCATTTCTAGATTCCAAATTATATATTTCTTTTGAGTTCATAGTCTTTCCCTTATTATCAATTTAAAGTTTTTTCAACTTTGTGGTCATCACTCACAATTATTTATCTTGAGCTACATTCTTTTGTCATAGATATATGGAAACATCAATAATTCATTCATTTAAACCTTATATCTTATTTAATTTAATTTCATGCCCTTAGATTCAAATATATTTAGATTTATTTATTTTTCAAATTTCTGATCCAATTCATTAATTTGATGGAAAAATTCCAATATTTTCTTTCCTAGAATTTTTTTTATCAGTAGTTCTAGTATCACTTGGAATGTGAGGTTCTTCACTGTATGATTTACCCAAATCATTCTTCTACTCAGTTCCTGTTTCCTTCAACTAAATCAAACTTGTTAGACTTCTCATGTATTAATCCTGTTTTAATGATCACAAATCTTATTAAACCTGGTTAAATGCTGTCAATTATATCACAATCATGTGTATTATTGTTTAAGTAGTCTCATTATTTAAGAAGATCCAATCAATATTTTAATTGATCTATATTCAATTTACTTACTTTATACTATCTTTGATCTACTCTCATAATACCTTATTTGACAAATGATTAAGTCTATTCCATTCTATTATCATCATTGCTTAAGTACGATACTGGTTATGTATTTATGACACCGTGAAGCATACACTGTGAACAAGACACCGTGAAGAATCTGACATCATGAAGTAGACTCCGTGAACAAGACACCGTGAAGAATCAGACACCGTGAAGCAGACACCGTGAACAAGACACCATGATCACAAGACACCATGACCATGAGAAACCGTGAAGCAGACACCGTCAACAAGAAACTGTGACCGTGAAACACCATGACAATGAGACACCATGACCACAAGACACCATGATGAATCTGTACACTGTGTGAAGGAGACACCGTTTCCATGAATTATTGTGACACCATTTCTTAATCTATTTTGTTGTTTTCCAATTTAATCTATAACAGTCATATTTGAAGATTTTAAATGCACTGACATAATTAATGTTTCTTTATAGACATATCATCTAATAGTATGAGGTATGCGGTGCAGTACACATGCAACTTGTTGGCTCCAACACATGCATTCCATGATAAAAGTGAAGTGTGGCCAAGAATCAAGGCATGTGATACTAAATGAAAAACAAGGCTGTGAGCAGAATAATGAAGAACATGAAAATAATTTCAAAAGGAAGAATTGTCACATGCATGAAACCTGACTCTGCTGAAGAACATAATAAGTACAATAGAATCCATAGAATATATTCGCATTGTCAAACCTCATGAAGAACACAAGCTAAATCACGACACTCTGTTTTACTGACAAGAAATCGAGATCTTCATTTGCTTCATCTAAAGAAGTCCAGAGTAGAAAATACTAACACTCAGAGCACTTCTAAATCCATCTTTATATTTCTGCTCTTCTGTGTATCTGTTTATTTCCATTCATGCAGAGTGGGTACCTATAGAACAACACACTCTATCTCTTGAATTAAACTGAAGGATATAATATATCCTTACTCAAACCTCTATTTAATCTTGGATACCCATTGAAAATTGTGGAAGAGGTCCCTATGTGGACTGGTTATTTATACCCATGAAAACTATGGAAGAGGTCCTTGTGTGACTGGACTGTCTATGTACTATTGTTAACCCCGATCCAGGGTGTGGATCAAGGTTTATTTATATAAACTACATGGTGGTAGGTGATCGCCAAGTGGAGCAGAGTAGGTCTTAGCTTGAGACTGAACCACTTGTTTCATATCCACTGTGCTGCTTAAATTTTTCTTCTCTGTTTTATTGCTTTACTGTATAATTCAAAAATCACTAATTTTACTTTGATAGTTAGTCTTGGAAATAAGTTATAACTGGATTTTCTTAGTATAATAACGTCAAAATTAATATTAATAACACAAATTAAGATTACTGAGAATTAATAAATCTTCTATGAAGTTACATAAACTGTCAAACTTTTATAACAGTATAACCTTAATTAAATAAGCTGTATTTAATCTTTGGGGAAACCTTTTTAGAAATAATTTTTACAGATATTTTTATAGTTACTCAATTCACTCATTCCCTCTTCAGTAATCTACTCCGACCAATATTTTGGTATTAGAGGAGGTTTATTGGGACTATATGTAATCTTATTCAATTGTGATTGTAGTTGTACTTTAAAGATCTGTAAATTTCAATTAATTCTAAATTTATAGATATTTTAATGTAATACTTTATTATGGATAATATATTGTAAGGTACTGTATCCAACAGACCACAATTCATTAATAGAACCAACTATTCTCAATGGAGAATTAAAATGAAAATTAATTTAGAGAGTATGAGTTTTGAAATTTGGTCATCCATTATAGATGAATAAAAAATTCCTACTATTGATAGAATCACATGGGATAAACCTACCAAAAATGCCTACAATAACAATTGCAAAACTATAAATGCTTTATACTGCTTTTTAGGAGATGAAGAGTTTAATATAATTTCTGTTTGTAAAACTACCCATGAAATGTAGGATACCATATCTATCTCACATGAAGGAAGATATAGTTTAAAATAAATGAGACTTAATACTTATACTATCAAATATGATAATTTTAAAATGAAACCTGATGAGGCTATTTCTGGCATGTATCTTTGGATCAATGAGATTTTCAACACAATGATTTCTCTTAGAAGAGAAGTCACTACCAAGGAAAAGATCATGAGAATTCTTAGATGTCTACCTAACAGATGGAGGGGAACCTCTATCTATATTAGAGTATCGTGCGACATCAGCAAACTACCTGTAAAAGAACTCATTGGTAAACTGATGATGTATGAAGAAGATCTAAAAGTCAAAAAGAAAGAGGATGATGAACCAAAGAGGAAATCTGTTGCATTTAATACCACCACATCTAAGCACAAAGACAAATGGAAACTAGAAGCTTCTGTATAAAGCTCCACCAGTGAACAATCATCACCTGACAGTGTTGAGGAGATGGCTCAACTAGCTAGAAGATTCAAATGATTTTACAAAAAGAAGAACTTTTTCAGAAATCCTAACTTCAAGGGAAAATATGACCAAAAAAGAAACTAGAAGAAGCACTATAAAAGAAGTGACAAAACTAATGAAATTTTCTGCTATGAATGTAAACAAAAAGGATATATGAAGGGTGACTGTCCAAAACTAAAGTAAAAATAGAAATATGAAGACAAGGATAGAAAGTATAAAAAGGAAATGAAAGCAACCTAGACTGCTTTTGAGGACAGTTCAAGCGACCCAAAGACATCACATGATGAACAGGCTAACAAAGCCAATTTGTGTTTTATGACAAACACATATGAGGTAACACTGGACTATTCTGTACATAATTCATACTATTTTGAAGATTAAAGTGACTCTGAAAAAATGACTAATGGAGACATGTTTGAATACTGTAACATTCTTGAGGTAACATGGAATGAACTAAAAGAAAAATATAAATCATTGAAAAAATATCATGCTCTTACTGTGACTATTAAATCTGAACTCAAAACTAAAACGGAGAAAAATGCTCAACTTCTCAAAGAAAACAATGAATTAATAATGTCTAATGAGAAATTAATGAGTGACTTAGAAAAGTTTACAAATGGAAAAAATACTCTTAACCAATTTCTAGGAAAAAAAATTTCCCCTAAATACAACACTGGAATTGGTTATCACCCTGGTAAAAGAAACCTTGGTTGAACAAATTTTGTTTCAAAATCGAGGACATACAGTTTTACTCCCAGTTCTTGACTCAAATAAACTAATTCAATCCATGACACATATTATAGTATTTTATGTTTTTGTGGACCAAATACGATTTATTTTTCAAATACTTTACACAATGCTTATAGGAAACCGATGAGGAAAATATGGGTTCTTAAAGCACTTAGTACTAATTTTATTGGACCCAAACAAGTATGGGTACCAAAATCTATTTCTGATTAGTATTTTTGAAGGAAAGCTGCTTAAAGAGATCCTAAAAAATTCTATGGTACTTAGACAGTTGATGTTCAAGGCACACGATAGGAGACCACCCATGATTCAAGAACCTGATAAAAGTAGATGGCGGACATGTCACATTTGGTGACAATTCCAAGGGAAAGATTACTGTCCTCTGCCAAATCAGTAACTCTAACTCAGTTTTAATTTCTAAAGTATTGTTTATTGATGGTTTAAAATATAATTTTCTTTGTATCTCACAATTTTGTGATGATGGATTTCATGTTTGATTTGAAAATAATGCTTGTAATGTATTTAATTCTAAAGATGAATTACTAATTTCTGTATTAAGAAAATAAAATGTTTATTCTCTTAATTTATATTCATTAGATTTTCAAAATTATTAATTATTAAGTATATTTCATAAAGAATCTTGGATCTGGCATAGGATACTAGGACACTGTAATGTTCACTCCCTTATAAAGCTAACTTGAAAAATCCTAGTTGAAGACTTACCCAAACTTGAGTTTCCAAATGACAAAGTGTGAAATCCATATCAAAAGGGAAAACAACACAAAGTTTCCTTAAAACCAAAGAAAGAAGTGTCAACATCTCAACCTCTCGAACTGGTTCACATGGATTTTTTGGACCATCTAGAGTTTCTAGTTTAAATGGGAAGCACTATGTTTATGTTCTTGTAGATGACTTTTCTAGATATACTTGGTCCTTCTTTATAGCTCACAAAAGTGAAGCCTTCTCTTAATTTACTAAATATAAAAAGTTTTTAGAATATCTTAGTGGCCATATAATTAAATCCTTAAGACGTTATCATTGTCATGAGTTTGAAAATCAAGAGTTTGAATCCTTTTGATGAAAAAATTGTTATAGTCACAATTTCTCTGCCCCTAGAACACCTCAGCAGAATGGAGTTGTAGAGAGAACAAATAGAACCCTACAAGAAATTTCTAGAACAACACTTAGTGAATTTGACCAACCTATTTATTTTTGGGATGAAGCTATCAATAAAATGTGCTACATAATAAATAGAGTGTTGATCGGGACAATTCTTAAGAGGACTCCTTACGAATTATGGAACAATAGAAAACCCAAGGTTATCTACTTCAAAGTTTTTGGTTACAAAGTCTATATTATTAATGCCAAAGACAATATTTACAAATTTTCATCCAAAAGTGACGAATGTATCTTTTTAGGATATTTCATGTCTAGTAAAGCCTATAGAGTGTTCAATAAAAGAACTAAATGTGCAGAAGAATCTTTCCATGTCAAATTTGATGAAACAGATCCACATGAGCCTAAAACCATCCTAGAGAATCTGGATGATGATGTATCAAATATGAACATCAATTCAAAATCTTCAAATTATTCTGTGAAAGAATCAGTGAAAACTTCCAACTCTGGAAATTCCTTAGAATCAAGTCACAATGAACCTGAATCTATTGATGAACCTAAAATCACTTGTCTATATTTTTCTAGAGCTTTTAGAACCCTTAAGAACCATCCCTTAGATTCTATTGTAGGATAATTAGGAAAAGGAACTAAAACTAGAGATTCTCTTAGAAATTAGTTTGAACATTAAGTCTTCTTGTCAGAACTTGAACCTAAAACCTTTAATGATTCTATTAATGATGAATTTTGGGTGATGTCTTTGGAAGAAGAAATTAATCAGTTTTAAAGGAACAAAGTTTGGAAACTTATTGAATGACCCAAGGACACATTAACTATAGGCACTAAATGGGTGTTTAGAAATAAGGAAGATGAAGATGGTAACATAGTTAGAAACAAGGCTAGATTAGTTGCACAAGGCTATAGTCAAGAAGAAGGAATTGACTATGAGGAGACCTTTTCACCAGTAGCCTGATGTGAAGCCATCAGAATCTTTCTTGCCTATACTGCACATCTGAATTTCAAAGTATATCAAATGGATGTTAAGAGTGCATTCTTAAATGGGTATATATATGACGATGTTTTTGTTGAAAAACCCCCTTGATTTACAAACCCCCATTTTCCAAATCATATTTTTAAACTCTATAATATTTATATGTTTTAATGCAAGCCCTAAGATCTTGGTATGATAGATTGAGTACTTTTCTTATTTCCAAAGTTTTTACAAATGGAATAGCTGATCCTACCCTTTTTATAAAATGAATTTCTAATGATGTTTTAGTTGTTTAAATCTATGTGGATGACATTAGTTTTGGATTTTTGAAGAATTATTTATGTGTCAATTTTTCTAAAATGATTCAAAACGTATTTGAAATTAAGTTAATGGGCAAACTAAAATTAGTTATTGGATTTCAAATATTTAAAATAATGATGGAATTGTTTTAACTCAATGTAAATACCCTAGAGATCTTATAAAACGTTTTGGATTCTATAGCACTAAAAGTAGTGACACTCCCATGAGTACCACTTGTAAGTTGAATCTTGATGAAGATGGAAAATCTATTGATCAAACCAATTATAGAGGAATGATTGAAAGTTTACTCTACTTAACTGTGATTCATCCAGAAATTATGTTTAGTGTGTGTATGCGTTCTCATTTTCAAGAAAATCCTAAGGAATCTCATTTAAATTCTTTAAAGAGAATTTTCAAATACCTCAAGCATACACCCAATATAAGACTGTTTTATCCTAAAGGAAAATCATTTGAATTAGTTTGTTCTTCTGATAATTACTTTGGTGGCTGTAATTTAGATATAAAAAGCACCTCAAGAACATGTCACCTTTTAGGAAAGTCACTAGTATCATGGTGTAGTATGAAACAAAATTCTGTTGCATTATCTACTGCAGAAGCTGAATATATAGCTATTAGAAGTTATTATGCACAAATTTTGTGGATGAAAGGCACATTACTAGATTAGGGATATCCATTCAGACATGTACCTCTAAATTGTGACAACACAAGTGCTATTAACATCTCAAAAAATCCCATTTCACATTCTCAGACAAAGCACATTGATGTAATACATAACTTTTTGAGAGATCATTATCAAAAAGATGATATCACTTTGGAATTCCTTGGTAATGAATATCAGCTTGGTGATATATTCAACAAACCATTAAAGTATTAGATAACAGACTACATCATACATGAACTTAGCATGATAAATCTCAAATAGATATCTTACTTTTTACTGGTTCATTTCCTAATGTTCGATATCTTACTGTTTCATGTTTATGGTCTCCCAGTTAGTATTTTGTGATTATTGTCTGATAGTTACTGTCTCACCATAACGCACACTGAGAAATTCGTTCAATGTATCACCATGAAGCTCATTCACTGTCTCACTGTAACATGCATTTACTGTCTCACCATAATGACCAGACACGGTCTCACCGTAAAAATTCTTTATAATTTTTTTTATAAAAACCCAAATCGTGGTAATTATTCTTTTCCCTTACTTATTTTCCCATGTTTTTATTTTTTCAAAGTTTGGTATTCCTAAATGATAAAATAAAGAATGTATCACTCATTTCTTTACTCGTGGTTTCTTATACCTACTCATTTCAAACCCTTCTTCATCCCTACAAACCTTATTTCTCTCGAACCGTCAGTGAATGCCAAGGATGAAACGTCCTTCATCATCGACACCTGAGAAGTGAAACTCAAAGAAGAAGAAGATTGAACCTAAGCTATCACCCAAAGGAACTTTAAATACAAATCTGGTAAAACTTTTTATTGTACCTGAGAAATATATTTTCCACAAATGGATTCTATCTAGTAAGTCTCTGGTATTGAAAGTTTTAGAACAACAAGGCTGGTTAGAGTGGTTCTCGAAGGAAGATAGACCCATCTACCCTATGTTAGTGGCTCAGTTTTACCAGTATGTACAGTTATCTTTTAATTCTGGTGATAGTTATATTGTAAGAAGCTGGGTCAATGGCCAGAGATGCTCATTCTTTTCGAGGTTATGGGATACATGACTTAGGATACCTCATGAAGGCATCTATGAGGATTATTAGAGAGGACCTCCACCTTCAATCGAATTCTTTGAGTTGGAAGATGCTATAAATGCCTTAACTGAAAATGGCACCAAGAGGAGGGCCATTGCTATTGAACTAGATGGAGAATAAAGGCTCCTGTTCAAGTTTATTCAGAATCTAGTTAGCCTTAGAAAAGGTTATTTTTCTATTTTTAAATAGCAAGATGTGTTTCTGATCCACCTTATGAAAAATGTCATAAGATCAACCATTGAAAGCATATCATTCATCATATGTGTGAGATGATCAAATGTACATCCAAATAAACATCCCTATTTTAATCTCGGATTATCTCATCCATGATGCATGCATAAGGTTTGGTTAGAACTAATGCGGAAGTTATAAAGGACTGTGAATACTACCTTTCAAAAGTAAACATCAAGAGGTTGAAAATAAACTGGAATCCTTGGAAAGAGTAATGGGTGGAAGAAAATTATAGAGTTTATGTGAAATTTAATCCTATGGATTATCCCTCAAGACCAAGAGAAATTTCTGATCCTGGTTTGGAACTAGATGAGATTGTTGAGTATCCTGAAGAAGAGGAAGAAGTGGCTGAAATTACACCTAGGGAAGCTATTTTTGTTGAAGAAGACAAGACTACTATTCCTTATGAAGTTCTTGAAGAAGAAGTCCCTGCTCTTAAAGATGTTGTTAATCTGGAAACTCAACCTAAGGATGAAACAAAATCAGTTTCCAAGGAATCTGAAAAGCATGCCATGGAAGAACCTATAGTTGAAGAGCTACCTGTTATGAAGGAATCCAATCTTTATGAACTCCAAGTGGACACATCTGTTCCGGAAATCATCCCTTCAGCTGATGAAAGGATGGAGCTAGATTTTCAGTTGGCTAGATATGAAATGAGTGAGGAACTTAGATATGAGTCTATGGAATTAGACCAAGATCATAATATTCTTAGTCCTAATAAGGAGGCACCTTTTGAGGGGGAGAAAACCCCAAATCTTGAGTCTATTAAAGCCTCACATCTGACTAGGTCATGTCCTATAGACACTCAGTATATGTTCCCCAGTTTCTATGATGTGGATGACTCTCAACAGGTTTCATCAACCAGCCTGGATCTTTACTCTATATTCCAGTTGAAATCAGTCTCCAATATCTCACCTGAGAAGGAACCTAAGCTTGTACCAGTCCCTTTTCATGAACCTTTTTCTAAACTACCATATTCTGTGAGTAAGGATGATCTGAAGAAATTTTGTGCTACCTTCTTGGCTGGAGTCGAGAAACTCATGAATACCCAACCTCTTCATGTGACCAATTTAAGTGAGAGAGATGCATCACTATTATTTGAGAAAGTTATTTGGAAAATACAACCTAAAATTATTCTTGAGATTTAGGAATTAAGAGTTGAAAATAAGATTCTCAAAAATGAAGTGAAGACCCTAAGAAGTATAGTTGAATACATGAAGAGAGAGCTACATTTGAGATCATAAAATATTTCTCCTCTTATAGAACCTGTTGTTCCTCAAATCCCACAGGTTTTTGTTTGTCAGATTCAAACTTATCTAGCTTCTTTATATGAAAAGGTCATTGAACGAAACAAAAAGATTTTGAAGGAAATGAGTGATCTTTTTTTCAATCTTAATAAACTCACTGATGAGTATACTGGTTGTCTTTTGACGGTGCTAAATCAACTCAAACATCTGAACACAGCTGTAAATGCCTATAAAGCATCTGGTCAATCCTCTAAACCCTCCTTAGAAAGTGATCTGCTCAGAACTATAGTCAAAGAAGAGCTTTAGAATGTACTCAGTGGTTTAAATACGGGTTATCTATCTAAAGTTTTCAGGAACAATGATAGAGTTCTTGGCCTAGTCCAAATCTACTCAAAAATTTCTAATGATCCTCAACAAGATATTGCCAAGAAAGTGAATTTCTACTTCAACAGAATCTTCTCCAAGACCGATATGACAAATCATTTCAAGTATCTAGTAGAAAATATATGGATTCCTCCTATGACACAAGCTTTCAAGACCCAAGTAAAAAAGACCATAGTGTTTACTCGATTGTTGGATAAGTTTATGGAGAACATGGATGATTTTGAGAAATCCATGCAGTATGGTGGAGATATCATTATAGATTTCATCAAACTCTTAAGGCCCTATCTTCATGTCCAGAGTACAACCATTGTTGCTCCAGCGGCTGCACCTCTAAGACCTGGGCTACCTACCTTCAGTTCTTCCCTAGCATCCACTGCTATGTTTGTCAGCCAATCCCTGAGTCAGATCAGGTCTGTTATTCTCAATCAAAAACTACCTAGATCTTCTACTACTCCTACATTGGCTCCATCAGTCTTTGAAGCCCTTCCTTTACCCTCTTTATCAACTACCTCACTCCCTTATTCTACCCCAACCACTACCCCTATGGCTTCCTCTTCTTCCATTGCTTCTAAAGGAAAAGAGAAGGCCATACCCTGAAGAATAATAGTTATTACTCCTTTTTGATAGGAATGACACTGCTTTTGTATTGCTCTTTTGTTTTGTACTAGACCTTAGGTGATATTAATGGAATGTGAACTTTTGATTTATCTTATTCCATAATTTTGATAATCCCCAAAGGGGTAAAAAATTCTATATGATATCTATTTATATCTATAGTTGAATCCAATATTCACTTTAACATTACATGATTTGTGATCATCAAAATGGGAGAGATTGTTGGAATTATCATGTATTAATCATGTTTTAATGATCACAAATACTATTAAAACTAGTTAACTCCTGTCAATTATTTCACAATCATGTGTATTAATGTGTATTATTATTTAGGTAGTCTCAGGGTTTAAGAAGATCCATTCAAGATTTTAATTACTCTACATTAAGTTTACTTACTTTTTACAATATTTGATCTACTCTAATAATACCTTATTTGAAAAATTCTTAAGTCTAATCCATTCAATTATCATCATTGATTAAGTCTGAACATAGTTACTTTAAAAAGTATGAGAAACCATAATTCTTCTCCTGGTTATGTCTTTCTAACACCATGAAGCAGACACATGAACAAGACACCGTGAATAATCTGACACCGTGAAGCAGACACCGTGAACAAGACACTATGAAGAATTAGACACTGTGAAGAAGATACTGTGAAGCAGACACAATGAATAAGACACCGCGAACAAGACACCGTGACCGAAATACACCATGACCACAAGACACCATGAAGCAGACACCGTGAGAAAGACACCATGACGGTGAAACACCATGAACAGGAGACACCGTGACTACAAGACACCGTGATCAATCTAGACATCGTGTGAAGGAGACACTGTTTCAATGACTTACTGTGACACCATATCTTAAACTATTTGGTCATATTTCAATTTAATCTCTAACAGTCATATTTGTAGATTTTAAATGAACTGAAATAATTAATGTTTCATTGTAGACATATCATCAGATAGTACGATGTACGAGGTGTGGTATCTATGCAACCTGTCAGCTCCAATACATGCATTCCAAGATAAAAGCGATGTGTGGACAAGAATCAAGGCACACAATACTAAACAAAAAACATGGCTGTGAGCACGATAAAGAAGAACACTGAGAGAATTTTAAAAGGAAGGATTGTCACATGCATGCAACCTGACTCTGCTGATGAACATAAGAAGTACACTGGAATACAGAGAACATCTTTGCATTGTCAAACCTCACGAAGAACACAAGATAAATCGCAAAACTCTGTTTTAATAACGAAGACTCAAGATCTGTATTTTCTTCATCTCAAGAAGTTTAGATAAGAAAATATTAACACTCAGGGAACTTTTAAACCCATCTCCATATTTTTGCTCTGTTGTGTATCTGTTTATTATCTTTTGATCAGAGTGTGTACCTGTATAACAACACACTCTGTCTCCTACATTAAACTGAAGGATATAATATATCCTTACCCAAACCTCTATTTACTCTTAGATACCCATTGAAAATTGTGGAAGAGGTCCCTGTGTGTCCGAGTTATTTATACCCATGAAAATTGTGGAAGAGGTCCCTATGTGAACTGGACTGTCTGTGTAATGTTGTTAACCCCAATCTAGGGTTTGGAACAAAGTTTATTTATATAAACTGCTTGGTGGCAGGTGATCACCAAGTGGAGTGAATTAGGTATCAACTTGAGACTGAAACACATGTTTTATATCCACTATGCAGCTTAAATTAGTCTTCTCTGTTTTATTTCTTTACTGTATAATTCAGAAATCACTAATTTCACTTTGATAGTTAGTCTTGGAGTGAAGTAATAACTAGCTTGTCTTAGTAGAATAACATCAAAAGTAATATTAATAACATAAATTATGATTACTAAGAATTAATAAATCTTCTATGAAGTGACTTAAGCAGTCAAAATTTTATAACAATATAACCTTGATTAACTGGACTCTATATAATCTTTTGGGAAACCTTTTTAGAAATACTTTTTATAGAAATTTTTATAGTTACTCAATTCACCCCTCCCCTCTTGAGTAATCTACTCTGACCAACAAAACTCTTTCCATAGATACGTAAACACTGATGAAGACCATCTGACTTTTACTTCTTATTTGAAGTTCAGGCATTTTTCATGGCACACCGAGATAAGAAAAAACTGAAACTCTAATTTCAATAATCAAATGAACTATTCTAGAGGAAAAAAATATGATAAATAATACCAACACTTCGAAACCAATTTTTAGGTCCAAAAATGACCTAGATACCCTGGGTAGAGGGGAATCAGGGTATAGATATTTTTTTTAAAATTCTTCACACCCAACCGGATCTTGACCACATTATTATGAGTGTAACATTATTTTATCTTAAGTTCTTTTTCAGATATTATTCATTCCTTCTTTATCTGAAGATGATGAACTAAAAGTAAAATAGGAAAGTAAGCTCAATGACACAAAAAAATTTACTTGGTTCACCCTCACTAGGATACATATAAGGATCATACAATGATAATGTTCCAATGTATCAAATTCACAAAGGATCACTATAAAAATGTTGTTTAGTCTAAATTAATTCTATTCCTAGTCTCATTACCTTTACAAGGATTTGGGCATATCACTGCTTTCCCAAGGGCCAGTCCTTGAGTCTTTTTCTCTAGCTCACTACTAGTGGAAAGGATCACCATCTTCCTCTTTCTTTTCTCACAGCTCTTATAAGTGATTCACACATAGTTTATGGATATGAATTTCCCTTCATTAAACATAATGAATACATAATCCATTATAGTTATATGCTCTATTGATGTTACACTTTAATACACTTTATGAATACAACTTTACCACAATTCCACTAGACAATCACTTCTTAACACTTTCACGATGCTCACTACCTTCTTAAAGCTCAAAAAACCATTGTGAATATGCGTAAATTTTTACAATTATACACTTCCCTTGATAACCCCACAAGTTTTGTGAAGCTCACATATTTCAAAAATCTCAAATAGCATTCACGAATCACCCTTCTTTTGGGAAGCTCACAAAATTTCAAAAATATTACTTATCCTTCTTGAAGCTTACAACTTTTAGTCAAATTTTTATATCCTTCACGAGCTTCCTTTCTTTACAAAATATTTTTCAAGAACAACCTTCATGAATCATGTTCTCAAATCTGGAGCCTTAGAATCATTATTAAGTCTCGTTTCTTTTCTAAAGGGGGTAGAGGCCAATTTATTGGAATTTCCTCTAATTTCAAAAACTTTTATCCATGTCATCACCATTTTGCGATTCTCCCTCATTTTAATAGTGATTATCTTTATCTTCGTGAAGAGTAATTAAAATTTTCCATTCATGAAGCTTCTTATAGCCACAGATATTATCACCAAAATTTTATGCATTCAAGAATCTCCACTTGCGATGATCCATACCTTCACAAAACCTCCATCAAGAAACTCGATCTTCATGAAACTCATACCTTTAACATATTTTTAGAATTCCATCAAGGAAATACATTTTTCATGATTCTAACCGTCCTATAAATTTTGGACCCCAAAAGTTTGGTAAAAACTATAAAACAATGTCACTTTGTGTATAGAATTTTATATACCAGATCCATGGTATCATTTACTTTTTATTGGATCTTTGTCAAGTCTCGCTACTATTCTAAAGGGGGAAGATGCCTATTTATAGGCATTTACTCTGATTCCAGAAGCTACCATCCACATTATCACCATTTTGTGATGCTCCCTTATTTCATTCATGATACTCCCTATCTTCATGAAGCACTGTGGGAATTTATCGTTCTCAATGCTTCTCATAGTCACATAGATTATCATCAAAATTTTATGCATTCATGAAGCTCCACTCATGAAGATCCGTACCATTGTGAAACATAATTTATGAAACCCATTCTTCTTGAAACTCATTCCTTTACTATATTTTTATATGTCCTTAAAGGAAATCAATTTTTCATGATGCTATCCATCCCCCCAATTTTGGACCCCAAAAATTTGGTAAACACTAGGAAAAGCATCACCTTGTGTATAAAAGTTTTTGTACCACTTACGAGGCATCCATTTTTTATCTTGGATCCTTATCAACATTACATGTCAACAATATCTCTATAACTACACAAAATACCTTGGAAACCCTATTTTTCAACAAAAAAATCAACCCAAAAAATACTGCAATATCACCTTGAGGGATTTTTTCACAATAATCTCCCCCTTTGGGTATGTTGAAAAATCTTAAAATTTTGATACCTATTTGAATATTATTCCATCTTCTACCTGCATTCAATTGTTTTGATAAATATGAAAATGAATGATTTACTCAACATACAATCTAATCCCACATGAGCCATGCTCAACGTGAGAAATAAGAGTAGCATGCAGAGTGCATCAATGAATCACTTCATTCCAAAACTAATCATTTTATTTCATCAGGAACCTCATCTATCATGATATATAACCTTTGATCGATCATTTTTAGCATCATTAGATTTAATACACCCCTACCTCACTGCTCCCCCCTACCATCTTCTCCCCTATATTTATTAAGATATTATCACCTCTTTTACATCCATAATTTTCCCCCTTTGTCAATGAACTCGAAGGTCACTTCGTTATACAATAGGGTAATGAACACAAATCAACACATTAAGGGAAAAAAATCATACCTCATGGATTGTGGGTCACAAATCTACAATTTTTCAAGTGCGGGAGTCATCTAAACTCACATAGTCATTCAATGTCATTCAAACACTTCTTTGGGTAATGCCTTCATTAGAATGTTCACAACCTATAGTTTTTTGGCCCACAATAAAACATCACAAGCCCTTACTCCACCTTCTCCTTGATAAAATGATACTTGATTTCATTGCAATTTTTTACCTGAGTGATGGACTGTATTTTTTCTAAGATTTATATCACCCGAATTATCACAATTAATTCCAATCAAAGACTTCACTATAACTCCCATAGCATCAAAATTCTACTTTATCCATAATAACTGTGTTCAAGCTTTAGTAGCTAAAATATATTTAGCTTTTGCGGTGCTCAATGAAACTAAAGAATGTTTCTTTATTAGAAAAAAATAAAAAAACCTCAAGGATATAATGCACCACCATATATTGTTTTTATATCCTCTGTTGAACCATCCCAATCCACATCTATATATCCCAATAACTCTTATTGAGGTTTGGCATTGTAGATCAAAATAAAATCCACCATTTCCTTAATATACTAAAGTATTCTTTTTTTACTTCAAGTAATTTGGTTTATTTGGGATTACTTTGATATCATGCTGCTTGGAATGGGAAAAAACAATATCAGGTCTTGTCACTATCAGGTACTATATACTTCTAATGATTTTTTATATTCTTTGACATTACCCGCATTGCCTAAGTAATACAATGAATGTTTCATATGGGGATCCACCAGACACATCATATACTTGGAAATGTCCATTATGAATCTCCTCAAAACATCCTTGGAATTTTTTTATTGAGAAATGAATGTTCTATTTTATCCTTGTGTCACTTGAAAACCAAGGGAAAACTTCAGTTCACCAATCATTGACATTTAGAATTAACATTTCATGAATTCTACAAAATTTCTACACTATGATTCATGTTATCCACCAAAAATTATGTCAAAAACATATACCAATAACATAATCCTTTTGTTATTATCATTATTTAAATAGATATTGTAATCAAACACACCACACTGAAAACCGAGTTTCTTTAAAAACTGAACAAGCGTTAAATACCATTATCTCAGTGCTTGTTTCTACCCATATTGTTCCTTACCTAGCTAAAGAACACTATTATGATATTCATGAATTATAAAACCAACATGATTCTCAATATAAAATTCTTCTTCCATAGGCACATTCATAAACAACAACCTTTCATCCATCTGGAAAACTTTGAACCTTCTTTGCACTGCTATGACCAAGAATAATCAGATTGTATCTATCCTCGCAAGAAGTGAAAATGTTTCATCAACATAAATACCCTCTATATGGGAGAACCTTTTTCATAATAACCATTATTTTATTTGAATAACTGTTACCTCTTCATTCATCTTGTTGCAAAAGACCCATTTTTACCAATGACATTTTTATATGTTGTTCTATAAACAATCTCCATTGTCTTATTCTTCTCTATTTTGTCAAGGTCTTCATTCATATCATGAACTCAGTTCTTATCTCCAGCCACGTCATTAAAAAATTTAGGATCTACGTAATATTGGAAACATTCCAACTGTAATGGCTTCATTCTTCATGTTTGAACTAGAGTTGTATGATCAACGATTATATTTTTGTTGTAGATTTCTAATCGAACCTTCAACTTTTATACTAATATAGATTTGACTTGTTTATCATCATCATCAATTTCTTATACTGAATTATTATTTTCCACTTTAACTACCTCAGAGGTTTTTATCTCCTCATCACTTTCATCAGAAAAATGGTCACTATGTTGTTGAAGATTATGGTAATTCTCTACTAATGTGGCATTATTGCATTCAACCAATTTTCCTAGCTTCTTAGAATCATGAAAATAGTCATACGATACAATTTATTAGAATAAAATAGATATTCATGAAATACATGAATATTGTTTCTTCTGCCAAAACCTATCTTCACTCGATGGACAACACACACCTGAACTAGGGCAGGATACAAATGGCTATATATTCAGGGTGACTTGGAAAACCAGATCATCTAAGTATAGATTTTATAGCTATTCAGTTTCAAATAAAACACTTCATCATATCATTTCATTCTTTCATTTCATAAAAACTTCAGATAAAGATTCAAGAAATAGAGTTTTTGTGTAACACCACTTTTTGAATATGATATCATATGTGAATTTCAATTATTCTAATTATTCTCTTCACATATATAGCTATTCATCTTTTGCACTCGTTCCCTTTCATCACACACACATTCATTGGATTGTATCTCCCCCTTAGTCCTACAAAACTTCTAGCAGGTATTAGAACCATTTAACACATAGTGAGATGGGTACCTTTGGAATCCTCAAGAAGAGGATTGTGGTCAATCCTAATGAATAAACCCTTTGAAACTTTCTTGTAAATAACTATACTATTTTCTTGTGAGTTCCAATTTCCCATCCAAATTAAACTATTTTTTCCATATAACTAATAATTCTTTACCCACATTTTGAGTCTTCTTTTGATATTTAGGTCCATTTTTCAAAATTTGGGACTTACACCCCTTAGTATAAATTTTGTTTGATGCTCCACCAATATTCTATTTTTCATGAATCTTTATTTAGGATAAAATATTTCCACTTATCATATTCCCTTTCTCCTTCCCCCTTGGGAGGGATCTTCCTCTCACCTTCACTTCTTGATATGGGGCATGGCATTTGATTTTTTCAAGGAATTATTTATTCATTATCCTTTTATCAATTATCCAAGTCACCACACTATATTTTCCTTTTGATGCGTCCTCCACTAAATGTACATTCTTCTTACTCACAACTGGAGTACCTCTGCCCTTTTTCTTTTAGGTTCACTCACATTCTTTCAAATAGAGATGTTGAGAGTGTAACCGAGGAGGTTCTTGATGAACCTTTTATTGAGCCCCTTGTGTTTCCTCCTAGTCTTTAAAATTATTTTCCAACTTATTAGTTTATCATCCAGTATATGATTTCTCATTATACACCACTAGTGTTGGGGATCTCCTTTTGAGTTTCTTTTCCTTCCCTTTTGTCATCCTTCTACAATATCTTACAAAATACTTGTGATTAGAAAATATAAAGCATCTCCCATTAAACAAATACCTCATGCCATCATTTCATGACTGATATATTGATGCATCCTGAGTTGTTCTTATTTTGAAATTGATCCCCCAGGCTTCTTGATACATACTCATGGTGTGTCCTTATCTTCCTAAAAAATAACATATGATGGATTATTTCTTATGAGAGGATTTTTTTTCAAAATCTTCAAGAATATTCTTCTTATTCTTAGTTTTGGAAATAATTCTTCCTTTACAATTTGAAATATATCCCAAGGATTTATAAAAAAATAAGTATGACAATTCATACCATAGAAAAAAAACATGTTATCATTAATCCTTGTAAAAGCCTTTTTAGGGTTCATCATATCCATTACCATTTTCCCCAAAATAAAAGGCCTTTAGAATGAGACAATTGTCTCATTATTCTCCTATAAAGTAGCATATTTTCCTTTTCATTTCGTTATCACCTACTGCAGGAAAATAAAATAGTAAGTGAAAATCATCATTCAATTTAGGCTTGCCTTTGGCATTAGATTGCTCCACTTATTTCTTGAGTGATTTTATCTCTTCTCCCAATTGTTAAATCATCATATCCCTTGATTCATGTTTAGAATTATGTTCTATATTTATATTATCCCCTCTAATCATATCATCTTCTAATTTCTTGGAGGGATTGCATATCATGTAAGATTTATCTCTTATTTTTAAATTCATCTAAGAAACAAAGACTTTAAGGAATAATCCTCTTGTTATAGAATTGGATTCTCATGTACCAGTTCTGACTAGTGTATAAAAATATTACTATTTCTGGAATCTAAATTCTATTTTTTTTTCTATGTTCATAGTCTTCCCATTATTATCAATTTTGAGTTTTTTCAACTTTGTGGGCATAAATCACAATTTTTCATCTTAATCTTCATTTTTCTATTTTAGATATGGGACCAAATCCAGAAGTATTTCATTTAAACATATTTTCTTGTCGAATTCAATTTCCTGCACTTGGAATCAGATATCTTTATATTTATTTTCTTCTTCCAATTTCTAATCCAATTTTTCAGTTTCATGGACAACATCCAATTTTTTATTTCTTGGGATTTAGTTATCATCACTAGTTCTAGTATCACTTGGAATATCAGGTTTTTCACTATATGATTTATCCAAAATATTCTTCTATTCAATTATTATTTCTTTAAACTGGATCATACACTTTCCATACACACTTACACACTGAGGAATACCACAAGACTTTTGCTTCTATATTTTATTTCTTTCCATTTTCAGTGCACACTGAGAGAATAATACAATGAGACTTTAATTACAATAATAAAATGAACAAATCTAAAGAAAACAAATCTGATAAAAGAAACCAATACTATAATACCAATTGTTCTGTCTAAAAGTTCTCTAGATACCCAGAAGGGGGGGGTGTGAATCAGTTTAAAAATATTATTTTAGAAATTCTTCCTACCCCACTAGTTCTTGAACTTTTTATTATAAGGGCAACTTTATTTTCTCTCAAGTTTTTATGAAAATATTCTTATTTCCTTCTTTATATGATGATGATATTTGGCACCAAAAAACGCATCCCCAAAATTTTCCAAATTCTCCCATAAATGATTCCAGAGGGTAGCTCATTCCTAATGCATTGATTTGACTAGTTGTGGAGCCCAAATAAAGGTACAGATCAGAAGTTATAGCTGTTTGAAGTCAGGATGCTGGAAATGGCCATCCGGGATGGTTTTGAGGAAAAGTATGTATTTGCGCATAAAAAAGAGAATCTTGCATGTAATAAAGGAACCTCGCGTGGAAAACTCTACCACATAAAGAATTTTCCATGCCCTGCCTCGCACACATTTAATTTTCCATGCACCGCCTCGCGAGCGTGGAATTTTCCACACACCTCCTCGCACATGGAAAACCATTTGCACATGCAGAATTTTACGCGCACCATCTCTCTGGTTTCCACTTATAAATACAAGTGCATCCCACTTATTCCCGAGAGGACCCCAAGGGTCGGCCGCTGCTCTAATGCGCGTAAGTTCAAACTTTCCACGCCCGTGTAAGAAACCCCATATCTGTCATGAAAAACATCACTTTTGCGCATAAAGGGGCCAACATAAGTAGTTTTAATGCAAAATATTATTTTTTCACGCAACAGTGCCACTATGCCCAATTATGCACACAATCCTTCGCTATTTCGTGCAGCCCTCCCCTATTGTGCGCAACACTTCCCTATTTCATGAAACCCTTCAATATTCCAAACAATTCCTTCCCTATTGTGAGCGTGACTGACCTATTTCATGCGCGCTCGCCTATTGTGCGCACATCTCCCATTTTGCACACCCCGCTCCCCTATTGCGTGCCCTCATCCCGTATTGCATGCTTCCTACCCGTTTGTGCGTACAATGCTCATATTACGTGTACGAATCCCGTATTGCATGCACGCTGGCCCTTTTGTGAGCCTAGGCCCCCTTTTTCATGCATGTCCCCCTTTATGTGCTAAATCTCTCTGATTTCATGCCGACCCAATGTTTTCCACCCAACTTCCTCAATTGCGCGCATGCCTGCCCTTTTGCACACAGTCATCCATTATTGTGTGAAAACCCTCCATATTTCATGCAGCCCATCCTGTGTGTTGATCCTATTATGTGCAACAGTATATAGGCCAACGCCTGGTGGTCCATACCATAGGGGCTGTTCCACCGGCACTGACCTCCATGAAAAATGGAGAGTCACACCACAAACTTTTCGGGCCGGGATGTCAGGATTTTCCATTACGCCCTTATGTGCACCCAACTTCCACCTATGGGATGCCATGATTTGATATACTCCTCCACACACCATGAAACAACTTGAAACAACATATTTCGCTTGGTATTTTCCCATGTCTTGAGTTGAGATTCTCATCATCAATCCCCCCAAGTACCTTGAGTCGAACCATTCCTCAAGTAATTCATCCAAACCCCCCTCACCTAACTCCAATCCCCAGTTAAACCCAAAAGGGTCGCCCTTGCGTAAGTCCCAACACTAACCATTTCTAGGAACTTTATTCCCAATAGTTTTATCTACATGAATTTAAACTGTAGTAATATTTATGTACCAAAATAGGATTCCACTTGCTCCAAACAAGAGATGACTTATGGTCCATGTATGAGATGCCAATGGTCCTATCTACAAGACTTTAAAATATAGTAATCTCTATGTTCCAAACATAGGATTCCTATTGCTTCTAATAAGATATGCCTTATGCTCTAAGCAAGATATGCCAACAATCCTATCTACATGAATTTAAACTGTAGTAATACCTATGTTCCAAACATAGTATGCCTCTGGCTTCAAACAAGAGATGCCTTATGATCCAAGAATAAGATGACTAAAAGCCCTTTCTACATATCTTTAAACTGTAGTAATCTGAATGTTCCAAACATAGGATTCCTCTTTATTCTAACAAGATACGCCTTGTGCTCCAAGAATGAGATGCCAACAGTCCTATCTACATGACTTTAAACTATTTTAATCCTTATGGTCCAATCATAAGATGCCTCTTTCTTGAAAAAAGAGATGCCTTATGCTCCATGCATGAGATGCCAATAGTCATTTCTACAAGGCTATAAACTATATTACACCCTTTGTTGAAAACATAGGATTCATCTTTCTCCAAACTAGATATGCCTTATGCTCCAAGCATGAGATTCCAATAGTCCTTTCTACATGACTATAAACTGTAGTACACCCTATGTTCCAAACATAGGATGCCTCTTGCTCCTATCAAGAGATGCATTGTTCTCTAAGAATGAGAGGTCAATAGTCCTTTATACATGACTATAAACTATAGTACACCATATGTTCCAAACATAGGATGCCTCTTGCTCTACATGAGAGATGCCTTATGCTCCAAGCATATGATTCCTAATTCCATGATTACAGTGGTGTAATTTCAAGAGCGTTGGAATCCGTTAAAACAATACATCACTCCACCTCATGCGTTGCGTGTCTTTAATTCATATATTCATCCAATTCCATGTTAGAAGGGACCCCCTAATGCCCTGGTCCCATGTTGCATCAGCTCACCTACCGTCCTAGGCCAATTCCCCATAATACTTTGTACAACACTTCGAGTTAGGTCCTGTGTTTCGAACACAGTCCACAATCAACCCTTATTTGTTTTTCCACATTTCAGGATAACACGATATGGATGCTATGTTTCAAACATGGTCAATAGTTATCCTATATCGCTACGCCACCCTCATTGCATTCTGAATGTCGGGCATGTGATTCACACTTTTCATCTCCCTTTGTTCAGACTGATTCTAATGCCCTTGACATTATCCGTCTTGTGCTCTAGCACATCGGTGAATAACTCAACCCACCAGTGAGTTGGGATGCCCTCATGGCCTGCCACGAGGAAGAAATCACAGGCAGCTTCCTTGCGCAAGCCCCATTCACCATTGCCGCTCCATAGCGGCACCCGGGCAGCTTCCTTTCATAAGCCCCATGCACCATTGCCACTCCATAGTGGAACCTAGGAGGTATCCTTGCGTAAGCCTCATCCACCATTGCTTCTCCATAGCATCACCTGAGAAGCTTCCTTGCGTAAGCCCCATTCACCATTGAGGCTTCAGAGCGGAACCTAAGTAGCTTACTTGCATAAGCCCCATCCACCATTGCTGCTCCATAGCGGCACTTAGGAAACTTCCTTGCATAAGCCTCATCCACTATTGCTTCTCCATAGCGGCACCCAAGCATCTTCCATGCGTAAGCCCCATCCACCATTTCCACTCCATAGTGGCACCCGGGCAGCTTCCTTGCGTAAGCCCCATCCACCATTGTCGCTCCATAGCGGCACCCAGGTAGCTTCCTTGACTAATCCCCATCCACCATTGCCACTCCATAGCGGCACCCAGGCAACTTCCTTTCATAATCCCCATCCACCATTTTCGCTCCATAGCAGCACCCGGGCAGCTTCCTTGCGTAAGCCTCATTCACCATTTCCACTCCATAGAAGAACTTGGATAGCCTAGTGTGTAATCCCCACACTTTTCGAACTATGTGGGATTTGATACTTACCAAGGAAAGGTACGTAGGAAGCCTCCCCGAGGATCAATCCCACCACCCATTGGTCGCTCCGACCCCCTTCACATCGGTTCACCAACACTAGGGAATACTAGAGTGTATGCCCCTTTCCATCCAATCTACGTGGAATTTGATCCTTGCCATGGCAGGGTACGTAGGAAGACTCCACGAGGTTCAAGCCCAACAACCGTTGGACTCCAGGTCCTCCTTCACGTTGGTTCACCGACCCCCTTGAACTATATGGTCTTTGATCCTTGCCAAGGCAAGGTACATAGGAATCCTCCTTGAGGTTCAAGCCCACCACTCATTGGTAATTCCGACTCCTTCACGTTGGTCCACCAAGACCTTGGGCTGCCTCAGAGAATAAGCCCCAAATGCCCCCATTTTGCGAACTACGTGGAATTTTATCCTTGCTAAGGTATGGTACGTAGGAAGCCTCCATTAGGTTCAAGCCCAAAACCCAGGAGTTCCAAACCCCTTCATGTCGATTCGCCCCCATCTTTCATGACATTAAGCTATGGACCCCATCCAGCGATAAGCCGTTGCGACCCCATCCAGCGGTAAGCTGTTGTGACCCAATCCAGCGGTAAGCCGTTGAAACCCCCAATCGGTGGCAAGCTATTGTCAGATGAACTACGTAGAATTTGATTCCCTGCCATAGGGATATGTAGGAAGCCTCTTCGAGGATCACACCCAAAACCATCATAATCCTCATGAGGGTTCTATCCCATTCACTATCCACTTCATGGAACCTTTTATCATCCAACCTGATTCTTACCCGGGCCACCACATCCCGGTTGGATCATGTCAACCCATTCCCCATTCCATCTAACAGCAATCGAGAAGCCATCCACACATTGGCCCCAACATTGGTGTTCCCTCCAAGGGTTTCATCCATCTGATCCACTCTAGTTAGTGTTATGATCAGTCTGATCCATCTTCGTAAGGCTTTAAACTCACGACCTACCTCGTGATAAACATGAGATTCCTGAGGAAAAACTTGGAAGACACTCCTTTGGTGTAACCGTCTTCGTAAGACGTTAAACTCATGGCGTACCCTGTGTTAAACATGGGATGTTTAGGAAACACTTAGAGACATGCCTCCGACATAAGATAACCCATTACTGACATGGGATGCCTCATGTTCTACACTCTTGAGATACCCTCTTATGAGGATGAATATAGGTTATCCTATGTCCACGCACCAAAATGTTCCCCAAAATTCCTGATGTTGTCATCTACTCCGATTGAAGGTTTCTACCATGTCAAGACCCCATGGAATGTCCTAACAGAAGTAGTGTAATTATCCGACATCCATGAAGATATAGCACTGGGAACGAGATTCACGAACAACGACTTAATCTATAAGGGAGACCCGGACTAGGGAAAGAGTTCCGAGGAGGAATCCAAGGAAGGAAGAACTAACATCCCATCATCCCATTTAGATCAAGGAGAAAAAATCCCTGTATAAGGAATGGATACGACCCACCTTTGTAAAGCGGGAATGCGTGGAAATAGCTGCACGTCCTCCACATACGGATGTGCGTGCCCCAGTGAAATCATTGGAAAAAATGACACACAAAAAGTAAAACTAGATATAAAGTGTAAGGACACATAGATTTTACTTGGTTCACCCTCACTAAGCTACATCCTAGAAGCATACAATTTCAATGTGGTGATATACCAAATCCACTAAGGCTCACTATAAAAATTTTATTCAGTCTAAATTAATTCCATGCCTTGTATTACTACATTTTCAAGGTTTAGGTTCAGCTCATGTTTTTCCAAAGGGCCACTCCCTAAGTCTTTTTATCTACCTCACTACTAATGGAATGGATCACCTTATCCCTCTTCCTCTTCTCACTACTCTAATAAGGGATTCCCCTATAGTTTATGGACATGAAAGTTCCTTCATTAAACATAATGAATACATACACCATTTTATATAGATGTTATGTTGAAGTTCCAATTTCATCCACTTGATGAATATAACTTTACCACAATTCCACTAAGAAATCACTTATCAGCATATTCATGATGATCACTGCCTATCGAAGATCACACAACCTATGAAAAACTACCCAAATATTGAAAAGTATATACTACCCTTGTGAATCCCATAACTTTCATGAAGCTTTCCTATTTCTGAATGATCAAATTTCCTTCACAAATCAACCTTCTTTCAAAAAGATCACACAATTTCATGAATCTCACTTATCCATCATGAAGTTAAAAAATTTAAATTAACATTTTGTTGCCTTCAAGAAGTTCCTTTATTCATGAAATATTTCACAAGAACAACTTTCACGAATCACCTTCATGAATTTGGAGCCTTATACTCTTTGTTAAGTCTCACTACTTTTCAAAAGGGGGTAGAGTCCTATTTATAGGTGATTTATCCAATTCAAAATAATTTATGCACATCATCACCATTTTGTGATTCTATCTCATTTTGTTTTTGATTCTACCTATCCTCATGAAGCACCAATGGAATTTAACATTCGCAAAGATTCTCGTAGTCACAGAGATTTCCATCGAACATTTATGCCATTCAGAAGCTCCACTCATGATGATCCACACCTTTGTGAAACCTCATTCATGAAACCCAGTCTTCGTAAAACTCATGACATTACCATATTTATAAGGACTTCAAGAGAATCTATTTTTTACGATACTATCCAACCTCCAAATTATGGACCCCAAAAACTTGGTAAACAGTAGGAAATAACGTCACCTTATGTATACAATTTTTTGTACCACTTCTAGGGAATCCATTCCTTGTGTCTTGGATTTTTTCCAATATACCATGTCAACAACATCTTTAGAACTCCACAACATAACATGGAAACACGGTTTTTCAACAAAAAAATCAACCCAAAAATAATGCAATGTTACCTTGAGGGATTTTTTTCAACAATCTCAACCATTGGGTATGTTGAAAACTCTTCAAATTTTGGTACCTATTTGAAGATTATTCCATATTCAACTAGTATTAAATTCTTGGGATAAAGATAGTAATGAATGATTTACTCAACACACACACTAAGCCCACATGATCCATACTCAGCATGAGAAACAAGTGTATAATTCAGTGTGCATCAATGAATCAATTCATTCAAAAACTACTCATCTACTTTCTTCATGAACTTCATCTATCATGATATATAACCTTTGATCTATTAGCTTAAGAATCATTATATTTAATACCCCCTACTTCACAGATCCCCCTATAAGATTCTCCCATGTTTTAATTAATACATTTTCTCCTATTTAATATCCACAATTACCACCCCTTAGTCAATGAACCCAAAGTTCACTTCATGATGGTCTGTAATAGGGTAAAGAACATAGATCAACACATTATGTAAAAAAACATCATACCTTGGCGAGAGGGGACCACACATCTTCAATTTTTCATGTTTATGGAGTCAAATGAACTCCCAAATCCATTCAATGTCATTCAAATGATTCTTTAGGTAAGTCCTTTATCATAATATCTGCAACCTATAGTTTTTATGAACATACTCAAACTTCACAAGCCCATAATCCACCTTCTCCTTGATTAAATGATACTTTATTTGAATTTTATTTATCCTTGTGAGATGGAATAAATTTTTTCTAAGATTTATATAACTTGAATTATCACATTAGATTCTGAACAGAGACTTCACAAAAACTCCCATACCATCAAGATACCACTTCATCCATAATGACTGTGTGCAAGCTTGAGTAGACACAATATTTTGAGCTTGTAAGATGCTCAATGATATTAAATGATGTTTATTTTTTAGACAAAAATAAAAAATCATCCAAGATAGAATGCACCACTTGATATTGATTCCCAATCCTCTGCTGAACCAGCCCAATCCGCATCTGTGTGGTCCAATAGCTCTTGTTGAGATTTGGTGTTGTACATTAAACTAAAATCTACCATTCCCTTGATATACCAAAGCATTATTTTAATTAAAATTAGTTGGGGTTTTTTTAGAATAATTTTATATCCTTTTTCTAGGTATGTGATAAAAACAACATTAGGTTTTAAAGCTGTAATGTACAATAGACATCCAATGATTTTCCTGTATTCTGTGACATTAACCACATTATCTTCATCATCATATGAATGTTTCATCCAAGAAGACCCCAAATACATAACATCCTTAGAATTATCCTCTCCAAATCTTAAAAAAACCTAATTTTCAAATTTATATTGATAAATGAACGTGCCATTATATCATTGTTCCACCTATAAACCAAGGAAAAACATCAGTTCACCAATCATTGACATTTCAAATTCACTATTCATGAATTTTGTGATTTTTCTACACTATGATTCATATGATCCACCAAATATTATTTCTTCGACATATTCCAGTTACATTATCCTTTAATTACTATCATTACTAACATAGATATTGTAATCAACTCCACCATGCTGAAAACTGAGTTTCTTTAAAAATTTATCAAGTGTTGAATACCAAACTCGCAGTGCTTGTTTCAGACCATATAGTTCCATCCTCATCCAAAAAAAATATTCTTATATTCATGAATGAGAAAACCATCTAGATGGTCAATATAAACTTTCTCTTCTAGAATCCCATTTAGAAACGCTAACTTGACTTCCATCTTGAAAACTTTGAACCCTGTTTGCATTGCTATGGCCAAGAATAATCTGATTGTATCTGGACTCAAAATAGGTGAAAATGTTTCATCAAAGTCAATAAAATCTATCTGAGAGTACCCATTTCACAATAGTTGTGTTTTTTTAAATAAATATTCCATCTTCTTTCACCTTATTTAGAAAAACCCATTTTTCCCAATTACATTTTTATCTCTTGGTCTCAAAACAATCTCCCATGTATGATTCTTCTCTATTTGGTCAAGCTCTTAATTCATAGCCTAAACCCATTTATCATTTCCTACTTCTTGAAAAAAAATTAGGTTCTACATAAGATAAGAAATGTACCTAGTGTAATGATTTCATTCTTCATGTTTTAAATAGAATTGTATGATCACCAAATATATTTTTCTTGTAGATGTATGCTTGACTCATCATCTATTGTGCTAATATATGTTTGAATTTCTTCTCATCATCATCATTGAATTCTTATAAATTAGTAATTTCCACTTCAACTCCCTCTAATTTTATTATCTCCTCACCACTTTTATCATACAAATGGTCAATATGTTTTTGAAGATTATGTCCATTATCAACCATATTGACATCATTTAATTCAAATAAATTTCCCATATTCTTGTTGAAAAATTGTAGATATTATCTTTCAACTTCTTGGAATCCTAAAAATAGTCATATGATACCACATTTTTAGAATAAAATGGATAATCACGAAATACATGAATGTTGCTGCTTCTCACATAGTCTATCCTCTCTCAGTGGAAAACCAGCACTTGAATTTGGGAATGATACCAATGGTTATATATTTAATGTGACTTGGAACCATTAGATCATCGAAGTATAGCTTTGATAGATCTTAAATTTAAAAGAATAACCTTCATCATATCATCCCCTTCTTCCAAAACATACAAATTTTAGATAAAGATTTGATAAATAGAGTTTTTTTGGCAATGCCACTTATTGAATATGATATTTTTTGTGAATTTATATTTTTCATATTATTCTCTTATTATCTATATTCATTCAACTTATGAACTCATTAACTTTTAGCACACATATCCCCCCTTGGATTATATATCCCCCATAGTCTTGAAAAACTTGCTACAGATATTAGAACCATTTAACACATATAGAGATGAGTACCTTTGGAATCCTCAAGAAGGGGATTGCAGTCGATTATGATGGATCAAACCTTTGATAATTTCTAAAAAATCACTGTACTATTTTTATGATTGTTCAACTGCCTAGTCAACTTCAATTCTCTGGACATATGATTAAGAATTCTTTACCCACATATTGAGTCTTCTTCTAATATTTAGATTCCTTCTTAAAAGTTTTGGGTTTACATCCATTAGTATAAATTTCCTTCTTTGATGCTCCACTAATATAAAATTTTTCGTGAATCTTTCTTTGAGAATAAATAGTTCCACTTGGCGTCATCTCTTACTCCTTCCTCCATTGGTGGGATCTTCATATTTCCTTACCTTATCACTATGGGGCATGAAATGTGAATTTTCAAGGTTTTATTTATTTATTTTACTTTTATCAGTTATCCAAGTCACCACATTGTTTCATAATGGTGATGGCTACTCCACTAAATGTACATTATTTTTACTCACAACATGAGTAGATCTTCTCTTTTTCTTCCAGGTTCATTCAAATTATTTCAAAGAGAGATATTGTGAGTGTAATAGAGGAAGTTCTTGATACAACTTTTGTTGATCCCCTTGTGTTTCTTTCGAGAATTTAAACTTATTTTACAAATTATCAATCTTTCATCCAGTATAAGGTTTCCCGTTATACACGACTAGAGTCGAGGATCTCCTTTTTAGTTTCTTTTACTTCCTTTATTTCTTCATACTACTATATCTTTCCCAATTCCCACGATTAGAACGTATATATCATCTCCCGATAAAAAATACCTCATGTGATTATTTCTTAGCTGAGATGTTGATGAATCCCGAGTTTTTCTTCTTCTAAAAATTATCCCTTGGCCTTCTTAACACATACTCATGGTGTGTCCCTATCTTCCAAAATAATAACATATGATGGATTATTTCTTCCAAGAGGCTTTTCATTCATCCTCTTCAAGAACCTTCTTCTTATTCTACGATTTTAAAATAGTTCTGCCTTGACAATTTAAAATATAGTCCAAGGATTTAGTAAATAACTTGAAGTATGAACATTCATCCCACATAAATATCACATGTTATTCTTAATACTTGTAAAATTCTTTTTAGGTCTTTTTTCATCACCTACATGATTTTTCCAAATTTTGGAACTATTCACAGATCTCTTCCTATCATCCATGGGAGATGGTTCATCATATCAAATACCGGTTTTTACCAAACTAGATGGCCTTTAGGATGAGACAATACTCTCATGATTCTACTAAAAGAAGAATATTTTCTTTTCATTTCATTATTAACTAACATAGGATAATCAAATAGTAAGTGAAAGACATCCTTCAATTTTGGATTTCCTTTGGCATTAGATTTCTCCAATTATTTTCAGAGTGATTCAATATCCTCTCTAAATTTATGAATCGGCTTATCCCTTGTTTCAAGTTGAGAATTAAGTTATCTAACGAGATTCCTCCATATAATCATTTCATCTTTCAATTTTCAGGAGATATTTTCTATCTTGTAATATTTCTCTCTTATTTTTCAATTCAACTAAGTAACAAAGTATTTAAGGCATAATTCTCCTGTTATATTCTATTATTCTCATGTACCAATTCTAACAGCTGTATAGAAATATTTTCATTTCTAGATTCCAAATTCTTGATTTATTCTAAGTTTAGTGTCTTTCCCTTGTTATCAATTTAGATTTTTTTTCAACTTTGTGGTCATCACTCACAATTTTTCATCATAATATTAATTATTCTCTCTTAGATACACATACACATAAAGAAGTCATTCATTTAATCCTTTCAACTTTTTGAATTAAATTTCCTACACTTGGATTCAAATATTTTTAGATTTATTTCTTCTTCCAATTTCTTATCCAATTTCCTTGTTTGATGAAAAAATTTCAATATTTTCTTTTCTGGAATTTTTTCTCATCAGTAATTCTAGTATCACTTGGAATGTGAGGTTATTCACTATATTATTTGTCCAAATAATTCTTCTAATCACTAATTATTTCATTAAACTGAATCAAACTCTTTCCATAGATACTTACACACTGAGTAATACCAGCAGAATTTTTCTTCTTTGATGTTCTTCATTTTTCCTGGCACACCGAGATAAGAAAAAAAATGAAACTCTAATTTCAATAATCAACCGAACCATTCTAGAGAAAAAACATGATAAATTAAACCACCTCTTTAATACCAATTTTTAGGTCCAAAAAGGTTATAGATACCCTAGGGGTGGGGGAATCACGGTATGGATATCATTTTTAAAATTCTTCTCACCCAAACAGATCTTGACATATTTATTATGAGGTTCACATTATTTTCTCTTAAGGGTTTATTCTGATCTTATTTATTCCTTATTTATCTGATTATTATGAACTAAAAGTAAAATTAGAAATCAAGCTCAAGGACACATCAATTTTACTTAGTTCACCCTCCCAAGGTTATATCTAAGGACCATACAATGAGAATGTGCCGATGTACCAAATTCACTAAGGCTCACTGTCAAAATGTTGTTCGGGCTATATTAATTCAATGACCAGTCTCATTGCCATTACAAGGTTTAGGGTCATCTCACTTCTTTCCCAAGGGCTAGTCCTTGATTCTTTTTCTCTGGCACACTACTAGTCTAAAGGATCACCATCTTCCTCTTTCTTTTCTCACTATTCTTATATGTGATTCACACATTTTTTAGGAACATGAATTTCCATTCATTAAAAAAATGAATACATCCTCCATTGTATATAGATTCGCTTTTGATGTTACACTTTAATACACTTTATGACTACAAATTTACCATAATTCAACTAGGAAACAACTTCTCAACACTTTCATGATGCTTACTGTCTTCATGAAGCTCACAAATCCTTTGCGAATATAACCATATTTTGAAAAATATATACTAACCTTGAGAACCCCACAACGTTTTAAAAGCTCACATCTTTCACAAATCTCAAATAAAATTCATGAATTACCCTTATTTCGTGATGCTCACACAATTTCAAAAATCTCACTTATCCTTCATGAAGCTCTCAAATTTCGGTCAACTTTTTATATCCTTCACGAGCTTCCTTTATTCACAATTTTTTTTTTCAATAACACCCTTCGCAAATCAAGTTATCAAATACGGAGCCTTAGGATCATTGTTAAGTCTCGTTACTTTTCTGAATGGGGTAGAGGCCTATTTATAGGCATTAACTCTGATTTCAAAAACATCTATCAATTTCATCACCATTTTTAAAGTCTCCCTCATTTCATTAATTATTCTACCTATCTTTATGAAGAAACATGAAAATTTATCATTAATGAAGCTTCTCAGAGCTGCATAGATTATCAACAAACTTTTATGCTTTCAAGAATATCCACTTGCGATGATCCATACCATCAAAAAACATTCATCAAGAAACCTAGTCTTCATGAAACTCATGACTTTACCATATTTTTATAATTTCATAAAGGAAATAAAATTTTCATGATTCTAACTATGCTCTAAATTTTGGACCCCAAAAATTTGGTTAAAACTAGGAAAAAATGTCACTTTGTGTATAGAGATTTCTATACCACTTCTAGGGTACCCGTTCCTTTTTCTTAGATCTTTTTCAATATACCAAGTCAAAAATATCCCTAGAACTCCAAAAAATACCTTGGAAACATTATTTTTCAACAAACATAATCAACCCAAAAATACTATAATGTCACCTTTAGGGATTTTTCGAAAATAATATACCCTTTGGTGATGTTTAAAACTCTTCACATTTTGATACCTTGTTGAAGCTTATTCCATATTATACTATTATTCTCTTCTTGTGGCAAAGATAGAAATGAATGATTTACTCAACACACACTCTATGACCACATGATCCATGCTTTGCGTGATAAAAAATATTAGCATGCAGAGTGTATCAATGAATAACTTAATTACAAAACCACTCATCTTTTTTCATCACATACCTCATCTGTCATGATATATAACCTTTTATTAATCATATTTATCATCATCTAATTTAATAGCCCCACTATTTCACTTATCCCCCTATCAACTTATATCCTTGTCAATATTAAGAAATATTCTCCTCTTTTACATCCACAATTTCTCCCCCTTTGTCAATAAACCCAATGGTCAATTCATTATGGTCTGCAATAGGGTAATGAACAAAAATTAGCACATTAGGAAACACACATCATAACATATGGAGAGGGGGTCACACGTCTACAATTTTTCAATTATAGGGATTCAAATGAACTCCCAGATCAAGTCAGTATCATTTAAATGCCTCTTTGGGTATGACCTTCATCAGAATGTCCACAAAATATAGTTCTATTGGCCCATACTTCAACATCACAATCCATTGCTCCACATTCCCCTTAATAAAATGATACTTGTTTTCAATGTTCTTTGTCCTCAAGTGATAGACTAGATTTTTCTATAATATTTATAGCACTTGAATTATCACAATGGATTCTGATCAGAGACTTCAGTATAACTCCCATATCATCAAGATACTACTTCATCCACAATAATTGTGTGCAAACTTGAGTAGCCAAAATATATTCAGATTATGTGATGCTCAATGAAATAAAATAATGTTTACTTCTTAGGCAAGAAATAAAAAATCTTCCAAGATAGAATGCACCCCCTGATGTTGATTTTCTATCATTTGATGAACCGACCCAATCTGCATCAGTATAGACCAATAACTCTTGCTAATATTTTTCAATGTACAACAAACAAAAATATACTGTTCCCTTAATATACTGAAGTATTATTTTTACTGCAAGTAGGTGTGATTATTTGGGATTACATGGATATAATGCATCTTTTCTTGTGAAAAAAACAATATCAGTTCTTTTTTCTATCAAGTAAAATAGACTTTCAATGAATTTTCTATATTATATAACATTAACCACATTGCCTTAATCATCCTATAAATGTTTCATCAGAGAAGCCATCAGATAAGTCATCTACTTGGAATTATCCATTAAAAATATTCTAAAAACCTCATTGGAATATTTATACTGGGAAATAAATGTTCTATTCTATTGTTGTTTCAATTATAAACCAAAGAAAAATGCCAGTTCACCAATTATTGACATTTATAATTCACTTTTAATGAATTCCACAAATTTTATACACATTGATTCATCTAATCCACCAAATATTATGTCATCGACATATACCAAAAGCATCATCCATTGATTACTATCATTATTGACATAGTGATTGTAATCAACTCCACCATGATGAAAATTGTGTTTCTTAAAAAATTGATCATGTGTTGAATACCATCCTCTCAGTGCTTGTTTCATCCCATATAGTTCTTTCCATAGCTAAAAAACTCTATTCAAATATTCATGAATGACAAAAACATATGGTTTCTCAATATAAACTTCATCTTATATAATCCAATTTAGAAACACAAACGTGAAATCCGTCTAGAATACTTTGAACCTTCCTTGCATTATTATGGACAAGAATAATCTGATTGTATCTAGCCTCAAAATAGGTAAAAATTGTTGATAAACATCAATAAGTAATATATGGGAGTACCCTTTTCATAATAATCCTTCATTATTTCAAATCACTATTCTATATACATTCATCTTGTTGTGAAAGACCCATTTTTTCCAATGACATTATTATCTGTTGCTCTCAAAATAATCTACCATGATTGATTCTTCTCTATTTGGTCAAGCTCTTCATTCATAGCCTAAACCCACTTCTCATCACCAGCTAATTCATAAAAACATTTATTCTCTTATTGAGATAGAAAAGATTCCTACTATAATGACTTCATTATTCATGTTTGAAATAGAATTATATGATCACCAATTATATTTTCATTATAGATGAATACTCGATTCTTCGACCTTTGTGTTGATATATATTTAACTTCCTTCTCATCATAATTAGTGTATTATTATGAATTAGTATTTCCAACTTCAACTACCTCTACGTTTCTTATCTCCTTATCACTTTCATCAGAAAAATGGTCACTATGTTTTTGAAGATTATGTTCATTCTTTACTATAGTGAAATCATTACATTTGACTAATTTTCCCAGCTTCTTGTTGAAACATTGTAAACATTCTCTCAAAGATTCTTAGTATCCTAAGAATTGTTAGGTAGTACCCTATTTTTAGAATAAAATGGATAATCATTAAATACAAGAATGTTCCTGATTCTCCTAAAATATTTCTTTTCTCAGTGGACAACAAACATCTGAATTAGGGCATGATACCAAAGGTTATATATTTGATATGACTTGAAACCACTAGATCATCTATGTATAACTTTTATAACTCTTCAGTTTCATACTAGACTCTTTATCATATCATCTCCTTCTTCCACAACATAAAAATTTCTGATAAAAATTTGAAAAATAGAGTTTTTTCGTAACACAACTTATTGAATATTATATAATATTTGAATTTATATTCTTTAGATTATTCTCTTTACATATAACTCCATTCAACTTATGAACTCATGCCCTTTTATCCCAAACACACCCATTGGATCATACATCCCCCTTATTTGTACAAAAATTCTCGAAGATATTAGAACTATTTAACACATATGGATAAGGGTACCTATGGAATCCTCAAGAAGTGTATTGTTTTCGATCCTAATTGATAAACCCTTTGATACATTCTTGCACAACACTGTACAATTTTTGTGCTTGTTCTATCTTCCTAGCCAACATCAACTATTCTGGCTATATGACTGAGAATTATTTACCCACATGCGGAGTCTTCTTTTGATATTTAGGTTCCTTTTTCAGAGTTCTGGGTTTACACCCATCAGTATAAATTTCCTTCTTTGATGCTCCACCAATATACCATTTTTCATGACTCTTTATTTGAGAAGGAATATTTCCAATTATTGTATTCTCTTGATACTTCCACCATTTGAGGGATCTTCCTCTTTTATTCACTTCTTGCTATAAGGCATGACATGTGATTTTTTCAAGAAATTCATTCTTCATTTTTATTTTATTAGTTATCCAAGTCACAAAACTATTTCATGCTAGTAATGGGTGCTCCATTGAATGTAAATAATTCTTACTCAAAAATGGATTGGCTATTCCCTTTTTCTTCCAAGTTCTTTCACATTATTTGAAAGAGATCTGTTGTGAGTGTAATAGAGGAGGTTCTTGATACACATTTTTTGAGCGCCTTGTGTTTTCTATGAGGCTTTAAACTTATTCTCCAACATACCATTTTTTCTTCTAGTATAGGCTTTTTCATTATACCCCAATAGAGTTGGGGATCTCCTTTTGAGTTCTATTTCCTTCCATACTTTCTTCCTATTATAATATCTTGAGAAATTCCTCTGATTAGAACATATAAAGCATCTCTTGTTAAAAAATACATGGTGTGATCATTTCTCAGCTGAGATTTTGATGCATCATGAGTTTTTCGTCTTATGACATTGATCCCTTAGGATTCTTGACACATAATCATGGTGTGTCCCTATCTTTCACAATAATAGCATATGATGGATTATTTCTTCTGAGAGGATTTCCTTTCAGACTCTTCAAGAATCTTCTTATTATTCTTAGATTTGACAATATTCCTTTACTCACAATTTTAAATATAGTACAAGGATTCATATAAAAAATTAAAAGTATGAACATTCATCCCATAGAAATATCACATGTTATCATAAATTCTTTTAAATTCCTTTTTAGGTATTTTTTCATCACCTACTTGATTTTCCCTAATTCTGGAACTATTCACAGATCTCTTCCTATCATCCATGGGAGAGGGTTCATCATATCCTATACCAATTTTTCCCAAACTAGACATCCTTTAAGATGATACAATAATCTCATGATTCTCCTCTGAAGTATCATATTTTCTTTTCATTTCATTATCCCCAACCACAAGATAATTGTAACACCCCATATTTTTAAAAAATAAATTGAAGAGCATGAAACTTGTTTTTAGTAGATATTTATTACTCACCTCTAAACATATTTTTTCCACTTTTATGTTTTGAATTTTGAAACACAGTCATCTACAATTTTGTTCAGTAAGTTATTTGAAGTCTACCGGAACCAACTTATTTTTTGGTGAATAGTAACATACCCTTATGAATAGTAATATGAATTTTAATTTGACTATAATTAATTTGAAATTGTATTATAATTTTATTTTATTACAGTTTTAAGATAATGAAATCTTGATTAATTTTTCAATGTGATATAAAAGCAGTTATAGTTTCAAAATTGTTAATTTTTGAATAATTATGATTTTATTTAACAATTAAATTAATAATATTTAGAATTTGTTTTTCAAAAAATGGAGTTTATTTTTATATTATACACATTAATAAATGATTAGGGGTAATTTTTGGGATTTTCCTAAAATTATATATTTTTTTATGAATAGTAAAATACGATAAAATACGATAAATGCTAAATACTTGATTTACTGCATCATAGGTGATGCAAGGATGATGTAAGACCACTAGGTTCAAACTCAAACTCCATTATTACTATTTAGGTTCAAATGAATTAAGACTATTCATAGTCTTGAGAAGACATATTATAATAATGATTAAAATAATGAAAAATACCCCCTCTCCTCCACTATAAATACCACGTTCATTCCCCTATTCCTCCCACACCTCTCACTATTTTAGCCTTAACTATGTTATGCCCAATAGTACTCCCAAGGCTCTTCCCCACGACCTAGAGCTGTTTGTATCACCAAAAGGCCAAAACAAAATGCCTTAAGAAGGATCTCAAGGAGAAGAGATCAAGAGGTAAACATCCTCTTTTTTTTTCTTTCTTTTCTTTCATTTTGTGTTATTATTTTTAATTTACTTTGGATTATGTTGGGATATGTCATTATATATCCCCCTTACTACCCATATTAAGTAATAATCATGAGAAACCCCTTTTATCTCATCAAAATATTTTATGAAATTTTATGCGATGCCATTAGGCTGCCTAATTTTCATAAGGGATTTCTCAACTTTTCTTTTATTTCATGACTCCTTTCTTTTATTTTTATTTCATCACCTCCCCTTATCCAAGAGGAATGAATGATCAATTATATTTCATATTCTGGATTTCATCATGTTTATAGAATACTCACCATTTGTAACATCCTAGGTAAATAAATAATATTACATTCTAATGTTTATCCCTATTTGTGAATAAAATGTTAATATTAATTTAAAGGGAACAATATGCTCGATGGCTTACCCAATACGCAACAACGAGTTCCTTTGAAATCTTACGTTGCACTCTAATAATAAAATAATTTTATTTTAAATGGTAGTTAACACCTAGTCATTGTAATGACGGGAATGAACAGAACTAACTACAAAATTATTATATATGTTTTTACTTTTTACAATAAATGTTAGAGGATTAAAAATGTGAATGAATCCAATTTTAAGCGTAAACATTCTAATATTCTTTAAAAGGACGATTAACCGCCTTTCGATGTAGATCCTCTATTAAATCCACTTTTTGAAAATTTTATGTGTTATATTTGACAAAATAAAATTCTTCTTTAGAATCGGGACATCAAAATTTACTTTGTAAATTTTTGGGATTTTTCCGACAAAGTTCATTTTTTAATGAATAGTAAAAAATGTTGTATTTTAATTCAAAACCTATTTTTAATCTAATTTATTTATATAATTAGATTATCTTTTGGATTGGTTTTAAAGTGAAAATAGAATAATTTTTTACCATTTAATCCAATAGTTGTCATTCCAATTAATTTCACTTTGAAATTGGACTTAAACTAGTGTCAATCTTTTGATATATATTGTTTCATAAAAACACGCTATTTGTTCTGATAGCGGGAATTAATTATTAAATTAATTAATGTAACTTATATGTTTTGAATTTGGTAAAATAGACATGAATTATAAATTTGAAATATCAAATATAGCTTACGGTGAATTTTTGGTATTTTTCTGAAAAACTTCAATTTTTGATGAATAGTGAAACCACTAAGTGGTGGTTAAAGAAACCGATTTTTTCATTTAAATGAAACTTTACATCTTCTGTGATTTGATTTTCAAAAATCCAACATACATGGATGTCATTAGGAAGTAAAATGTGGTTCAATGAGATTAAAATAATTTTTGTTGAATAGTAACTTTTAAGTTTTATTAATCGCGATTAAAGGTAATTAGTGTGATTTAAGGTAAAAATGATATTATAATAAAATGAAAATATCTTGAAACTTGTCCTAACCCTATTGGATGAGTCAGGGACGACCAAGAAAACCCATGGGTCGATTTTTGGGACCCCATGGAGCCACTTGGGTAAGATAATGACATTAATGCCTTTTATTTAAAGTAAAAGTAAAAATGACACAAACATGTATTGTTTTACTAAAAAAACTTTTACATGGGGTTATACAATTCATATTTTGGAATATAAATAGTCATTGGAAATATAAAAAGATTTCATACATAATAGTATTTTTTTATAATTTTTAGACATTAAATAAATTAAATTATTTATAACATCATGATGATGCAGCGATTACCTCATTATTTAACGATTTAAATAAAATGAAAAGATAATGTAAAATCTAAGACCTACACATGTCAAAAACCTATTGTATGGGTTTATTTATAACACTTATCACCTTATTATAGAAATATATCAATTTGGGACCTTTAAAATCTGAAACTCATTTGAAAATAATGTAACCTTTTTTTTACTTTCCCAGAGTGCCCCTCCTCTCCTCTTATAAAAGGCCCCCACCTATACCTCCTTACTCACACCTCTCAAGCCTTTGGCTCGGCCAAACCCTGCCCATTTCATCTCTCCACATCCCTCTATTAATCATTGAAGCCTCACCTTTGGAAAAAATTCTTTCCAAGTATGCCTTTGAGATCAAATCAAAAAGAGTTACCCGATTTAAATGTAATGTCTTCCCTTGTGTTCTTTTGTTTTATTTTGCTTCTCCAACCCTCTAAACTCTTTTTATTCATTTATTTTGTAAAAAAACCAGTATCTTAAATATACTAGGATGTTTTTATGTGAAGTATTAGAGCTAAAATTACACATACCTTCGTCTAATGGTTAAACAACATACTGTTTCTGTGGATGGCGAATTTTGGCCTCACGAAACAATGATTGTTCAATCTTCTCGTAACACCTTTCATGGTGGAAATTATGATGTCACTATATTTTATATATGATATATATGGTATTTATATTTTCTATATGTTTCTGATTTTTATATTTAAAACATGCTTTTATGCTTTTCATGTTGTGCAAATGCGATAATTTCATACAAGGAAGTGTGGACTACCGCCCCCTCAAGTGATGTGACTCGTTCATGCAATACATGGAATGTATAAAGAACAAAATTAATGAAAATATGTGACCTATATAATATATATATTATACTGGAATTATAATATATATATCTATCAATTATTTTTAATTCCATTAATATGACAAAGAAAAGAAAGTAGCGTTCATGCGTACGTACAACCTACCATCTCCATGAACGGTGCATTTCATTTATTTTTATCGCAAAATGTTATGTAGTAGTATAAAATGAATATTTACTGGATATATATGATATTTAAATCATTAATACTATTCTGGAGATTATTTACTTATAACTACATGGACAATCATTTTCAAACAAGTTCATTTTTGACTCATGTACCAAACATCGACAAAAATGTCTGATATGAACTCATATTATTAACCAATTATTATAACATTATAATATGTGATATTAACTGAATAATAATTTTTAAAATTGGTCCTTAATCAATTATAAATTGACCAAAGTTTATTATTCAGGAATATAAAGAAACGAACAAGACAAGTCAGACTTGAAGTAAGGGATCCAACCTCCCTCTTTCTTTTTTAAGTACTCTTTTTTATGTCATTTCTTATAAGATCATATTTATTATGTTTGGGGATGTTCTTATATATTCTTCATACTATACTTTTTATGTTCATATTATTAGAGACCCTATTTTATCTCATAAATCCATTTTTGGAAGTTTTAAGTGGCGTCATTAGGCTGCCGAGTTTTCATAAGGGATTTTTCATCTCACTTTTATTCCCGTGACATTTATGCTAAGTTTTCCACTATTTCCTATGAGTGGTGTATTTAATGCCCATTATTATACACTTTGTGTAGTATAATTTCATTTATGGGTATTTACATCTTCATTGTATGACCCTTCTTCCATGGGGTGTACGTTTTGAATGTTACCTAACTCGGTAAGGGGACCTTTCACCCTCCTCTTTTAAAAGAATTATTTTGTTATGTATTTTAATTTACATACTTTTATGTTGAGATATGTTCTTATATATCCCTATTTATGTAAATTTTATGTCCAAGTGATGAGATACCATTTTATCTCTCATCAACTCATTTTCTGAATTTTAATGTGACATCGTTAGGCTGTCAGATTTATGTAAGGGAACTTCTTAACCCACTTTCAATTCTTTGGGTTAAACCTCTACTTCTGGATTTTATTATGCCAAGATTATGTTTGTAATCTCTATGTTGTAATTTCTAGAAACCTTTGTATGGATATACTATTTCTACACATAATCATCTCATTGATAAATTCTTAGGAACTTGTATAGGAAATCATAACTCAATCTCATTTCATTGAGTTAAATATCTATGTCATTGGTTTTGTTTTTCCAAGATTATGTGTGAATGACCTCTGATTATTTCACACTTAATATCCACTTATATTGGGTGTATATATATTTCTCACACATAATTATGTGATATATTTATCCTTAATTTAAGGATACTATCTTTATAATGGATTTCTTCTCAATTTACATTTCCATTGAGACTTCATTGTTGTTATACACCAATTCACTCTTATATGGTGTTTATACTGTCCTTTGGAATATTATATCATGAATAACTTTATTATCATGATATTATAAAGTTCGGATTAAATGTTATTCCGCAAATATTTGTATTCAAGAGTCTCTCATTTTTTTAAAAACTCTTTTACAAAAATATCGTTTTAAATGTTTTAAAGATTCATTATTCTAAATATTTATCTTTAATGTCCATGTTTTCAAAATGATTTTCAGTATTTATTTATATGGACATTAATGTTTTAAAATTATAATTCCATTAAAAGCTTCTAAGTGGTATGGGACACTATGATTCAAAAATCTCTTTTAAATGATTTTTGAAAATGGATTGATTAATTCAATATCTTTGAATTACTTATTGTGATTGAAAATGAACTGTTGTTGTTGAAATGTTTATATTTTTAATATTTTATGTGTAATGATGGTACTTGGACATTTTACGGGTGGTTATGTGATAAACCATATGACGGGTGGTGCCATGAATACTAGGACGGGTGGTTATGTTATAACCTCCAATGCATTGGGTATGAAAGTCGGCCGTATGACTATTCTATTAAGTATGTGTGGAAGTTGACCATATGGTAATTCCATTTAAGTATGTTTATGTCCCAAGTTACCTTTATATGTTATGTGTTATTTATATGTGTTTTATGGTAATATTTTGGTTACAAAAGGGTAAGTAATAGTCTTTTATTCAGTGAAGATTTTTTACTACTTCACTAAGGTGAAAAGTATTACTTTGGTAAAATACTCATGGTTTACTTGTTGTTTTGAAAAACTAACAGTTTTTCATATTTGTGTATCATTTACTGGGATTTTTATTCTCATCCCAAGTTTTTTAAATGTTTTCCACAAGACTTAAAGATGAATAGGGTGAAGGATAGGATCAAGGAAAGGCATTCTATCTAAAACATGGAACTAGACATGTTTCTCTTTAAGAGTTTTTTTTATTTTACGGAAACTTAGTAGAAGTGTCTACTATGTAATCTTTTGAGATGTAATAGTTATGACCTAATTATCTAAAACTCTAAACCTGAAAATATCCTCTATGTGAATTATTCATTTAATTCATGATTATGTAATGTTTAAGGCTGGGGCCTTATAGTTGGTATCAGAGTTAGGTTTAGATAACATTAGAGGTTAGGGTATTCTCTAAGAATAAGTGACATTACCATAATGGTTAGGATTTCAGAAAGGGTCCTAGTTTTAGATAAAGTGAATGAGTAAGTATATCTTAGTGTTTATCTTCCTCATTAGTAAAAGGTGGTTTTGTGGATATACTCACACTGACATTTCTGTTTTTAGTAAATGTGTGGATCTAGCAGGCACCAAAGTGACAATGGGTTTGAAGGAAACTGTGGTGGTTCTCTGATTAAGAGACTGGATGAAATGGGGGATTCAATGAGGGATATCGTGGTTGTTCTAAACCAACTATCAAGGAGTCATGATCAACGACTTGAACCTTGGTGAGTTCTCTAATGCATTATGTACGAGATGACCAACTCGATGTGGAAGTTCAGGTATTAATTATAAAGGTAACCATTCTGGTTTATATGATCCTTACTTTTGAGGTAATTATGGGTTACTATATGTTATGATGGAATATGAACGACATGAGATAAACTTGAGGTTAAATTATGTTATGGTTATTTTTGAAGATTTTATCGTTTTGTGGGGAATGTTATAAGAATTATATAGTTTTGGAAAAAGGACAACACGCAGACCGTGTGACAACCCATCGCGTCGGACAAAGCTGTGGGAATCGAACCCACAACCAAAGTGCCACTGGTATTTATCGCCTACCATTGGACTACGTGAAGTCCCTAGTTAGTTTGACTAATTATTTATAGTTAGATGATTCTATGAATCAAGAATAAGTTTATTTTGGGTTATCTATGGAAATTATTATCCTATCATGGAGAATATGTGTTTAGGCTAATTACTGTTCAATATGAGACTTTAAGAGTAACTGTGTTATTAGGAGATAAATGTAAAGATTTACTTTGGAAGAAAATGTGATTAAATCCTTCAAAGATTTGGGTTTAAATCTTAGTTTGGATTACTTTGATGAATTTTATGGATAATTGTTTATTTAATGGCCTTTGTTGAACTTTGGGTATTGTTGGACAAATTTTGGAGATTAGGAGTAGTTTTTCTTTTTGTAAAAAAATATCCTTTTTGGGTATTATATAACCTTGTACTAAACCTTTTGGTTTGGTTTTGGTTGATATCTAAAGACATGGGAAATATATAGTTCTTTTTTGTGGATTAGGTGATTCTCAAGAAGTTGATTATAGTACTCTTAATGAGAACAAGCCTTCCTAAATACTCGTCTTTTGGAGAAAATATGAGTTTGATTAAGGAATCTAGTAAAAGTTGAAAGTCTATGTGACAAGTAAGTATGTTTCATTATGATTTAGTTAAGCTTAAAAATAAATTCCTCAATTAAGAGTAACTTAAAACAAAAATGTTGTCTGTTAACTATTCCTATTGGGGAATCGAATACCGTTTAACCCATCACAAGCTTGTCAGTTTCTTATGGTAAACATTCTCCTAGAAATGTTTACTATCACTCTCCCTCAGAACATGACCCTTTGTTTTTTCCTCTATATCCATATTTTTATACTTGGAATCCTAGTATGGCTTAACTCGGGTGACCTTTGTACTTCTCTCCCATTATTTTTAAGTGATAGTTTTACTGACTCTTGTTCTGATGTGGGACATTCAATGGAGTTTCCAAGCCCTATTTTGAAATTGCGAGGACACAATTCCCAAAAGGGGGGAATGATGTAACATCCCAGGTAAATAAATAATATTAAATTCTAATGTTTATCCCTATTTGTGAATAAAATGTTAAAATTAATTTAAAGGGAACTCTATGCTCTATGGCTTACCCAATACCCAATAATGAGTTCCTTTGAAATCTTATGTTGCACTCTAATAATAAAATAATTTTATTTTAAATGGTAGTTAACACCTAGCCGTTGTAATGACGGGAATGCACAAAACTAACTAAAAAATTATTATATATGTTTTTACTTTTTACAATAAATGTTAGAGGATTAAAAATGTGAATGAATCCAATTTTAAGCGTAAACATTCTAATATTTTTTAAAAGGTCGATTAACCGCCTTTTGATGGAAAACATCTTTTAAATCCAATTTTTGAAAATTTAATGTGTTATATTTGACAAAATAAAATTCTTCTTTAGAATCGAGTAATCAAAATTTACTTTGTAAATTTTTGGTATTTTTCCAATAAAGTTCATTTTTTAATGAATAATGAAAAATGTTGAATTTTAATTCAAAACATATTTTTAATCTAATTTATTTATATGATTATATTATCTTTTATATTGGTTTTAAAGTGAAATTAGAATATATTTTTACCTTTTAATCCAATAGTGGTCATTGGAATTAAATTCACTTTGAAATTGGACTTAAACTAGTGTCAATCTTTTGATATATATTGTTTCATAAAAACACGCTATTTGTTCTGACAGCGGGAATTAATTTTTAAATTTATTAATGTAACTTATATGTATTGAATTTGGTAAAATAGACATCATTTTTGAATTTGGAATATCAAATATAGCTTAGGGTGAATTTTTGGTAATTTTCTAAAAAACTTCAATTTTTGATGAATAGTGAAACCACTAAGTGGTGGTTAAAGAAACCGATTTTTCGTTTATATGAAACTTTACCACTTCTGTGATTTGATTTTCAAAAATCTTACATACATGGTTGTCATTAGGAAGTAAAATGTGGTTCAATGTGATTAAAATATTTTTTGGTGAATAGTAACTTTTAAGTTTTATTAATCGCGATTAAAGGTGATTAGTGTGATTTAAGGTAAAAATGATATTATAATAAAATGAAAAAATCTTGACACTTGTTCTAACCCTATTGGATAAGTCTTGGCCGACCAAGACAACCCATGGGTCTATTTTTGGGACCCCATGGAGCCACTTCGGTATGATAATGACTTTAATGGCTTTTTTTTAAAGTAAAAGTAAAAATGACACAAACATGTATTGTTTTACTAAAACAATTTTTACATGGGGTTATACAAGTCATATTTTTGACTATAAATAGTCAGTGAAAAGATAAAAATATTTCTACATCATAGAATTTTTATTATAATTTTTAGACATTAAATAAAATAAATTATTTATGACATCATGATGACGCAACGATTACCTCATTAATTAACGATTTAAATAAAATAAAAAGATAATGTAAAATCTAAGACCTAAACATGTCAAAAACCTTTTTGATGGGTGGATTTAGAACCCTTATCACCTTATCCTCGAAATATATCAATGTGGGACCTTTAAAATCCGAAACTCATTTGAAAATAATGTAACCTTTTTTTTAACTTTCCAAGAGTGCCCCTCCTCTCCTCTAATAAAAGGCCCCCACCTCTACCTCCTTACCCACACCTCTCAAGCCTTTGGATCAGACAACCCCTGCCCATTTCATCTATAAAAATTCTTCTATTCATAATTGAAGCCTCACCTTTGGTCAGAATCCTTTCCAAGGAAGCCTTTGAGCTCAAATCAAAAAGAGTTACCCGATTAAAAGGTAATGTATTCCCTTGTGTTCTTTTGTTTTATTTTGCTTCTCCAACCCTCTAAACTCTTTTTATTAATTTATTTTGTAACAAAACCAGTATCTTAAATATACTAGGATGTTTTTATGTGAAGGATTCGAGCTGAACTTACACACACCTTCGTCTAATTGTAAAAGAACATACTGTTTCTATGGATGGCAAATTTTTGACTCACAAAACGATGATTGTTCAATATTCTCTTAACACCTTTCATGGTGGCCATTATGATGTCACTATATTTTTTATATGATATATATGGTATTTATGTTTTCTATATGCTTCTGAATTTTATATTTAGAACATGACTTTATGCTTTTCATGTTGTGCAAATGCGATAATTTCATACGAGGAAGTGTGGACTACCGCCCCCTCAAGTGATGTGACTCGTTCATGCAATACATGGAATGTATAAAGAACGAAATTAATTAACATATATGACCTATATAATATATATTATACTGAAATTATAATATATATATATATATATCTCAATTATTTTTAATTCCATTAATATGACAAAGAAATTAAAGTAGCATTCATGCGTACGTACAACCTACCGTCTCCATGAACGGTGCATTTCATTTCTTTTTATCTCCAAATGTTATGGAGTAGTATAAAATGAATATGTAATGGATATATATGATATTTAAATAATTAATACTATTCTATATATTCTTTACTTATAACTACATGGACAATAATTTTCAAACAAGTTCATTTTTGACTCATGTACCAAACATCGACAAAAACGTCTGATATGAACTCACATTATTACCCAGTTATTATAACATAATAATATGTGATATGAAATGAATAATAATATTTAAAATAAGTCCTTAATAAATTATAAATTTACCAATGTTTATTATTCATGAATATAAAGAAACGTACAAGACAAGTCAGACTTGAGGTAAGGGATCCAACCTCCCTCTTTCTTTTTAAGTACTCTCTTTTATGTCATTTATTTTAAGATCATATTTATTATGTTTGGGGATGTTATTTTATATTCTTCATAATGTGATTTTTATGTTCTTATTATTAGAGACCCTATTTGATCTCATAAATCCATTTTTGGATGTTTTAAGTGGCGTCGGTAGGCTACCGAGTTTTCGTAAGGGATTTTTCTTCTCACATTTATTCCCGTGAAATTTATGCTATGTTTTCCACTATTTACTTTTAGTGGTGTATGTACTTCCCATTATTATACACTTTGTGAAGTATAATTTCATTTATGGGTATTTACATCTTCATTGTATGACCCTTCTTCCATGGGGTGTACTTTTTGAAAGTTACCCAACTCGGTAAGGGGACCTTTCACCCTCCTCTTTTTAAAAGACTTCTTCTGTTATGTCTTTTAATTCACATAATATTATGTTGGGATATGTTCTTATATATCATTATTTATGTAAATTTTATGTCCAAGTGATGAGATACCATTTTCTCCCTCATCAACTCATTTTCTGAATTTTAAAGTGACACCGTTAGGCAGTCAGATTTCTGTAAGGGAACTTCTTAACCCACTTTCAATTCTTTGGGTTAAACCTATACTTCATGATTTTATTATGCCAAGATTATGTAAGGAATATCTATGTTGTAATTTAAACAAAACTACGTGTGGATATACTATTTCTACACATAATCATCTCATTGATAAATTCATACAAACTTGTATGGGAAATCATAACTCAATCTCATTTCATTGAGTTAAATATCTATGTCATTGGTTTTGTTTTTACAAGATTATGTGTGAATGACCTCTGATTTTTTCACACTTAATATCCACTTATATTGGGTGTATTTATATTTCACACACATAATTATGTGATAGATTTATCCTTAATTTAAGGATACCATCTTTATAATTGATTTCATCTCAATTTACATTTCCATTGAGACTTCATTGTTGTTATGAACCAATTCACTCTTATATGGTGTGTATACTATCCTTCAAAATATTATATCATGAATCCCTTTATTCTCTTGATATTATAAAGTTAGTATTAAATGTTATTCTGCAATTATTTGTATTCAAGAGTCTCTCATTTTGTTAAAAACTCTTTATAAAAAATATCATTTTAAATGTTTTAATGATTAATTATTCTAAATCGTTATCTTTAATGTCCATGTTTTCAAAATGGTTTTCAGTATTTATTTATATGGACATCAATGTTTTAAAATTATAATTCCATTAAAAGCTTGAAAGTGGTATGTGACACTTTGATTCAAAAATCTTTTTTAAATGATTTTTGAAAATGGGTTGATTAATTCATTATCTTGGAATTACTTATTTTGATTGAAAATGAAATGTTATTGTTGAAATGTTTATTTTTTCAATATTTTATGTGTAATGATGGTACTTGGAAATTTTACAGGTGGTTACGTGATAAACCATATGACGGGTGGTTCCGTGAATACCAGGATGGGTGGTTACGTTATAACCTCCAATGCAGTGGGTATGGAAGTCGGCCGTATGGCTATTCCTTTAAGTATGTGTGGAAGTTAACTGTATGGTTATTCCATTTAAGTATGTTTATGTTTCAAGTTAACTTTATATGTTATGTGTTCTTTATATGGGTTTTATGGTAATATTTTGGTTACAAAAGGGTAAGTAATGGTCTTTTATTCAGTGAAGAGTTTTTACTACTTCATAATGGTGAAATGTATTACATTGGTAAAGTACTAATGGTTTACTTGTTTTTTTTTTTGAAAAACTAACAGTTTTCCTTCTTTTTGTATCCTTTACTGGGATTTTTATGCTCATCCCAAGTTTTTGAAATGTTTTCCACATGACTTAAAGATGAATAGGGTCAAGGATGGGATCAAGGAAAGACATTCTATATAAAAACATGGAACTAGACATGTTTCTTTTTAAGAGTTTTTATTTTATTTTATGGAAACATAGTAGAAGTGTCTACTATGTAATCTTTTGAGATGTAATAGTTATGACCTAATTCTCTAAAACTCTAAACCTGAAAAGATCCTCTATGTGAATTATTCATTTAATTCATGATTTAGTAAAGTTTTAGTCTGGGGCCTTATACCATTACATTTCTTCTCCTCTCCCACTTATTCAAGAAATTAAAACACTGTCCGTGATGTGTCGATTTACCGACATTATGAATGATGTGATTTGAATTTCATTTAATTTCTTAAAGATTAATCATGAAAACATTTTTATGGTTCAAACAGATTATAATTTATTTATTATATATTATAGAAGGTTCTAGAATCATTTTATACACTTTTTATTAATTTATAAAACAAATGAGTTCATTATGATCGAAGAATTTCAAAAATGACCTAAACAAATATCAATAATGATTTAACTTATAAATCATCATCATGAAAGAATTAAAAATGGTAAAAGGTATAATTTATGGTTATGAAAATATGTAAATACCACTCCATTACAATTTAGGAGTTTCACTTCCAATCAACAAGAATATCCATCATGAACCGATCATGGAAATCATGTAAAGAACACATCCACAAAAATGGAAGGAACAAAATACTAGTAATTAATTGGTTAAAGGAGGTTATTAAATGATCATATAAGAAGTTATAAACATGATTGTTTTGTAAAATACTAATAACACACTTTTAACCCTTATACTGAAGTTTTAATCAATTTTAAATTAATACAAACCCGAGGTAAGGGAATTCTTAACCCGATTTCTATTCATTGGGTTAACCTTCTACATGATTTATGTGGTATTAGAATTATTGGTGTGATGTGTTTTATTTATATTTTGTTTAATTATGTGTATTTATAGTGTATATACATATTCCATCCACCTTATTAAGTCTCACTTCAATTATATGATGTTTATAAGGGACTTTTCTTTTAAAAACCTCTTTTTAAATTCTATTTTACTAAATTCAAATGAAATTTTTTATGAAATTATTCAAGTTTTAGGATTTTGTTCTGGTTATTGGGAATTATTTATGATGAATGTTTGGACCTATATCTCCCTCCAATGCATTGGGTATGCGTAAGTTGGAGGTCGGATTTATGTTTACTCCAAGTGTAACTGTGATGGTTACTCAAATTGTAAGGAATCTACGAGGGTTATAAATTATAAGATAGCCAAGAGGGTTACAAGATTATGTAAGTAATGCCCCAAGATACCTCTATTTTTCTATTTATGTTCTTATGTTTTGTGGGAATCTTGTGGAAATATCATTTTTCACAAAGTAAGTATATATGGGTGACAATTATGTCTTTTGAAAATGATTTCACATGTTACAAGTATTTATGGACTAATGTGTTGTTTAATTATTTTTATAACCCTTACTAAGATATTTCTTCTCATCCCAGGTTTTTAAATGATTTTCACCGATTATAAGGACGTGTAATACAAAGAAGGAAGCCAAGATAAATGTTTGAAGAACTATCAAATAAATCATGTTTTATTTTTAAAGTTTTATATTTTGGAAGAAATGAATACTATTTTTTATTGTATCCACTCTATATTTAATGTGTAACGTTATGATTATAATATGTCCCAATATGTAAATCTCTAAACATAAAAAGATCCTCAATTTTAAAGGAAGTTATTTCTTGAATAAATTCAAGATTATGTAACATAATAAGTTTGGTTCATTACTGTTGGTATCCGAGAATGGTTTAGATAAATTTAAGGGTTAGGATGATGGTAATATATTATCATAAATGTTATTTTAATATATGGTTAATTTTAAATTCTATAGCATTTAAATATTACCATGTTTATTTGAATAAGATATGTTTGTTCAGAATGTTTGTCCTTAAAAGAAACATGGAAGTTGAACGGGAGAGGCACTAAAAAATGATATCTTTCGAAATCTATATCTCAGAATGGTTGGTATTGGATCCAAGAATTTTTTGACAGTAATGGATCATCTAACTCAGGTAATAAATGGTGGTGGCATCCATTCATGAGAATAACCATAGGTATCACTATGGAACATGATAATAGTGGAACATTTTATGAGACAACACCCTCATACTTTAAATGGATCTTCTGACCTAGTAGTCATAAAAAGAATGGATTAAATACCCTGAAAAGATATTTGATGTTAAGGGATGTTTAGATAATCAAAATGTAGGTCTTTCCATTTATCGTTTTGAAGGTGAAGTTGATCAGTGGTTTTCAATGGTAAAGAATATAAGGGATAAAGAAGATATTGATACCTTAGAGTGGGATCAATTTAAAAGTTGATTCCTTGAAAAATATTTTCCTAAGGTGGTGTTACTTAGGATGGAGAAGAAATTCATTGAATTGAAGAAAAAGGAAGACGATTCAGTAGCTATTTGTGAAGTTAACTTCACCTAAATGGAAGGGTATGCTTCAAATCTTATTCTAGATCTTGATAGAAAAATCAACTACTTTTACTCAAGACTAAATCCAAGGTATCGAAGGGCGTTAACCTCCCAAGAATTCAAAAGTTATGAGAAACTTGTACGATGTGCTGAGAGGGTAGAGTTGGATTTTTCTGATAATCACATGCATTTTGGAAGCAAGGAGATGAAGAGGTCTAGATGGAAAGTGATGGGTAAGAATCAACCAAAGAAATATGATGGTAAGAAAATCCAATTTCCAGCTTATGAAAACTGTGGAAAGAAGTACCTTGGGGAATGTCCTACCGAAACTGGGAAGTGTTTTTCAAGAGGTAAGTTTAGGCATATGGCCCGAGATTGTAATGAAAATAATTCTAAGACTTATCCTGATAAGGAAAATGTAAAGTGTTTTAAATGTGGTGAGATGGTTTATTATGAAAATACCTTCCAAAAGAGAGATCTAAATGATCTAAAGAATCCATACTATAAGTAGAATGGTGTAGTGAGATCCTTTACGACTACATTAGAAAATTATGAGCTATCCAATGAAGTTGTATTAGGTACCTTATTTATTTACTCATATTTGGATAATGTTTTGTTCGATATACGGTCTAAAAATTCTTTCATTTCTAAGATGGTTTCTGGAAAATTGAAAATATCCCCTCAAAAAATGAGATCAGAACTTACAGGTTAAACACCAAGGGGAAATATTATAGTAAAAAATAATTATGAAAATTATTTCTATTTTGGTTTGTGGAAAGACTTTACCTATAAACCTTGTTGTTTTTACTTTAGATGAGTTTTATGTTATTTGGGGAATGGATTGGCTTTCTGTTTATCATGCTAATATTGACTATAGAGATAAAGAAGATTTTTTTCAAAAATTGTTTTAGTTTTTATACAATAATGAACCCATACAATTGATAACAGATTAAGAAGCTGAGAAACTATTAAAATATGGAAAATGAATGTTATATTTATCATATTGTTGAAAATAAGGGAACTGTTCAGATTAATGATGTGTTAGGGGTAAATGAATACCTTGATGTTTTTCCCGACGAGTTACATAGTGTCATACCTGATCGGGAAGTCAAATTTACACTTAGTTACTGACACACATCCAATTTTAAAACCCCCATATCATATGGATCAAATATAACTTCTTGAATTAAAAAATCAGTTTCAGGATTTTCATGACAAAGCCTTCATTTTTCCTAGCACTTCACCATGGGGTGTTTTTGTTTTGTTCGTTAAAAAGAAATATGGTTACATGAGACTTTTAATTGATTATAGAGCATTGAATAACATCACTCTTAAAAACAAGTACACTTTTCCTCGTATTGATGACTTTTTTTATCAGCTCTAAGGAGCTCAATAATTTTCCAAGATTGACTTGAGATCTGGATACCATCAGCAGAAGGTGAAAAAGGATGACATCCTAAAAAAATATTTTTGTTCTAGATATGGGAATTATGAATTTGTTATTATGTCGTTTGGGTTAACTAATGAACCTAGTGTATTCATGAATCTTAGGAATAGAATATTTAATGAGTTATGGGATAAGTTTGTGGTAGTGTTTATTGAAAAAAATCTAGTATTTTATAAAATTAAAGAGAATCATAAAAAACATCTAAGGGGTTTTTTACAAACCTTAAAAAAAAGAAACTATTTGGAAAATTCAGAATGTTTGATTTTTGGTAACAACAGATTTCTTTTCTTGGGAACATTGTAAATAAGGATGGAATAACAGTTGATCATGCCAAAATAAAAGTGGTTGATGAATGGCCAAGACCTAAAAATGTTACAGATATTCATAGTTTTCTTGGATTAGAAGGCTATTACTGATGGGTTGTTATGAAATTTGCATAGTTATCTAGACCGATAACTAAGTAAAAACGCAAAGGGGTTAAATTTATTTGAAAAGAAGAATGTAATGTTTATTTTCAAGAACTAAAGAATAGATTGGTGAATTCTCTAGTTTTGGCCCTACCTTCTCGAAATGGTGAGTTTTTTATTTATAATGATTCTTCTTTGAAAGAAATTGGTTGTGTTTTGAGGCAGAATGATCAGGTAATTTCTTATGCTTCAAGACAACTAAAACCCAACGAGTTAAATTATCCCACACATGACTTGGAATTGGAAGCTGTGGTTTCTTCTTTGAAAATTGAGAGGCATCATTTATATGGATCCAAATGTCAGATTTAAACAGACCATAAAATTCTAATGTATATATTCACTCAGAAGGAATTAAACATGAGGTAGAGAAGATGGATTGAACTGATAAAGGATTATGATTACACGATCAATTACCATCCAGGAAAAGTAAACAAAGTGATGAATTCCTTTAGTCGAAAACATCATGCATCATTAACCATATTACATTTGGAACATGATCCCTTGATTAATTATTTGATGAATTTTGGATTAGAAGTTGTTGGTGTAAGAAATATCTACATTTGTTTCAAGTTTCAGTGGAGTCATCATTGTCTACCAGAATGAAGCAGGTGAAAAAGTAAGACCGTGAGCTACAAAAAAAGAGAGAATTGATTAAAATGGGTATGTTTCCAGAATTTAACCTTGATAAATATTGTGTGTTAAGATTTGGAAAATTGTTGTGTGTGCCTTGTGATTCTTTGTTGAAGAAAGATTTGTTGTGTGAAGCTCATAGTTCTCCATTTTCTGTTAATCTTGGAATAACTAATATGTACAGAGACCTTTAGGAGTATTACTGGTGGGATGGAATGAAAAGGGATATCACTAATTTTATCATGAAATGTTTGACATGTCAATAGGTTAAAGTAGAGCGCCAGTTACCAAAGGGGATTCTTCATCCTTTTCCAATTCCATAGTGGAAATAAGAGAATGTATCCATGGACTTTGTGGTGGGACTACCTAAGACTTATCAAGGTAATAAAACGATTTGGGTTATTGTTGATCAGATGACTAAACCTAAACATTTTCTTTCTATTTGAGATACAATGTAGTTGGATTAGATTTCTTGACTATGCCTCAAAGTGATTTTCAGGTTACATGGAGTTCCTCTTTCTATTGTATCTGATCGGGATCCCAGGTTCACTTCTAACTTTTTGAAGTGGCTTTAGAATTCATTGGGAACAAAATTAAATTTTAGTACAAATTTTCATCCTCAATAATATTGGAAGATAGAACGAATGATTCATACTTTGGAGGATATAATTTAAGCTTGTTCAATGGAATACTCGGGATGTTGGGATCAACATGTTTCTTTAGTATAATTTTCTTATAATAAAAATTTTCACTCCAGTATACAGATGTAACTTTTTGAGGCATTGTATGGGAAGTGGTATCAAAATCTATAATTTTGGGATGAAGTCGTTGAAAGAACGTTGATGGGGCTAGAATTAGTAGAGGAAGTGGTTGAGAAATTGAAGATGATACAGTAGCACATTAGGGAAACTAAGAGCAGGTCGAAAAGTTATGAAGATAACAGAAGGAAAGACTTATATTTCGAGGTAGGTGAACATGTTTTTCTTAAAGTATCTCCTTGGAAAAGTGTGATAAATTTTGGTAAGAATGTAAATCCATGTCTATGGTTCATCAGTTCTTTTGAAATCCTGGAGAATGTTGGACCAGTTGTATATCGAGTAGCTTTGCCTCCGAGTTTGTCTCAGGTACCCAATTGTTTTCATGTTTCGATGTTGAGGAAGTATGTGCCATATTCAAATCATGTTTTGAGCCCAGAAGTAGTTTAGTTGGAAGAGAACCTTTCTTATGAAGAGAAACCAGTTCATATTATTGATCAAAGGGAAAAACTATTGAAAAATAAGGTAATCCACCAGGTAAAAGTTTTGTGTAGAAACCACATGGTTGGATAAGCAACATGAGATTCTAAAAATGCTATAAGGTAAAGATACCCTCACTTGTTTAATAAGTAAATAAAATTACGGGGACACAATTTTTAGAAGGTGGGGATAATGTAACACCCCAATTTTTTTTAAAAATAAATTGAAATGCATGATACATTGTTTTGAGTAGGTAAGTATAACTAGCCTTTAAACATAATTTTTCCAATTCCATTTTTTGAATTTCAAAAAATAGTCATCTATAATCCTGTTTAGGAAGTTATTTGGAGTCTAATGGAACAAAATTAATTTTTGGTGAATAGTAACATACCCTTATGAATAGTAATATAAATAGTAATATGACCCTAATGAATAGTAAATTTTATTATTATTATATTTTCTTACGGCTTTAAGATAATGACATCTTGGTTAATTTTTCAATGTGATATAAAAGCAGTTATAGTTTTAAAATTGTAAATTTTGAATAAAGCATGATTTTATTAAACAATTAAATTAATAATATTTATAAAATTATTTTCTAAAAATGATGTTCATTTTTTAATTCTAAACTTCGATAAATGGTTAGGGTGATTTTTTGGGAATTTTATGAAATTCTAGAATTTTTGATGAATAGTAAAATAGGATAAAATATGATAAATGCTAAATATTTGATTTACTACATCATAGGTGATGAAAGGATAATTTGATACCAAATGGTTCAAACTAAAATCCAAAAATTACTATTTTGGGTCACATGATTTAAGAATATTCATAGTCTTGAACAAAAATATTATAATAATGATTAAAATAATGAAAAATACCCCCTCTCCACCTCTATGAATACCACCCGCATTCCCCTCTTCCTCCCAAAACTCTCAAGCCTTTATACTTACCTAAGTTCAACCCAATAATCCTCCCAAGGATCTTCCCCACGTAATAAAGCTAATGGTCTCACCAAAAGGCTAAAACCAAAGGCCTTAAGAAGGATCTCAAGGAGAAGAGATCAAGAGGTAAACATCCTCTTTTGTTTTCTTTCTTTTCTTTCATTTTATGTTATTATTTTTAATTTCCTTTGGATTATGTTGGGATATGTCATTCCATATCCACATTACTTCCCATATTATTTAAGAATTATAATATACCCATTTTCTCTCATCAAAATATTTAATGAAATTTTAAGCGATGTCGTTAGGCTGCCCAATTTTCGTAAGGGATTTCTCAACTTTTTTTCGAGATTCCTTTATTTTCATATTATTTCCTCACCTCCCCTTATCGAAGAGGATTTAATGATCCAATTTCTTATATATTCTTTATTTTATCAAGTTTATGGAATAATCACATGTTGATCAGAGTGGATACACAAGAGGGCGGTGAATTGAGTTCCAATTAAAAATTTCTGTTAAAAATATTTCTCTTGAAATCCCCCTATTTAAAAACAAAGTTAAACTGTACTGAATTTATACAGATTGTAAATGTTAAATCAGTTTCTCAAAGATTGATTAGGTCTCAGTTAATTTAATCTGAAGATTAAATTAGCTTTTGAAGCTAACTTTCTAGTTTACAATTAGTATAAACACTTGCTAATTTAACTATCAAAGTAACTCTAAAACAAATTATGTTTCAAAGTAGTTAGCAGAGGAATATGAAATATATTGTATACTTATTTCTTAAACTAAAATGCACAACATATGTAACCAAGAGGTTTAGTCTCAATCCGAGACTTACTCCTCTCAAAAAATTTATATAAATTGATCCACACCCCGGATCAGGGTAATCAACAGTAAAAAGACTGTCTAGGTTCAAAGACCTCTACCACAGTTCTACATGGGAAAACAAAAAATAGCTCATAGCTGTCCAGGTCTTACTCAACCTCTACCACTATCCTAAGTGGGATAAAAGGGAGTTATAGAGTTTGGATGAGTATTTAAGAATCCTCTAGCTTAGCTCAGGAGATCGTGTGTGTAAAATAAACAGGGTACACACAATTCTAAAAATGTAAATAAAAGAATCACTAAAGTAAGCATGAATGATTTTAGAAAATATTTAGTGATTGGCATTGAAGATCTGGACTCGTTTGATTGTTCAGAAAAGCTTCTGATTCCTTCTATAGTTTTTTTCTGAAAAATAGAGTGTCGTTTTCTTCCATGGTTTTCAGGTTCAGCTTATCAGCCTGAGTGCATGGAGTTTTTGTTGTAGTTCTTCACTCAAGATGCATCTTGTGTTCTCCTCTAGAAATGAATTGCTTAATGTATGTCGAGTGTTCTTGGAGTATGGATGTAGTCTTTCTATATGCACCACTTCTCAGCTCTTTCTTTACTCTTCAAGCGCCTTCTTAGTTTCTTTCCTATGATCTTCTTGTATTCACATACTTCATGCTAGATCTTTATCTTCCCTTTTATATCTTTCATCTCCGGCAAAAAAGAATGATTACCTTTTTCATGGGTACTAGGTACGGTTCTCTGAAATACCAACAGATATCATTAAATAACATTAACTTCATTAAAAACGTCAAATGTAACCGTTAGCTTAATAATTAAATAATATTAAGAGTATAGAGTTTGACTGGTTGGTCAATCATTAGTAGACTTCTGTTAGTATATGTGTATGGTGGACATTGTGTAGCAGTGACCTTCTATTGGTAGCTCTTTGAACTTGTTAGGTAGCTCCTAATATCAGTAGCTCTTACTCTATGTATTAGTAACTTTTGGTATCAGTGGCTTTATATACCGGTGACTTCATTCTATCGGTAGCTCTTGATCTATCGGTAGCTCTACTTTGTATCGATAGCTTCATTCTGTATCGGTGACTCTGTATATCGGTAGCTCGCTTAGTTCCGGTGATTATGTGTATCGGTAGACTTATGCATATCGGTAGATCCATTCTGTACTATCAGAAGAATTGTTCTATTGGCAGCTATCTGTATCGGTGACCTTGTTCTATGCTTACCGGTGGACTTGTATATATCGGTAGCTCTGCGTATCAGTGACCTTAGCTTATCGGTGACTCTGTCTATCGGTAGACTAAGTCTATTGGTAGACTAAGTACCCATATCTCTATATCAGTAGCTATACGCAGATCAGTGATTAACACTTATCTGTTTTATGCAAAACATATCCGATTGGGTCATAATTACTTCAAAACTTATATAAACAAAGATAAACATTGAATAACATATTTCAAGGATTATTTTAATATTATTATCAGATAGAATGTCATAGATTGAGTGAATTAGAATATAGATAAACATTAATTGGGATTATCAATGTATGTGAAAGCATAATTGGGATTATCAAAATAGGTAAGTTCAACATCACCATTACAGTTTTTCTCCTCTCACACTTATTCAAGATATTAAAACACCGTCCATGATGTGTCAATTTACCAGCACCATGGATGATGTGATTTCAATTTCATTTAATTTATTCAATACTGGTCATGCAACTATTTTTATTTTTGAACCAAATTATAATGTATGAATTATATCTTATATAAGGTTCTTGAATCATTTTATACATATGTTATTAATTTATAAAACAAATGAGTTTATTACAATCGAATAATCGCCAAAATTCCCTAAGCAAATATCAATAATGATTTAACTTATGAATCATCCTCATGTTAGAATTCAAAATGATAAAAGTTATAATTTATGTTTCTATAAATTTTTAAATATCACTATATTCCAATTCTGATGTTTCACTTCTAATTGATAAGAATATCCATCATGAACTGATTATGGAAATCTTGTAAAGAACGCACCCAAAAACAATGAAAGGAACAAAATACTAATAATTAAAGGGTGAAAGGAGGTTAAGAAATGATAATATAATATGATATAAAAAATAAAATGTTTCTATAAATTACTAATAACACTATTTTAACCCTTATATAATGGTTTTAGTGAATTTCAAAGTAAGACAAACCTGATGTAAGGGAATTCTTAACCCGATTTCCATTCATTGGGTTAACCGTATAATTCATTATTTATGTGGTATTAGAATTGTTTGTGTGATTAGTTTTGTTTATATTATTTTTAATTATGTGTATTTGAAGTGTATATACATATTCCATCCACTCTATTAAGTATCACTTCAATTATATGATATTTATAAGGGAATTTTCTTTTGAAAGCCTATTTTGAAATGCTGTTTTACTAAATTCAGAAGCAATATTTTTATACAATTATTCATGTTGTATGATTGTGTTCTAGTTCATGGGAATTATTTATGATTAAGGGTGGGACCTATATCTCCTTCCAATTAATTGGGTATGTATATGTTGGAGGTTTACTATATGGTTACTCCAAGTGTAACTGTGATGGTTACACAAATTGTAAGATAGCCGTGAGAGTTACAAATTATTATTTTTCCGAGAGGGTTACAAGATTTTGTAAGCAATTCCCCAAGATACCTCTATGTTTCTATTTATGTTCTTATGTTTCATGGGAATATTGTGGAAATATCATTTTTCACAAAGTAGGTATATATTGGTGACAAGTATGACTTTTGAAAATGATTTCATATCTTACAAGTATTCATAGACTAATGCGTTCTTTCCTTTTTTATACCCATTATTGATCTCTCTATGATCATCCCATGTTTTTAAATGATTTTCATAGGTATAAGGATTTTTAATAGAAATAAGGGATCCAAGATAAATGTTTTAATAAATATCAAAGAAATCATGTTTTATTAGAAAACTTTTATATTTTGGAAGAAATGAATACTGTTTTTTATGGTATCCACTCTGTATTTAATGTGTAATGTTATGAATATATTGTGTCACAATCTATAAAGTTGTAAACTTGAAAGTATTATCATTTATTAATGAAGTGTTTTCTTTACTAAATTCAAGATTATGTAATGTAATAAGTACGAGTCCTTATAATAATCAAATAGTAAGTGAAAAGCATCCTTTAATTTTGGATTGCCTTATAAATTAGATTACTCCACTTATTTCTTGAGTGATTCTATCTCCGCCTCCAATTTATGCATCATCTTATCCATTTATTCAAGCTTATAATTAAGATCTCTATTGATATTATTTATTCTAATCATCCAATAATTCAATTTCCAGGATAGATTATGCATTATGTAATATTTCTCTCTTAATTTTAAATTCATCTGAGCAACATAGTCTTTAAAGCACCGATTCTTTTGTTATAGAATTTGATTCTAATATACCAATTATGACTGGTGTGTAAAAATATTATCATTTATAGATTAAGAATTATTAATTTATTCATAGTTTATAGTCTTTACCTGTTATCAATTTTGATTTTTTTTAATTTTGTGGTCATCACTCACAATACTTCATCTTGAGGTTCATTACTCTCTCTTAGATCTGTAGCCACATCATGAAGTCTTTATTTTAAAATTTTCAGCTTATTGAATTCAATTTCATACACATGGATTCATATATATTTATATTTATTTTATTCTTCAAATTTATGATGCAATTACTTTGTTTTATACAAAACATCCAATTTTTTATTTCGTAGAATTTCTTCATCATCAGTTGTTCTAGTATCACTTGGAATATCATGTTCTTCACTATATGATTTATCACAATTATTCTTCTATTCACTTATTATTTCCTTCAAATGAATCACACACTTTATATATACACCTACACACTAAGGAATAATACTTTATATCTACTTCTTCTTTGAATTTCTTCTCTTTTGTCATGGAACACTGAGATAAGAAAAATATGAAAGTCTAATTTCAACAATAAATTGAACCAATTCAAAGAAAAAAATATGATAAAATAAACCAACACTCAGATACCATTTTTTTGGTCCAAAAGGGTCCTAGATACCCTGAGGGGGGGAGTTAGAGTATGGATATTTTTTCCAAATTGTTTCCCACCCTATTGGATCTTGACCTCTTTATTATGAGGGTCAGTTTAATTTCTCTTAAGTTTTTATGCTAATCTTATTCTTTCCTTCTTTATCTGATGATGATGCATTTAAAGTAAAACAAGAAATCAATCATAAGGACACACATATTTTACTTGGTTCACCCTCACTGGAATGCATCCAAGGTGTATATAACTATAGTATGTTGATGTACCAAATCCACTAACGCTCACTGCTAAAATTTGGTTCAGTATAGATCACTTCTATGCTCAGTATCACTGCCTTTACAAGGTTTAGGTTTAGATCATTACTTTTCCAAGGTCCACTCCATGATTCTGTTTCTCTGTCTCATTACTAGTGGAAAGGATAACCTTCTTCTTCTTCCTTTTCTCACTTCTCTTAAAAGGGATTCACACACAGTTTATGGACATGTAGGTCCCTTCATTAAACATAATGAATATTTATATTGTTTTAGATAGAATCTCTGTTGAATTTCTACTATCATCTAATTGATGAATGAAAATTTACCGCAGTTCTAATGGGAAATCACTTCTCAACACTTTCTTGATGCTCACTACCTTCATGAAGCTCACACAAACTTTGGGTAACTTCTAAAAGGTCATATCTTTAATAAATATCAACTAGAATTCATTAATAAACCCTATTTTTCAAAGATCACACACTTTCATGAATCTCACTTAGCCTTTGTGAAGATCAAAAATTTCAGTTGGATTTTTATAGCCTTTATGAACTTCCTTTATTCACAAAATATTTCATAATAACACCCTTCACGAACCAGCTTCATGAATCCGGAGCTGTAGAGTTTTCATTAAGTCTCACTTCCCTTCTAAAGGGGTATAGTCCTATTTATAATAATTTAATTTGATTCTAGAATATTCTATCCACATCATCAGCATTTCACTATTCTCCCTAATTTTGTTAGTGATTGTCCTTGTCTTCGTGGATCACTATGTGAATTTACCATTCGTGAAGATTCTCATTGTCATAGTGACTACCATCAATATTTTATGCATTTTTTAGGCTCCACTCATGATGATCCATAACTTCATGAAACCTCCTTCATGAAATAAAATCTTCAGAAAATTCGTACCTTTAACATATTTTTATAAATAATTAATGGAAATCCATTTTTTATGTTATCCATCCTCCAAATTTTGTACCCCAAAAATTTATTAAACATTGGGAAATGACATAAACATTTGTATAAAAGTTTACATACTAATTATAGGGCATCAATTATGTTTTATTTTATATTTTTCAACATACCATGTCCACAATATCTATGGAACTACACAAAATACCTTGGAATCCCACTTTGTCAACAAATACAATCAACCTAAAAAAACTGTAATGTTACCTTGAGGAATTTTCTCCTAAAAAGGTTTGTGGAAGAATTATCCAAAATCATATCCCATTTAACCACCTTTACATAGAAAGGGTAACCATTTTCTTGGTTTGATTAGTGTTAGAGGTACTTTGAGGAGTGAAGGCTCAGGTTGACGAGTGCTCAAGTGTTGAGATTTATAGAAAAAGATGTGGAGTTTTTAGTGTATTGTGATGCCTACAAAGCTAGGATCAGTTGTGTATTGATGTAGTGGTAGGCAGTTATTGTGTATAAGATGAGGCATTTGAGACCTCAGGAGAAGAACTGCATGGCTCATGTAATAGATCTAGAAGAGGTTTTCATTGACTTGAGGACGTGGAGGCACTTCCTTTTAAGGGATCACTTTATGGTTTACTCAAACCACCATAGTCACTGGTATGTCTTCACCGAGAGAGACCTAAACCTAAGAAAATGAAACTGGTAAGAGTTCTTGAAGGACTATGACTTTAAGATATTTTACAATATTGGAATGGTAAATGTTTTATCATATTAACTTAGCAAGAATTCCAAGGATCACTTAGTACATGAATCTTCAGAGTAGTTAACTTCCCTACAACTGACCCTAGTAGAGTAGTAGGGTATAGTTAATTTTTGTATTCTATGGTGTTGAATCCTTAAATTCTAGAGATTTGAGAGTGTACTGACAGGGAGACATTGGCTGCGAGGTCTTAAGTGACTAGATATCCATAGGAGACTCATCAGATGAATATTCAGAAGGAGGGAATCATGTCATATTTTTCTAGGGGAGGACAATGGTTCTAGTCACGTTGCATGAGGTAGTGATGTGGGAATTCTACAATTCTCCCTTAGTTTTACATATTAATGTTTGAAGTTTTTATAGGGACATTCAATGGTAGTTTTTGTGGTCTGACATGAGATGAAGAGTAGTTGAGTTTGTCTCTTAGTGTGTGACCTGTTTGTAGGTGATGACTAAACACCATGTTCTGGAAGGTTTGTTGTAGCCCATTGAGATCCCAGAGTATAAGTGGGATGAAATATTGTTAGGTCCACAAGGCTTAATACCCTGAGAAAGGGGGTGAATCGGGGTATGACTTATTTTAAAATTAACACCCGTTCTGATCTTGTTTCACTGTTAAGAAAAACACTCTTCTCTCTCTTTCCTGTTGTAAAATGTAAATAGAAATTAAAGCATGCATAGGAAACAAATATTTTTTACTTGGTTCACCCTCACTGGGCTACGCAAAGGAGAATACGCTGACAAGTTGCTGGTCGTACCAAATTTCACTAAATTTCACTAGCCATGGATACAAGGTTCAGGTATAGTCACTCTATCCCAGGATCACTACCTTTATAAGATTTAGGGTCAGCTCACTGCTTTCCCAAGGGTCACTCCCTGTTTCTCTCTCTCTGGCTCACTGCCGGTGGAGAGGATCACTTTCTTCCTCTTCCTTTTCTCACTTATCTGGAAAGGATCCACTCACAGTTTATAGACCTGTAAGTCTCTTAATTTGCATGAAAGAATTCATATTCCTCTGTATGTAGATGCTATGTTGAAGTACCACTTTCACCCATATATGAATATCTCTTTGAAACGAAGGTATCCGGCAGACTTCCAGCTTCCACGTAGCCCGAAAATCAATGCAGGAAATAAACCTTACTTGGCGCGCAAGTCAATCTCGGTGTGCAAGTATCGGTGCACAAGTCACAACAGGCGCGCAAGTCTTCCTAAACTACTTGCGTGACTCAAGCTTCTTCAACTCAAAACCTGTGCGACTCACTTCCTTCCTCACCTAAACCACCTTAGGCGCGCAACACACCCTTGGTGCGCAACTTCCTACTCTGGTGCGCAAGTCCCACTTGCACGACACACCACCACTTGTGCAACTTCCACACCTGCATGACGGGAGCTCTGAATCTTCAAATTATTGAACTCTGTTCAAGAATGAAGAGGGGTGGTCCAGTATTTATAGGCATTTGGTCACCCCTACACGACGGTGCACAACTCTCTTCTCGGCGCGCAAGTCTCGCCGCACAGGTCTCTTCTCCTGCAAGTCACTTGCACGTACTAATTCCAAACTTGCGCGAACCTCTTTCCTTTGCTATATTTTGATCTTATGATACTGAAAAACCATAGGCACGCAAGTTACCAAGACTTCTTGTACACGACACGCAAGTCCCTTTTCAAAAAACAACTTTTCTTCATTTGTCAATTTTCAGGCCTAAAAATTTGGCAAACACTGGAAAACGGTGCCACCTTGTATTTGTTCTTTTGGTACTGCATCTGGATCATCCATTCCTTTCTCGAAGTTCATGATTCAAACATTGATCGTTGACCACAACTCTTGAACTCGACATTTCATCATGAAATCCTCTTTGTCAAAAAAATTTTATGTCATGGTTTTTATTGTCAACAATCACAGCACGGTTGTCCACTTTTTCAACAGACACAATCACGTCAAAAATGCTTTAATGATGTCTTGAGGGATTTTTTCCCAACAATCTCCCCCTTTGGGTTTGTTGAAAAATCTTCCATAAAAGGATACATCGTTGATTCTTCAGCCACCCTTCACCTTTTGAGATTCCTATAGCGATCAATGATTTACTCAACACATACTCTAAGCCCACATGAGCAATGATCGGTGTGAGAAAAAAGAGTAAATGAATAGTTCATCAATGAATCACTTCATCTCTGACATCCACTGTTGACACAAAAATGATACAAATTTTTACCAAACAGATACTAATTGTTGGAAATCTTCTTACCACATCCCAACATCTCTCTTTTGCTGTTATCACTATCATCAGCTGTCGTGATATCTATTCATTGATCGATCACTTACAGCATCATCAAATTTTATACTCTCACAACTTCAACACCTCTTTAGTCCCATTTCTTGTGTTGTCCAAGCTAAGCTCTGGCTAAGAACGTTCAACTTGCTTCAACACCCCCTATTTGGCTACTCCACCTGTCAGCTTCTCCCCTTATCTGTCAATATTTCTTAAATAGCCACTTTGTCTTCCCCTTGAATAATCACTATTTTCTCCCCCTTTGTCAACAAACCCAAAGGTTACACCTTTGAAGTCTGTAACAGAGTAGAGAACACACATCAACACATTAGGTAAAACAAATCATACCTCGGGGAGAGGGGGGTAGGGGGAATTCCACATCCACACTATTTCAAGTGTGGAGAGTCGACTGAACTGCCAGAGCCAGTTGATGCCTCTCAAAAGCTTCCTTGGGTAAGGCCTTTGTTAGAATGTCTGCAACCTGTAGCTCTATAGGCACATACTCCAACTTCACGATTCCCTGCTCAACCTTCTCCTTGATAAAATGATACTTTATCTCAATGTGCTTTGTCAGTGAGTGATGAACAAGATTTATTTTTGAGATTTATATCACTTGAGTTATCACATTTGATTCCGATCAGAGACTTCACTTCCACTCCCATATATTCAAGCTACTGCTTCATCCACAATAACTGTGTGCATGCTTGAGTGGCCATAATATAATCAGCTTCCGCAGTGCTCAATGAAATGAAATATTTGTTCTTGCTAAGCTATGAAATACACAATCCACCAAGATAGAATGCACCACCTGACGTTGATTTTATATCATCCGCTGAACCGGCCCAGTCTACATCAGTATATCCCAATAACTCTGTCTGAGATTTGTTAGTATATGTCATGCTGAAGTCCATTGTGCCCTTGATATACTTAAGTATTCTTTTTACTAAAATCATGTGTCTTTCCTTGGGATCAATCTGATATCTCGCAGCTTGGAATGCGGCTAAAATAATGTCAGGCCTTGTTGCGGTCAAGTATAGAAATCTTCCAATAATTTTCCTATATTCTATGATATTAACTGCCTTGCCATCTGCTTCTTTTGATAATTTCTTCCGAGTAGCAACCAGAGTCTTCATATCCTTGGAATAATCCATTACAAACCTTTTTAGAACCTCCTTGGAATATTTTTATTGAGAAATGAAAGTTCCATTACTTCCTTGTGTCACTTGTAAACCAAGAAAAAATGTTAGCTCTCCAATCATTGACATTTCAAACTAATTTTTCATGAATTCAGAGAACTGTCTGCACTGAGCTTAATTTGATCCACCAAATATTATGTCATCAATATAATCCAACACTATAATCCTTTGATTACTATCGTTTCTGAAATAAAGATTGTAATCAACTCCCCAATGCTGAAAACCAAGCTTCTTCAAGTACTGATCAAGCATTGAGTAACATGCTCTTGGTGCTTGTTTCAGCCCATACAATGTATTGTTTAGCCTACAAACTTTTTTTTCATCCTCATGAATGATAAAACCATCTAGCTGCTCAACGTACACCTCTTCTTCTAGAACCCCATTCAAGAATGCAGATTTGACATCCATCTGGAACACTTTGAACTTTCTTTGCACTGCTATGGAATAAATAATATGATTGTCTCCAGCCTTGCAACCGGTGAAAATGTATCATCTACATCTATTCCCTCTATCTGGGAGTATCCTTTGCACATGAGTCGTGCTTTGTTCCGAATCACAGTTCAATCTTCATTCATCTTGTTGCGATAGACCCATTTAGTCCCGATGACATTCTTGTCTGCTGGCCTCGAAAAAATCTCCCATGTCTGGTTCTTCTCAATTTGATCAAGTTCAACATTCATAGCATGGAACCAGTTTTCATCTTCAGCTGCATCAGAAAAACATTTTGGCTCCCCCTGAGATAAAAATGATGTTTTCTGTAATGACTTCATTCTTCGAGTCTGAACTAGAGCTGTCTGACCACCAATGATATTCTGCCTATCAATTTAATCTCAACTCTTTGGCTTCCTTGCAGACACAGACATGACACTTTCTTGTTCATCATCATTATCTTCTTCTGAGTCAGCCTCTGCCACTTTTACTCCCCCTATGTCTCTTACCTCTTTATCACTTTCATCCAAAAACTGTTCACTAGGTCGTTGAGCATTCTGTTCATTTTCGACTATAGTGACATCATTGATCTCAACAATTTTTCCCAGCCTTTTGTTGAAGCATTTATATACTTTACTTTTCCCTGAGTATCCAAGGAATATCCTCTCATCTCCTTGTGCCTCATACTTCCTGTGATTTTATTTTTTGAGAATTAAACACTTACTTCCAAAGATTCAAAAGTATTTCAATGTTGGATTCTTTCCTTACCATAGTTCATACAGAGACTTCCCTTACTCCGGACAAAACAGAGACCTGTTCGAAACCTAAACCAATGTCAAAAATGCTTCCTTCCAAAATTTCTCTAGCATGTCTTTATCAATAAGCATCGTTCTAGCCATGTTGTTGATGATCTGATTTCTCCTTTCAACCACTCCATTATATTGGGGAGTTCTCACTGATGAAACCTGATGCCTTATTCTGTATTTCTAGAGATAGTCTTTGTAACGCCCCGACCCCAGCTACCCAGAGTCAGTGCATTACTTCGTAACATTGGCATGATCACAAGAAAGATCAAATCTCGAAAGACCGATTGGTTTAGTAGCCTTGGAAACACTAGATATATTCATAAGTTTTACATTACATCATAAAATGAAAAACTACTACAACAAAATAATGTCTCAATAGACCACACTATTATCCCCTCATAAAATCCCTGCAGGTCATTCATAATTTACTTCTTCACTTCCTGGGAAAAATAAAACATAGAAAATGGGTGAGCTCAAATGCCCAGTAAGGATAACAATATAGCGGAAACATTCATAAATAAGAATAAACATTTAAGGCAATGTATAACTAAAACAAAAGCCTTTTAAATATGAACTTTCAACATGGTATGGCATAAATAAAATGAAATAATGCCATTTACTTATTCACATGGATATTCTACTAATCGAATAATCACATGCAAAAATCAATAACCACTTTCATAATGTTGGAATGCATAATGCCAGACTATCATAACCACATAGCCAAGGCCTCGTGCCAAGAATACAAATAAGATTTTGTCAAGGCCTTGTGCCAAGACACTAGTTTGTCTCATGAGACCTACCGATGCATCGAGGAGCTATAGCGGGCTCCACCCGTCACTTATTAAGTCCAATGCATTCCCATATGAAAAGGTTTAAACATAACATAAACATTCGTATTAAAACTAGCATACGAAATGTCAATAATTTCACCATAAACTTTGAATGGTATAAAAATAGAACATCCACAGTCAAACATATCACAAAACCTTTAATACAATATAGAAGTTTTGTATCATAATAAATCAACTTCAAATAATCTTAAAATTCATCAAAGGATGTTGACATAGATGAAATCAAAATTCTTTTTAAAGAAATATCTCCTTTTATTTTGAAATCATTTAAGATCCATATAAAATAAAACATTTTCTTTGAAAATATTCTTATAAGCTTGTAAGGGAAGCTTTGAAGATTTTATAATGGCGGAAAATAGCCGCACCCGCCGTATAAGTTAAAAAAAACATTCTTACCTTAATTCTGTCGAAAAGGTTAAAAAGGACCTTTTTTTGAAAACGACCGAAAGATTCCTTTATAAACCACTTATAAAAGTCAAAAAGGGTATAAATGACTTTAACTCATATTCTAGTAAATAGTAAAAATGTTTTGAAATGTATTTTTAAGAAACATGGATGTGGATGATAAGGAGATCCCAGTAGATTATTACGTATAAACAACCTCGGATAATGAAGAGATTGTGAAATAACCCTTAACTTGTACTTTTCCTTGGTTGGGGTAGGTTAACCTCCTGTATAATGGTGAAATAATTGTTATTAAATTATAAAAGAATCATATACATTAATATGATATCATATATGATCTTTTAATATTGATTTGATAATAATATCTTAGTATTATCGCCGTTTCGTGTGTTAACTTACACATTTTCTTTTATATGTTTTGTTACATAAGTCATGTTTGTTGTATCTTATTCATATCCAGAATGATATCAAGTCCTTAAACATCATTTTTAAATCATTAAATGATAATTATACTTGAATGGATACGATGGAGAATGAATCTCATCGCGTTCGTGGAGACGGTAGTCCGTACGTACGCACGAACGCTACTTCCATTTAATTTTTATTTTAAAAGAATTGAATCCAAATGATACATAGTTATATTACTATTCCAGTATAATATAATATTTTATATATGTTACTTAAGTTCATTAACACCATCCTTTATACGTTCCATGTGTGGTATGAACGAGTCATATCATTTTAAGGGGGCGGTAGTCCGCACTTCCTCAAATGAAATTATCGTATTTATATACAACATGAAACGAATAATGGTATGAAATAAAATGGAATTACAGAAGCTTATATATAAAATATATATCATTAATATCATATTTAATTACAGTGCCATCATAATGGCCACCATGAGAGGTGGTAAGATGTATTTGAACAATCATCGTTTCGTGAGGCGTTAGTTTGCCATCCACAGAAACATTATGTTCATCATCCATTAGATGGAGTTGTGTGTATGTGTAGTTTTAATCCTTGTTATAACAACATCCTAGTATATTGAGGATACTGGTGTTGTTACAAAAGAAAGGAAATAAAAAGATTTTGGGGGTTGGAGAAGCAAAATAAATGAAAATACTTTAAGAGAAATTGTTACCTTTAATTTAGGTAACTCACTTTGGTTGGAACCAAAGGACTTCTTGAAATGCTTTCTGCCTAAGGGGAAGCTTTAAGGAGGATGAGATGGATGTGGGGAGCTTAGTTGGGCAGAGTTTGGACGAGCCAAGTGGCTTGAGAGGTGTGAGGAAATGATAAGGAGGAGTGCCCTTTTATAAGAGGGGTGAGGGGCACCTTTGGAAAAGCTAGAAATATTAATTTATAATAAATTAATATTCGGTTTCCAAAGGCTCCAAAGTTGACTATTCAAAGGATGAGGTGGGGATAGGTCGAAAACAACTCATCCAATAGAATTTAGACAGCTTTGGGCACTTATATTAACCTTATCTTTAAGTATTAACTCTAAGTTAATTAGTTTCACTTTTACAATGTCTCTTTGTATTTTTATATAATATGGTTACTAAACTTACTATATACATCCAAGCGACCCCCAAGTGGTCCATTAATGATTAACCTATCATAATATAAGTCTCTTGGCCGAACCTTAGATTTTTAGGAATTTAATATCAATTAATAATATAATATTTGTTTTAAGAACTCTTTTATGTCAATTTTGACACTATTCAATAGTTGATTTTTGTGAAACTCATAACAGATTTATTACTTCGAACAAAGTCAATTAAATCAATCCCAATATATCATATTATCCTAGAAAATTAGTTTAATTCATTAAAAGTTTCATATTATATTTATTTGGGTATTTGTAATATCAATTATTTTAATTTTTCACTATTATAGTAATTACTACATCATCATTATGTCATAAATTAAATAAATTATTTAATGTCTAAAAATTATAAATAAAATATCATTATGTAGGAAATCTTTTTAGCTTTCTAATGAATATTTATAATAGAAAATCCAACATGTATAACCCTATGTAAAAATTGTTCTTCTAAAAGATGTAAGCTTATGCCATTTTTATTTTTATTTTAACTTTATTAATATAATGTGTCCCTACCACATACAAGTGGCTCCAAGGGGTCCCCAAATTGACCCAAGGATGCCCATGGTCGGGTATGTGTCCACCAATAAGGTTAGGACACGTTTTAGGGTAATTTTGTATTATTATAATATTATGTTTTAACCCTTATTTACCGGATTTACCATTTAACCATGGTAAATAAAATATTTACCGCAGTAATTATTCAAAATGTCTAAAAATAAAAGTTACCTATTTACACAATTTGAACATCCTGATTCCAAATATGGAATCCATTTTTCTAAATTCAAAACACAGAAGTGGCAGAAATTAATTTAAAATTAATTCCCGCTGTCAAAACAAAAAGCGTGTTTTTAAGAGATAATAACTATAAAAAGATTGACACTTGTTTATGTTCGGTTTAATTGTAAAATTATGCCCAATGACCAACATTATATTAAATGGTAAAAATATATTCTAAATATACTTTAAAACCACTCAAATTCACAATTTATCACTATTAATTATTTTGATTAAAAAAGTTGTTTTTAATTAAAATTTAGAAATTTTCACTATTCATCAAAATATGAAAGTTATCCGAAATGTACCAAAATTTCACCCTAGGCTAATTTCGATATTCCGAATCCAAAAATGAAGTCCATTTTAAAATATAAAATATATATGATTTCAAAAAGTAGGTATTACTATTCACAACGGCTAGTTTAATTAGTTGTGGTGTGTGTTAGAACTCGAGGTTGCGTACAACACACGCTATCGCATTATTCGAAGGGAAACGTACCGTAGAAGCTTGGGGTGTTACATTCTCCCCTCCTTCAAATAATTGCGTCCTCCCAATTTCTAGGGTATTACTGTATAAAAAGACTCGGGTGGTTCTTCATCATAAGTTCCTCAGGTTCCCACGTTGCCTCTTCCATCTTATGATTTCTCCACAAAACTTTTACCAGACGCGTCGTCCGGTTTCTCAGTACTTGTTCTATTGTATCAAGAATCCTGACGGGCTCTTCGCAATAAGACAGATCGGGTTCCAGTTCTAATTCCTCATAGGTGAGTACATGCGTTGGGTCAGGCATGTATTTTCTCAACAGAGATACGTGGAACACATCGTGAACTTTGGAGAGACTTGGCGGCATTGCCAATCGGTAAGCCACAGCCCCAATTCGTTCTAAAATTTCTAAAGGTCCGATGTACCTGGGACTCAATTTACCTTTCTTACCAAAATGTATGACTCCCTTCCACGGAGATACCTTTAGGAAAACATGATCACCGACTTGAAATTCCAAATCCTTCCTTCGAATATCAGCATAGCTCTTCTGCCTACTTTGAGCTGCTTTGATGTGATTTTGGATTACCATCACCTTTTCCACCGTTTCCTCCACCAGTTCTGGGCCTACAAGTTTTCTTTCATCAACGTCATCCCAACAGGTTGGTGTACGACATCTCTTTCCGTATAATGCTTCATATGGTGCCATCTGAATACTCGAATGGAAGCTATTGTTATAGGAAAATTCTACCAGTGGTAAATATTGATCCCACATACCCTGAAAGTCAAGTGAGCAAGATCTCAACATATCTTCTAAGGTTTGAATAGTCCGTTCTGACTGTCCATCTGTCTGAGGGTGGTATGCAGTGCTCAAATGAAGTTCAGTATCCAGGGATTTCTGAAGACTTTTCCAGAATCTTGAAGTAAAATGGGGATCACGATCAGAAACAATCGATAGGGGTACTCAATGAAGTCTCACAACTTCATTAATATATAGTCTTGCTAGACGTTCCAGGGGTAGATCTTCTCTTATAGAAAGAAAATGTGCTGACTTGGTAAGACGATCAACAATAACCCATATTGCATCGTTCCTTCTAGGAGTCTTTGGTAGCCCCATGACAAAGTCCATCGTAATATTGTCCCATTTCCACTCCGGTATGGGAAGAGGTTGCATGACTCCTCCAGGATGTTGCCTTCCAGCTTTTACTTGTTGACAAACCATACATCTTGACACAAAATCAGCAATCTCCCTCTTCATGTTGTCCCACCAAAAATGTTCCTTCAAATCTCTATACATTTTGGTGCTCCCAGGGTGTATAGAGAAATTGGAACTATGAGCGTCATCCAGCAATTCCCTTTTTAGATCAGGTATATTGGGAACACAAAGTCTCTTCCCGAATTTCAAAATTCCATCTTCATACACAAAGTCTCTCAATTTCCCATCATTCACAGCTTTAATCTTCTTCTGAAATTCTTCATCATCGGTCTGAGAACTCTTAATCCTTTCTAGTAAAGATGGTTTGGCAACCATTTGAAAAAGCATTGATGTTTCACCTTCCCTGGTTATTCCCATGTCCATCTTCACTAGATCCATGAAAATTGGGTCCCTTTCAATTCTCATCATGTTCAGAACTCCATGGTCTTTTCTGCTCAAAGCATCTTCTAATTTGTTTGCTTTCCCCGGGTGGTAGTGTATCGTGCAATCATAATCCTTGAGTAATTCAAGCCATCTCCTTTGCCTCATGTTGAGTTCTTTTTGTGAGAAAATATACTTCAAACTCTTGTGATCAGTATAAATCTCACATTTTTCACCATAGAGGTAGTGCCTCCATATCTTCAAAGCAAAGATCACAGCTGCTAACTCAAGATCATGAGTAGGATAGTTTTGTGCAAGAATTTTCAACTGTCGTGATGCATAGGCAATAACTCTATCATTCTGCATAAGGACACAACCAAGTCCTTTCTTTGATGCATCACTATAAATAACGAACCCATCATTCCCCGATGGTAGAGTCAATATAGGAGCATTGACTAATATTCTCTTCAGTTCTTCGAAACATTCCTCACACTCTTTTTTCCAAACAAATTTAACCCCTTTACGTGTGAGCTTCATTAATGGGTTAGCCAATCGGGCAAAATTCTGGACGAAACGTCGATAATAACCTGCCAAGCCAATAAAACTACGTACCTCAGTTATACTCGTAGGTGTTGGCCATTCTTGGATTGCCTTGGTCTTAGAAGGATCAACAGAGATTCCATCTTTTGAGACAATATGGCCAAGAAAAGAAATCTCCTGAAGCCAGAATTCACACTTGCTAAACTTTCCATATAATTCATGCCTCCTCAGAGTCTTCAAGATAATGCGCAAGTGATTTTCATGATCTTCGTAGGTTTTGGAGTATACCAAGATATCATCAATAAATACCACCACAAATTCATCGAGATACTCCTTGAAAACTCTATTCATTAGATCCATGAATACAGAGGGTGCATTAGTCAATCCAAACGGCATTACAGTAAACTCGTAATGCCCGTACCTGGTTCGAAATGCTGTTTTCGGAATGTCTTCCTTCTTCACACACAACTGATGGTATCCAGATCGAAGGTCAATCTTTGAAAAGTATTGAGCTCCATGCAGTTGGTCAAATAAATCATCAATACGAGGTAGGGGATACTTGTTCTTTATCGTTATAGCATTGATCTCCCTGTAGTCGATACATAACCTCATAGATCCATCTTTCTTTTTAACAAAAAGAACAGGGGCTCCCCATGGAGAAACACTAGGGCGAATAAATCCCTTATTACTCAATTCCTCTAGTTGTTTCTTTAGTTCGACTAACTCTACAGTGGCCATTCTATAAGGGGTCTTCGATATAGGCCTTGATCCAGGAATCAAATCAATGGAAAACTCAACTTCTCGTTCTGGAGGATGTCCAGGTAAATCTTCCGGAAATACATCTACAAATTCTTTCACAACAGGTACATCCTCTATTTGAACATTCCTTTCCTCACCGACAGTTATTTCATTCTCTTCCTCCCCAATAATTGAATTAAGTTGAGCTACTGGGGGTGGATCTAAATAAGAATTAGGTGGTGACGATTCTGCTCTAAAAATAAGGTGCTCCTTATCATTATCATCAAGAATCGTAACCTCTTTCTTCTTACAATAAATCTTCGCATCATAGTCCGAAAGCCAGTCCATACCGAGGATTATATCAAACTCAATCATAGGTATGACGATGAGGTTAGCAGATAAAGAAAATTTATGTGCTCTAATGGGGACTGATTCACAAAACTTCGTTGCAACGATACTTCCCTTAGGAGTTTTAACTGACAACTCCCTTATTAAATAAAATTGGAAATATCTAATTTTCTTAGCAAACTGGGAAGATATGAAACAATGCGATGATCCAGAATCAAATAATGCATTTTCTAAACTTGAGGAAACCATTAAATTACCTGCCACCACGTCTTTCGGAGCTTCTACCTCAGCAGTAGTGATAGCATAAGCCTGGCCTTGATCCCTTGGCCTTTTCTGAGGTAAGTTCTCCTGACGCTTAGGGCATGCATTCGCATAATGCCCCATTTCCCTGCAATTGTAGCACTGAACATTGGTAGCTTCCTTCTTCCCCTTGCAATCATGAGCTTGGTGGCCTTTTTCACCACACTTGTAACAGACTCCCATTCCCTTCAAGCAAGTACCAGGATGTTTCTTCCCGCATTTACCACAAGATGGATATTCAACCTTTCCCTTCTTCCCCTTATTTCCATTCCCAGATTGATCAGCAGGTCTCTTCTTCTCTTGCTTTTCTTTAAAGTCATAAGACTTAGAGAATTCCTTTTCGGTCTTGATAGCACATGAGACAATGTCTTCGTACGATGAAAAGGATTGTGAGACTAATGCTCGACGGAGAAATGGTTTTAACCCATCAAAGAAACGATCAATCTTACTTCTTGGGTTGCGAATATAATCACCAGGGTACCTCGCTAACCTTGTAAAGTTAGCCTCATACTTTGTGACATTCTCATCCTCCTTTTGTCTCAGACTCAGAAATTGTCTTTCCATATCTGCTCGATGGTCGTGAGGAAAGTATTTTTCTAAAAACAGATCTTTGAACTCCCTCCATTCCATATTTGATACTTCATCATCTTCCTTCGTATTTTTAATCAATGACCACCATTGATCAGCATCTCCAGTGAGGCGGTAAACTGACATGGTAACTTTTTCCCTTTCACTACTCCCCAAAGCCTGAAATATTTTCTCTAGGGAAAATATCCATTGCTCAGCTACTAAGGGATTTGTACTCCCATTGAACGTTGGTGGTTGTTGTCTCATGAATCGATCTAACATTGATCCTCCACGCTGCGGATCAGGGTGCTCCATACGGGTAAGGTTATTATTCATAACCTGAGTAAGTTGTCCCAGTACGGTGATTAGCTGATCAGCACCAGTTGCATCACCAGCCCCACTATAATTATCTTGAGCAGGAGGGCAATCCCTACATGGAGTGCGTGCATTGATACGGTTTCCATTTCATCCACTAGGCGCCATTTCTAAAAAATGGCATAAACTAGATCAGTTTATGAATCGAAATACATAATCTCATACTTATAAAACACTTAACATAAATTGAACTATCTATGGATATATTCCATAATCATAAATATGTTTTCTTTGAGGAAGTATATACTCATAAACCCTTCATAATGATTTGTAAAGAAAGTGAGAGTTATCCTAAGCATATCCCCCGGGAGTGTCGTAACCAAGAGTGCAGAAAGGCCCGTTGTCGTGCACCAGTTCCCGTTCGAGTCTAGCTCAAAGCGGTGTTTTCGGGTTTTACCCCTAGGTACATCTGTGCCAGAGCCGCCTCTACCTGCTCGTATCCAGACAGGGATGTATTGCTCAGAAAACTCACAAAGTCTCTACAATACCAAAATTCTAGGAAGTTCTTCTATACTAATCCTCAAAGTTCATCTTAGGTCTACGTGCTCTAATCAGAGTTTATCTAAATCTAGCTTCCAAGGTTTGTACTAAACTTCCTCTCATACCAACTGTAACGCCCCAACCCCAGCTACCCAGAGTCGGTGCATTACTTCGTAACATTGGCATGATCACAAGAAAGATCAAATCTCGAAAGACCGATTGGTTTAGTAGCCTTGGAAACACTAGATATATTCATAAGTTTTACATTACATCATAAAATGAAAAAATACTACAACAAAATAATGTCTCAATAGACCACACTATTATCCCCTCATAAAATCCCTGCAGGTCATTCATAATTTACTTCTTCACTTCCTGGGAAAAATAAAACATAGAAAATGGGTGAGCTCAAATGCCCAGTAAGGATAACAATATAGCGGAAACTTTCATAAATAAGAATAAACATTTAAGGCAATGTATAACTAAAACAAAAGCCTTTTAAATATGAACTTTCAACATGGTATGGCATAAATAAAATGAAATAATGCCATTTACTTATTCACATGGATATTCTACTAATCGAATAATCACATGCAAAAATCAATAACCACTTTCATAATGTTGGAATGCATAATGCCAGACTATCATAACCACATAGCCAAGGCCTCGTGCCAAGACTACAAATAAGATTTTTTCAAGGCCTTGTGCCAAGACACTAGTTTGTCTCATGAGACCTACCGATGCATCGAGGAGCTATAGCGGGCTCCACCCGTCACTTATTAAGTCCAATGCATTCCCATATGAAAAGGTTTAAACATAACATAAACATTCGTATTAAAACTAGCATACGAAATGTCAATAATTTCACCATAAACTATGAATGGTATAAAAATAGAACATCCACAGTCAAACATATCACAAAACCTTCAATACAATATAGAAGTTTTGTATCATAATAAATCAACTTCAAATAATCTTAAAATTCATCAAAGGATGTTGACATAGATGAAATCAAAATTCTTTTTAAAGAAATATCTCCTTTTATTTTGAAATCATTTAAGATCCATATAAAATAAAACATTTTCTTTGAAAATATTCTTATAAGCTTGTAAGGGAAGCTTTGAAGATTTTATAATGGCGGAAAATAGCCGCACCCGCCGTATAAGTTAAAAAAAACATTCTTACCTTAATTCTGTCGAAAAGGTTAAAAAGGACCTTTTTTTGAAAACGACCGAAAGATTCCTTTATAAACCACTTATAAAAGTCAAAAAGGGTATAAATGACTTTAACTCATATTCTAGTAAATAGTAAAAATGTTTTGAAATGTATTTTTAAGAAACATGGATGTGGATGATAAGGAGATCCCAGTAGATTATTACGTATAAACAACCTCGGATAATGAAGAGATTGTGAAATAACCCTTACCTTGTACTTTTCCTTGGTTGGGGTAGGTTAATCTCCTGTATAATGGTGAAATAATTGTTATTAAATTATAAACGAATCATATACATTAATATGATATCATATATGATCTTTTAATATTGATTTGATAATAATATCTTAGTATTATCGCTGTTTCGTGTGTTAACTTACACATTTTCTTTTATATGTTTTGTTACATAAGTCATGTTTGTTGTATCTTATTCATATCCAGAATGATATCAAGTCCTTAAACATCATTTTTAAATCATTAAATGATAATTATACTTGAATGGATACGATGGAGAATGAATCTCATCGCGTTCGTGGAGACGGTAGTCCGTACGTACGCACGAACGCTACTTCCATTTAATTTTTATTTTAAAAGAATCGAATCCAAATGATACATAGTTATATTACTATTCCAGTATAATATAATATTTTATATATGTTACTTAAGTTCATTAACACCATCATTTATACGTTCCATGTGTGGTATGAACGAGTCATATCATTTTAAGGGGGCGGTAGTCCGCACTTCCTCAAATGAAATTATCGTATGTATATACAACATGAAACGAATAATGGTATGAAATAAAATGGAATTACAGAAGATTATATATAAAATATATATCATTAATATCATATTTAATTACAGTGCCATCATAATGGCCACCATGAGAGGTGGTAAGATGTATTTGAACAATCATCGTTTCGTGAGGCGTTAGTTTGCCATCCACAGAAACATTATGTTCATCATCCATTAGATGGAGTTGTGTGTATGTGTAGTTTGAATCCTTATTATAACAACATCCTAGTATATTGAGGATACTGGTGTTGTTACAAAAGAAAGGAAATAAAAATATTTTGGGGGTTGGAGAAGCAAAATAAATGAAAATACTTTAAGAGAAATTGTTACCTTTAATTTAGGTAACTCACTTTGGTTGGAACCAAAGGACTTCTTGAAATGCTTTCTTCCTAAGGGTAAGCTTTAAGGAGGAGGAGATGGATGTGGGGAGCTTAGTTGGGCAGAGTTTGGACGAGCCAAGTGGCTTGAGAGGTGTGAGGAAATGAGAAGGAGGAGTGCCCTTTTATAAGAGGGGTGAGGGGCACCTTTGGAAAAGCTAGAAATATTAATTTATAATAAATTCATATTCGGTTTCCAAAGGCTCCAAAGTTGACTATTCAAAGGATGAGGTGGGGATAGGTCGAAAACAACTCATCCAATAGAATTTAGACAGCTTTGGGTACTTATATTAACCTTATCGTTAAGTATTAACTCTAAGTTAATTAGTTTCACTTTTACAATGTCTCTTTGTATTTTTATATAATATGGTTAATAAACTTACTATATACATCCAAGAGACCCCCAAGTGGTCCATTAATGATTAAACTATCATAATATAAGTCTCTTGGCCGAACCTTATATTTTTAGGAATTTAATATCAATTAATAATATAATATTTGTTTTAAGAACTCTTTTATGTCAATTTTGACACTATTCAATAGTTGATTTTTGTGAAACTCATAACAGATTGATTACTTCGAACAAAGTCAATTAAATCAATCCCAATATATCATATTATCCTATAAAATTAGTTTAATTCATTAAAAGTTTCATATTATATTTATTTGGGTATTTGTAATATCAATTATTTTAATTTTTCACTATTATAGTAATTACTGCATCATCATTATGTCATAAATTAAATAAATTATTTAATGTCTAAAAATTATAAATAAAATATCATTATGTAGGAAATCTTTTTATCTTTCTAATGAATATTTATAATCGAAAATCCAACATGTATAACCCTATGTAAAAATTGTTCTTCTAAAAGATGTAAGCTTATGCCATTTTTATTTTTATTTTAACTTTATTAATATAATGTGTCCCTACCACATACAAGTGGCTCCAAGGGGTCCCCAAATTGACCCAAGGATGCCCATGGTCGGGTATGTGTCCACCAATAAGGTTAGGACACGTTTTAGGGTAATTTTTTATTATTATAATATTATGTTTTAACCCTTATTTACCGGATTTACCATTTAACCATGGTAAATAAAATATTTACCGCAGTAATTATTCAAAATGTCTAAAAATAAAAGTTACCTATTTACACAATTTGAACATCCTGATTCCAAATATGGAATCCATTTTTCTAAAACACAGAAGTGGCAGAAATTAATTTAAAATTAATTCTCGCTGTCAAAACAAAAAGCGTGTTTTTAAGAGATAATAACTATAAAAAGATTGACACTTGTTTATGTTCGGTTTAATTGTAAAATTATGCCCAATGACCAACATTATATTAAATGGTAAAAATATATTCTAAATATACTTTAAAACCACTCAAATTCACAATTTATCACTATTAATTATTTTGATTAAAAAAGTTGTTTTTAATTAAAATTTAGAAATTTTCACTATTCATCAAAATATGAAAGTTATCCGAAATGTACCAAAATTTCACCCTAGGCTAATTTCGATATTCCGAATCCAAAAATGAAGTCCATTTTAAAATATAAAATATATATGATTTCAAAAAGTAGGTATTACTATTCACAACGGCTAGTTTAATTAGTTGTGGTGTGTGTTAGAACTCGAGGTTGCGTACAACACACGCTATCGCATTATTCGAAGGGAAACGTACCGTAGAAGCTTGGGGTGTTACAGTCTTCGACTTGATTATTTGTGAATTATGTACCATTATCAGTATGAAACTTCATAATTTTCTTCCCAAGAATCCTTTCTGATTCACTCCTATACTGCTTGATACAACTAAACACCTCTGTCTTATGGGTAATGACAAATACCCATGCCATTCTACTATAATCATCAATGAAAAAAACATAGTACCTTTTCCCATTTATGGCTCGTGGTGAGATAGGTCCACATACATCAGCATGCACCAATTCAGGAACTCTGGTTGATTTCTGTTCCTTTAGCCTATATGCCTTTCTAATGATCTTCCCTTGTTGACAAGCATCACATGTATGAGTACGATCAGGTGATAGTTTGGGAAGGCCTCTAGCAACATCACATTTTACCAGATCTTCCATGGATGGTTGACATAGGTGACCAAGTCGCTTATGCCACAGCTGATTTTCTTCCTCTTTGGATGAAAGGCACAAATCTTCTTACCCACTTACAAGGTAAATATTTCCCTTTGTCATTTTTCCTTGTTGAAAAACAGCTCCATCTTTTTCTTTCACAACACACATTTTCTTGGTAAATCGAATAGAGTGCCCAGAGTCACATAATTGACTGACACTGAGTAAGTTATGACTAAGCCCCTCTACTACTAAGACATTAGCACATATTATTTATTTTCCCCCAAATATGGCCTTTCCAAAACCAGAAATATTTAGTCCTTCATCATTCCCAAACTTGACAACTCCTTCTTTTTCATATTTTATGTTTGTAATTAGATCCTTGTTCCCTGTCATATGGGATGTGCAACCACTGTCAAGGATCCATATTCATGAATGATCTGAAGCTTTAAGGAAAATTTCCGCAACTACTGCCTTTTATTATTTCTTCTTATTGGTCCAAACTTTTTCCTTCCCACTCAGTATAGATTGAGACTTCTGTTCTTTCTCAGAGTATGATGGACCATCTTCATCTTGTAAAGCCGCAAATCTATTTTGACTTTTTAACTCACCTGTGGGTTTATTGATATGCTGCTTGTGAATGTTTTGATTCTTCTTTGGCTCTTTTCTCTGTATGGTCGAAGTAAAGTACCTAGCCATGTGTCCAAATCCTCCACACCAAAAATAGTGTCCTTCGAAATATGTTCTGGAAAACTGTTCTCTGTTTGGCTACAACCTATGTTCTTGTTCCCTTCTATATCTCTTGGCTTTGGAACAAACATACTATGAATGTCCTATCTTCCCACAACAATAACACCTGATATAGGGTGCATTCCTTCATGTTACTTCAGCACTATGATTTTCCCTTTGGGATCTCTGAATAATCTAATTCTGTTTTGTGCCCAAATCAACCTTCAATTTCGGGATGGGTGCTTGCGGTCTAACATCAATAACCACAGATTTTTGTTTCTTATCAAGCCCTGAATCAACCTTTGCATTTGATCTTTCTTGATGCTTCACTCTTGCTGAACTACGAGCCTCCCCTTTCATCTTCTCTATCTTCTGAATAACCTAATTTTCTGATATCATATTGGGGGTCAAGAGTTTTTCTTGATCCTTTATTTTTTGTCATAGATCAACCACTTCTTCTTCAAGATCATTGATACATCTGAACTGCTCCTTTACTGTGTTTGTTAAATAGTCAATTTCCTCCTTTTGTTCCTCAACTTGAAGCTTATGCTCAATACTATTTTCTGAGCTCTCTGGTGTTAAGAATTTTAGTTTTTCAATTTCATCTAACAACTCAGACTTTTCTTCATCCTGTTGTTTCATATAGAGTTTCGCATCATGAACCACTTTATTTTCTTTCTTCGTTTTGGTTCTCCAAACATCTATGTCCTCAAGAGATTCTTCCAATTCGGCTTCCATATCAACTCTCCCTTCAATTTCTTCTTATTATTCTTCAGTTTCAGCTTCTTCCTTTTTCTGATAACTACAGACAATTTCCACCAAGGCATTTACCCCATGATCTCTACAATTTTCTATCTCCTCAACCTCTTCATCCTCAGACTCATCCGAACTTTCAAATTCTTGTGAAAGAAGATTATTCTTCTTGAAGAAATTTCTCTTGAATTGTTTCTTCCCTTTTACAAATGTTGAAGAATTATTCTTGGGAATTTCTCCTAGATCTTCATCATTTTCTTCTTGAAACATTTTGGGGAATCATACAGCAAGATGACCAACTTTTCCACATCTAAAGCAAGCGAGTGGAAGTTTCCCTTTGAACCTTCCTTTTCCTCTTTGAAGATTTTAGGAAAGGAATGACATAACCTCATCTGTCTCTTCTTCTTCCTGAGAATCTTCAATGGTGATCTTTTTCATGGCCTTAAATGCCATCTATTTGGATTTTCCCTTTTCCACAGCCTTATTGTCATAATTCATCATATCATATGCAACCAAGGTACTGTGCAAGTTGTACAGTGTTAGCTCTTTGGGATCTTTATCTTCTATAATAGAAACATTCGGATTAAACCGAGGTGGAAGCTTTCTCAAGATGCGCTTTACGATCTTTATGTCTTCAATGACTTCACCAAGACCTCACATATCTTCCATAACAATATTTACCCTGTCAAAGAATACATCAACAGACTCATTCAAGTTCATCTTCAGATCTTCATACTTATTCCACAACACTTGAAGCTTTGCCTCTCTGACCTTTGTATCTCCTTCATATATATTCAATAGCTTTTCCCACATGGAATGAGGCGTTTTTCATGACATCACCTTTGTATAGATAGGATTGGATAGGGCTCCCCCTAAGGCATTAATTGCTTTTGCATCTACATCCAACTCTCTCTGTTCAACTTCTGATAATGCGCCACTATTAATATCAGTTTTTATGCCATGCATCGCTGCTATGAATACATCCATTCCCAAAGATCAGAAGTAGTGTTGCATCTGATTCTTCCATAGCTGAAAGTTGTTCCCGTCGAAGATCGGAATCCCATTATGATTGGTCACATCAATGAGAGAAGAACTAATATCAACTTTTCTCTCTAATACCAATTTTTAGGTCCACAAAGATGAATACCCTGAGAGGGGGGGGGGGGGGATGAATCCGGGTATGACTTATTTTAATATTAACACCCGTTCTGATCTTGTTTCACTATTAAAAAAAACACTCTTCTCTCTCTTTCCTGTTGCACAATGTAAATAGAAACTAAAGCATACACAGGACAAAGTAATTTTTACTTGGTTCACCCTCACTGGGCTACGTCCAAGAAGCATACACCAACAAGTTTCCGGTCATACCAAATTCCACTAAACTTCACTAACTGGGGATACAAGGTTTGGGTACAGTCACTCTATCCCAGGCTCACTGCCTTTACAAGATTTAGGGATAGCTCACTGCTTTCCCAAGGGTCACTCCCTGTTTCTCTCTCTCTGGCTCACTGCCGGTGGAGAGGATCACCTTCTTCCTCTTCCTTTTCTCACTGCTCTGGAAAGGATCCACTCACGGTTTATAGACCTGCAGGTCTCTTCATTTTCATGAAAGAATGCATCTTCCTCTGTATGTAGATGCTATGTTGAAGTACAACTTTCACCCATAGATGAATATCTCTTTGCACCGAAGGTATCGGGCAAAATTCCAGCTTCTACGCAGCCCGAAAATCACTTCTGGAAATAAACCTTACTTGGCACACTACTCAATCTCGGCGCGGAAGTATCAGCGCACAAGTCACAACTGGTGCGTAAGTCTTCCTCAACTACTTGTGCGACTCAATCTTCTTCAACTCAAAACCTACGCGACTCACTTCCTTCCTCACTTAAACCACCTCAGGCGCGCAACATACCCTTAGGGTTTTAATGTCAGGGTATCTTAAGTGCTATGGATACCATCATAGTTACATAAGATTAAGGTTGAAAATAAGTTCAAATTCTAAGACACCCCTTCATTGTTTTAAGCCATGATATCTTAAAGTGATTAATGAAATTTAAAGATATTTTTAATAGGTTTAAGTATTTCTAATTATATTTTTTAACATGAAGTATTCATTTAAATTTTGATAAATTTATATTTGAGGGATTGTTAACCATTAGGGTTTTTATGATCTTGGATTTTTTGAGAACAAGTATTTTTGTATACATAACGATAGGATTGAAAAGTGACTAGGTGACTAAGTGATTAATGATTTGTAAAAAAAATATTATCATATTTTTTGGGCTTGAAATATGTAATTTATGAGATAACCTTTAACGTTAAAACACTATTGAATTTTGATGTTGTTGAGGTTATTTGGGATATAGGGTTATGGAATGATTTAGTTTAAACTTTGGGTATTACTATTTAATTTTGAAGATTAATATAACGTAAAATAGTTTAATCATTTTGGGAATTATCTTACTATGTTCTAACCATCTTGGTTTTGGTTAATTATTAAAGATAAGAGAAATATCTTGTTATCCCTTTTATAGCTACGTTGTTCTTAAAATTTTATTTTTGTGATCCATCCATGAAATATTCATCTTAAATACACATCAATAGATAAAAATATGAGATTGTGGTGAAAATAGTTTAAAGGATGAAATTATACTCATCGTGTAAGTAATTTCCGTATTCTCTTAGTCTAGATGTTAAAAAAATTCCCCAAATCTATAAAAATGGTATTGAAACAAATTATTATCCTTGTACGTTTAATTTTTATGAACCAATGGTCATTTAAATAGTAAAATATTTATGGTCTTGAGTCCATTAAATTTTTATTGATCATTTAATTTCGTGTGATTAATGACCTAAATCACTCTATATATATTTATTTATGATTTTCCTCCATTCCCACATTTGTTCTCTTATTTGTGAACCTAGTTATAAACTATTTCAAATGACATTCGCACGACCTTCTATCTCTTATCAAAAGGATGTTTTATTAACCCTTTCTATGATGTAGTTTTTTTTCAAATATTCATACTTTTATTACTGAGATGAATTTCAAATTTTGAGGACACAGTTTATTAAGGGGGGATGCAACACCCCAAGATTTTAAAAGAAGAAAATTATATTTCATAGCATAAAGGACACATAAAATTGAGTTTATCTTGAATTACATGAAATATTGTGTTCATATTTAATTACATGGAACACTTAATTTATCTTACATTACCCGAAACCCCAATATTTTTATGTTTGTCATTATATTCAATACGCAATACTGAACTTAAATGACCCATGATATATATTACTGTTATAAACTAGCCGTTAAATTTGTAGGTATAAATATTAATAAATACATTATGATATATATATATTTATATAAATTTATTATTCAATATAAATTATTGATAATTATTTATTAAATAATCAATCATTTTTTAGTAATATGATTTTATTATTAAAAAAATATTTTTATCAAAAAATGATTTTTATTTCTTTTAATGAAAAAATATTATAATAGTTTTTCAGAAAATTTAGAAACTTTATTTGAATAAATTAAAATATTTATAGGTATCTTAATATCAATATTTACTTTGAGTGAAATTTTTGGGATTTTCAGAAAAAAATTATTTTCCAGTAAATATTGGAAAATACTGATTTTTTCTAAAAAAAATTATTTTCAAGAAATTAATTGATTTAAAATACAGAATATATTTTGAATATGTTTTAATGTAAATTATTTATTATTTATCTATATTAAATCAATATAATTAATTTATAATCAACTTTATATTGGTTTTTAGTATAAGTTTGATTTTATATTTAAAAACAACTTATTCTAAAAATAGTTTTAAATTGCCTAATGATTCTCCATTTTAATTAATTAATATAATAAATTATAAGGAATGTTTTAAATTAAATTTATATATTATATATCATTAAATATTATTTTAGTTTCATGTAATGATTATTATTAGTGATAGGGTTACTAGAGAATCATCTTTTTCTCAAAGAAATACTCTTTTTAAAAACCCATTATCTTGCTGCGTTAGGGGAATTAATTTGAAATAAAATTCTGCCACTTATGTGAGTTGAATTAATACAAATGGTTTAAATATTTTAAATTATAATAATTTATATTATATAAGAAGGTCACCATAATTTCTTACCATAATGATGAATGAAAATAGTTAAAATTAATTACAATGATTAAGGTAAAAATTAGTTTACTTAGTTGTTAAACTTAGAATATAAGGTGTAAAAATGGACAAAAACGTGTCAAAAACCAATTTTACATCCATATTTATACCTTATAAATTATATTATCTAAAAATTACTATTATTTGGTCATGGTGACATGAGAAAAATATTGGTGGAATTTACTATTTCAAATAAATTACATGTGTGCCCCTCACCTCACTTATAAATAGGCGCCACCTCTCCTCCCTTCGTCACACCATAAAAAATATTTGGTTCAGACAATAAATAAATAATAATAATTTATAAAAATCACTCATATAATCATATAATCCTTACTTTCGGTATAAATCATGCCATGGAAGGCCTTTTGTGCAAACTAGAATAAGTTACCCGAAGGAGAAGTAACATTTGTCAATGATAATTTTTGTTTTATTTCATTCACCTCCCTATATAAATTATTATTATGAAATTATGATATAATAAAATCATTATATTAAATATATATAAATGTTTTTATATTAATGGAATTACCTAAAACAACACACACTTCCATCAAATGGGTTATGAAATCATTATTTATGTGTATGGAGGATAACCACCTTGCTAAACGTTGTCTTTCATTTTTTCATTACCACCTATCACAATTGGGTATGATATTGGATATAGAGTTTATATATGATATTTATAAAATAATTATACCTATTTATTCATTATATAATATATAAACTTTTATGATCCCTTCAGTAATGGATATGATAACATCACTCATGTGTACAATAGACTACCGCCTTGTGAAGAGTCATGATTTGTTTTTCACTAACATGTTACATGGAATGTAATAATGGTAAATATGATAAATATATCTGATATAAATGAAATATTTATGATATTAATGAAAAATTTATAATTATTTAAAAATAATATATCATTTTCTTTTTTACCTTTTCACTCATTGAAAAAATTAAAATGTCGTTCGTAGAGTTGTGGACTACCGCCTTCTCAAAGAAATGTGATTCCTTTTTTTCACCGCCACATATGAATAATTCTCTATAAAAGTAGATATAATTAAAAAATATGTTATTTATAATATTATTATCATTATTTAAAGATAAAAAGTTATATAACTTCTTTCCAAAATGATCATTGAAAAATGGAAATGTTGCTTATGAGTACATATGACCTACCGTCTCCATGATTATAACGTTAGATGTTTTTCATAACAATCATTAATGAATAATATGATTTTTATCGTCTCAATTTTATTTATATGAGGTCGATTCCATAATCACAACTTATTTTTATTATGTCGTGCATATAATACCCATAAATGTATTTTCTGTTTCTTATAATTATTTTTTTTAGAATTTATATATCCATTTGGGGATCTATAATTCATAGGGTTTATAGTTTCAATGTTACCAAACTGATAACGGTTCTTGTGACAATTTTTATTTTTTGAGATGTACGTTATTTTATACACCTATTTTTTATGAGGTTTATAAAATTCCCCTTTAAAATGTTATATCCTGAATCTCATTAATTTAATGATATTATAATTTTCTTTGAGTGATATTGTTTAATGAGTATTATGATTCATATTTACAAAATGGGTAAGAGTATATTGTTACAATCACATCATTTATTAGGATTGTGTATGATTATGTCCCCATTGTTGAAATATTATAAAACTTATTAATTTTATCCTCTTTTATTATTTATGATATTTTAAAATAACTATACCATTTTCCCACTCTTGGGTACTTGAAGTGTTAGATAATGAATTTTAAGAAAAATTGACTTCATTTCTCTCTTTGGTCAGAAATCTACTTTCATCGAAAACCATGTTTTCTAAAATTTTATGAAAAATTTTTATAATGTTTTCAAAATTATTTCCTAAAGAAAATTTTACCCATTTTTTTTTAAATTTTTTCAAAGGAATATTTTTATCTATTTCCGAACAAGGAACTTTTATTTTCTTTTTACAGTGAAATACGAATGTTCTCTAGGATGTGTATATAATTACCTTTTGACATGAACATAATTTCTTTAAAGATTCCATTTCAATTTTACAAGGTTATTTTTAAATAATTTTGTATTCATTTTATATAAATTATTTGTTTTTAAAAGTGGTTTTCAATGAAAAGTATTTTCAAAATGTTTTTGGTTTTTAAAAGTGAATTTCAAAATTAATATGATATTTTCCTCAAGAATATTTTAATGATATTTTAATGGTATTTCCATTCATCAACATAAATAAACCTATTTTACTTATTCTCCATTGGGGATATTATTTTATCTTTACATCCTCAATCTTTCTATGGATGTATTATGATTGTTTCAAAGATATTGTTATGAAACATGTTTCTTTACAATGGGTTAATCATTTTTCAAAGTGATTTTTATAGAACTTGTTTTTTTCTATGAGTTAATAAATTTATAAAATGAATAATGATTTTTCCTATGGGTTTTATGATGAATGATCAATGTCCTTTATTCATGTTGTGGTTCCTAGAGAATTATATGATGGGGAAATCCATATATCATCGAGTGATCCTGTTACATCTTATATAACGGGGAGACCCAGATATCACCTGATGACCCTGTTACAGTTTATATGATGGGGGCAGAATAGATAGTGTTGGGCGATACCATTATAGCTTATAATATAGGGTGGAATATATAGTATAGGGTGATCCCATTATAGCTTATTTGATGGGTTAACTGAGATAGTTCTTTCATGCATTGGGTAATGATTATATTGGATTTTGGACATATGTTTATTCCAATTAAAAGGGTTTTAAAATGGTTTTATGAATGTGATGTTCCATGTTACCAATAATGGTTTTAATTACTGGCTATGGGTTCATAATTTTTCTTACAATCAATATTGATATCTCATGTATCATGATTATTGATTCTTATGAATCATTCCTTTTAAATGTTTTTATATTTTATGATTAAGGTATTTATGGGTGTGAGTTTTTATGTGATTCTCTCTTGCACTCTGATTATGTTAACATACCATTATGCACTTATTATTCTAATTGATGATATTCAATTACATATGATTATTTATACCGTTAATAATAATTTGAGACCACCTTTCTTATGTTCCCTTTTCCATAGGTTAAAAAGAATGAGGTTGAATGAATTATGTAAATAATGTATTTCATATGGATGATGTTGATTGCCTAATGTGAAATAAGAAAATTTGTGTATAATAGGAGATGATGTTTATCCTTATGAAATAGTTTTTTACGAATCCAAGAAGACATGAGTAGGTAATAATTATATAAAACCCTAAACATAAATATTCTATGGGTATAAAATTTATTCAACATTTATTTTTGATATTGTATGTTTTGATTGGATAGAATTGGTTTACCTTCTGAAGTATCAAAACTGAAAATGTAATTATTATGAATTCATCACTATATTTGAGAGATCAGGTTATATACTATTATACCAATTAACTTAATTGGATTTTTAATAATATAATATAACTAATACCAATTTTAATACATTTGAAACTAAATTGATCTTTGAAAATTCTTGAAATGAAAATACAATTTTAAATAAAAATTAGTATTTTTCAATATTAAATAAAAATCAATCTATTAAAAAGAATCACAAAATTCCAATCTAATATAATTTTGAAATAATTATTAAAAAAATTAAGTTCATTTTCTAAAAAATATTCTAATAGTTTAAGAAATTAATTATAACATTTTCTTCAAAATGAAATAAAAATAAATTTTTAAGAAAATTCATTTTTGAAGCAAAAAATGTCTTCACTAAAAATTGAGTTCTTATTTCCTTAGAATTAATGAATAATTTTATATTTATAAGGACCATTATAGATATATTTATTTATTAAGTTACTCATATTAATACCCATTAATTCAATGGCTAGGTTTTTGGGGTCACATTTACATAATAATAAATCTATAGTATATAAAAATTCTATTAAATCTAGATGTTATATGTTAAGAAAGTTATTGAGATTATTATTATTTTAAAATAAAATTTTCAAAATGTTACTGAAATCAAACCTTGTTTTTTATTTTTCTTTTAAAAACAATGGAGATTAATTTATTTTAGTTTGTTAGTTGATTTCCAAATGAAAACTATTTTTTTAGTTTTCTATTTTAATTAACCATGATTAAATTCTTACCATTATTCTCTACCTATGTTATACTATGTTTTTTTCATGAATATATTATTATAATCATTTTATTATACCCTTAAATAGTGTTGTATAACCCCTATATAAGTTATTGTTTAATCTAGTTTAATTTTATATAGGGTTTTGTTTACCCTCACATGTTCTTTTTGTACATTGATTAACTCTATGTGAAGTCCCCAATAACCCTTTTGTAGCCGACAACTTGAAGTTTTACCCTTATATGAGCATGAGGTTGAACCTTACATAGTTTGTGTACTACATGATCTACCTTAACACACCACTTATGCTGAGGCTATCACCATTATACGGAGTCTATTACCGTTATGTGGTGACCTCTTAACACATACTTGAAGACAAATTGACCCTTATGAAATTAATTCTTGAACTTTATATAGGAAGAAACCTTATGTAGTTTTAATATAACCTTTATATATTGTATTTTTCCCACATACCCTTATGTAATTTCTTTCAATACCCTTGATGTGGTTTTTTTCTATTTTATTTATTTTTATATTGCTTATTATCAATATGTTAGGGATTTTTTTCTTTGTAAAAATCCATTTAATGCTTTTTTTCTAATCAATAGTAAGTAATATTGAATATTAAGGATATTTATACTCACCATAATCATATCAAGAGAGGATATTTTTGTGAAGTTATTTCATGAGATGTTTGAATTCTATCATTCCAGAGAATGGGAATGGGGAAGAATTCAATCAAATTTAGAGGCATTGTCTACTTCTAGATGCGTTGCTTCCCTCATTATTGAGTACTAATGTTTCCCTGGTGATCTGTTTTGGTGGAGATATGTTTTTGAAAATCATGATGGCCTTTTCTGGCCAATATTTTACACTACTGGAGTATCCTAGAGATCTCAATAATGGTATATAGTTTATAAATCAATATATATTATGAATGTTGTTTTTTATATAGATTATTTAGGTTTATTTTCTTTGAAATTTTCTTCCTAATTGTCTTTTATGCTTATTTTGTACTTTTATAGTATTATTTTGATAATTAATAAAAGGAATTATATGTTGATGTTCTTTCCATAAATTAGGATCAAATTGTTTCAAATGATGTTAAGTCCCGATGTTTTTTTTCTTTTTATCTAATCTTTCTTCTATTATCTTTGTTTCCCACTATCTCATTTTTCATTCCTTCATTTCTTAACTTATTTTTGACTATAATCTTATACATTGTTCATTATCTTAGGAGTTATATTGATAAATACTCTTGTGCATCCCCCTCAACAGAAAGGATTTAGTAATCTATATTATTAGGAATGTATTAGATGTTATAGAGCTATACAAAGAATACTTTAAGACAGCTCTCAATGATGGGAATATTGGCTGTAAGAATTTTTTAATGATTCTCAATTTTGAATTTTTTGGTTTTGTTTTGTATGATTATTTTTATGTTTAGATTTTATGGATATGTTTTATCATGAAACATAGATATATCAAAATCTATTTTCAACATTTAATATGTTTAATAATGAGATTCATGATAGTAAAATTAATAATAATAATAATAGTATATTTTGGACTCTTTTAAAAAATCCTAGTGATGGAGCGATCAAATCTCGATGGTGGTAATTTTTGGATTTATAATAAAGTAACGACATCAAACATTATTTAAGGTACTATAAAAGGTGAGAAACACCTAATAAATCACTAACGATGCAATAGTGATGGATGAGTTATCCTTAGGGGGGTAAGATCTATCCTCCCATCTTGTGGGGGGTGGGTGTTTGTTTCTTTGTGTTATACCCCCTAATAATCAACTTAGATTATTATTATTATTGTTATTATTATTATGCTTACATGTTGCTGTTGAGATGTATTGGGGTTGAGATGAGTTTTGGGGGTATTGTAGGGGTGTGGAAGTTGGCCACACATTTGGGTGGTATAGTGTTTAAGTCTATCCAAGCATGTGATAATTTTCATTATGTTCCCAGTTCTTTAATTGTCGTAAATTATTATTATTTGTGTTTATTTAATTATTTGTGATCTATATTTAATTTTTTCCAGTATCAATAATGGATGGATGTAGACATGGGAAAAGTGGATGTTGACAAAATTGGAATACTCTTGTGATTTTGGTGGAATTCAACACATGTGTTGTGTTGGTTGAAGCTTCAAAATTCTTGAGGAAAACATTGGGTTACTGATGCGGTGTCACAAACTCATGTCATATCAGGTGAGATCTTTAGTGGAATAATGGATGATTGATATGGAAGAAATGGAAAAGGTATAGGGATAATTTTTTATAGTATATACCACGGGGCTAGAATTTTAACGTCCCGAACCTAGTTACATAGAGTCGGTGCATTATTACTTAACATTGGCATGATCATAAGGGATCAAATCACTAAATAATTATCGGTTTAGTAGCCCTAGAAGTACTAGATACATTTATAAGTTTTACATTACATTACAAAATAAAAAACAACAAAAAAATTTAATCCATTGACCACATTAATATCCCTTAGACTACCCCTTAGAATATCTCTACATGTCAGTCATAATATACCTTTTCACATCCTGGAAAACATAAAACAGAGAAAGGGCTGAGCTCAGATGCTCAGTAAGGATAACAATATAGCATAAACTTCAATAAATAAGTATAAACATTTAAGAAAATTTATAAGAGTAAAACATAAGCCTTTTAAACATAAACTTCTGTATAATATGGACAATATAAATCAACTAATTCCATTTACTTATTCACATGGATATTCTTCTAGTCGAATAATCACATGCAATATCAATACCCAATTTCATAATGATGGAATGCATAATGTCAGACTTCATAACCATATAGTCAATGCTTTGTGAAAATACTACAAATAATATTTTGTCAAGGAATTGTTCCAAGACACTATTTTGTCTCATGAGACCTACCGATGCATCAAGGAGCTATAACGGGATCCACCTATCACTTACTAAGTCCAATGCATTCCTCATATGAAAATGTTTAAACATAACAAATACATTCATATTAAAACTAGTATATGAAATGTCAATAATTTATCCATAAACTATGAATTGTGTAAAAATAACACATCCACAGTCAAACATATCACCAAACCTTCAAAACAATATGGATGTTTTGTATCATAATAAATCAACTTCAAATAAGCTTAAAATCCATCAAAGGATGTTGACATAGATGAAATCAAAACCTTTTTAGAGAAATATATCTTTCTATTTTGAAATCATTCAAAAGTAATATAATTATTAAAGAAAAAAATTTATTTTAAAATATTCTTATAATCTTGCATGGGAAGCTTAGATTATGTTATAATGGTGGAATATAGCCGCACCCGCTGTATAAGTTAAAAAACATTCATACCTTAATTTTGTCGAAAAGGACATAAAGCACCAAGTTTGGAAAACAAAAGAGAGTTTCCTTTCAAAAAATATATGGTAAAATAAGGGTATAAATTACTTTAACCAATATTATAGTAAACAGTAATAATGTTTTGAATTACATTTTTAAGAAAAAATGGATGTGAATGGCAAAGAGGTCTCAGTATATACATATTAATAAACTCGGATAAGTAAAGAGATTGTTGAATTTACCCTTAACTTGTACTTTTCCTTAGTCGATGGTATGTTAACCTCTAGTATAATATTTAAATTTTTTTTATTAAATTATACAAGAACCTTATACATAAATATGATATCATAGATGATCCTCTAATATTTCTTTGTTAATAATATTTCAGTAGTATCATCATTTCGGGTGTTAACTGATTCATTTTACATTACATGATTGGTTATGTAAGCATGATTATTATGGATATTATGTATTTGATTCATATAAATAATGAATATATGTTTATAAACATTATTTCTAATCATAAAATGAAAATAATTCTGGAATTATTATGATGGGGAATGAATCTCATCCTGTTCGTGGAGACGGTAATCCGTACGTACACACGAGTGACAATATCATTATATAGATGGTGAAATAGTATGTAATTGAATGGTATATCATATATACATAATAATTAACATGTTATATTTATTATTTACATCATTTATACTCATTATTATACCCATCTAAAGTAATAAAGTGTTTGAATAACAAACTACACCACGACGTGGAGATGGTAAGCTGTATGTACGCACGTATGGTGACTTTGTCCTTTATAGGATGGGTAGAATAACGAATATGGTTGTACCATATTTATAATAACATCAAAATATTTATAATTTAATGGATTTATAATTTTGGTATGAAATCAACAAAGAAAGAGGAAGTGGAAGAAGAAAAGAACATGAAAGAGGGTTGTGAAATTATTACCTCTTCTTCGGGTGTTTCCTTTTGAGTTGATCAAAAGGATTCCATAGGCTGGATTTATGATCAAATTAAGGACACTGGGTTGATTTGATGGAATTTTGGAGGATATTTGTGCATGTTTTGGCTGAGAAAAATGGCTTTAGTGATGGGAAATTAAGGGAATGGGAAGTACCCTTTTATAAGAGAGGTGAGGGTCACCTTAGGAAAAGCTTGAAAGATTATCTTATAATAAACTAATTTTCGGTTTATAATGGCTCTAAAATGATTTTTTTAGAGGATAAAGTATGGATGATTTTAAAAAATCTCAATAAATAGGTTTTAGATAGGTTTAGGTTACCATATTAACCTTATATTTTAGATTTAACTCTTAGTTAAATAGTTTGACATTACCATGTCTCTTTGTATTTTTATATTATATGGTTAATGAAATTAATATAACAAGAAAAGATAACCCCAAGTGGTTCATTATTAATATATATAACCTTATATAAGTCCTCTGGAAGAACCATATATTTTTTAGTAATATTATATCAATTAAGAATATAGTATTTGTTTCAAAAACTCAATTATGTCAATTTTGACACTATTTAGTATTTGGTTTTTGTGAAAATCATAAGAGCATGATTAATTTGAAAAAAAATATTTAATCAACCCTAACATGTCATATTAACCTATAAAATTAGTTTAATTCATCAAAAGTCTCAAATTATACTTATTTGGATATTTATAATATCAATTATTTTAATCTTTCATTAATAAGGTAATTACTGCATTATCACTTAGTTATAAATAAATTAAATTATTTAATTTATAAAAATTATAAATAAAATACCATAATTTAGGAAATAGTTTTAGATTTATAATTAATATTTATAGTCTAATTTATATTTTGTGTAACCCTATATTAAAAATGGTTTAGTTATTAAAATTTGAATTTAACTCTTTTATCTCTTCTTTAAATAAAATAACAATAAATGTCCTAATCTAATCCAAGTGAACCAAAGGGGTTCATATTTTATTTCTAAGGTTGTTTTTGGTTGAATTAAACTTATCCAATATAATTAATACATGTGTTAGGGTAATTATGATATCATTTTTACGCTTATTTACCCTATTTACTTTTAACCGTGCTAAATAAAAGTCAAAAGTTACTTTTCACCAAAAATTATTTTCATCTTATTGAACCAAATTTTACATACTAATATCAACCGTGTCTCTCATATTTTTAAAATACATCTCACAGAAGTGATAACGTTATGTTTTATGCAAATTTTCAAATGCTCCAAGAAGGTGGGTAAAAGACAGTAAAAAGTTCAATAAAATTTTATATTTCTAAACTTATTATAAAATGACTCCAATAAATTAAATTGAAAATAGATAGCTATTATGTATCTATTTTTAAATAAAATAAATTAAAAGAAAACAACTAATTACTTAAAAAATGTTGGTTTTAAACAATAAAATAGTGTTTTTCACTATTCATCAAAAATTGATTGTTTTCAGAAAAATACCAAAAATCCATCCTAAGCTAATTTTGATATTATGAATACAAAAGTGAAATCCATTTTGAAAAATAAAATTTAAAAAATTTCAAAAAGCGGGTATTAATATTCATAACAACTAGTTTGACTGGTCGTGGTGTGTTAAAACTCTATGTTGCATACGACGTAAAGCTACTACATTATTCAAGGAGAAACGTACTGTGGGAGATTGAGGTGTTACATGAATACTAGAATAGAAGATGAATATAGGCTTATTTTATGGTCATGGAATGGGATATGAGGAAGATCCAATATTCCGTGGACAGACTCATAGAAGAAAAAAAGAAAAATCTCAACCTAGAATAGGTTTATAATTTAAGGTCAATGTTTTTTATGGAATATTATTCTCAATGATAATCATTATCTATCAATATTACTCACACACACATGTAGAGATATAACAGAACAATGGAGAATTATTTAGTTTAGTTGGAAGACTGACTCCATGGGGAAGGTAGTGAATCTTTATTCAAACATAGAATAGAACTGATTATATTATTTTCCCATTATTTTCACCCATATTTATAGTATAGGGTGTTGAGAAGAATTAAATATATGATTTAAGTTTGAAATGGTTGATACAAGTTTTAAATCTAGGTTGGAAATTCATTTATAGAGTTGAATATGTTTTTTAATATTGAACATTCTCTACTGTGATGAAAAAATATCACCAATTAATGCTGTTTAGATAGTAATTCTTACTACCTTCCCATTTCCCATAGGAATTTAAAGTGTGAGAGATATTTATCATGTCTAAATAGTGTTGGAACTTGATCCTTGTAACCACCTTCTTTAACATGTTTTTTTGTCCCCTATTTTCATGATCTGTTGAAGTGAGATATAGTTCCCATTTATAATCTCTTGGATTAAATAGAACTATACATCAATATGATTGGTTCAAATTCGATGAAACTAATTATTTTAAAGGTAAATAGAATCATGGATATAAAAAAAGACATTAAAATTATCCAAGATGATGCCTAAGTCTTTGATCAGTCCATGTAACCAGATAACTTCTTTTAAAACTTTTGTTACTACCATATACTCCACCACTATAGTAGAAAGAGCCACTGCAGAGTGTAGAGTAAACCTCCACCTCAATGGTCATCCATCCATAGTGAAAACATAATAGGTTTTGTATCATTTCTTGTATAGGTATCCTATATAATCAGAATCAATATATCTAATAGGAAATTTTCCATCATTTTTATATCTTATAAACTTCAAACCAAAATCTAGAGTACCTTTGATATACCATAGATTCCATCTAATTTCCTTCCAATGAGCATCACCGAGATCATGCAAGTACTGACTGACCATGCTCACTTCATGTGAAATATTAGGTCTCTTATACACCAAAAAATACATCAATGTTCTTATTACACTTTAATATGGAACAAGATCCATATGTTTCCTCGCTTCATTGGTATTTGGAGATAATGATACAGAATGTTTAAAATGTGAGTCCAATATTGTGATGAATCGTTTATATTTTTATTCAATATCAAAATATGAGAGAATATTTTTTAATATTTTATCTCGCTAATATTAATAACACTTTTAGATTTATCTCATCTGATCTCCATCTGAAGAATCTTCCTTGCTTCTTAAAGATCCATCATCTCAAATTCTGCATTCAGATGATCATCCAACCTTTCAATATCCACCTCTCCTTTAAATGAAATATATATATCATCAATATATAAAATAAGGTAGATAAAACAACTATCATGAATTTTCTTAAAATAATCATAATGATAGAACTTACTACGGACATATTTCATATTTAGAAAAAAAAATTCAATCCTTTTATGCCTTTATCTTGTTGATCACTTTTTCCCATACAAAGAATTTTTCAATATAAAAATACAATTCTCACATATTGGTTTACAAAACCCATCAGGATGTTATATATATATATATTATTATATATGATAAAATATTGTCTTAACATCAAGTTGAGATAACTACTGATCAAAATATACTACTAATGCCAACAAAATATTGATGGATTCTTGATTACTAATAGAATAAAACAACTCATTATTGTCTATATAATTATTCCATACACACCCATTAAAAAATTATATCCTTTTACTTTATACTCTCTTGACTAGTTAAAAATTCTTTTTATAAGCACCCATTAAACCCAATTACCTTCTTTTTTATTTGGAGGAGAAACAACGTCCCATGTCTGATTCAGATATAGAAAACTCATTTTATCTTCCATATCTAAATTACATTGGTCTATGTCTATCCAAAACATCTTTATAATTTTATGTAACATTATCTTCTATTATAGAAATATAATAACAAACCATATCATAATACTTGAAAGGCCATCGTATGAATTTTCATGATCTTCCAGTGGGGATACTCTTATGATATTGATTATCCTATTGTAATGAAACGTCTTCATTAATCAGAATATTATTATGAACATCACACTATGTCACTTGTAGATATGGATCATTTCATGGTGGATTTTTTTCACTTTAATAAAAACTTTATATGATCCATCAATCTCTTTTCAAGAATCATTTGAATTCACCATTACTAATTTTTTAAATATAACATTCCGACTCTATATGATTTTATTTACTTACAGATCCCATAGTTAGAAATATTCTACACAATCAATGAAGGTAAAAAATACGACTTTCATTTTTTTAGGATTCAATTTTGAGTCTATTACATAAAAATAATAAGTATAACCAATAATATGAAATCTACTATAATCAGAAACATTCTCACCAGGTCAAACCACTTTTCAAATTTTATTATCAATTATGGATACATGTAATAAATTCATAATGTGTGATTTATAATTTAATATCTTGATCAAAATTATTTTTCAAAATATATTGAGATAACATACACTATACCTCTTCAATGAGTGTATGTTTCATCCATTTTAGCACACCATTATATAGTGGTGTTCTAGGAACTCTAAAGCGTCTCACAATACCATCATCTTGAAAAACCATACTGAACATATCTAATGTGTATTTTCCACCATTCTTGGATCTTAGTCTCTTATTTTTATTGTTGTATGATTTTTAATCATTTTATTATATTCAAGGAAGATATATAACACTTCATCCTTATACAACATGTCATTCACCAAAACTTGTCATGAGTAATCATAAATAAATTGTGACAAAATAATGATTACCTCTCAATGAAGCATTCATCAATTGTCCCAATATATTAGTATGGATGTAATTAAGTATTTTCTATATGTGATGGGTTTGAGATCTAAAAAAAATATAGGTTTCCTTTATATCACATAATTTTCATAGAAGTTGGTTTTTTCTATCATGAACCATTTAAAAAACCATTCTTACCTGTGATCTTAAAATATTTATCTCCAATATGCCTAAGTCTCATATTCCATAATCTGTAAGTGTCTAGATTACTCTCTTATGATATCATTGCTCTACATATGAAAATATTTTCATTAAAGTAAAAAAAATATGTTTATGTATACCATTTGTCTCACGTAATTAACCATAGATTACTCTCATGACACTATCTTCAATGGTTACTATTTAATAAAGAATATCCAAGAATCCATAATATAATTGGTTCTTCTCCATCTATGGTTTCTATATCACATATTTAAGTATTTGAATTTTACAATAATGCATACTCATCCATATTATTCCAATACCTTTTATGTGATAGAGATTGTTATTGCCCATAAGCACCACACCTCCATTTTACTTATAGAGGATTCAAAAGAAATATCAATTAATGCACATGTAAAATGAACAAACAAAATCAAGAATTAACCCTTATGAATGGTTGACCATTATGTAAAATTTTTTTAATCTTTAACATCCTCAGTTTTCAAAACAATATTTTCTTTTGGTTTCCCTACATCGGTACAATCCTTCTTCTAGTGCCCTCGCTAATGAAAATAGGTGAACTAATCTTTTCTTAGTATCCTTTAGGTGGACTCTCTACTTGATTACAATTGAGATATCCCTATTTTGAATCCTCTTTGATTCTTAATAGATTATCTTCTTATAGTTTCCATAAATGACTTTGTTGCATAACTTATGTGGTCATACTTATCCTTGTTCATGTAATGATTCAATAAATTTGATTTTTTTACCTCAAACATACCATAGAACAATTTAGTGGTTAAATGATCATAAATCATCAGTAGATATCTCAAAAACAAAAGGCCCTTATAATTATCTTTGATAGATACTTCTAAACTATTTTAATCTACCCAGATTTTATTAAAATTGTCTATGTGCTTAATCATGAACATATATTTATTTTATTGAAACAAAAATATTTTTTCCTAGGTAGATACTATTTTTTTCTTTTATTATTGTATTTTTTCTCAAAAATCTTTCATAAACACTTTATATAAGTCTCTCACATCAAAATGTATTTCTATTTTTTTTTCAAAATTAATTTGAATCACGCCACAAGATTAACATTTAAGTCTCCTCCAATCCCCGTAAGATATTTCAATGGGGTTTTCCTATAATGTAATATCTCAATTTTTCTGATTTAACACATAAAAAACCTTTTATTTTTACTTGAGGAAGTTTTTAATCTCATCAAAATATTCCACCAACAATTTAGTCTCATTTTCCATACTTTCATGGCTGAATGTACTTTCAGTCAAGGAATATCCTTTTGAAAACATCCATCAGGTGGCATGAGTGGCACTATACAGAATTCTATTTGGGTTTTCTCCAATAAATCAAAATAATGTTTATAATTTTCAAAAAATATATATTACTAATGAATCCATAATAGATTAAAATATCCAAAACAACTATTTGATCACGATAATCTAACTATATATTAATATAAAAATAGAGGATCAAACCATAGATGTGGTTGTGGGTAATGACATATATAATAAATCCTATGGTCTGTAGGGGAATTAATAACAACATTAAGGGGTGAGGAAAATAACATCAAGAATGAATTATAGGATGAAACATCAAGGAATTTTAAAAATATGGACATTAATGATACTGTGATTTCTTCCTCAAGTATTCAAGTGGACTTGATGCCAGTTTTTTTGTGTTGAATTTCACTCTCAATAACACTCATGCCCTCTAGATTATACTCACATACACATGTCGGGATATAAAATAACCTAGGATAATTATGTGGTTCTGTTGAATGACTTACTCTATAGGTAAGGTAGTGAATATTTATTTAAATAGGGAATAATACTGATTACATTCTTTTTCCCATGATTTTCAACCATTTTTATAATATGGGGGAGGAGAATAATTAAATTTCCATTATATGTTTTAAATAGTCGCTATATATTTTATATATAGTCAGAAAAATCATTTATGGTGGTGATAATTTTTAAATAATATCTAGAACTACATGACCACTATATATGAAAAACTAATGTAAGACATCTATGAAAATTCTTCTGTCAGGTATTCCTGATGTTAGGGATCAAAACCAAATTAAAAATTGTCATAATGTTTCATATAAAAACACTTTTTGGGTAGCATATGTATTAGTAAATTAGATATCCTTTATTTGTGTGAGTGATTTCATTTATTGAAATATATCTAGTATATAATATAAATCAGTATTACTCTAATATACTGGTGGATAATAGAAATTGAGAGGTTATTGAAATGGAAGTTTTCATGAATCTAGGTTGTTAAATTCATGATGCGATAAAGTTAGTTGAAGTATAACATATGAAACCTTCTTACCACTATTAATTTTATTCTCAGAATGAAACCACTTATGTATAGTAATTGATAAAGTCTTTGGAACCCACATAAGAAAATCAAGTTGTGTAGAAGGGGCTGAGGAAATAATTAGTCAGAAATATGAATAGATTATTTTTTCTTATTTCAAAGATGATATATTGAAGGATATCATCAAGTAATGTACTTAAATTAATTTTTTGGTTAATTAGAAAGTTTTTTCCAAAATTATTGAGCATTTTAAATGGTTTCTTATTGTTTATATTCTTTTTAAAGGTGAGAAGCCTTAGAATGTAGGAAATTTATTGAAAATTCTTGTTTTTTAGGGTTTTAAGATTATAGGTTGACTTAATTAAGAAATAGTTGTTTTATATTTTTATTCCTTCCTATATGATAAGATCATGTGTAATGCCTGTAGTTTTAATTTGATCCACTATATTATGGGTTATTTCACATTTAAAATTATAATTCACACATTAATTCATATTAAAGAAATAATAATATCATGTATGGGTTAAGGTTTTTCGTAGTAACATGCCTTTGAAAATTTGAACTCGTAATAGAAATGGACTTCTTTTTTTCACTTTTCATGACTATTTATTGAAATTTACTACACTTATTATCTTATTTAAAAAGATTTTTTAGTTATTTAGGATGGTTATATTTATATCAAGGTGGAAATTTAAAAATCTTCCTTACCATTGTAGTATATGAAATACAATTTTCCCCTATATTGGTTTTTATAGGAGTTCCATTGTTATAATACTTGAAATCATAATGGTAATGATGTATCTTATTATTTTATGTTACATAATAATATGAATAAGGGAAAATAAAAGGTGGGAAAATTTTTACTTGATAAACTGGGTTTGTCAGTGAGGTCAGTATGATCGATCTAATTAAACTTGTATATCTGATATAGGCTACTATAAAGCCTTAATTTCTCTCTAGAATCTATGTGTATAGATGTTACTAACTTTTATAAGATAAATATTGACTTGAAAGAAAAAAAAAATCTTACTCATCGATAATTTTATAAAGCCACCATAAAATTTTGAAACTTAACTTTTTATAATATAATGATGATATTAATCATCTAGTGTTTAATTTAAAATTTTAAAAATTAAAATTTATTGTTATTTTGTATGTAAACCAAAAATAAAAAAGAAAATTTATTATGTAGTGAAAATTATTAAAAAATCCATGCAATATTTCCCCAAAACCCCTAACACCTAATCCCCACTTCATTTCACATCCTCCCTCACTGTGAGCTTGATATCGTGCCCACCAACTTACACAACCAACCACTCCCACTACTAATACCACACTCTCCAAGAGAATTATTTCATTATGAACACCTCCTTATATAATATTGATGTTGTTCCACCCTCTATACACCACTAAATACAACCAAAACTATCCCCTAATCTTTTTGGTACCCTACTGTTTCAATCCCCATATCCCTCTTTGCACTATCAAATGATTAGTGAAATTGATTTAAAATTTATTTCATTACATGGAACCTCAAACTTATTTTATGGTTAGTATGTGATCATAGGTTTGGATATTTGGGTATTGATCATTTTTTTTTGAGTTAGATGATGTTTTGACTAATATAATATTGAGTTATAGCTACCATTGAGTACATGAAATGATATTAATACACCCATGATCCTTTGTTACTCTAATAAAACACATTAAATTAACCCATTTATATTACACGAAGAATAAATAAGTAGAGAATAAAAACTATCCTTGATAATGATTAATTTCTCCTCTTAACTATATTTTGTTTTCCAAAACTATGATTTTAGATAATTTTACTTATGATATTATTTTTATAGTATAATATCTCTAATAAAATAATTTTAAAATGAATGTTTGTGTCTTAATTAAATTTAAAATGAACTATTTTTTAAACCACCATAAGTTATGTTCAAAAACACCGTTAAATGTGGGTTTCCTTATAGTGTAAATAAAGGTATTGAAAATAAACCTATGTATAGTTTGATAAATGATAAGGAGTATTTCTAATAATACATTAGTTGATTATAATATTTGATTTTAGAGAGCAATTTATGGCGAGTTTATTGATAAATTAGATAATAAAAATATGTATGGGCATTGATATAATAATTATGTTAAGACTAGATCCATGGATAATAATGATTATAGAAATGAGTCTCAACATTCATGCAATGATAATGAAGATTATTTTTTTATCTCAAGTAATTGGGATGGTAAAAAGATATTATTAATAGGGTTATATTTTCTCCATTCAAGAAAAAAAAGCTGAGGTGGAGAATATAATAAAATAGTATGAATAAATGTATGGTCACTCAATCAATCTTAAGTGTAAAGGATTTTAAGGATCATCCTTGGATTTTCTTCAATGAAGAGATTAAAAATGGTACCCCTGAGTCTCTTTCTATGGTCTCCCATGAGTAAAAAGATGAAAAACTAAAAAATATTCATTATTCTCATGAAAAATGTAAACAATATTTTAATTATAAGAATTATGAATAGAAAACCATTAATTTCAGTAGATATAAAAATATGGGAATAATCATGTGATTATGTGAAAATTAAAAGTTATAGGATTTATAAAATTAAGGAATATTTTAAAAATAACCCTCAATTGGATTTTGATACTCTATATTGAGAATATTTAATTTGTTTATTACTTTAGTATTTTAGAATTTTTTCCATTTATAAAATTTCTTCTTTGGAATACATTATTTTTTAATTATAATTTCTTTTTCATTGTACTCAATTTTGATGGAAAATTTTATACTGAGCATAATTGAAATTAATTTCATGGACTAGTGTTACTCTATAGTTGAAGCTTCTTGTTTTATATAGTACAGTTTTTGGATTTAGGAATAATCCTTTGAAGTTCATCATTTTAGAAATTCCTTTTTCTAGCATTAGTCTTTAAGTATTTATTTTAGTTTATTATGATGAATCATTAAGAATGAAAGTCTACATCAATTTCAACAAATAATGGTAATGGTTTTTTCTTTTTTGATTATATATTTATCCTATGATTATATACTAGTTTATTATTACTTAGAAGGTATTGTATGAACTTAAATTCTCTGTTTCATTAATAAATATTTTAAAAATGTTGATATGGAATGTTTTTGACATGGAATTACTTATGAAGCATGAAAATTTTGGGATTATTGGAAGAAAGTCTTAGGAAATTATTCATATCCTTATATATTTTAATGTGTGATATTTATTTCAATGATAGGAGGAAATATAATACCCTTAGAAGGAGGAAATATGGTGGCCTTATTTAAAAAGACTTATTATGAATGTGGTGATAATGACTAGGTGTGAGTTCACTAAATTATGTAGGCTGGTGTCAGAGGAGTCCATCCATTAGAATTAGATTCACTGAAATTATGAGGGACATCTTGTGAGTTCATTGATATAGTGGTCCATGAACTAGTAGGGAATATTGAAGTATCAGAATGATTCAACTATACAATGGGTTCCTATTGGACCATGGAAGAGGTGGATATCAACCCATGAATATGGGATTAAGGTGATGATGTAAGGAACTAGTTGGACCTAGATATAAAAGGATGGGTGGATCACTTCTAAGATAGAATAATTGTGATATCGAGATCATTTTAATCATCCTTTTTATTTTTTTAATAAAAGTGAATCATCATTCCCTTTAGTATTATGATTCAATTTTGATCCTCATTTAAATTTATGTTTTTAATTTCCCTACAATTTTTCTTTCAATCATTGTTTCTGGTAGAATTTTCTTCATTATTTTGTTTTTTTATATTATGTTGTGGGGACTCGGATGTTCTTTTATTCTATGTTATGGGATTAATATGTGGATATTTTTTAGGAACTATTTCATCTTTATGTGAAGTATATATTAAGTATATTCCAATGGTTTAACTAGTAGGTGGTTGTGGGATAAAGTGGTATCAAAGATTGTAGATAGAGAAATTCCAGAGGATCATGCCTTGGTTAAAGTATTCAAAACTAAGTTTAGTTTCACCATTATTCAGTTTTCCTTATATAATAATATATACAAGTTGTTAATGACCTATTTTTTTTAATTGAACAAAAGTGTTGAGAGTTCACAATTTTTGGTGGGATGACATTAGTGGAGATAAATTTATGATTGGGGAATTTTTAGTAAATGAATTTTGGGGTTTTAAAAATATATATAGATTATTATATTCTATAGAAATACCTCGATCATTTATTTATTGGATCGAAATCTAAAGATATGGAAAAAATATTGTGAATTTATGGATAAGAAACAAATTGTTATGATTCATATATCCTAGAATGTATTTTTCAACATCCGAGAAGAGAAGTGTAATAAAATAGAATTCAATAAATTAAAATTTGATTTTTAATTATTTAATATATAAAAAATAACCTAAATTAACTTATATAACACAATAAAAACTTTATAAATTAATAATGAATATAGTAAGAGGTATTTCTATAAGTGAAGGATCCTATACCGATGAAATATTAACTATGCCTTAAGAATAGTAATATAACCCTTATGAATAGTAAACTCACCAAATGAGCATTAACAACACCCATGAAAGTATAAATAAAATTTATAAATCTTATAAATGAATTAATGATATAATTATTTTATAGTATAAGTAAATGAATATTTTAAAAATTACTAATTAAGTGTTGGTATTTTTATAAGTCATAAATATTTAATAAATTATTTTTAATGAATATAATGATTAAAAAAAATTTATTTTCATAAAATGAATTCTTAAATTAATATTTTATTTCTTATGATTTTAAGATAATTTAATAAGACCTTATTTTTTTTAAAGTGTTATAAAATCAGTTATAATTTTAAAATTTGTATTTTTTGAGAAATTGAAGAATTTAATTAAAAATTAAATTTATCATATTTATAAAATTAATTTCATAAAATTAAGTTCATTTTCAAATTCTACGCATCAAAAAATGGTTAAGGTTATGTTTTGGTATTTTTCTGAAATACTTGAATTTTTGGTGAATAGTTAAGTACGGTAATTTACGATATAAATACATTATAAGTTGAATAAACTATTAATTGAATCATAGATGATATAAGAATAATAATATAGAACATCCATTCATTATTTTAATATATTTTATGATAATAATCGAACTATTAACTGTCTTGAGCCAAAGTAATAAACAAATGAATAAAATATTCAAAAAACACCCCTCTTTTCCACTATAAATACCACCCTCACCACCTATTCTCTTCACACCACAAAATCCATGTGCCCTGTCTAAATTACGAATAATAATCTTCCCAAGACCCTCCCCCAAGTACAAGAGTTCTTGGTATAATAAAAATACCAAAACCATTTCCCATAAGGAGGTTCTCAAGGAGGATAAATCAAGAGGTAAAAATCCTATTTCTTTTCTTTTTATTTTCATTCATTTTATTTTATTGTCCTTAACTCACATAACCTATCCAAGGAGACATGATAAATCCATTATCATTTATATAATAGAATTATATCATGTAATTTAATAATCATACACACGCTTCTCTCTCTCTCTCTCTCTCTTTTATTATATAAATGAAAATATCGCCTGTGATGTGTCAATTTACCGACATCTTGGACGACAAATTTGGATTTTCTATTTACACCTTCAAGTTTGGTCATAATAATATAATTATTGTTAAACCATATTTTATTTTACATATTATAATTTATTTATTATTCCTGAACCAGTATATATATACATGATATTCCCAAGAAAAATGAATCTATTTCATGATGATCGAAAAACTGCTAAAATGATCTAAACAATCATCAATAAAGGTATATCTAATTAATCATAATAATATATAAAAATAATAATATATAAGACCATTAAATATTATTTATTTTAATTAATATAATATAATTCAAATTCTATATAATTATACCAATTTTACATGAACTTCATTACTTATATACAAGCGAACCGATAATAAAAACCAAGAAAATAAACATTCTTGAATGATGATGTTAAACTCTATAACTTATCAAAAAGGCCCTATATGAACATAATAAAAAAATAATGAATAAAATTTACATATAAAAGGTTATTAATTAATTAATTAGTGGATTTAATTTGAATATATTGGATGTTAAGGTCAAGTGAAGAACACTTTCAGGCATAAGGAAAGGGTTTTCAACCCAAACCTTCATTTTCATTTGGGTTATGATTTTTAACTATATACACCAATGTAATTCATAATTATTTTTATGTACTTATTATAAAATCTATTTATTCATTTAAAAATCATGTTTCTATATTATTTCATCATTTGTTTATAAAAATACATATTTTCCAAGGTTCCCTTCTTAATTCTTCCAATACGCAAGCATGATTAAAGGGAACATCATAATTTCTCAACCATTTTCAAGTACCATCCATAATTTATTTTAAGGCACTATTATTTCTTATAATGACTATTTTTTATCATGAAAAAATATATTAATATATTTCTGGTTTTATACAAACAATTATGACAAATAAAACTAAATATTCCAATAAAAACCCTTCTTTGCAAGTAAATGGTGTATTTATCTCAAATATTTATTGATGATTTTTTTGGAGAATTTAAATATATTTCAACACATCTGTTGAATTCTATGATTTAATGATTTTTATCTCTTATTATTATCATCTACCATATTTTATTAAATGGTTTATGATCATTTTTACCATAAATGTTCCATCTTGATACCAATCACCATACTACTCAGAATAATTAGTGATTATGTTTATGGATTGGTGAAAGTTATTTACATTTCATATGTATATATGTTGTTTATGTTTATCACTATTCATATGAAAAATTAATTAGAATTAATATGTGATGTTTGGGGCCCGCTATAGCCTCTCAATTCATCTCTAGGTATCGTGAGACAAAACAAATATAGACTCGGACGAAGAATTGCCCATTTTCAGATATGGGTTTGGTCGAGGCCTTAACTATTAATTTCAGATGTCTTAGACAAGGACATGATGGTATTTTTATGATGTTTTAAATATGAATTCCCTCATTATGATTAGTAATTGATTATTCATGTGAATATTTTACTTATAGAATATCCATTGTTAGCTTCATTCTCATGTGTTATTTTTATGGAATTATTTATTCATATTTTATTCTTGCTATATTATGCTCACGTTTTTTATCCAATGAAATGTGTTGTTATTCATTCACCATTCCTTATTTTTTATGTTATCTTCCTCTATATTACTTACCCTTACTAAGCACCTGATATCACCCATTTCTTATGTTTTATTTTTTCCTTCGAATACAAAGATATATATTATGGATGACATGAAAAGATAATCTTGGAGTTATGGATTTTACTAATTAAGTTGTTATGTTGTATTTCCATTCATGTTGTAATTTAAAAATTATTATTCTATCTAGTTTTTCAAAACTACAAAAATATTTGGTCCTTTAGGACACTACCTCATTGTTTATTATATGAAGGTAGAAAAGTAAGGCACCAGCTCTGGGAAACTGGGGTAGGGATATTTATAGTTGGTATTAGACTAAGTTTACATGAAACCATGGAAATTATATTTAGAAACCATTGATTAGGAAACAAAATACTAATATATAATTTGATGAAAAAAATAGAAGAGCATCCTGGAATTTTGGTATGGTAGATATTATGTGGGTCTTCCTAGAAATTGATCCCAATATGGATACTATAAGTGTACATGGTTCAGGAAAAAATGTAGCTAAGGGTACCAAATCCGACAAGGTGTCCTGACCCCATCGTAGGGTAACCTGATACTTGATAACGAGTCTTACTATACACCTGATTTGACACTCCCATGGGATATGCATAGGATAATTGACATTTTCTTTAGAAACCATTATGAAGGATTTGAAAGAAAATATGTCCCCTAAGAAACCATGTTTATGATTATGAGATTATCTTTGTATAAAATTTCAATTTATGTTAAGTGTTTTTCTAGTCTGTGATTAATTATTATGATTCATAACCTAATTTGGTGTATGCTATAATTTGTAAATGGTTCCTAGCTTAAGGAATGGAAACCATATCAATGTGTGTACACCATGTAAGGATTTTCCTCATATTCAAGATAATGGCATTCGTACTGGATCTATGAATGGTATTGAGAAACTTATAACTATACTAGGAAAGACGACTTAGGTTATGAACAATAACAATACACATTTGGAGAATTCTGATCCACAATGTGGAAGAGAAATATTAGACCACTTTATGTGACAACAACCTCTATCATTCAATGGGACTACAAACCCATTTATATCAGAGTAGTGGATAAGTTATTTAGAAAAGATATTTCTCAATTTTTGATGTAATAAAAGGGATAAGGTTATCAAGTCATTTCTTTATCTCTCCGGAGTTTTCGATCAATGGTGGTCACTGATTCAATACACAAAGGAGGAGGAAGAAATTGTAAATATATAATGGAAATATTTTAAGTAAATTTTCCTAGAAAAATATTTAACTTGTAAAAAATAAGAAGATATAGAGAGGTAAAAAATAGGATAAAAACATTTCAAAGAATGAAACCCAATTTACTAGGTTAGAAAGGCATGCTGTAGACTACAAATGTAATCTAAGGAGAAATATTTATCGATTCATTGATGGTTTAACACCGTTACTCTGATGGGAACAAATATCCTAAAATTTATCATCATAAGAAGATATTGTTTCATGTGCTATCAAGACAGAGAAATAATTTTCCAAGTCTTATGACTTTAAGGGAGAATAATAGAATAAGAGGGTGTCTGAGGAAGGAATGGATAAAGGTAAGAATAAAAAAGGGTATCTTAAATTGTGTGATACATTTAGAAGGAAACACCATGGTGACTGCTCAAAAGGAAAAGTAGTTTACTAAAAGTGTGATGGGAAATTCCATCGTGCTCAAGATTTAAAGGGAATGAAAGAAACTACCAGTGTTTAATGCTAAAATTTAAGGGAGATGAGACACTATGAAAATAAATTCCTTAAGCGTCGAAGAAACTTGTCCCAAAAAAGGCCAAGGGAGAATGTGTAAGTTTATGTAATCCCTACTATAAAGGTTAAAGTTCCTAATGATTTGGTGGACGGTAGTTTAATAATTTTGTCAAACTTAGCCAGTGATTTATTTGATTTTGGACTATCACATTATTTTATATATTATTAGGTTTCTATGAAAATTAGACATTTCAATTTTGATTTGACAAAGGATTTTTTTATATAAAAGCTCACAAGGGAAGTGTAATTGCAACAAAGATGTGCTAGTTAGTCCCTTTTATGAAACATAATCATTATTTTATAGCTTAACTTGTCATAATAAATATGATTGAATTTGATATAATCCTCAGTATAGAATAAATTTCAAAATATGATGCAAAAATATATTAAAAAATGAAGGAAATTACAATTGGTGAGGAAGATGTATAATCCATTATCTGTATGGCTTAAACTTAATCATCTAGTTATTATCTAGATCTACCTCCAATATCACTTCTAAATGAAATTCCTGGGGAGGAATAGAAAAAATCATCAATAGATGGGGAAATAAATCCCCAAATTGAATTTGTACATATTTTCCAAGAATATATTGATGAATTTCTAGAGGATTTACAAGGACATCCTATAGAGAAAAAATTTGAGTTCTCTATTAATTTAATTCATGGTGCAAGACCTATATCAAATACTCCCTAGAGAATGAACCACTATGGAATTTGTGGAGATGAATAAACAACTATAAGAATTGAGTGACAAGGGATTTATTCACCCTAGTGTTTCTATTTTGGAATACCTTTATTTACCCTAGTGTTTCTCTTTGGGAAGCCCTGGTTCTCTTTGGAAAGACGAAAGATGAATCCATGAGGCTGTGAGTTGACTATATAGAAATAAATTCTATTACATTAAAGAATAAGTATCCCTTTCCACAAATTGATGATTTATTTGATCATATTAATAAGGTACAATATTTTTCAAATAATTACCTTTGATATGGATATCATCAATTTCATGTGAGGAAGGAAGATATTATAAAGATAACATTTCAAACCAGGATTGGACATTACATGTTTATAGTAATTATATTTGGACTAAATAATACACCCTATGTTTTCATGGATTCAATGAACAGAATTTTAAAGGAATATCTTGATTAATTTATTATGGTACTTATTTTTGATATCATGGTATACTCAAAATTCTACTAGGACCATGATAATCACTTGCGCATTGTTCTAAAGATTTATAGAAAAAATGAATTATAAGAGATGTTTTGAAAGTATGAATTTTTGTTTCAATAAGTTTCTTTTTATGGGTATATTTTCTATAAGTATGGAATCTTAGTTGATTCTCTAAAGAAAAATGTGGTTCAGGAATGGACTACACTAATAAACATAACTAAGGTACATAGTTTCATTGGTTTAGTAGGTTACTATTACTGCTTTGTTCAGAATTTGGTCTGATTTGCTAACCCGTTAACCGAAATTACTCATAAAGGGGTTATGTTTGTGTGGGAAAAAGAGTGAGAAGAATGTTTTGAGGAATATAAGAGAATATTAGTGAATTCTATTATATTGAATCTACCCTCATGAAATGGCCGATTTTTTATTTTTAGTGATGCATCAAAGAAATGACTTGGTTGTGTCCTTATGTAGAAAGATATAGTTATTTCCTATGCATAAAGGTTGTTAAAAACTCATGAATAGATATATCCAAATCATAATATTGAGTTTGAAACCATAATATTTTCTTTGAAAACATGGAGACACTATCTCTATGGTGAAATATGTGAGATATATACAGATCAAAAGAGTTTGAAATAAATATTTTTACAGAAATAACTCAACATGTGGGAAATTAGATTACTTAAGATAATGAAGGATTATGATTGTTCAATAGACTACCACACAGGGAAGGTAAATAATGTAGTAGATGAATTGAGAAGGAAGGATCATAGAGTTCTACAAAAAATGAGGATTGAAAAGAATCATGTATACATGGATCTACCAAATATAGATATGGGAATTATCAAGGAATGGGAGACATCATTACATATTCAATTGGTTTCTGAACCATATTTATTGGAAAGTATTAAAAGTTCATAGTTAGATGATGAGAATATTCAAAAGAAAATTAAATCTATAAATGATGGGAAGTTGGAAGATTTCATGTATAAGTATGGAATTCTAAAATTTGGGATGATTCCATTTGTTCCCTCTATTACTGAGCTAAAAAACGAGTTATTGTGTGATTCCCATAGCTTAAATTTATCTATACACCATGGTAGAAATAACATGTATAAATATTTTAAGGAATATTTATGGGTGGATAATATGATGTGGATAATTACTGATTATGTATGAAGATGTTTAGTATTACAATATATTAAAGTTGAAAGATAATATCCTAGAGGGTTTATGAAACAAATTTCAATTCTTATGTGAAATGGGATAACATAACTATGGATTTTTTCACTAGATTACCAAAAAATCTATGATATAATGATGGAATATGGGTAATTGTTGATTAACTTACCAAATATGTACATTTCCTCATTATAAGCGATGCTTTTCAACTGGAACGCCTTAAATGACTCTATATTAATGATGTTTTAATAATTCATGGAGAAATTATTTCAATTTTTTCTAATCATTATCCATGATTTATATATATATTATATAAAATTATTTAGAAATTTTCGGATATTGTGATTTATTTGAGTACTGCTTATCACCATCAAAATGATAGAAAGTCAGAAAGGAAAATAAAAACTTTAGAAGACATGTTGATATCATAGTCACTTGACCTACATGACATGTGGGATCAATATTTATACTTGGTAGTGTTTTATTACGACAATAGTTTCCATTTAGGTATAATAATGGCAATATATGAATCATTGTATGGGAAGAGATTTCGTACACTAACTTTTTGGGATCAAGTTGGTTAAAGAAAGTTTGTAGGCCAAAAACATGTGGAGAAAACACCAGCATTGATAAATACTATTCAAAACCATATCAAATAATCTCAAACTAGGAAAAAGACATATGCTGATAATCAAAAGAACGATTTGGAATTTTAAGTGGGAGATCGTGTTTTCTTGAAAATATCTTCATGGAAGGGTGTTATAAAATTTGGGAATAAAGGGAAATTGAGCACCATTTACATAAGACCTTTTAAAATCTAATAGAGAGTTGGAGTTATGGATTATAATTTTTAAATGACACTTAGACTTTCTGAAGAACAAAATGTATTCTGCATCCCTTTGTTATGTAATTATATGCCAGACCCAACGCATGTGCTCACTTCTGAAGGAATATATTTGGAACTTGATTCATCTTACTGTGAAGTCCTTATCTGGATTTTGGACACTAAAAAATAGGATTTGAGGAATTAGTTGACATAGCTGATAAAGTAACTTTAGAAAAATCATAAAATTAAAGAGGCGACCTGAGAGCCTGAATAACTCACAATGATGAACTACCAAAATCTTTTTATGAGGTGAAAATCTTGAAATTTTGAGGATGAAATTTTTGTAGGAGGATAGAATGTAACAAACTAGAATTCTATTAATGAAAATTTCCTTCTTAAAATTATTTAATATTGTATAAATCACATAAAATCACTTATAGAACACAAGTAAAACATTATAAATGAATAACGAACGAAATAAGAGGTATTTCTATAAGTTAAGGATCCTATACCAATGATATAGTAAATTGTCTTTAGGAATAGTAATATGACCTTTGTAAATAGTAAACTAGAAAAATGAATAGTAACCTCACCCATGAATGTATAAATAATATTTTGAAATTTTTATAAATTAAATTATGATAGAATTATAACATATTATATGTAAATGAATATATTAAATATTATTAATTAAGTGTTGGTATTTTTATAAATCATAAATATTTAATTATAAATTTCTAAATAATAAAATAATTTAAAAGAAAAATTATTTTCATAAAACTTATTCATCAGTTAATATTTTTTTGTCTTATGATTTTAATATAATTTTATGATACCTTAGTTAATTTTTCAAAAGTGTTATAAAATTAGTTATAATTTTATAATCTGTATTTTTTTGAGGAAATGATAATTTTAATTAAAAATTATATTTATCATATTTAGATAATAATTTTCATAAAATGGAGTTAAGTTTTTTAATTTCACATGTCAAAAAATGGTCTAGGTGAAATATTGATACTTTTCTAAAATACTTGAATTTTTGGCGAATAGTAAAATATGGAAATTTACGGTATAAATACATTATAAGTTAAATACACTATTACTTGGGTCATTGATGATGTAAGAATAATAATATATAAATATTTGTAATTATTTTAATATATTTTATGATAATTCTCAAATAATTCATAGACTTGTTCCAAAATAATAAACAAATGAATAAAATATTCGAAAAACACCCCCTTTTCCACTATAAATACCACCCCTCACCACGTCTTCTCCCCACACCATACAAGCCTTGATAATTTTTATAAATTAATTTTAATCCTCTTCCAAAGACCCTATCCAATGTCTAGGATCTCTTGGAATAATAAAAATACCAAAACCAATCCCCTTAAGGAGGTTCTTAAGGAGAAGAATTCAAGAGGTAAAAATCATCTTTCTTTTCTTTTTATTTTATTTCAATTTCATTTATTTTTTATCCTTAACTAAAATCCTCTATAAAAAGTGATATAATAAATTTAGTATCATTTATACACTATCATTATATTATTTTAATGTATAATCCATCATCAAAATTATTTCTCTCTCTTTTATTGTATAAATGAAAATATCGCCCATGATGTGTCAATTTACCAACATCCTAGACTATGCATTTTCATTTTTATTAACGCATTCAAGTTTGTTAATAAAACCATAATTATGGTTATAAAATATTTTATTATAAATATTATAATTTTATTTTTATTCTATAACTAGTATATAAATACATGATATTAACTAATAAAATGAAACTATTTCACAACGATAAAAAAACCGCCGAAATGATAAAAAAACTATCATTAAAGTTATATTAAAAGAAGAATCCTAATATATATATATATATATGTAATATAATATAATACCATTAAATATTATGAATTTTCATTAATAACATATAATTCTAAATCTATATAATTATACCTTTTTTATATAAAATTCATTACATATTAACAAGAGAACCGATCATGAAACCCAAGAAAACAAACACTCCAGAATGATTAAATTAAACTCTAAAACTCATGAGAAAGTACATATATATACTAAATAAAACTATAATGAATAAAATTAATTTATAAAAGGTTCTTAATTAATTAATTAATTAATTAATTTTATTATCCATGTTGTTAAGGTTAAGTGTAGAACACTTTCAAGCATAAGGTAAGAGTTTTCTTCCAAAACCTCCATTTTAATTTGTGTTATGCTTTATCCCTATATAAAATAATGTAATTATTAATTATTTTTATATACTTCTTATAAATTCTTTTTTTACATTCCAAACTCATATTTCCAAATCAGTTAATCTTTCATTTATTAAAATTCTTGTTTTTCATGGTTCCCTTTTCAATTCTTCTAATACGCAAACTCAATTAAAGGGAATGACACAATTTTTTACCCATTTTCAAGTACCATCCCTAATATATTTTAGGACCCCATTATTTTTCTAAAATAATTTTTTTTTTCATGAAAAAATATATTTTTTAATTTATTGTTTTATACAAGCAATTATGAAAAATAAAAATTATTTTTACAAACAAACTCTTCTTCGAAAGTCAGAGGGGTCTTTCTCTCAAAAATCCCTTAATGATTTTATTAGAGTATTTTAATATATTTCTACAAATAGATTTAATTTTAGGATTTATTTATATTGATATATTATAATTATCATATACAATATATTATTTAATTGTTTATGATCATTTTGACTGTAGATGTGCTATCTCGATACCATTTACCATATTACTCAAAAGGATTAGTGATTGTGTTTAAAAATTGGGGAAAGTTATTTAAATTTCATATGTATATGTTGTTAATGTGTTTCCCCATTCACATGAGGAATTCATTGGAATTAGTATGTGATGGGTGGGGCCAGGTATATCCCCCCGACGCATCAGTAGGTCTCATGAGACCAAAAAAAATATGGACTTGGACAAGGCCTTTCCCATTTTCAGATATGGTTTTAGCCAAGGCCTTAACCATTTATTTTCAGATGTCTTGGATAAATCCAAAATGGTATATTTATGTTTTATAGAATATTCATCACCTCATTATGGTTAGTAATTTATTATCCATGTGAATATTTGACTAGTATAATATCCTTGTTTAAGATTAATTCTCATGTGATTATTTTTATGGGATTATTTAATCATCTTATTATTTCCATATTATGCTTCTGTTTGTCTTTTAATGATAATTTTTTATTAATCATTCATCTTGCCTTATTATTTTTATTATATTTATCTATATTACTTAACCTTTCTGAGCATCTGATCTCACTCCTTTATTATTTTTTATTTTCCCCCCACATGAGAAGATATATATTATGAATGAATTGAAGAGATAATCTAGGAGTTATGGATGTTACCAATGAATTTTTATTGTTGTCTTTCCTTTTAATATTTAATTTAAAACTTATGTTTGTATATGATTTTCCAAAACTAATAAACTATTTGGTCCTTTGGTATGAATCTTGATTGTTTATTATACCAATGTAATAACATAAGAAACTTGATCTAGGAAACTGGGGTCTGGGTCCTTATATAAAGACTGCATTGGAACTCATGAACACCTTAGATAATATGTATGATAAGGCCATGATGATAAAAAATGCATTCTTACTATGGATTCTATTTAGTATACTATTTTTAAAAAAGAATTTCTACAACCAAACTTTTGAAATACTTCAATTTAATTTGATGTTAGATGTAATTAGTAATGTTAGACTTCAGAGAACAAATTTGGACACTATTGTTACCTTCTTTCATTCTAGAGTCATGAAACTCAATTTTGACAACTAGGAGTAATTTTAGTGGAAATATATATTTTATGTTCTTGTATTTATTTTACCTAATATTGATTAAATAAATTCCTTGGAAATAGTTACAAGAATATTCTAGTAGCATATACAATATTAAAGAAAGAGGGAGTATCACTGGATTAAATAGTCATTAAAAAGAAAAATGAAGGAGCTGATGTAGTAATAAATCAATAGATGATGCTCCACTGTGATGGAATTGTTTGAAGAAATTCCACCTAAAAAAGGATTGAAGTGGTTATATGGATAAATGAATAATATATAATAATATTAATAGGTCCTATAACCCCAATTTAGAGGAAAATAGAGGTTTTTATCATAAGAGATATCATCTCACTTGAGTCTTGGTTGATAGACTCTCAAACTTCATTCCAATTAAAATTATAGATGGAAAGCATAAAAAATTACATGTCTAGAAGATACAACCGATTTTATGTAGTGTATTGGAATTATATTGGGATTAATTACATAGGACATGTCTTAGTTTGGACATGGTATATAATAATGATAAACATTCATTGTGTGCATAAAAACATCAGATCAAGGAAGAAAATTATTACCGTGGGAAACATTGATGAATCTAGTTTATATAAAATATGCATGGATGTTATATGGAATATTTTACATGGATCCATGGTAGTATAAAAAGGAGTAAAGGATGATACCATGTATCTTATAGGTTCATTTAAAATAGTGATATATGATGGAGAAGTTAGTTTCACTAATTTCGGTCATGACCATTTTGGAAACCTTAGTGAGAAGAGATTAATGGTTCTAGCAATTAAGTAATTACTAAAGAATGGACGCACATAGTGTGGAACATTTGAAGACTTTGACTTTGGGAAGAAGTAAAATGTCTCTCTCTAAATATAATGGAACATTCCAAAGTACTATTAGTTGGAGTTAGTTTACACATATTTTTGGGGCCATCTCTAGTTAATTCTCATAGTGGTTTACTCTACTATGTGACTTTCATCGATGGATCCACCCATAAAGTATGGGTTTAATTTAACAAGTCTAAAAAGGTGTTAGATAATTTTGTTAATTGGATGAACATGGTTGATAAAGGATTTATAAGTAATTAAAAGTAATTACTATTAGAAAATGGTGCTGAGTTTGGAAGAAGGGAGTTTTAGAGGTTCTGGTGGTGGAAGAGGGTTTATTTTGAGAAAAATATGCCAGAGAATTTGGAGAAAAATATAGATATATAGAGGATGAATAATAATTTATTAAAGATGGATTGGGTTCCCCATGTTATTTCAGGAGGAGGCTATGATTTTCTCAGTATACATTTTCAATTGGAGTCCATCATCACCCATTGGGAAGATATTTTTAGAGAAATGTTGATTCATAAGAATGGTTGATCAGAATAACCTCAGAATATATATATCATTCACCCATTCACATGTTTATTACAAATAATAGTAAAAACAAGAGCCTATGTCTTGTGTATGTAAATTTATTGGTTATAATGACAATTTATTTTTATTTTTTACTTTAGTATATTTATTCTTGAAAATTAATCATAATTTGAAGTGTGATATTTAAATAAGACTTCATATGGAAGGATCAAAACCTGGAGGGAAATTTTGATGAGTTAAATGTATCACTAGAAGATGCGATTCACCTAGATATATAAAAAATGAGTAGGGATATTCAAGAAAATTCACAAAGCATAAATTTTTTGAATCACCAGGCCATCTGATGAAGTTATTAGAAGAAAGGGTTCAAGATTTGATGGTGTTTCCAACAAATGAATTACCCAAGAGTTTAAGGACTATTGATTATTGAGAATTTAAAGTTCACACTCTAGAAGTTTTAGTAATAAAAGTATCTCATCCATAGAGACAACTATTTTTATCTACGATAGAATGATTCTATGAAAATGGTATGAGAATAATTTTTATTATCTACTTTTAATGAACATTGGATATCCTGAATTCTTGGAAGAGTTAAAGAGTTTGGAGGATTCAATATAGGACGAGTTAGAAATTAAGAATGAACACGAGTCACTCAATCTATCTGTATCATGGGAGAGAACTAAGATAACTATTGATAATAAAATTATTCAAAACAAATGGTTTTATTAGAAGAAGGAAGAGGAAGATATTTTATGGAGGTAGAAGGCCAAAATAGTTTAAAAGGGATTCTAATAGAAGGAAATAGTGGATTTATATGATAGTTAAGAACACAACTATCTAAATAATGCAGAGTATGGTTTCATGAAAAGATATTAATTTAGATAATATGGTTGTGAATATAATAATACTTTATTGGGATTTAGATGAATAGATATATATGAAGTTTCTAGTTGGTTTTAAAGATTAATGAAACTAAGAACATTTAAGTTGAATCAAAAATAACTCTATGATTAGAATAAAGTACTAAGGTGTTGGAATAATAAGTTCAAAGTTTTCATGATGAAATTGATCTTTTTTTAGAGGAATGTTTATCATGATTTTTATTAGAAGTTTTTTGATGATAGGAGTTTCATCATATTTCTACATTACATAGATAACATGATGATTATAGGTCTAGTGAAATAAATTATTGGTGAGATAAAGGATGAGTTGTATAAAATCTTTGAGATAAAGGATCTAATTAGGTAAAATTAAATTTTAGGTATATGGATTATATGAGACCAAAGTTATGATAAACTATATCTAACTTCAAATGACTATAACTAGAAGGTGGTATAAAACTTCAATATGTTGGAATAAAATCCTATTATCACACCTATGAATGTGAATTCTAATCTAGGTAAATATATGTCAACAGGAAAACAAATTTGAGTATGAGTGCATGTATATGTTTCTATATACATCAATTTTCAGAAGTTTGATATACACCACTGTTTTTACTCTTATAGAAATTGCATAGGTAGTACAAGTTTTTTGTAGGTTTATTCTATTTTGTACCCATTTTAGAATGTTTTTTGTTCCTTGTTTTGTTCTTCTAACTTGGTTACACTATTCTCTAGTATCTTCTACCATTTCTCCTAGATTACACATGAATGACTCCACTCTGATCTGTTTCAAAGGCTTCCATGATGATTAGGGTGGTGTCTATGACTTCTGTAATAGTGGTACGATTTTGGGTTATGTGTTGTGGCTAGTTTGGTGTGGAATATTCTAACCTATGATGTGTGTTTATCGGTTTTGGTCCTCTAGTGGTTTGTGGTTCTATTGGAGAGTGTGATCTATCCTTGGTGGTGTTGAAATACTGTGGGTTCCAACCATTAGTGATGGAATTCTGTTTGGCCTTGGTTTGGCTAGCTCTAGTATTCTGAGTAGCCTTGGTGGTGGAGCTATTGGGTCTAATGCGACATGGTTGCTGCTCGAGGTGGATTCCCATGCTTCATGGTGATTATGCAGGATCATGTTTCTAGGTAGTTTTGGAGGAAGGGGTACACGATGTACCCCTTGTGGTCACCCATGGTTAATTTTTCATTGGTATGGTTATTTTGTGTCAGTGTTTTGTTGTTTGTGCTTGATTATTTTTTTTCTAGTGGGTACAGTGGTCCTAAGGTTTAAGGATGGTGAATCCCCTTGGGGAGACTTTTAATAGAATATTGGTTCTTTGTCTTGTGGGGTTCTAAATTAACCTTAAAATTGTTTTATTTGAAAATAAAAAAAATAGTTTTTTGGTGAATAGATGAGCCTATATAAGGTTTTCAAGACTCTAACTTTGTTAGAGATTAAAATTTCTAGAATACCACTACATGGGATGTGTTAACCTTTAGTTGAATAGAAATCATTTTTGATATAAAAACTCCAAATTATGGGCATAAATATTACAATAGAAGTAGAGTCCTTCACCATGATAGAAATATATAAGGTGATGATGTGGCTGAAGGGGTTACTAAAGGATTGTAGAAAAGCAACCTAAGTTGGGACACTATTTCATGACTCATAGTGAATGATTCACATGGAAGGAAATATATTGGTTATTTATTTGAAAAAGTATATTGACATGAAGTACTAATTCATCTTGACAATGTTGGGGGAAGTAATGTTAGACCAATGGAAGATTTAAGGGCTGTAAAATCTAGAAAATATGTTTAAAAAGGTTGTGAATTGGGAAGTTTTAAGGAAGTGTTGCACCTTGATAATTTTAAGTTAGCTAGAAGGAAGGAATAGTTGGTAACCATATAGATGATTTACAAAATTTGAAGGAGGAATTATGCATGGTACCTATAGAAGGATTTAGTCCCAAAATATCAAGTGAGATAATGTTAAGGTTTGAGATTCATTTTAGGTAAAGGAGGAAATATAGGACCACTAAAAGGAGGAAATCCTGAAGCCATATTTCTAATGAATTCATGGATATGGGAAGATAGTAGACCAGTGTTTGTTCCCCAATAGATACATACTCGTGTTAGATTAGTCATTTTATCAGAAGTTAAATCACCATAAGTTGGAAGGACATGATGTGAGTTCATTGGGAGAGTAAACTATCAATAGAATGGGAACATTGACATTGTTTAACGATTAGAATAGATAAAGTATTCCTCTATAGTTCTTAGAGGATGCAGAATTTATACCTTGGAAATATGATAGCGATAGAAGATGTAAACAATAGATGGAACCAAAAATAAAAGGTATGTTATATCACTTATGATATTACATGATTGTGAGATGAATATCATTGTAATAATCCTCTTTATTATTTGAAAAAAGTGAAGAATCTCTCCATCATGAATTATAATACCAATATAAATCACATTAGACTTTATTTATTTGTTTTCTTTTTAATTTTTCTTTCGATCATTTTTTCGGATAATCTTTCTTATTTTCTTTTAGTGGTTTTTTATAGTGTGATAACTTGGGTGATCATGTCTTCCTTGTTTTGGGAATTATACATAGTGTTAATCCTGGAGCATATTTTTCCACATGTTCAATTCTTATAAAGTACCTTCTAATGGTTTATTTAGAAGGTGTTTTTAGAACCAAAACTATAATTTTTTTAAATTTTTTAGTACTTGTTAATTAATTATCTTATATTATACTATTTACTAGAAGAATCAATATTGATAGGTGATCTTGTTCTATTGTGATGATTGCATTATTTATTACTATTAAGGTTGGTATCCCAGAATTTTACCTAATACCTCATGAATATTTTTATGTTTTTTACTTTCAATTGTTATATAAGTATCTTGATAATATCAAGTTGAACCATACAAGGATTTTTTTCCTTTTAGGATGGGATTTGTTGTAAAGTAGGTAAGGCTGGAGACAGTTTCAAAATGTTATATTTTATCCATAAATTTTTATTTTAATTTCATTATGAGGATATGGATAGTATAATATATGCATTTTTTTTAAAAGTGATACTATTTGAGAAAATATTCTCTTGGATATCCTAATAAATTCTTATCATAGAATTGTTTACACATAAAGTGTATATTTGTGGAAAAAAATATGTAATTGAATTATTATGGAATCACATGTGCTTTTTGGAAATTAGGAATCTAGTAGTAATTGATGAAGATTTTTTTTTTCTATTTTAACAGGAGTATTTTATTTTCTTTATTATTTCACCAAATCAAATACAAAAAATAATTTCACGTTAGTTTTATCTTTTTAGGGATTTAATTCATACTTATTTATTGTAAAATGATGATGGCCAATGAATTTTTTTGGAGTTATTAACTTTGTAAATTCATTGGGGGAATAAATTTAAATATTTATAGAAATTTGAATTTTTAGGTAGTTTCTTTATGCCACACTTTTTTATACATTATTGTATTGTTTTTATGGGTTTATAAAGACCAAAAAACACACATTCAATGCCGAAGAAGAAAATAGAAACCATAATTCCCAAGATCACCAAGCAATAAAAAACCGAAAATTTGTATATATAAATAAATAACACGTACCTTACACTATATATAGATTCTTCCCATATCTTTAAATTAGTTGTTGATGAGGATAAATAGGAGAAACCAAAATATTATTCCTTCAAATGTGTATTCATTGGATAAAATTAATCGACCATATTAAGGTGTGATCCTCCTTCACACCACGATGTGATTGTATATATCGAAAAAAGGGTTAGCTAAGACCTCATTTTAATGGATATAACATATTTATATAGGCAATAGGGACACTCTTAGAGTTTTTTAACATTTACTAGTATGTTATAAAAAAAATATGAGTAAATGGAAACAGTCAAAAATCCTTGTAATTTTCATCCATGAACTCTCCCCATATGTTTAATCTTATGAAAAATTTAATCAAGTATAAATTATGTAGAATAATTCAAAAGTTAACTATTTATTTTTATAATCACAATAGGAATTGTACTAAATTAATTAAAACTCCTTATAATACTCCTTTAACATACCCTATGACAACATGAGTAAGTAGAAAGAAATAAAATATCACAAATTATGAGATACACTTCTACAAGGAAAACAATATGCCTCAAATTATAATTTGTATTATAAGGAAAAATATATATATATATATCATCTAATATTATGAAGTAAATATACATCATATACATACATTATTTATGGAATATCTATATTAATTTCCCACTTTCACCAGAGACTTATATATTTTGGATCTTTTTATATCATATAATTTCATATTTAATAACTGGTGAAACAGTATTAAAAATATTTTGGATATCATCCAAAACAATTTTTGGAAGGTAATCATCAAATTCATTGTGTATCACATCATATGAAATATCTCCTAAATATCTATTTAATACTTCTTTTATATATATTCTAAAATTCATTTTATAGAAACATTTGAGTTTTGTAAAACTAAATCCTCATTAATTTAATAAAAAAGCATGACCCTGTGAATTTTTTTAGTTTTGAAAACAAATATGAATTACCTGAATTCATAATTCTAAAAAAATTGTGGCCTTTAGAAAAATATATATTGGTTGGAGTGGATACTCAAGAGGGGTGGGGGGGGGGGGGGTGAAATGAGTTCCAATTAAAAAATTTCTGTTAAAAAATTTCTATAAAAATCCCCCAATTAAAAAATTTGTTAAACTGTAGTGAATTTGTAAAACTGTAAGGGTTGGATTAGGTTCTCAAAAGATTGATTAGGTATCAGTTAATTTAATCAGAATATTAAATTAGATTTTAAAACTGACCTACTAATTTACAATAATTACAAACACTTTCTAGATTAACTATCAAAGTAACTTTAAAACAATTTTATATTTCAAAGTAATTAGCAGCAGACTACAAAATATATATATTATACTTTAAACATAAACTAAGATGCATAGAAGATATAACCAGGAGGTTCAGTCTCAAGATGGGACTTAGTCCTCTCAAACAATTTATATAAATTTGATCCACAGCCTGGATTGGGGAAAACAACAGTATAGAGACTATTCAGGTCCTAGGACCTCTACCATAGTTCTACATGGGAAAAAAATTGCAACTGCTCTCAGGATGTCCAAGTCACACTTGACCTCTTCCATAGATCATAGTGGGATACAAGAAGGTGTAGAAAGTTTGGTGTGAGGATTTAATATCCTCCAGTTCAGCTCAGAATACAATGTGTATCTAGAGTAGATAGATGCATACACACACTGCTCAGAATGTTATGGAAAAGGATACAACAGAGGAAATAATAGAGTTTAGAATGCTCTGTGTATTTGTAGATATGCTTTGGACTCGTTTTGATGTTGCAGATGGAAGTGAAGTCCTTTCTGGTGAGGATGACTCTAAATAGAGTATCATTGTTCTTCTCAGCTATAGCTTTTTAGACTTGTGCATATGATTTTTAGTAAGGCACAACTACTCGTCTATGTGTTTGTTCCAGGTAAAATATCTGCTTCTGGCTCTAATATTTTTGAAGGTGTTCTTCAAGTTCTTTTGATGTTCTGTAGGACTTCATACACATGCACCTTCTTTCTTGTGTTTTTCTTTCTTTTCATTCCATCGACTTTTTACGGAAGTTCTTCTTTTTTATTCCTTGAGATCTAGAAAAAAGAATTATTACCTTTTTACAGGTATAAGGTATGGTTTCCTGATATCCAACAACAAAAATTAATTAATAGTAGGTGCATTTAGCTAAGAAAATATGATCGTTGGAATTAAAAAAGGGTTAGTAGAAAGTTCATCCAGTTTTCATGACTATCAGTGAGTCATGAGATCGGTGAGTCACTTGAATCTGCATCGGTTTCGGTAGGTCATTTGATCAACATCTATTTCGATAGGTCATTTGATCAGCATCAGTTTTGGTAGGTCATTTGATCAGCATCAGTTTCGATAGGTCATTAGATATGCATCAGTTTCGATAGGTCATTTGATTAGCATTAGTTTCGGTTGGTCATTTGATCATCATCAGTTTCAGTAGGTCATTTGATCAGCATCGTTTTCGGTAGGTCATTTGATCACCATCGGTTTCGTAGGACATTTGATTAGCATCGGTTTCGGTAGGTCATTTGATCAATATTGTTTTCTGTAGGTCATTTGATCAGCATCAGTTTCAGTAGTTATCATCAGTGTGACCATTCTTCATTGGTGCGACCGTTCTTCATCGGTACGACTGTTCTCATCGGTACGACTGTTCCTCATTGGTGCGAACAAATGATGACTCAAGAAAATAACTAAGAGTGAGCCAAAAACATGAAATACGCACCAAGTGTCTGTTCAAACCAGAACACTTCCAGGTCAATAGAAAACCATGAATAATCATAGATAAACATATGTAAACATGATTAAACATATATAAACAAACTTAGAATAGAATTAATAGTTGACTAAATTTACTTATAAACAGAAATAACAATGATTTGTGATTATTAAAATCACCATTTCACAGAGGGTTCAACAATATCCCCCATTTTGATAATAACTAATAAATGGTATAAAAGAAGGAGTGTAAAGGATGTAAAATTTAGTATGATCCCCCTATGTAAACAAAATATATAACCAATGATAAACAGATCATCAGAAAATGCACCAGATCATAGACAAAGTGAGAGTATATCAACATAGCATCAGCTTACAGAGAGCTCCCCTTTAAATATAGGGTATTTTATCTATGTTTTCATTTATATAAGTAGTCATCATTTAAGCAGTCATCATTTCTCTCCCTTCATATAGTCTAACTGTATGCCTATTATACCTATTCTCCCCATTTGGGATTATCAAAAAAGAAAAAGAGTGCAGATAGAGAAAACAGAATAATGTTCCATTCAAATATCCACGGAAAAAGGTACAAGAAAAGAAAACACATAAAAGACACCCTATCAAAAATGACAGGAATGGATACTTCTTGGGATGCAGAGGTGCATTTCCTTTGGAATATAGAGGAATGGATGGGCCAGAGGGTGGCTTGGTGGAAGGTTGATCTGGCCGGATAGAGAGAGGTGGCAGGACTGCTCGGGCTGGAAGAAGAGTGGGTGCTAAAGTCACTTGTGGTTGAGTAGAATATCATCCTGAATGTGGCTGCTGAATGACTAGATGAATTTTAGAGAGATCTTTAGAAACTGATAACTGACTAGGAGCTACACCAGATGGACTGAGAGGCTCAGCAGTAGGAAAAAAAATTGCCTTAGCTTGCACATGAAGATAGGGTTTGAGCAGATTGAATAAATCTTGAATGACTTCACCACCATATTTGATGGCATTCTCAAAATCATATTTGTTCTGCATGAAGCTCTCTAGAGTAGGAGTAAAATCATTCAACTGTTGTACCTGATCCTTAAAGGCTTGAGTGACTGGATGAAGCCTCAAATTTTCATCCAGGATATCAAACTAATGGTTCAACTCATGCTTGGTATAGATTTTAGAAAAATAGTGATCCACCTTTGCTTTGATCTATTTCTGAGCCTGAGTAGCATCAACAGAATAATGCTTCACCATCTTGTGAATATGATCATTGTTTTCTTTCATCTTTTTCAATGAGTCCAAATCAAAAATCTATCCAAGTGCAGCTAAATCTTCTTTTATAACATCTTTTAAAGCATTGATCTCATGGTCAGTAATCTTGGTAACTTTTGAGGAGCTAGTTTGAGCAAAAATCTGAGTAATCTTAGCCTTCAACATTCTCAAGTCTGACTACTTTAGATGTTCTATCAAATTTGGTAGAAATTTTATCATACTAGAAATGGTTGATCTAAATTCTATTGATAGAGAAACTAATACATTGACTAAATCCTTGAGTGCTCGATTTAGAAAGGTAATGTGTCTGCCAATCCTTTCAACAGTTTTGCACAGGTCTGGCTTGATAATACTTACTACTCTTTGAGTTATAGCATCTATAGAAGCCTCAGATAAATTAACAGAAGTAGGAGTAGGAGCATGATATAATTCCTCTTTTATTGTCTCTCTAACTGCATGGAGAAACTCATCTTTAATTTTTTCCAAATACGATCGAGAAACTGAAGGGCCAGGTCTTACTGCTATCACTTGGACATTATTAGCAACTAGTCTAGCCTTAACTGAGAGGCTTGTCCTTGCTTTGTGCACCCCTTCTTCTTCTTCCTTTCAATAATCCAAACCAAGAATAGAAAAACCTGGGTGTTCCTCCCATGAAACATTACAAGAGGTATACTAGGGCCTTACAAAATTAGCTTTTCTAGAATTTTCATGTGAGATTTCTTCACCAACATCAATCTCTGTCTGCATTGTTCTTTCAGCCTCAGGAATAGAATCTTCTTTAATTTTTTGTGGTTGTGGATCATCTTGGATCACAATTTTACCATCTACTGATCGAGTAGCAGTATCATCATCATCTCCATCGTCATTATTTCCATCATCATCCTCACTATTTTCATTTCCATTATTATTCATTCAAGTATCATCAGTACAATATTTTCTACTGGATTCATACTCCTCAGAATTTGATTCTTCAGTTTCACCTTCTTCTTCATCACCTAGAAGAGGTTCTGACTCTGGTAAATTGGTAGGTGGACTAGCTGGTCCAAATTCCGTTCTTCTTTTCTTAAGACCTACTATATCAGGATCACTCCTGTCATCAGGAGGTGACTCAGGTTCCTTTTCAGTATCCACATCATCATTTGCCTTAGCGTCCTTTGTTCCTTTCTTACTTGTCTCTCCAGTTTCCTTAGGAACTTCTATCTCCTATTCCTCATCAGAATAAACAACTTATTCATCAGGTTATAAACTAGGATCTCTCATCCACTTTAGTCTCTTAGGATGATCAGAAGGATTAAAGGAGTTCTACAACATCTCTTCATCAGAAACCCATGCCTTCTTCCATGGATTCCAGTTGATTTTCATTCTTTTGCAGATATCCTTGTTAACACAGAAAATACTAATGGATTAGATACACTCATCTTCATCTTCAACACAGCCCAAAAATCTTAACATTGTAGAGATTTGATAAGATTATAACAGGGTTGTAGCTTTCTTGGATGGCTTCACTATCTCAGCAATATGGACAGTAAAATATCTACACAAGTTGATCTTCTCATCATTTAACAATAAAAATAATAGTAAAAAATCCTGATACTTCACAGCAGAAAAATCACCCTTTATAGGACAGATTTGGTGCTGAATAAACTTAAACAAAATTCTACTTTCACCATCTAAATTAGCAGTTGTTATTCTTCTAGATTCATAATTTCCAGTCAGCATCTCCCGAGAAAGCTCACATAAAAAATATTTAGTAGTAGGAGGAATGTTACCAGAATAGTCTTCATATCTACCTTTATGAGGCACTCTCAAACACTCAACCAATTGATTTTAAGAAAAAGATATCTTTTTCTCATTGACCACTGAAGATAGTCTTTTAGTTTCTGCTCCATCCAATTCAATAGTTATGTTCAAATAAATGTCATGCACAAGATTTGGGTAGCAGAATCGGTTATTATCGCAGAACCGGTTTTCCATCCTTGCATTTTTAAACTTTTAAAAGAGAAGACTTACTGGTTAACACCCATTCAAAACTTAATTCCTTTTCAGCTGTAACCACCCGAGTTTGCAACTCTGGGTTTACTGACCTTTGAGTCATGCTGCTCGATTATCCTTGGGCGCGTTTCATAGGAGAGAAACCTTTCAGATTTTTTCTCTATCACTTTTTATTTTCCATTTGGAGGTTTGAGTGGTTTGAAATGTTTGAAGGATTTAAAAAGGTTCAAGAGGTTCAAGAGGTTCAAGTTTTAGAAAAATTAAGGTTCATAGGGAGATGGAAAGTCACAGTTATTGGGAAAAGAAATAGCTGCAGGTCATTAAATTTATCATTTAGGGTTACAATATTAAATATAATATCAATTAAGTAAAACAACATCATTTTGTTAAACACTAAAAGTGTTAAACACTGTAAGAAACAAACGGTAGAAAAAATATCGGTTTCACTGATCGGTTTCACTGATCGATCATACGTAATTCTTGCTTAATAAAATTTAACCTTTCTGAGCTCAAGGGTTTGGTGAAGATATCAGCTAATTGATGTTCAGAGTCAATAAATTCAATAGAAATATCACCTTTTTGATAATGATCCCTCAAAAAGTGATGTCTAACATTAATTTGTTTTTTCATAGAGTGAGACACAAGATTCTTAGAGATGCTAACTACACTAGTGTTATCACAATTTATTAACACATGTCTAAATTGATATCCTTTGTCCAACAGGGTGTGTTTTATCCACAGAACCTGTGCACAACAACTACCAGCAGCAATGTATTATGCTTCAGTAGTAGACAATGCAACCGAGTTCTATTTATTACTACACCAAGATACCAGGGATTTTCCCAAAAGATGAAATGTTCTAGATGTGCTATTCCTATCTAACTATCAACCGGAAAAGTTGACATCTGAATAACTCATTAAGTCAAAAGATTTTCCTTTTGGATAAAACAAACCTAAATTGGTAGTATGTTTATGATATTTGAAAATCAATTTAACAGTAAGAAAATGAGATTCCTTAGGATTAGCATGAAATCTTGCACACATGCATACACTAAACATGATATCTGGTCAACTAGAAGTAAGGTAATGCAAGCTTCCAATCATACCTCTATAATTGGTTTGATCAACTAATTTTCTAGTTTCATCATTATCCAACGTATATGTGTTACACATCGGTGTTTCACTTCCCTTATTACTATCCAAACCAAAACGTTTCAAAAGATACTTTGTATATTTTCTTTGTTTTAAAATAATATCATCTTTCTTTTGAAAAATTTGAAAACCATGAAAATACTTGTGTTCTCACATTAAACTCATTTCAAATTCATTTTGCATAATTTTTGAAAAGTTAGTATATAAAGAATTTTTAGAAGATCTAAAGATAATATCATCAACATAGATTTTTACAATAAAAATATCTTAAGAAATTCTTTTAATAAAAAGATTGGGATATGAAATTCCTTTAATAAAAACATTAGAAATAAGAAAATTTGTAATTCTATCATATCAAGCTCTTGAAGCCCATTTTAAACCATACAAAGCTTTAGAAAGATTAAAAAGAAGATTTTGAAAATGGGGTTTTGTAAATCCAGGTGGTTTTTCAACAAAAACATCTTCAATTATAAAACCATTTAGAAAAACACTTTTGACATCCATTTGATATAACATGAAATTCAGATGAACAACATAGGAAAGTAAGATCCTAATGGCTTCTAATCTAGCTACAAGTGCAAAGGTTTCTTCATAGTAAATTCCTTCTTTGTGATTGTAACCTTGTGCAACTAGCCTAGCTTTGTTTCTAACTATATTTCCTGATTCATCAATTTCATTTCTAAAAACCCATTTAGTGCCTATGGTCAAAGTGTCCTTATGTCTTTCTACTAATTCCCAGACTTTATTTCTTTTAAATTGATTTAACTCTTCTTGCATATCCATTACCCAAAATTCATCATTGATTGCATCATTGATATTTTTAGGATCTAACTGTGAAAGAAAGGCTTGATGTTCAACCTGATTTCTTAGAGAAGCTCTATTCTGTGTCCCTCTATCAAGATTACCAACAACAACATCTAAAAGATGATTATTTAGAATCATAGTGGATCTAGTAAAGATGGGACTAGAAATTTCAGGTTCTCTCTTAGGTTCGGATTCATCAGAAGCAGATTCTGGAACATTTCCAGAGCTGGTTGTCTTTACAACAGGTTCATTGATTTTATCATTAAGGTCCAGAACATAGAAATCTTCTTCAAGATTTTCACAAGAAGGTTTAGGTTCATGTGGATCATTTTCATCAAATTTTATGTGAACAGATTCTTCCACACACTTGGTTCTCTTATTAAAGACTCTATAGGCTTTGCTAGTAATTGAATATCCTAAAAATATTCCTTCATCACTCTTGGATGAAAATTTGTCTAGATTATCCATAGTATTAAGAATAAAGACTTTGCAACCAAAGACTCTAAAGTAACTAACATTAGGTTTCCTATAATTCCACAGTTCTTAAGGGGTCTTCTTAAGAACATGTCAGATGAAGACTCCATTGATAATATATCCATATGTATTTATAGCTCTAGCCCAAAAATAAATAGGTAGGTTATATTCATTTATCATAGTTCTTCAAATTTCTTAAAGGGTTCTATTGCTTATTTCTTCTACACCATTCTGGTGAGGTGTCCTAGGTGCTGAAAAGATGTGATTATAGCCATTGTGTGAGCAATAAGATTCAAACTCATGATTTTCAAACACCCATCCATGATCACTTCTCAGGGTCTTAATCTTAAGTCCAGTAAGGTTCTCTATAGACTTAGAGTATTTAATAAAGTAAAAAAAAGCTTCACTTTTGTGAGCTAAGAAGTATACCCAAGTATATCTAAAAAATTAATCTACTAAGATATATACATAGTGCTTCCCATTTAAACTAGAAACACTAGAAGGTCCAAATAGGTCCATGTGAACCAAACCGAGAGGTTGATAAGTTGAAACTTATTTATTTAATTTGAATGAAACTTTATGTTGCTTTCCCTTTTGACAGGGATTAAGAACTTTATCAGTTAGGAATTAATGTTTTGGTAGGTCTCTAACTATTTTCTTCCTAGTTAATTTTATAAGTGAATGATTATTGCAGTGTTTTAATTTTTTGTGCCAGAGCCAAGACTCTTTATGAAAAGCTTTTAAGTAAGTAACGTTTTGTTTAGCCAAGTAATTCAAATCAACATCATAAACATTTCATTTCTCAAGGCAAAAAATACTAAAACATTTTTAGAATTAAAAACATTACAAGAATCATTTTCAAATTTAACATTGAAAACATCATCACACAACTGAGAAATGCTTAATATATTATACATTAGTCCATCAACAAATAAATATTTAGAAATTAGAACTGAATCAGTGTTACCAATCTAGCCTAGGCTGATAATCTTTCCTTTTGAATTATTACCAAAGGTGACATGGCCTCAATCACCATTGATTAAGTTTTTAAAGAATGAGTAGTATCCTTTCATGTGTCTTGAACATCCACTATCCAAGTACCATATCTTCTTATGGTAACTCTTCAAGAAAGTCGCCTACAAAACAGGTTTAAACAGAAAATGATTTTGGTACCCAAATTTTCATGGGTCCAGATAGGTTAGCAAACAAAGCCTTAGGTATGCAGATTTGTCTCATGGGTCTCAAATAACCTACAGAATCGATATATTTTGAAGGATAAAATATAGTTGATCTATAAAAATGTGAATAACGAGTTGAAGCATATGAATTTCCAGAACTAAAACTAGCAGCATTCTATCCATATTTTGAAATTAATCTAGTTTTTGTAATCTATCTCTGTCTATGCTGATAGCATATACCAATGGTATATTTTAGTGCCACTTGTTTACTTATGATTTGAGTTATATAATTCTTTCCATTTTTGAATTTCTTTATATCTTTCCTTAATTTCTCATTAGACAATTTTAGTTTAGTATTTTCCTTATGTAATTGAGCATTCTTTTCTTTCTCTATATCAAGGGCAGATTTAAAAGAGATGGTCAAAGAATGCTATTTCTTTATGGTTTTATACTTGTCCTTCAATTCATTACAGGTTTCTTCTAGCATATTAAAATATTCAAATAACTCTTCACTAGACATGTTTTCAGAATCAGAATCAGAATCAACTCCAAAATAATATGAATTTAAATCAGGAGTATCCAATGTTACCTCAGATGTGTTTGTCATAAAACAAATGTTTTCATGATTATTTTTAGAATCCGAAACATCATATTCACTTGTGTTGTCTTCTGAAGAACTCCATGTTGCTTTAATATCTTTCTTATACTTATTGTCCTTGTAGTCATGTTTCTTATTAAACTATAACTTTGGACAATCTTCCTTAATGTGTCCTTTACTTTTTCACTCATCACAGTCAATCTCATCACCCTTATCAGACTTCTTCCAATCTGTATTCTAGTGACCTTTGTTTTCATATTTACCTTTGTAGTTTGATTTTCTGAAGAATTTATTCTTCCTGTAAAACCTCTTAAATCTCCTGGATATTTGAGCCATTTCGACATCACTGTTAGAATCCGAACATTCACTTTTTGAGATTTCAGTACGTATGGGAACTTTCTCCTTGTCCTTTTATTTTGAGACATATGTCTTGAAAGTTATTGACTTATTAATTGGTTCATCATCTTCTTACTTATTTACTTTATGTTCTTCTTCATACATCATAAGCTTACCAATTAATTCCTTAACAGGTAAAGCACAAATATCATAGGATTCTCTAATTGAAACAGATGTGCCAGTCCATTTTTCTGGTAAACATCTTAATATCCTCATGATCTATTCTTTTGTAGGAACAACTTTTCCAAGTGAGCTCATAGTGTTGACAATCTCATTGAAACTGAGATACATGTCAGAAATAGGTTCATCAAACTTCATTTTAAAATTATCATATTTAATAGTGTAAATGTTTGATCTCATTTATTTAACATTGGTTGTTACTTCATGAGAAACACCCAAAGTATCCCAAATTTTATAACCAATTTTACAAGAAGATATGCGATTAAATTCTTCATTGCCTAAAGCACAATACATGACATTCATTTCTTTAAATTTATTAATGTATGCATTTTTATTAGGTTCATCCCAAGTAGTTCTCTCAATGTATGGAATCTTATATTGAGATTCTATAGCAGTCCAGATATCGAATCCCATACTCTCTAAATGAATTTTTATTTTAAGTTTCCACTATGTATAATTTGTACCATTGAAGAAAGGTGGTATGTTGGTTGTAGAACCTTCTATACTATTATCCATAATCAAATTTTAGCAAATATATTTAAAGAGATAAAATTTAGAACTAACAGAAATTTAAGTTCTTTGAGATAAAACTAAAATCAAAGTTGAAAAACAGAGTGTTTCGAAAACCTTTAAAAATAACAACCTCTGATACCAAATGTTGGTCAGAGTGGATACTCAATATGGGGGGGGGGGGGGTGAATTGAGTTCCAATTAAAAAATTTCTGTTAAAATATTTATATTAAAATCCCCCAATTGAAAACTACGTTAAACTGTAGTGAATTTGTAAAGCTGTAAGGGATCAATAAGGTTCTAGAAAGATTGATTAGGTCTCAGTTAATATAATCAAGAATATTAAATTAACTTTTGAAACTAACCTATTTATTTACAAAAGTTACAAACACTTGCTAGATTAACTATCAATGTAAATTTTAAAAAAAAATTATATTTCAAATTAATTTGCAGCGGAATACAAAATATATATAATATAATTTAAACTTAATATAAGATGCACAACATATATAACCAAGTGGTTCAGTCTCAATCTGAGACTTAGTCGTCTCAAACAATTTATATAAATTTGATCCACACCTTGGATTGGGGAAACCAACAGTACATAGACTGTTCAGGTCCTAGGACCTCAACCATAGTTCTATGCGGGAAAAACAATATCAACAGCTCTCAGGCTGTCCAGGTCACAATTGACCTCTCCCACAACTCACAGTGGGATACAAGAAGGTGTAAAAAGTTTGGTTTGAGGATTTAATATCCTCCAGTTTAGCTCAGGAGAAAATGTGTATCTAGAGTAGACAAATGTACACAAACACTGCCCAGAATGTTAAGAAATGGGATACAATAGAGGAAATAAAATAGTCTAGAAAGCTTTGTGTATTTGTAGATATTATCTCGACTCATTTTGATGTTGTAGATGGAATTCAAGTCCTTTCTGGGGAGGATTAATCAAAACAGAGTATCGTTGTTCTTCTCAACTACATCTGTTTAGATTTGTTCATATGATTTTCAGTAATGAATATCTACTCGTCTTTGTGTTTGTTCTAGGTAAAATATCTTCTTTAGGCTCTAAGATTTTTGCAGGTGTTCTTCAAGTTCTTCTTATGTTCCGTAGGACTTCATACACATGCACCTTCTTTCATGTGTTTTTATTTCCTTTTGATCCACCCTCTTTTTACTGTAGATCATCCTTTTTATTCCTTGAGATTTGGAAAAAAGAATGATTACCTTTTTACAGGTATGAGGTACGGTTTCCGGACATCCAACAACCAATATTAATTAATAGAAGGTGAATTTAACTAAGAAAATATGACCATTGTAATTAAAAAGGGTTAGTAGAAAGGTAAAACAGTTTTCATGACTATCGATGAGTCATTAGATCAGTGAGTCACTTGAATCTGCATCGGTTTCGATAGGTCATTTGATCAGCATCAGTTCTGGTAGGTCATTTGTTCAACATCGATTTCCGTAGGTTATTTGATCAACATCAGTTTCTGTAGGTCATTTTATCAGCATTGGTTTTAGTAGGTTATTCAATCAGCATCGATTTCGGTAGGGCATTTGATCAGCATTGGTTTTGGTAGGTCATTTGATCAGCATCAGTTTTGGTAGGTCATTTGATCAACATCAGTTACAGTAGGTCATTTGATCAGCATCAGTTTCGATAGGTCATTTGATCAGCATCAGTTTTAGTAGGCCATTTGGTCAGCATCAGTTTCAGTAGTTATCATTAGTGCAACCATTCTTTATCGGTGTGAAGTAACACTGACTCAAGAAAATAACTAACGGTGAGTCAAAAACCTGAAATACACACCAAGTGTCTTTTCAAACTAGAACACTTCCAGGTCAATAGAAAACCATAAATAATCATAGATAAACATATGAAAAAATGATGAAACATATATAAACACATTTAGAACAGAATGTATAGTGGAATAAATTTACTTATAAACTGAAATAAAAATGATTTGTGATTATTAAAATAACTATTTCACAGAGGGTTCAACAACATCAATTCTACTCAATATAAAAATAGATTCAACATGATCTCTCTCCAACACATGTACCTTTATACCAATGTCCATAAGATTTGTCATATACAAGCATATATTATCACGTGACCCATTTTCCCAAGACATCATGTAACCGTGGGACCTGAATTATATCAATCCTAATATCTACTTATAAGATCTTGATTTAATGACTATATATTAAATATTTTGATGAATGCATCACATATCATTCACCTTGATGGATAATCACATCATATGCACCTCACTCAATAGATAATTACATCACATGTCTTATCTAGGTATATTCAAAAACTCCTTCAGTCTCTCTTAATATAAGTAACATATTTAATACTCATCATATGAGAGAAAAAATATCATATTTGTTTAGATTAAACTGATAATATAAACAAAAACATATTGAGCTATCCCCTGATTATATAAGCCTCGGGATTTTTATTTAAAGGGTATCAAAGTGTGAAATTTATCATGCTAGGTTTCTTTCTAACCTCAGGTATATGAAAAAATAAACATGAATCATGAACCACTAGAATACCAAATATATAGTATATGAATCTCCATGTAGTTTACCCAGATGTCATCTAGTGCACCAAATTAATTTTATTCTTGATGAGAATATTTAGTATATATATATGTATATAATCCTTATGATGCTAACATTAACATTTCATGAAAAATTATTATAATCCATGATGAAAATAAGTTAGGTATAACTAAATGATATACATTAAGAGGTTAATTATCATTTCACATCATGAGTATATTCATAAACATCAAATAATGTTAAAGTGGATATTTCCTTTTGTTTAATATGATATATTTAATATTAATAATCTTCTTTATGAATAGAAAAAAATTTATATGCTCCCATTTAATCATATCCTATATGATAAACCACTAGATAGGATTTATGTTTTCTATACTTGATTAGTTTTCTAAACTCATTATATATTTTTATAATTGATACCACATACCTTTGTTACCATATAATAAAACATTCCTACTAAAAAAATTAGTGAGTAACATCTAAGAAGATGGGTTTTTTGAATAATTACAAGATCTAGGAATCATATTCCTAATATCCATCACTTTTAACAAAAGTATTAAAACTTCTTAACTTCCCAGCATAAAATTTTATGATGTAAAAAAACATAGGTTTTGACTTATAACTCTTTCTAAGTTCATTGTCATTATCAATATTAGAACTTTTGGATTAAATTTTTTTCCTTTAGGTCAATTTTGTGAAAAAATGAAACTCATTAAATTAATATTTTTACTAATAAATTTAAAAACATTTTAAGATATAATGTTATTTTCACATTGTTATGATAACTAAAAATAAACTTTTATTAACTAAAAATTAGTTTTTATTAAGAAAGACCCCCTTTTAAGGGATAAGGGGGAACCTGTCATGACATAAAATACATAAAAAAAATAACCCAATAGTCAAAATGTCAAAGACCATAAATAAGCCACACTATAGGAGAAATCCCCTCCCAATATAAAAAAAACTAATTCCAATTTCCACCTTCCGCCACTACTTGACTAGCTATCCTATTAAAAAGTTCACAAGAAATAAATTTATGATACTATTAGATATTTCAATTGAATCTTGACTAGAATAATATTTTATTTTCAATTTTAACTTCTTTATGCCTAAAATTACTCTTATTATCCTCTTACAAACTCTATTTTCATTTTAATGTCATTACATGTTACAAAAACTCCATTGTGTTATGAGATAATAATAATTTACTTTTTTTGAGAATATTTAACTAATATACTATTTCATCCTTATCATTTATGATATTATCTATTTTTGGAGTAATATTATAAAATAGACTTTATTTATTAAAATATACCACAAATTGATGGTGGTATCACATCCCTTATACTTTAAAAAATGAATAGATAAAATCTTTTATGTTCTTTTTATTATTATATTTTTTCAAGGATTTTGTACTGTTTTTTGAATCATAATCCATGTGTCAAACGTTAATCTCATATTTCTTATAAATAAATGTGTTAATAAATTTTTTCTATTTTCACATAACTGAAATGAGATTACTATTAAAATTCATTATTTAGATCTATTCAAGCTCAAAATATTCCTTTTCAATCAAATCCATTATTTAACAACCCATTTCTTCATCATTTGGATGTAAACTATAGGATATATCAATTATATCCTTGATTTTTAACTCTTATATGATTACAACATTTATAAAGTATAAATTTGGTATCATATACCCATTAAAATAAAATAATTTATTTCTATAACACCAACACCTTACATCATTTTTCCATAGAGTTTCTCAAAGCTTGTCAAAATTTATGAATAATTCCAATATATGGAATCAATTTCCATACTTCTTAATACTACTTTTATGTTTCAATTACCTTGACAGGATAATTGAGGAAACATTTTTAGACTTTCCAACTATCTTTTCTTATAATGGTTTGTACATTTGTCCACTTATATTGGAAATAAGACACTATAGCCAAGACAACTCATGTTTTCCTGACCTACCCTAAAATATTTGATTAAATTGGGTAAAATATTATAGAAATAATTTAAATTATTGTAACATTTTCAACTAAATGAACATAATATCTTGATCTGGCACTAAAGTAATCATCCAGTCTATCCATGTCAATAAACTCAATAAAATTGAGTACATGAGAGGATACAAAATTTACTTTAGTTATCTTCCTTTTAATAAATTTAAAACCATAATAAATATCTTCTTATAGAAAAATACTTTAAATTATTAAACTAATTAAATATTTGGTTATTAAGGAAGATAATTATCTAACATATATAATTTTTTTTTCGTGAGAACTATTCTTACAATTTTGTAGCATTCCAAGAATTCTACGTTATTTAACTTATCATTTTCAATTACTTATCTTAATGTTATAATTGATGATTATATTTCCATTTTATTTGAAACAAAATCTTTTGTCAAATGATTATTATGTTTCAAAGTCGTTTATAATGATTTATTATTAAATTTACTTTCACAAAAATGATGAACCAATTTAAATCCACCATTTTCATTAGTGGGAAAAGATCTATATTTTACAATGTTTTGGGTCTCTTTAGCATTTATATCGTTACCTTGTTATTTATATAGGTCATCATATCAATAGTAATAGATATGACTCTTGTATTTTTCAACAAATATTTTTTATCCTAATATATCATATGGATAAATTCCACATTATTCCACTAATAACTTCATTTTATTTCGGTCTTCCAGCTAATTGTAACCAAATGAAAATTCGAAAACTATGAACCTAATACTATTAATTCCACATAATAATTTTTATACACAAGATAATCCTAGGAAACTCATATTTTTCATGACCTTCTTATTTGTTTGATTGAGTTATTTATAAGTGTTTCATTGGAATGAAATAATAAAATTAGTATTGTTAATGATGATATAATCTCACCATATTATCTCATGTTATTCGATTTATATGTATTGGTCCCATTATTTTATTTTTTGTCAATGATGTGTCAATATGTGTTTGGTATACTAAGGATGAAGCAATTATTCTTGAATTTTTTATATGGATTTATGAAATAGAATTAGATTTCATGTTTGGATAATTCTCCATAAAATAAATGTGGTGATTGTTATATTGATATAAAATAATGAAAACATGGGATATAGAGTTTTCAAATTGTATATATCAAGTGAATTCCATGCAAAAAATAATTTCAAGAATAATAATTGAAGATTATTTAATTAAATTCCATGAAAAAATGAAATCATATATATTTTTCTTGATGATTTTGAGAAGAGAAGATGAGAAGCTTGATAATGGCTTAAAGATATCAATTCTATACCTAGATACTTATAAGTATAATTTAAAATTGAGGATTTATTAATTTTTTTGGGCTTACCAAAAAGACCAAAAAGAATATCCATTAACCACATTTTAGGGACTCAAGGTTAAACTTGTTGTTTATCCTAACCAAGAAGGCCATATAGAGGCATTGGTGGGTGCATATACCATCGAGGACTTTTATAATCTCAATGGTACCATGTGTATAAGGATTCCACTGATATGACTCTTTGGGAATGGAGGTTATCATGAGCTAGTGAAGGTGCAGTGCTGCCTATGTAACAAATATATAAATGTAATGGGTGTCCGACCCCTTAGTCATATCAACCAATAATGTGAAGGATTTGATAAATAAATCTCTTCTAAAATGATATTGTGATTAAAGTGGGAAAAGAATGTTGCTTCATACTATTAATCCTTCGTTAAAATGATGTTAAAATGATGGGATATTGGATGTGATCATTATGAGCCATCTTATAAATGGAGTTGAGTCATTTTCATCCATTGTTAGAAAGATATTCTTGAAATTGTTATCATACATTGACGGTCTATGGTGATCATTCCATAAAACAGACAGTTGAACCCACATTAAAATAAGGTCAATTCGACAACCTAAAATCCATGAAAGATTCACTAACAAGGTTCACCAAATATTCATGTACTTTCATGAATTAATATAAGTATCTAGAGATGTAATTATGGCTTGATTAATTTTTGTCTTCAGAAAAAAATAAAAGCTACAAAATATAAATGTTATGTCAAAATTTATTTTTAATACATACAGTTACACTTGCATGCATATATTTCAAATTTTGAAAGAAAATCAATGCATGATAAAATGATTCTGGAAGAAATCGAGACCTCAGATCATTTAGGTGGTTTAAACATGAGTTGTGGAATGGTTATTCAAATAGTGGAAATACTATATGGATAATCCTGAGTATTCAGGTACTTAAATATGCCTTGTGAATAATGAAGACCCAAAACATTGGGAATTTAGTTGAGATGTGGTATTTGTTATACCATGTGAAGGAATTGAATATTGAAGACCCGAACCCAATGGTATTATAAATGAGCCACATATATGAATTAACACATTCATGGAGAGCCATTGGTGATCAATTATCAACATGCGATGAAGAATATAATACCAAAACCCCTCTAGTATTTGAGATGCACTACATAAATATAAAAAATATAACTCCCAAAAATTACGTGATACTCAAAATGATAAATATAATACATTATAGAATATCTGTTTTCATATTTTAAATGAGAAAAAATGAGTGTGTAATTATTAAGAAATTTAAATAAATATTTAAATAATAGGATTTAAATCATGTAATTAATGAGAAACCTTGTAAAATTATTTTTCTATAAATATGTAAATACCGATGATGAGAAATTATGTGAATTAATTTTCATATCCTTTGATATCCCGATATATTATTCTATCAAAGAGAGAAAGAGTTTGAAGTTAGGATACTTTTGAAAAAGAGGAAAATTTTGTGCTTGGGAATTCAAAGATTTAAGAGAATCTAGATTACACCAAATCTAGGAGTCTTGAAAACAATAATTCCAAAGTTCTTGAGGAGGTACATGAGCAAGTCAAATTCAGTGAGCTTTTAGAGGAAGATCAAAGATAATCCTACAGTGTATCAAGCCTTAAATAAAGGTGATGTCTTATAGTTGGTTCTGGGAGCATTTGAAGTCTTGTTTTTTGGATATAGGAGTAAATAGAGACTCTTGATTAGAGACGGAGTAAAAAAAATTAGTTGGAGTTAAAAGAAATTATATTCACTCCATTGACAGAGAATATTTGAATTCACTTATTTATTAGTGAAGAATCCATTTGGGGGGATAACCAGCATGGAAATAATTAGGTCTGTAAATACTATGTGTTATGATCCATCTTATTATTTCTACGTATGAAATTAAACGGTGGTATATCACTAAGTGGATCAAGAAACTTAACAATTTCCATAGGTAGATTTCAAAAGAAACAATTTTTTAAAAGTAAACCATTGATTAACCCAACCTCTCAATGGTCAATCTGGCATGGGGATCTACAATTTGTATGCATGCTTTTAATGATTTAGTTTCTAATCCTATTCCATTCATAAAATGAATTTATTCAAACTATATTAATGTGTAAATTTTACACAAAATCATGGAAAATCTATAGTTAGGGTGGGAGATTCCAAAATCAGTTATCATATCTAGTATGTAGCTACTTAGATGCATGTATCCCAATTTGAAGAAGCATATTAAAAACTTCTAAACTAGATAATACGTCCAATACAAATGTAAAAAAATTATAAATTATAAAATTAAAAAATATTTATAATTCAACCTTCTATTATAGACATTCCATAATTAAACTGGGTTCTTCTATGTGGTTTGATATGATATATCAAAATAAATAAATATATGCAACATATTCTACTATGAATCCTTTTATTCTCTCTATAGTCAATTTGTTTAGGATTTTCCAACCTATATAAGAAAAATAACTACCTGAAACTATAAAAATGATTAAATAAAATAAATTACATCAAACTCTTGATCAAAATTGATTTAAAAAACTTATTTTATTAATAAAAAATTAGTTTTAATCATATATTATTAAATATAAAATAAAAAACATGATAATTTATTTGATTTTTCTCTGTAAACCACAACAAAAAATGGAAATGTTTTATTTAATAACAACTATTAGAAAAACTATTAAATTTTGTAAAAAAATACTCAACACCTAACCCTCAATTAATTTTACTAACTCCTTCACTATGAGATTTATGCCACACTGAATAATCTACAACTCCAAACAATGCAACCCTCAAACCCTATAAGACCTTGTGATTTTTGAAGGACAGTATGTTTGATAGAATACACAACACGGAACACCGAGCCTAAACAAACCACAATATATTATTAAAATAATATTATTTTATGAAATAATTATAACCTAGATGTTAAATTTGAGGTTTTGAACAAGAAAAAATAACTTATAAAAATAAATTGTTTTATACATGTATATAATAAATTCATTAGTTATCAATTATCTAGAAATGAAAACCAAAATCAATTGCAATTAAGATATTTTTTATGAAAAAACCTATTTTTATGCGTGAAATGTGTTTTTATATTAATAAATTAAATTGATCAATATTGGTAATTGATTTTAATTGAATGTATTTAATATAAATTAAATCAAATCTTTTAATATTCATCTGTTATTTTCTAATAATTAGCTAATAATAAAATCCACTTTTATGCTTAAAAACCACATTTTTCTAAAAGTGTTTTTTATCATGTTTTGTGCACTTATTTCAAAATTAATTTCTTCCACTTATATATATTGAATATGATATAATGGATCCCATATTATGAATTACTATGTTCAAATTTGGTAAATATTTATCTTTTCTTTTAAGGCATTACGAATAACAACTATTGTAAAATTTACCACCTTAGTAAATGTTAAATCAGGTTAATCTAGTTTAAAACTAATTTATATGGTCATAATATTTCTTCTTAATTATTATTTTATGATTTTAATTTTACATATGTCACCTTAGTATTGAAATTGATATGTTTAGTGGACACTTTTCTTCGAAAATAAAATATTTAATATTTAAATCAAAGACTGTTATTAAATGTGACTCACTTAGTTTTAAATATATATTTTGTGTCCACATAAGAAAAAAAGAATTTTATGAACAAATATAAATATAAATTTTCTGAATAATGAAATTATATTTATGATTATAATTCATTTATAAATTTTAATAACTATATAGTTTCCTTAACTTCTTACAAAACACAAATACACAATTTATTCAATTAATTGAAAAATAAAATAAATGATATTACAAATATTAAAAGTGATATAATTTGGTTGATTTATAGCGTTCCATGAATTTATTAGAGTAATATGAAATATTATTTTTGCATAAATTAATTAAATTGTAAATAAAAATGTGTTTTGATGTATTTGAAGTCAAATTAATTGCATAGTTTTAAAATTGACATTAATGATAATTTATCAAAAATAATATTTTATCAAATTATATAAAAATAATAAAAATTTGAATAGGAAAAAGTGGATAGATAATATATGGTCTAAAATATCATCCCTTTTCAATTTATGTGTGAATATTTACATTATATGTAAATTTAAAACCCTTTAAGAATAAAAAATATGTTACTATAGTTAATGTAAAAATAGATTAATTTATGGGTTAAACCGAAATATAATTTTAAAAAAACCAAAAAAACCTTTCCAAATTTTATTTTTTGATTATATTTATACCATATAATACCCTATATTCTAATTTAATTCCTTTTTATGAGATTAACTAAATAATAACTTTATTATAATTTAATCTTTTTGGAAATTCCAAAAGTTCCCCTAACATCAATTATAAAAGTAATCCCCTTATCTCACTTATTTCACCAAATTGACCTCTATATCTCAAACCTAGAAAAAGAATATATTTTTAACTTCCTTATAAACATTAAAAAGGTTCTCTTTATCCCAAAATTCCAACCTAGGACCATTAATAAAATATTTAAAGTATTTCTTTCAAAGGAGAGACATTCACCTCAATCAATCACTTTCTTTTTTCACTTATTATTTACAAAATATAAATCAATGGTATTTATCATAATATAATAACTTCAGTATAATAAATACACTTAAATTTTATTGTGATTATGAAATCAACATTATAAACCCCCTTTCCCATCAAAATGGAAGGCAAAGTATCACTCGTGCGTACGTATGACTTTCCATCTTCACATAGTGATATAATTCATTTTCCACCACCATATATTGTGGAATGTTGTTATGAAGGTTTTAATTTTTATATATGATAATTATGAAATAATTATGCCCCTATAATTCTAATATCACACCTTCCTTCTTTCCTAAAATCTTTTAGAATACAATAATTTCGCTAGTTTGTATGTGTGGACTGCCACCTCTAAGAAGCGATATGATTTGTTATTCATTTCCAGTTTGATTAGATGTGAATAAAGATGGATTTGAGGAATATATATTATTTATATTAGATAATATTTATTCTAAAAATGATAATTATTATTTACCTTTCTTTTATTCCATCCATCGAAAAATAAAAACAACGATGATGAATTCGTATGACTTATCTTCTCCATGAACAACTTAATGCATTTTTTATATGTATTATTTTTATAGATAATTATAAATATGTATATAAGGAATATAGATGTTATATTTATATAATTATTAAAATTCTTTATATTATGTCACCATGATCAAGTTACACGTACCGAAAATACCAAATGAAAACACACATGTAAAATGAAAGAGTTATTGCCCGGACGAGTGATTTTAATGACAAATTATTAATAATTGGGTGATAAAAGGATATATATAAATCATATCAGATATGATATATTTGAGATTTTTTTTAATATATTAATAATAAATATATATTTATAATACAAGAGTTTTGGATTAATATGAAGGTAGTCAAACCTAAGGGAAGGGTTTTTCGTCTCAGTTTGACTTCTGTGATACATATGCCATATTCACCACATATTTTTTCTATGTGGTTTATATAATACCTATTTTATATATTATATATTGAATCAATATATATATGGGATTTAAAAGTTTCATTATAAGTTATTTTTTCCTTCGACATAATATTTAAATGATACAAAAGTGGCAATGATTTATTTCACAATATCACCATTATTTTGGAATGTTTATGTTTATGCCTCCCTTGAGGGACTTATTTGATATTTAATTCATAAACCCAATATGTTTTATTAATCTCTATTTGATCATCATAAATTTGAGTAATATTACAATTTTCATCTCCTCAGTACATAAAATGATTGAGAAAATGCTTTTAAAAAAATCTGACTTTATTTTTCTCTTTAGAAGAAAATATATTTTATTATATATTTATGTTTTCTAAATATATTTTCAAGGATGTTTCCAAAACTCTCCAAAATTATTTAATAAAGAAAATTTTACCCATATTTTACTTTTTAAAAAATGGGTTGAAATGAATCTTCTTGTATTTTTCCGAACAAGGAACCTTTTGACCTATATATATATATTAGGTGATTGGGGGTATAATTACATCAAAAAAACACTCACACACTTCACATACATACCAGAAAGGCATGACATAAACCCCCCAATGGGATACCCTAACCATCAATCCATATTTATTTTGTATGGATTTCCTAAAGGCCAAATGGTAATGAATCCCATTACATTGACCAAAGGCCCATTTTTTAGCCAAAAAACCCAGTGCAATGTCATGATTGTATCATCCTTCCTGTTTCACCAGGACAATTTCATTCCTATTCCACCTCTTTCATGCATCATTATTGAATCACTTACAACATAATAAATCTCATATAGGGTTTTGCAGCATTCAAAACCTAGTCTTTTGGATGTAAGATTATGTGTTTTACTACTCAAGTGTCACGATGATTGCTTTCACCTTTTTATAATAGTGGGAAAGGAATGTTTTTTTTATCTTTTACAGCATGAAAGGGATTTTCTACCATCATTAACAGTTTTTTCTTTGAATATTATTTTAAAATATTCCAAGATTATTTTAAAATAAAATATTTTCCTCAGTATTTGAAATAATTTTATATTTTAGATAAGCGATTTCATTGTGAAATGGTATTTTTCTTATGATTTTTTTATGATTTTATAAAGTGTTTTCATTTATTTCAACATCATTTGTTAAATATTATACCAATAATATACACTAATGATTATGTCTACCTTATTTTTTAGATGGTTTATGATCAGTTTTATAGGGATGTAATATTTTGATACCATTGTTCATATTACCCTAGATGGTTTATGATCGTGTCTATTGATTGGGGAAAGCATTAAAATTTCATATACTAGTTTTTGATACAGTGTTTATGTTGATTATATTTCATCCATTCAATATGAATAATTTATTAGACTTAGGAAGTGATTGTTCGGACCTACTATAGACCATTGATTCCTCAATAAGTCTCATGAGATAAAATAGATTGAAATTTGGATGTGGCATTACCCATTTATGTAGATTTATTTTCTTATGTTCTTGAGGGTATTTTAAAATTCCCTCATATAAAGACTCAATGGTCCATTTTATATTTCCATCATTATGAAATCATTTCATGATTTCCATGTGATTATTTGATTGATATGTTATCCATGGATAATTTTCCAGCAATGAAATTATTTATATGGAATTATTTGATCACAATTTATTCCTTCCATATTATTTTTCATGATCATGTTATTGATTAAATGGAATCTGTTTTAATATATTTACCTTTACATTTTGATTATTACTTATTTAATAATGATATCTTCCAAGGTATGCATACCCTTATTATGAATCTAACTCATCCTATTATTTGTTTTATATTCCTCTAGATATGAACAATGGTATTATGAATAATATCGAGGATCAATGAATGATTTTATACTGTGTATTTTATATTTCCAATGTAATATTGAATCGTGTTTTTATTTGGTTCTTCAAGACTAATAAACTATTACTTACTTTACGATACAATTACATGTATCTAGTGCCAATGTAAAAAAGTTAACATCGACTCTAGGATATTGGGTTCAGGATCTTTACTGTTGGATTCAAGGTAATTTACATTGAATGATTAGGAACTAGATTTAGGAAAACATATATTAGAGAATTAAACCCCATAATAACTTTTTAAATATTCCCAATGAAATCATGATTATGATTTCAGGATTAGTTATATATAAAATATCAATTTATATTAAGTGTTTCATTTGTTTTGAGATTATATATTACGTTTAATAATGTTATAATCCAATATAGTTTATTATATTGTCTATATATGGAATATAGTGGAAGGAATGGGAACTTTACTAATTCATTTAATCCATGTAGGGATTTCCATCCTAGAAAAGATAATAAAGATGGAGCTAAAGATACAGCTAGAACTGATCAAATTATAACTATTTTGGGGTAATTAACTTAGGTTATGAGTAATAAAAATGCCCATATGGAGTAGTTTTATGATTTAAAATGAGGTGAAACAATGTTATAACAATTTGTGTGTCAGAAAAATATCTCATTTAATGGGACTACAAATTAATTTGTTTCAATGCAATGGATAAGTTCCTTAGAGAATATCTTTGTCACTTTGGGTGGTAATAAAATGGAGATGGTTTTCATGTAATTTTATCATCTCTCAGGGGATTAGGATAAATGGTGGTCATTGATTCAAAAAACTAAAGATGAGGAATAAGTAAAGAGAATGGAATGGAAGGATTTTAAGGAAATTTTCATGCATAAATATTTTACTCATGAACAATGAGAAAATATAGAGAGAAAACTCTTGAGTCCAAGAGAAAATAAAGAGGAAAATGTTGCTAACTAAGAAGCTTAATTTACTAGGTTAAGAAGGAATTTCAGTGAATATGTATATAATCCAAAGAGTAATATTAAATATATATTTTATGGATTAAAAAAAATACTTTGATTGGAACAAGTATCTTAAACATTATTATATTATTAGGATATATTATCATGTGCTATCAAGATAGAAACATAATTCTCAAGTATTATTACCTAGAAAGAAAGAAAGAGAAGAGAAGGAAGGTAGAGAAAAAAATTGATAAGGGGAAGAAGGGAAAGCAGTATTTTCCACCATGTGATAATTTTGGAATGAAAAACCTCAGTACTAGCTTAAAAGGAATTGAAGTTTGATACAAGTGTAGAGAGAAATTCCACTAAGATCATGATTGAAAGGGAAATAAATATTCTACAAATGTGAAATGATTCATCCATATGGAGATGGGGAACTACACAAATGAATTCCCCAAGAATCAAGGCAATGTATATTAGAAGAGGAGAAATTATCAACTTCAATCTTGAGTTATTACTATAGATAATGTGGAATTATTAAAGTACTTGAGCATTTAAAATCCAATAATTATGTTATAGCGGTATTTTTATCAATAGTATTCAAGTTAAAAAATTCATGAAACATATAAGGATTGTGATACAGTAGTATTAATTTAAGTATTTCAAGAATATACTCAATATTACTAGTGAACTATAAAATAGATTTAAATATAAGGTGATATTTTTGAAAAAAATACATGATTAAGGGAATGATAGCCCTTAATATGTTCCCAATATTGAAAAAATGATGTTTATTTGAGAAAAAATTATTGATAATTTAAATGAGATAATACTTATGACCTTGGAATTGATTTATGATTTGATTCACGATGGATTTTACATTACATTTTTTGATTAATGAAATATATTTGATAATAGAGGATTTTATTAAAGGAATAAGGAGTGAGTTATTTCATATAAGAATGCATGTTTTTCGTTATGGTTTTATAATGATTTAAGTTATTACTATTTTTTAAGAGAATATGTGATTAGGATATTTACTTGTTTAATTACGAGATACATTATGGGGTATTAATGATAAGTTGATTTAGGAAATTTAGTGACCTTGGTTTTTAGATTTTTGAATTTTTTTGTACACATTTTGGTGGATCCTTAAGGTTAACTACTTATAGAATAGATTATGTTGAATTTTGAATATTTTTGTTTGAGGATAAAGTATGATTTATCATATTGGATAACTTATGATAGAAAATATTTTTTTGGTAAATATTTAAAGGCTAATGGAATGACTTGCAGATCTTTTGATTCATTTAAATTTCTTTAGGCCTAAAAATATTCATCTCAAATATCCATTTCTTAGAATAATATGTGAAGTTGAAATAGATAGAAGCACAATAAAAGGATGGTATTATACTTAGTCATGGAAAGAATTGAATTAATTTTATTTTATTGAGTAATTTAACTTGATATTAAAATAAAACCTATAGTTTACGATAAGGAACTTTAAATAAAAAATATTATCCATTTAATTTTCTTCCTAAGAAATCATTGGTCTTCTAACAAATCATAAATTTATTGTTTTATAATGATTAACTATCTCATGAACACAATCTCTATCATTATCTATTAATAATTGGGTGTTGGGTTTCTCTTCTCTATCCATATATTCACATACCATTGATTTTCTCTTCTTTGGAAACCTAGTTTTGTAGTTAACTTCATACTACTCTTTCCCTCTTTTTAGAGGAGGTTTTATTAACCCTTTTTATGATATGGGTTTTCCAAAAAGAAATTTTGAAATGAAAAACCATGATTATTGAGAATAAGTTAAAATTTAAAGGATACATGTCATTGAAGGGGGGATATAATTTAATACCCTGAGATTTAAAAAGAATTATATGTTCAAAAGTATACACAACATGCATTACCAAGTTTAAACAAATCATAATATAGTATTAAAATATTGGTATTTAATGTAATAATTCTCACATAGAAAATAAATTAGTAGATATGAATAAGAATAACTTAATTATGAAAATAATAAATTTTACACCTGTATAAAATAAATTTATTAGTTATCAATTGACTAGAAGTGAAAATAAAAATCATTTGAAAGTAAAAGAGTTTTTTTTTGAAAATAGGTTTTAATGCATAATATGAGATTTTATGTTAATTAAGTAAATTTATCACTATTTTAAAATTATTTTAATGATATTTATTAAATATATATTCAATCATATTTTATAATATTTATATATTATATTTGAAGTATGATATTAGAATAAAATCTATTTTTATGCTTAAAAACTATATTATTCAAAAAGTAGTTTTCATAAAATTTGTATTCTTCTCTTAAAATTAATTGATACCAATAATAGATATTAAATTTTATATAATTGATTCAATATTTTGGATTAGGAGTTTCAAATTTGGTAAATAATTCCCTTTTATTTTTAGACATTTGGAAGAGTAACTTGTGTAAAATTTATCACCTTGGTAAAGGGTAAATCTAGCTAATCTAGGTTAAAACTATGTGATATGGTTATAATATTTCATCCTAAATATTATTATAAGAAAAAAATTAAAACATAATTACGTTATCCCTGAAATTAATTCATTTAATGGAAAATTTACATGAAAATGATCAATATAAATTTTAAATAAAAGAATGTTACAAAATGTCCATATCTCAGTTTTATATATTTATTATGTGTACATATATGAACAAAATAAAGTTGTAAATATCAATTTTGTGAATAATAAAATTATATAAATTATTATAATTTGTTTATAATTTTTAATTATTTTAAAATTACCTTAAATTCTTACTCAACAAAAATAATGTTTTTATTCAATTAATAGGAAAATTAAATAAATTATATTTTAAATATTAAAATTTATATAATTTGATTTATTTTTAGTGTCACACAATATTTTTAGATTAATTTTTATATTATTTATTTTTAAATTAATTAAATTATAAATAAAATTTTTATTGATGTATTTGAATTCAAATTAAAAGAAAGGTGTAAAAAAATACATTAATGATAATTTATTAAAATAATAATTTATTAAATTATTTAAAAATAATAAAAATATTTAAATATGACTATTATGAAAATATATTGTTTAATGTTTCATAAATTTTCCATTTATGAGTCAATAGTTTCCTTAAATGGAAAATTATATCCCCTTAAGAGTACGAAATACGTTACCATAATTAATGTTAAAATAGGTTAATTAAGGGGTTAAAGAAAAAGACAAGGTCTAAAACACCACAAAACCAGTAAAATTTTTATTATTTTATGATATTTCTACCATATACTACCTTATGTTCTAATATCTAGCCCTTTGGATGCATTTTTCATGGGAATGGCTTTATTATAATTTAATATTTTATAAAATTCTAAAAGTGTCCCTCACCTCAATTATATATGGGAACCTCTTCATTCACTTAGTTTCATGACATTGAGCCTTATATCTCAAATAAACAAGAAAAATCCCTTATAAAATACATTATAAGAATTGTATAGGTTCTATAAATCCTAAAATACTAACCTTATGACCCTTAATAGGATATTTAAACGAGTTCTATCAAAGGAGAGGTAATCGCCTTAACATATAAATTTCTCTTTTTACTTATTACATAACTCATATTTATCTATGGTATTTATCATAAAATAGTAACTTATATATACCCAATATACATAAATTTTATTGTAATTATTAAATCACTATTATCGACCATCTTTTACGTCAAATGGGAAGTGATGGTATCACTCATGCGTATGTACGACATACAATCTCCAAGTGGCGGTACAATTATTTTTACACCACCATATTTCATGGATGATTATTATCAAGGTTATAAATTTTATATATGATAATTATGTTATTATTATACCACTTTAATTATAATATAACACTACATTTTTACCTTCTAATCCGTTGGAATATAACAAAGTCCCTCATGTGTATGTGTAGACTACCGCCTCCACAAAGAGATGAGATTTGTTTTCATTTCAATTTTATATGAATGTTAATATGGATGGATTTTATTAGTATACATGAATTATATGATATAATAATTATTCTATAAATTATAATAATTATTTACCTTTTTTTCATTCCATTTAAAAATGAAAACAACATTCATGAATATATATGACCAACTGTCTCCATAACTGATGTAATTGATTTTTAGATTTTTAACTTTTATAGAAGAATATAAATATGTGTATAATAAATATATATGATATTTATGTCATTATTTAAATTCTGTTTATGATGTAACCATGATAAATATTAAAAGGACCAAAACTACAAAACCAAAACATACATGAAAAACGAAGCAGTTATTACCTGAGACAATGATTTTAATAAATAATTTTTTATAAATAGGTTATTAAAGGTTATAAGTAAATCTTGTAAGGTATTATATATATGAGTATGGTTTTATAATATTTATATAATATATCTATATTTATTGTACATGATGTTAAAATGCATATGAATGATGTTGAACCCGAGGTAAGGGTTTATCATCTCACTTTTACTTCTACAAGACATATTACATATTAACCACATATTTTTTTATATAGTATGTATTTCAAAATTTATTTGTTATATCATGAATTTTTTTATCTTAATGGTATTTCCAAGTTTTATTTTTAATTTATTTCGTTCATGGGGATCATTTTTCAAAATATACAAAAGTGGTAAGTGTTTAATTCACAATGTCATCATTATTATAGATTTTTTATATTTAAGTCACCCTTGGGGGAATTATATTATATTTCTTTGTTAGACCCAATATATTTTATTTCTGTGTAGTTATTCATGGATTTTAAATTTAATAGTACCATTTTCCTCTCTTCTATACCTTAATTGACTGAGATTGTTTTTAAGGAAAGCTTAATTTATTTCTCACTTTGGTCGAATTTTTTTTTCATCTGTATCCATGTTTTCTAAAAATATTTTCAAGAATGTTTCCAAAATTATAAAAATGATTTATTAAAGATAATTGTTGTCATGTTTTAATTTTTACAAAATGGTTTTCAAGGAATCTTCTTGTCATTTTCCGAATGAGGTACTTTTTGACCTTTTTACAACAATGGGAAATACATATTTTTTAACTTATAAGACATGAACAAAATTTATTACCATCATATTATTTTTTAATATTCTTATAAAAATTTATACGATTTATATATTGTTTCATTAGCATATTTTTTCCTAGTACTAAATTGTGTTGGATTGTTTTGTATTGATCATAATTTCAATTCATATCATGGATTGTTGTTACTCTATGGATTTTTTTTTGGTTTAGAGTCTAGTGTTAGATTTAGTAAGAATCCTTTAAACTATATTATTTTAATATATATTTTTTATTGGTTTTCTTTTTTTATTTTTATTTATCTTTGACTATTTGTTGAGTTATATAAGTATACCTTAGTTGCAATAGGATTGAATTGATTTGAAATTTATTACTAATATATTTATATAATAATTTCTTACTAGAATATGATCACTTATAAGGTGTTAGATGATGTTAATTTTTTTGATTCATAAATTCTCATTTCACTAATATTGAAATTAAATGTTATTGATGATGAATGAATTATGAATCATGATTTTTTTGGATTATTAGTAAAAAATTTGAGGGGATTCACTCTATGCTTCTATATATTTAGGTGTGAGATTAATTTTGATGAAAAGATGATATGTAAGACCCCTATAAAGATGAAATATAATAGAATTATTTTTTATGACTATATGGATATGGGGTGGAAATGGCTGGGTGTCAGTTCATTGTAAGATGTAGGCCTATACCAAAGGATTAAATCCATAAAAATATATTCAATGGAATAGAAGTGTCATACTATGAGTTACATTGGAGGGTGAACAATAAACAATAATGGCTTGTTGTGTTGGTGGAATGGTTTGATGATATAAATGGTTTATTCATGGATCTATGGAGAGGGTTAATTCACCCCATTTATATAGTATTGTGGTGTAAAATGGAAGCACCATATAGAAAATGTTATCAAAGGAAGTTTGGATCACTTGTGAGATAATGTTATTGTGTGATCAAGATCATTGTAGTCATCCTATTGATTATTTTAATAAAAGTGAATAATTTTTCCCCCATGGAATAGGATGTAAGTTTTAACCATATTTAATTATTTTACTTTCACATTTATTTTTTATTTTTAATAATTTTTTTGATAGTGTTACCTTTGTTATTCTGGTGGTTTACATTATGGTGCAGTTAATTGGTTGTGGTTCTTTTTCATGTTCTTGGTTTCATATATGGGGTTTATTTAAGTGTTTTTTCTTATTTGAATAAATTTTATGTGAGATAACTTCTGATGGTTTAACAATAATGTGGTCTTAGAACCAATATCTTGTATCATATACCGCGATTGGAGTGATTCTGGAGGATTAAGAACTGGTGAAGGTATCTTTAAAATGGTTTAATAAAAGCATTATTCCTATTTTCTTATAGGATAATATCGGTATGTAGTTCATGAAAAATTGTTTTACGGTGACCAAAAGTAGTGGGAGATCACAATGTCTAGTGGGATGACATTATATGAGAATAATGTTTGTTTAGAAGAGATTTACTAAATGAATTTTGGGTTTTTAGATAATTAAAAGGGGGGATTTACTTCTATAGAAATATCTCAATATTTTATTTACTGGATATAATCGAGATGTGATGGAAAAGGAATAATGAGAGGGTATGAGTAAAAAAGAACATCGTATACATGTAATGCCCTGACCCCAGTTGCCCAGAGTCGGCGCATTATTACATAACATTGGCATGATCACAAGAAATATCAAGTCTCAAAAGACCGATTATTTTAATAGCCATGGAATAACTAGATACATTCATAAAGTTTACATTACATCATAAAGTGAAAAAATACTACAACAACATATTGTCTTAATATACCCTCATATTATCCCTACAAGTCATTCATAAATTACTTCTTCACATCCTGAGAAAATTAAAATATTGAAAGGGGTGAGCTCAAATGCTCAGTAAGGATAACAATATAGTGTAAACATTCATAAATAAGCATAAACATTTAAGGAAATGTACAGCTAAAACAAAATCCTTTTAAACATGAACTTCAACATAATATGGAAAAGATAAAATGGAATAATTCCATTTACTTATTCACATGGATATTCTACTAGTCGAATAATCACATGAAATATCAATAATCACTTTAATAATGATGGAATGCATAATGCTAGACTATCATAACAACATAGCCAAGGTGTCATGCCAAGAGTACAAATAAGATTTTGTCAAGGCCTTATGCCAAGACACTAGTTTGTCTCATGAGACTTACCGATGCATCATGGAGCTATAGCGGGCTCCACCCATCACTTATTAAGTCCAATGCATTCGTTATATGAACACGTTTAAACATAACATAAACATCATATTAAAACTATCATACGAAATGTCAATACTTTCTCCATAAACCATGAATGGTATAGAAATAATACATCCATAGTCAAACATATCACAAAAACTTCAATAAAATATGAAAGTTTTGTATCTTAATAAATCAACTTCGAATAATCTTAAAATCCATCAAAGGATGTTGACATAGATGAAATCAAAACTATTTGAGAGAAATATCTCTTTTTTGAAATCATTTAAAAGTCACACATTTATAAAGGAAGTAATTTCAAAGAGATTTTTGAATGAAAGTGTCCCATACCACTTTGAAACTTTTGAAAACAAATATCATTTCAAAACGTTCATGTCGATAAAAATAAATCCTTAAAACCATTTTTAAAAGATGGACATTAAAAAAATATTTATAATGATAAATCTTTAAAAAATTTAAAATTCTGATTTTGATAAAGAGTACCATTCACAAATTCTTAAAATATTCATTTTGAAATCATTTAAAGGCCACATATTTACAAAATAAAACATTTAATTTAAAAATATTCTTATATTCTTTTAAGGGAAGATTTTATGATTTTATAATGGCAGAAAATAGCCACACCTGCCGTATAAGTAAAAAAAGACATTCTAACCTTAATTCTGTCGAAAAGGTTAAAAAGGACCTTGTTTGGAAAATGACGGATAGAATCCTTTATAAACTTCTTATAAAAATTAAAACAAGGGTATAAATGACTTTAAACCATATTCTTTAAAATAGTAAGAACGTTTTGAAATACATTTTTAAGAAACATGGATGTGGATGATAAAGAGGTCCTAGTATATAATTACATATAAACAACCTCAGATAATGAAGAGATTGTGAAAAAAACCCTTACCAATTTGGTAACATAAAAAAAATACACCACATGAAAGAGGTATAATAAAATGAATATGTAAATACACATAAATTAAAGTGTATTACATAAATAATACAACTATGGGTAGTACATACACCACACAAAAGGTAATAGTGGCAATATGGCATGAATCTCACGGGAATAAGGTGTGAGTTGAAATCCCCTTACCTTCTAATTTTCATTAGTATATGGTATGTTAACCTCCTGTATAATAGTTAAAACATTGTCATTAAATTATTAAAGAACCATATACATAATTATGATTTCATATATGTTCTTCTAATAATTCTTTGTTAATAATACTTTAGTATTATCGTCATTTTGGGTGTTAACTTACTCGTTTTATTTTATATATTTTGTTACATAAGTCGTATTTGTTATGGATAGGATGTATATTATCCATATCCAGAATGATATAAGTTTTTAAAAATTACTTCTAATCATCAAATGAGAATTAGTCTTGAATGGATACGATGGAGAATGAATCTCATCGCATTCGTGGAGACGGTAGTCCGTACGTACGCACAAACGAAAATATCATTCTTTTGATATTAAAATAATATATAATTGGTTGGTATATCATATATAAAAAATCATTATCATGTTATATTTATTATTTAAATGAATTACACATCATTATTATACCCATCCAAATAAAAATATATTGAATAACAATTACACCATGACGTGGAGACGGAAAGCCGTACATACGCACGTATGGTGAAATGTCATTCAAAGGATGGATATAATACTGAATATGGTTATACAATATTTATAATAATATCAAAATATATAGGAGATACTGGAGTTATTATTTTAGAATGGTAATAACAAAGGAAGAATAAGTTGAAGAAGAAATGAACTTGAAAAAGTGTGGTGAAAACATTACCTATTCTTCGGGTTCTTCCTTTTTATTTGATTAAAAGGGATCATTAGGTTGGCTTTTTGATCAAACTAAGGCCTCTATGTTGGAGTGAAGGAAGTTTAGATAGTATTTGGGTAGGGGTAGGACGAACCAAAAGGCTTTGAAAGTGTGAATAATTGGTTAGAAGTGGTGTCCTTTTATAAGGGAGAGGAGGGGCACCGTAGGAAAATCTAGAAATATTCTTTTATAATAAATTCATATTAGGTTTCTAATGGCTCCAAAGTGGATTATTTAATGTCTAAGGTGGGTATGGATTGAACTAATTTCATCCAATATAATTTAGACAGGTTTGGGTCATTATATTAACCTTATAATTTAGTTTTAAATCATAGTTAATTAGTTTGAAATTTACCATGTCACTTTGTATTTTTATATTATATAGTTAATAAATTTACTATATACATCCAATAGACCCCAAAGTGGCCCATTAATGATAAAACTATCATTATATATGTCTTTTTCCATAACATTAGATTTTGAGGAATTGAATATAAATTAATAATATAATAGTTGTTTTAAAAACTCTTTTATGTCAATTTTAATACTATTGGGTATTTTGTTTTTGATAAATTCATAAAAGCATTATTACTTAAAATAGAAATTATATAAACAATACTAATATGTTTTAGTAACCTATAAAATTAGTGTAATTCATAAAAAGCCTCAAATTACATTTTTTTGGGTATTTATAATATCAATTATCTTAATATTTCATTAATATGGTAATTACTACATCATCATTGTGTCATATATAAATTAAATTATTTAACGTCTAAAAATTATAAATAAAATACCATTATGTAGAAAATATTATTATATTTCTAATTAATATTTCTAGTTGAAAATAAAACATATAAAAACCTATGTAAAAATTATTTTTCTAAAAGATATATGCTTATGTCATTTTTGTATTTACTTTAACTTAATTAATATAAAGTGTCCCTATCCCCTACAAGTGGCTCCATGGGGTCCCAAAATCGACCCAAGATTCCCATGGTCGGACATGTATCCACGAATAAGGTTAGGACACATTTTAGGGTAATTTAATATTATTATAACATTATTTTTTACCCTTATTTACCGGATTTACCTTTTAACCATGGTAAATAAAATATTTACCGAAGTAATTATTCAAAATGGCTAAAAATTAAAGTTACATATTTAAAAAATTTGGAAATCCTGATTCCAAATAGGAAATCCATTTTTCCAAATTCAAAACACATAACTGGCAGAAATTAATTTAAAATTAATTTCCATTGTCAAACCAAAAAGCGTGTTTTTAAGAAATAAAAACTTTCAAAAGATTGATACTTGTTTATGTCCGGTTTAATTGTGAAATTATTTCCAGTGACCAAAAATCTATTAAATGGTAAAAATATATTCTAAATATACTTTAAAACCACTAAAGTTTATAATTTATCACTATTAATTATTTTGATTAAAAAAATTGTTTTTAATTAAAATTTAAAATTTTCACTATTCATCAAAATATGAATGTTATCAGAAAAGTACCAAAATTTCATTGAAACTAAATTCTTATGTCCCAATTCGGAATAAGAAGTTAATTTTGTCAAATTGATTATAGAAAAGCTACCAAAATATTGGATTTAGAAAGGCTTCTCCATTAAAAGGCGGTAAAATTGCATTTTTTTAAAAATACTTCTTTTATATGAAAAAAAAGAATATGTTCTTAAATTATGTCTTAGAAACTTATAATATGGATTCTAAAATTATAAAATTTAAAATTCAATTTATACTATTTATAACCGCTTTTGAACGGCTAGTTTGGTGAGTCGTGGTGCATTTGAACTCAGTGTTGCACACAACATACGCTATTTTATTATTCAAAGAGAAGTGTACTGTGGAAGCTTGGGGTGTTACATTCTCCCCTACTTCAATAAATTGCATCCTCGCAATTTGAAATTATTTTTTGAAAATAAAAGGTTAAAGATCAAAAATATCTTTGTGGGAAAACCCTAATCGGAAATTGGGTTAATAAAATTTAGTCTTAATGAGGGGAAATGGAAATTAAAGGGTCACCAACAAATCATGATCTCTATTAGGTGAACATTGGTGGAAATTATAGACATATAATTGGAGAAAAAACATAAATATTTATATGTAGTGATTGAGGTCATCAATCACAAACAAGTGTAAAATTGAGGGCCTTAAATTCATCAATCTATGATGATTTAAAATACCATCGGTTCAACAAAACATATGGTATTAGGATAAAACATTTTTTTATTTTAAGATCATTTCACTAAAGTATAAGAATTAATTTATTCATTAAATAAGAGAGGAAGAAAAATATATACTTGACAAGTAGAGTCTCATCCTCTAACTAATTTCTAGAAAAAACTCATCTTTCACTATAAAAGATAATAGAACTTAAAAATAATATTCTATTTATCCTATTCGTATAGGGTTAAAAAATGAATTTATAATTCATCTACCATATTTTTTTTAAAAAGACTAAATTATTCAATCAAAGACATCACATGGTCCAGTGGTAGGTGATACTCCCTTGTCACCCTTCGGTTGCGGGTTCAAGTCTCGTGGCCTTGCCGGATGTGACGGGTTGTCGCCCGACCTCCGGGTTGTCCTTTTATAGCAATCCAAAAATAATCTCAAACTAGAATTATCCAAAATACTTCTGTCCAAACTCACTGTCCAAAATTTATAAGGAAGGTAAACACAATAAAGATCCTTTTTACCCCATAATAACATGTGAATACCTTCATCATGTATTCTTATAAAACATTGAAACATCCTGAATTACCATAAAACCTTATTTATTACATTCATGCTTCCTCATTCCTTACAGAATACTGGATAAACATCATCCATCCAAAAATGTTGTAAACTCCAACAATGATAGAATATGCAAATATTTAATCTGTTTGAAGGCAATCAAGAATATCCAATATAATTTACCATATCAACCTTGTCTTATTCAAAAATCAGTACCTCACTATTAAGACCATATTAAGGTTTATCTTTCCTTCAACCATGTAGTTTCCAAAAAGTTTAACTTGCTGTAGAGTCAATTTTCTTAGTACCATAAAATCTCAAATCCTCAATGAAATAGTACTACAGTAAAATCCTTTTTTATTTCTAGTACATCGTTGATACAACACTTCATTGAAATAATTCTAGAATAACAACATAAGAACAGTAGTTATTCCTCTTCATCTGTGGTAGTATCATAACTTGATTATTATCCAATAGCATCATTTGCGGCATAGTCCGATGACTGGGACATTGGTTTGCATAGTGTCCAAACTCTTTGCAGATGAAACATTGTACATTTGAAACCTTTTTCTTAACCTTACAGTCACATACTTGGTGTCGTTTTTCTCCACACATATAATATACTCCCATTCCCTTCAAGAATTTTCCAAGGTGATTCTTTCTACAATTATCACATATGGGAAAATATTTCTTTACCTTCTTCATTTTATCTGTCCTTCTCTCTACCATCCTTTCCTTTTCTATCTTCCCTTCAAATCCATTGGACTCCAAGAATTCTTTACTTATCTTATCAACACATGATACTATTTCTTCATATGATGATAATACATGGGAGATTATTTCCCTTCAAAATTCTGGCTTAAGACCATGAATGATATGATCCTTCTTACTCTTTGGATCATGCATATTATTGGAGTTATCATTCCTTCTATTGGGAACCATTTCTAAAAAATGTCATAAACTAGATCAGTTTATGAATCAAAATACATAATTCCATACTTGTAAAACACTTAACATACATTGAACTATTTATGGATATAATCCATAATCATAAAAATGTTTTCTTTGAGGAAGTATATACTTATAAACCCTTCATAATTGTTTTTAAAGAAATTGATAATTATCCTAAGCATATCCCTAGGGAGTTTCATAACCAAGAGTTAAGCAAGGCCCATTGTCATGCACTAGTTCCTGTTTGGGTCTAGCTCAAAGCGGTGTTTTCGGGTTTTACCCCAAGGTACATCTGTGCCAGAGCCGCCTCTACCTGCTCATATCCAGACAGGGATGTATTGCTCGAAAAACTCACAAAATCTCTACAATACCAAAATTTTAAGATGTTCTTCTATAATAATCCTCAAAGTCCATCTTAGGTCTATGTGCACTAATCAGAGTTTATCTAAATCTAGCTTCCAATGTTTGTAATAAAATTCCTCTGATACCAACTGTAATGCCCCGACCCTAGTTGCCTAGAGTCAGTGCATTATTACATAACATTGGTATGATCACAGGAAATATGAAGTCTCTAAAGACCAATTAGTTTATTAGCCTTGGAAAAACTAGATACATTCATAATGTTTACATTTCATCATAAAGTGAAAAACTACAACAACAAAATATTGTCTTCATATCCCCTCATATTATCCCTACAGGTCATTCATAAATTACTTCTTCAGATCCTGGGAAAAATAAAACACTGAAAGGGGAGAGCTCAGATGCTCAGTAAGGATAATAATATAGCAGCAACATTCATAAATAAGAAAAAAAATTTAAGGCAATGTATAGATAATACAAAAGCCTTTTAAACCTGATCTTCATCATAATATGGAAAAGATAAAATGAAATAATTCCATTTACTTATTCAAATGGATATTATACTAGTCAAATAATCACCTGAAATATAATTAACCACATTCATAATGATGGAATGAATAATGCCAGACTATCAAAACCACGTAGCCAAGGCCTCGTGCCAAGACTACAAATAAGATTTTGTCAAGGCCACGTGCCAAGACACTAGTTTGTCTCATAAGACCTATCGATGCATTGAGGAGCTATAGAGGGCTCCACCCGTAAATTATTAATTCCAATGCATTCCTCATATGAACAGGTTTAAACATAACAAAAACATTCATATTAAAACTAGCATACGAAATGTCAATAATTTCTCCATAAACCATGAATGGTATAGAAATAACACATCCATAGCCAAACATATCACAAAACCTTGAATACAATATGGAAGTTTTATATCATAATAAATCAACTTCAAATAAGCTTAAAATCCATCAAAGGATGTTGACATAGATGAAATCAAAACTATTTGAGAGAAATATCTCTTTTTTGAAATCATTTAAAAGTCACAAATTTATAATGGAAATAATTTAAAAGAGATTTTTGAATCAAAGTGTCTGATACCAATTTGAAACTTTTGAAAAGAAATATCATTTCAAAACATTCATGTTCATATAAATAAATCCTTAAAATCATTTTGAAAACATGGACAATAATTAAAAATATTTATAAAGATAAATCTTTAAAACAATTAAAATCCTGATCTTGATAAAGAGTACCTTTCACAAATTCTTAAAATATTCATTTTGGAATCATTTAAAGGTCATGTAATTATAAAATAAAACATTTGCTTTCAAAATATTCTTATAAGATTTTAAGGGAAGCTTCGATGATTTTATAATGGCGGAAAATAGCCGCACCTGCCGTATAAGTAAAAAAAGACATTCTTACCTAAATTCTGTCGAAAATGTTAAAAAGGACATTGTTTGGAAAATGACAGAAATATTCCTTTATAAAATTCTTATAAAAAGTCAAAAAAATGGTATAAATGACTTTAACCTATATTCATCAAAATAGTAAGAATGTTTTGAAATACATTTTTAAGAAACAAGGATGTGGATGATAAAGAGGTCCCGGTAGATAATTACGTATAAACAACCTCGGATAATAAAGTGATTGTGAAATAAACCCTGAACAATTTGGTAACTTACGAAACATACACCCCTTAAAATAGGTATCATACAATTAATATTTAAATACACATAAATTAAAGTGTATTACATAAAGAATAAAACTATGGGAAGTACATACACCACACAAAAGGTAATAGTGGCAATATGGCATGAATCTCACGGGAATAAGGAGTGATATGAAAACCCCTTAACTTGTACTTTTCCTTATTAGATGGTATGTTAACCTCCTATATAACAGTTAAAACTGTGTTATTAAATTATACAAGAACCGTATACATAATTATGATATCACATATTATCTTCTAATAATGCTTTGTTAATAATACTTTAGTATTATCGTTGTTTCAGGTGTTAACTTACTCATTTTATTTTATATGTTTTGTTACCTAAGTCGTTTTTGTTATGGATAAGATGTATCTTATTCATATACAGAATTATATAAAGTTCTTAAACATTACTTTTAATCATCAAATGAGAATTAGTCTTGAAAGGATATGATGGGGAATGAATCTCATCGCGTTCGTGGAGACGGTAGTCCGTACGTACGCACGAGCGAAAATATCATTTTTTGATATTAAAATAATATATAATTGGATGGTATATCATATATAAAGAATCATTATCATGTTATATTTATTATTTACATGAATTACACATCATTATTATATCCATCCAAATAATAATATATTTAATAACAATTACACCACGGCGTGGAGACGGTATGCCGTACGTACGCACGTACAGTGACATGTCATTCAAAGGATGGATATAATAATGAATATGGTTTTATCATATATATAATAATATCATAGTATATAGGAGATATTGGAGTTATTATTTTAGTATGGGAATAACAAAGAAAGATGAATTTTAAGAAGAAATGAACTTGAAAAAGGGTGGTGAAAACATTACCTCTTCTTCTGGTTCTTCCTTTTGATTTGATCAAAAGGGCTTTATAGGTTGGATTTCTGATCAAACTAAGGACTCTAGGTTGAAGTTAGGGAAGTTGAGAGAGTATTTGGGCAGGGGCTGGCCGAACCAAAATGCTTTGAAAGTGTGAATAATTGGTTATAAGTGGTGTCCTTTTATAAGGGGGTGGAGGGGCACCTTAGGAAAATCTAGACATATAATTTTATAATAAATTCATATTAGGTTTCAAATGGCTCCAAAGTGGATTGATAAAAGTATATTGTGGGTATGGATTGAAATTATTTCAACCAATAGGATTTAGATAGGTTTGGGCCATTATATTAACCTTATCTTTTAGTTTTAAATCTTAGTTAATTAGTTTCACATTTACCACATCACTTTGTATTTTTATATTATATTGTTAATAAACTTACTATATACATCCAAGAGACCCCAAAGTGGTCCATAAATGATACACCTATCATGATATAGATCTCTTGGCCGAACCTTAGATTTTTAGGAATTGAATATAAATTAATAATATAATATTTTATTTATAAACTCTTTTATGTCAATTTTGACACTATTGGGTATTTTGTTTTTGATAAATTCATAACAGCATTATTACTTCGAAAACAATTTATATAAACAATCTTAATATGTCACAGTAACCTAGATAATTAGTGGAATTCATAAAATGTCTCAAATTACATTTAGTTGGGTATTTATAATATCAATTATTTTAATCATTCATTAATACGGTAATTACAACATCATCATTATGTAATAAATAAATTAAATTATTTAACGTATAAAAATTATAAATAAAATACTATTATGTAGGAAATATTTTTATATTTTTAATGAATATTTTTAGTCGAAAATCCTACATATATAACCCTATGTAAAATGTTTTTTTCTAAATGATATATGCTTATGTCATTTTTGTATTTACTTTAACTTAATTAATATAAAGTGTCCCTATCACCTACAAGTGGCTCCATGGGGACCCAAAATTGACCTAAAGATTCTCATCGTCAGACATGTATCCACAAGTAAGGTTAGGACACATTTTAGGGTAACTTATTATTATTATAACATTATTTTTTACCCTTATTTACCGGATTTACCCTTTAACCATGGTAAATAAAATATTTACCGAAGTAATTATTCAAAATTTATAAAAATGAAAGTTACTGATTTACACAATTTGGACATCCTGATTCCAAATATGGAATCCATTTATCCAAAATCAAAACACAGATGTGGTAGAAATTAATTTAAAATTAATTCCCGTTGTGAAAACAAAAAGCGTGTTTTTAAGAAATAATAACTATCAAAAGATTGATACTTGTTTATGTCCATTTTAATTGTGAAATTCTGTACAATGTCCAAAATTGTATTAAATGGTAAAAATATTTTCTAAACATACTTTAAAACCACTCAAATTCATAATTTATCACTATTAATTATTTTGATTAAAAAAGTTGTTTTTAATTAAAATTTAGTAATTTTCACTATTCATAAAAATATAAGAGTTATCAGAAAAGTAACAAAATTTCATTGTTATGTCCCAATTATAAAGAAGAAGTTTATTTTTGTCAAATTGAATATATAAATGTTTCAAATATTGGATTTAAAAAGGCTTCTCCATTAAAAGGCGGTAAAATTGCATTTTTTGAAAAATAATTCTTTTATCTGAAAAAAATGAATTTGTTCTTAAATTATATATTAGAAACCCCTAATATGGATTAAAAAATTATAAATTTTAAAATTTAGTTAATACTATTTATAACCGCTTTTGAATGGCTAGTTTGGTGAGTCGTCGTGCATTTGAACTTAGTGTTGCGTACAACACAAGATATTGTATTATTCAAAGAGAAGCATACCGTGGAAGCTTGAGGTGTTAAAATAGTATGTAAGTAACATTTTCAGAACATTTCATTCAATATATAGTATATAAAGATCATTTTGGAACCCATAAAGACCTTAGCTAATATATATGAGAATCCCATGACGATGAATGATTTTTTTATATGGAGAAAAATCAATATTATAATTTCAGAAGGAAGGCCCATAAACAATCATTTTAATGAATTAAATATATGTTTTAATAATGTGGAATAAAAAAAGGTAGAATTCATAGATCTAGTTATGTCAAAGTTATTACTTTCCTCCCTTCTGGAGTCATGGGTTGAAATAGTGATAAATGTGGGTGATCCCAACAGAAAGAAAAAATTAATGTTCATAGATTTATTTGACTTAATAATGAATGAGTAAATTAATTATATATATATATATCCATGTATCTTCCAATATCACTTACATCATAGAAGGTTGATAGGGTGACCCTAAACAAAAATGTCATCAGAAAGGGAAATATAGGAGGAGCTAAAGTAGGAGTAGATCAGAGGATAATATTCCCCTATGTTAGCATTATGGAAATATATAAAACCTAAAAATGTATTTAAGTGATTATATGGATAACTATAGGATATATAATTATGGTATTGGGTCCATGAACCATGTGTTAGTGGAAATATTGGTTTTTTCTTAAGTTATACTAAATTAATTTATTCCAGGGTGATAGAATTAGGAGCATCATTTTGTTAAATATTTGAGAGGGTGATTATGAAAACTTATCTCTAGAAGATATGAAAGATTTTGTCTAGTGGATAGTAAATTTCATGAGAGTATTAGAATGGGATATGTCTTTGTTTTGAAAATGAATATAAGATTTATAAACTTTCAAGTTGTGTGAAACATCCTCATATTAAGGAATAACTTAATTTCCTTAGGAAAAATCAATGAATTAGGATATTTTTCAACGTTTGTGTATGGAACACATAATATTACACGTGGTTCTATGGTAGTAGTAAAGGGAGTTAAGGATGATACCCTATATCTTACAGGTTCATCCAAAGGAGCAACACATGCTGAATATGTTGCTTTGATTAAACTTTTGCATGAATTACTGGGAGACCTTAGTGAGGAGAGAATATTGATTATAGATGGTAATTTATTTCTGAATAATGGAAGAATAAATTACGGGAAATTTGAGGATTCTGTATTTGGGAAAAATCATGAGGACTCTTGTAATATCTCAGATTTTTCCATGTATTATTTTAATATTATATGGGATTGTTTCGAGACCAGGATCTGAGACGGCATGCAGTTACGAGGCCCGGTGATCCCGGAACAAGTATATGAATTTAATTTAATAATTAAATTATGTGCGCGTGCAGTTTTCCTGAAAATGTGGATTAACTTTTGAACGGGTGCTCGGATCAGAAATCTGAGGTCACCATTGCATTTGGAACATCGATTTTACCTTAGGAAGGGCCTAACATTGGCTGGCACAGGTCGGTGGTGGAATCCAGTTTTTCGGACATAAGAGTAATAAAATATTTAAATAAAAATATTTTATTCTACAAAAAAATCATCTAAATCTACTGCAATAGATATCCATTACTATTTTAATTAATGGTTGGCGCAGGGGTCTAGGGTTACAAACCTCGTAACACTAAAACCCTTGGTGGCTCTGGAGGCTCTAGAGAAAACATCCCAATGCGGCGACGACGGCGCAACGACCGGATCATCATCGATGAACGCCACAGAATCCAGGTAGGATGTTTTGCTTATGATTTTCTTCCCCATTTTTGATTTCCACGATGAACGCAGACTAATCCACGAACAGATTAGCCCACGGATCAATCCTTCTTGCAGGATTGGATTTTGTGTGAATCGTGGGGATTTGATTCTTGAAATTGTTTTGGTTTTGTTCAACCTCTTGACAGTGACAGACCAAGATCTACACGATCATCGATCGAGGTTCTTCCCTCTCGTTTTGTTGTGTTCCTCTTCCCCAAATTCTCACGTTCTTCGCTGCGTTCTACGCGTTCTTAAAGGGGATATGGACAATGGATCATTGCACACCTGTTGTGCGATGAAACGGTCCCAAATTGAAGATATGGCGTCGGTACAACCCTACAGAGGTGCAGCTGTGGTGGCGATGGTCAGATCGAAGCAGATCGGAAGAAATCATTCTTCGAACGATTTCCACACGGGTGACTGGTATCGGATTTCAGAGCCGATCGAAGGCATGAAACCCACAGATTCAGAATCACGATGTCGAAGCGACCCTTGATCTAGAGTTTCGCGACAAGAGGACCAGAGAAACGCGATATGGAGGATCGGACGAAGCGCGAGGAAGAAGACGACGTTTCTGGAAATTTCGTGACTATACGCTGTGCAGTATGGGCTACATGGCGTTTGTTCGTCAGTGGACCACCTGGCGTGTACTTTGGGAGTACACGGACACGGGTAGGGTACATGCCCAAGGACATTCCATGTATACCCCTCCCCGGCCAAACCTGGCCAGATACATAGGATAACCCGTGTACTGGTATACGGGCAGGTGACACAGACACGGGCAGAGACCATGTACGGGCACATGGATAGCGTACATGGAACGAGACCCAGGTGCTCATACATGGAGTGTGATTCTTCTACACTCAGTGTAGTTTCTTTCTATCCGACAAGCATAATGACACGGGCCGGTTACACGTGCAGTACCCGGGGTTGAGGAACACGGCGTGAACTTTTACTACATGCCGTGTATTTTGGTTTTACACGGCTTGAAAGATTGACACAGGACGTTTACACGGGCAGTACCCAGGGTTAAGGAACACGGCGTGTAACCATACTACACATAGTGTAACCTGTCTTGAATGGACTGAGCCACTTGTCTTCTGTGACTTGGACTATTTTTCTTAGGGTTTGTACCCTTGGTCTTTTCCCTGAAGGTTCTGGTATCATTTCCTTTACACAGGAGTATGATCCCTTCAGCAGAACTTCCTGAATAGAGTTGTTGGAATACCCTCGGTGAGACTTAGAGCTGGATCCTGTATTCATTCATGGAACCCTAGGTAGAGTTCTTGGTATCGACGTGACCAACTTTACCCGGGCACCGATCTTCTGCTTAGCGGATTAGCTCAGACAGAGTTGTCGGAATCACCCCATGACTTGGCTGTGATCCTCTTCTGAGCATCATGTCCTCAAAGTACTTGTGGAATGTGTTATCCTAGAATGAGTACTTCGAATATATCTCTTTAGACCTATGAGTGTGTTATCCCGGTTTCATTCTTAGTGGAATCTTCGAGCTGGATCCTAGGGGCAGTATCACGATGGTCGTTTGTGTATGAGTATATCTGGATATTCTTGTTATGTGCTCTATAGACATATATTGTGTGAAGATGACTGTATCTTTCCTTTATGGTATTTACCTTGTTTTTTTCCTTTGTGGTTTCAGGGTGTCCTACTGGGTATTGTTATACTCACCCATGTATGGGCTTTGCCTGCACGTGTCATGTCTTGTGCAGATGAGCGAGCCTTTGACAGGATTCTAGGAGGACCAGGACCAAACAGTACTCAGTGAGATCAGGCAGGATGAGGTGTGTTCCTACGGCTACAGACTACAGTTCCAACACCTTTTTTTATAGGTTGGACGTTATTACAGACTTTCTTTCTGGTGGGCTTGTACTTTTGACCCAGGGATTTACTTTCTTGCACATTACTTTCCTGTCATACTCTATGGTTGGGTTTTAGTGTATGCATGCATCTTTTCCATTTTTAGTAGTTTTTACTTTTCATCTTTGTGGGATTGGAGATGTGTGTTCATGTGTATAGGCTTATAGGCAATGCCTCCCATGTTAGTAGCATGCTTACTCAGTGCTAGTCACCAGCCCCTGGCCTATTGGAGGCGGGCTAGGGGAGTTGCGGCTCGGGCCGCACTGGGACGGGTCATGACAGAGTGGTATCAGAGGTGGTCGGTTCTACATTAGGGCCGAGAGTTTGCGAGTTGGTTTGGGGAAATAGTGTTAAGTGTTTCGAGTTCGGATTTCAAGCCAGGGACCCCAGTGTTGGTGCGGGTGGCCGACGTATCCATACACCAGGACTCTGATAACTTTCTTTTTTGACTCGGAACATGAGAATTCTTGTTGCAGGGGAAAATAATGGTACATGAATCATATAGGAATGTGTTGTGGATTCCATGTCCTTTTTGAGTAAGCACTCTAGATATACTCATTTATTGAGATACATATTGTTTCTTTAACAGGATGCCTCCACGACGCGCACCCGCTAGGATCCAGCAACTCAATCACGAGGATGACATGCTCAGTGGTGAAGCCTCGATACAGGGACCAGATCCCCCATTTTTACCATCGGGTGGTGTTGTAGTTATCCCACCACCTATGGAGCAGTGTTTAGTGTCTGCTATACCATTGGAGGAGGAGCACAGGCTGAGCACACTCCACGAGTTTCATAGACAGAGACCCCCCAGGTTTCGAGGCGAGCCTGACCCTCAGGCAGCGGAGGACTGGCTTGAGGCAGTGTCCAGAGTCTTCCGTTTGGTCAAGACACCAACAGACCAGATGGGGATCCTAGCAGTGAGCCTTCTATAGGGCTCGGTAGGACAATGGTGGAGTTTGGTTATCCATACCCACGACGAGGAGACACATGCATGGTCGGAGTTTGAGCATCTCTTCATAGAGGAGTTTTCACCAGTTACCTTGAGAGCAATACGCATACAAGAGCTTCTTCAGCTCCAACAGGGAACCATGACAGTGGCTAACTATTCGTCCAGATTTACCGACCTCTCGCGGTACTCGATGGATATGGTCATAGATTAGTACTTTAGAGCTTGGACTTTTGAGCCGGGCTTGCACAGAGATATCCGAGCTAGCATAATCCCTATGAGCATTCTTACTTATGCGGGGGTGTTCGAGCGGGCTCTGGTGATCGAGAGCTTCTTGGAAGAGCAGAGACAGCCGACAGATGTCAGTAGTGGGTGAGCTGGAGCAGAGACCTCGGTAGCAGGGAGCCGACATCAGGGACCTAGGCGTGGGAGATGTTTTCAGAGGATATCCCCGGACAGGGGATCTGCTATACATGGTTCGTAGGGCCTATCCAGCCAGCCTCGAGAGAGGCGATGCTACTCATGTGATGGAAGGGGACATCTCGCTTGGGATTGTTCGACACACCGTATTACTAACACGAGAGTAGTGGATGGACCACTGAGACAGAGGAAACGTTTGAAGCAGACAGATCCGTAGGGTGGCGGACATGGTAGGGGAGCTGGGAGAGTAGTTGGAGGTGGTCATCGTTTGGACCATTTACCACCACCACCCCCAGGAGGTCCACCCCAGGCTCAGGGAGCTGGTGGATAGAGGCAGGGATAGCTGCAGGCGGCAGAGGCTTATGACCTAGGTACTCTGTCACAACTCAACCTCGGGGCCCATGCCGTGACTACCCCAAGCCCGCTTTTCATAGGCCAGGGGCTTTTAACTAGCACCAAAGGCGTAAATCCCGACAAAAGAGGAAGGTATTTTCTTTATAAAGTAAAAAAACACCACATAGTATGCAAGATGAAGTAAACACTAAGTAAACTGAGTACAAATACAAGAGCTAGAAAGTAAATGGGGCAGAATACAAATCCAACTGAAAGTAAAGAACAAATAAAAGAATGTAAAACAGTAGAAAAGTAAAGTAGCAACACCGATCCGTCCATTGGAATTCCCACCTCAAGGGTGGGTACAAATAGTCTCCTCAGCTTCTCGGGTCCTGTCGTCCGCTCAATGTACGTCGCGTCCAGTGATCCTCTTCTAGGTACCGTCTATCTCCACGAGCCTCCACCTCAATCAGTGATGTCCGTCATCTACATCCAATTCAACGTAGTGTGGGTATATCCCATGCAGGGGTGAGTATGCGATACTCAGTAGGGGCCCCGAGACCCCCGAAGGTCTCCTAGAATCCACAAATGATAAACCACAAAGTAAAAATACAATCACGAATTATCAACCAACTCTACTTAGGTATATGCCCATACATATACCTAAGTCATCAATTTCAATACTACTCCAACTCACAAGCCCAAGTTCAACCCAGTCCACAAACATGAAAGTACAACCCAATCCACATAAGAATACACAACCCAATCCTCATAGGATAGCAAGATCAGTCATATCAAAGATAATGATTGAAAGTCAAGACTCAGCTCACACGGGTATACTACACACGAAGATGGTGGAGATGATTTATGTAGCCTCTGAATCATCTCCTCTACCGAACCCACATATGATCCAAGTACAGAGGTTGTCGCTGCCAGACCCACATAGGATCCAAGTACAGTAACCATCATTTCCAAACCCATGTAGGATCTAGGTACAGTCATCATCACTGCCGAACCCACGTAGGATCCAAGTAAAGTCGTCCTCACTGCCGAACCCATGTAGGAACCAAGTACATCCTTCCTCGCTGCCGAACTGACGTAGGATCCAAGTATAGTCGTCACAGTCGCAACCAGCTCTAGGGTTCCCGCACACAGAATGCTCGAATCCGAGAGGGTCTGCTCCACGAGCCAAGGGGTCGATACATAAACTGTCACTAAGTCTAGATTTGATGTATCACAAAGTTCTGTCTCATCAATAGGAACTCAACGCGATAGACAACGCATCAATCGGACGCCCGGTCTGAGAGATATTAGCTTTTCCATCCTAGGGGCCCTGTTGGTTTTTAAGTTAAAACCAACATGACCATACTCTAGCTGCATCCAAACCTCGAGCGGAGTAAGCCAAAAGAACTGTCTCACTAAGAGGAATCCAATAAAGTCGATGACACGTCTATCAAATGTCTGGAGAGTAAGTTATAAGCATTTCCGCTCCGATGGACTGGTTGGTTTCATGTTCGAACCAACCCAGCCATACCCAAAGTTCTATGAAAACTTTAGTGTAATATACAGAAACGACCATCTATATACAAGGATCCCAACTCAACTGACGGTGCGTCGATCATAGGTCCGTAGCCCAAGTTAGGGGCGTTTGAACGGATCTGTCAGTAAACAGGGGGTTTGGGCCCGGTCCGACCCGGCCCAATACCCCTGGGTCGGCCCGAACCGGGTCGACCCGACCTGGGTCCGCCCCAGTTGGACGCGGCTCGGCTCGGTTGGCGTCGCCCGGCCCAGCCGGTGCGGCCCGGCCCAGCGCGAGCTGCTCGGCCCCGCGCGGACGGCCCGTCCCGTGTGGCCGGCGGCTCACATCTCAGCCATGCGGGATACGGGGGGGGGGGGGGGGGGGGTGCTACCCCCCTTGATTGAAGTAAAGGCCGACCATTAAGGCTGGCCATTAACGCAACCGCGGGACCTGAGGGGGTCCCACCTCTAGCTGGTGTTGGCGGCCAGCTCAACCTGCCGCTTAGCTGAACCACTGCGGCCATGGTCCGCGTCTCCTGCCCATCCGGCGCGGCGCGATGACATCACACCCCTCTGCCATAGCCTGATCCTATCTGTGGCCTTCATTGGACTCACCAGAACGGCGTGACGGCTCCGCGATCCTCCACCACGACCCACTCTGGCCGCGGTTCTCTCTATTCCGTGCGGTCAAACAGCACTGCATCGCCTCCGTTCCAAGCCACAAAGAAGGTATACAAAAAAAGGGGAGGAGGATCAGCCGTGTTTGTGTGGTCTGACCTCCTCCGGTTATATTGATAACAGGCGGCCAATCATTTAACAACGATGTTCGTTAAATAATGTTTGAACGAAGAATTAACCCCTACCTTGACACAAGTTGTCGAATGATGATCGTCGCGGAAAATGGCGTCGCGGGGTGAGGCTCCTTATACGTTGACAGAGAACATCCGAGGAGGAAGTGACATCTCCATTCTTTTGACATGGAGAGAAGATTGAAAGGCGACGTCAATGGTGAGTTTCTACATCGGTGCCTCCTCTTTGGCCATGGAGGAAGAAGATGATGAATGAAACCGAGTCGCTGAGTTGATTCTCTCCCTTGGTGAAATAAAATTCTTCGTTTAAGTGGGGATGTTCTTCGTCGGAAAAGATGAATTTCTTCCAAGGGATAAGAGTTCTCCCTCACCCAATATCCTCACACAACTAGCCATCCTAATAAAATAAGGCTTCCCCTTATTTTATTATGTTTTCCATGCAATTCAAACATTCAAAACACTTATTCAAATTAATTTAAGTGATTGAATTCATTAAATTAATGGGTTGGCAAGTTTTTATGAGGGAGAGAGGAGGAGGTGAGTAGTTTCACATTAAAGGGGAGTTAACAAAATAAAGGGGGAGTTATGGAGTTAAGGAATGTGAAAAGGTGGGGGCTCGTGTGGGCCCCACCTCCCTCATAACCACACATGGGAAGTTGGGTGGTCATGGGCCCCACCTTCAACTTTCCATGAGAGAATTTAACTTCCATGGATAAAATAAAAATTTTCACAAATTTATTTTACTTATCATTTAATCCAAAATATTTAACAACTCCTCTTGAGAAAACACACCTTTGGAAAAGTTCCTCTTAAGAAAATACCGCCGCTGCAATTTCATTGGTGCCCTCAGATTTCAATTCCGAGCACCTATTCAAAAGATAGAAGAACCCACTCATTCCTTCACTGAAAGTACCCGAGCTAAACTTCGGAAAATGATTCTGGGTACACCGGGCCTCGGAATTAGGTGCCATTAAAAACTGCGTACTCGTAAAATCCCAAAGAGACTATGAAAAAAATTTCCTTGATATTTATAGGTCTTTACATTGCTCCCACCTCAGGGATTTACGTCACCGTAAAGATACATCACAAACTAGGAGATCAAATGAGGGTATTGTGCACGCATCTGAGCCTCCCGCTCCCATGTTCTCTCCTGGAGGTTCCCGTGCTGCCACCTGATGCACACTAGAGGAATCGACTGTCCACGTAGGACTCGCTCTTGTCGATCCTTGATCTCCACCAGGACCTCCGCAAAAGTCACCCCGTTATCGACGTTCATCTCCCCATGGTCGATGATATGTGTCAGGTCGTGCACATATCTCCTCAGCTAAGATACGTGGAAGGCGTTGTGCACCCTGTGCAACTGAGGTGGAAGAGCCAGGCGATAAGCCACCTCGCCTATCCTGCTGAGAGCCTAGAATGGTTTGATGAAGTGTGGAGATATCTTGCCTCACCGGATAAATCTCCGTAATCCACGTCGAGGTGAGACCCGTAAGAAAATGTGGTCACCATCCTAGAACTATAGTGTTCTCCACCTCCTATCAACATAGGACTTCTGTCGGCTCTGTGCAGTCCTCATCCGCTCCTGGATGATTTGCACCTTCTCTGTCGTGGCCTGACCATCTCTGGTCCAACAAGTGCTGACTCCTCGGGGTTTGTCCTGCACAGGGGTGATCTACAAGGTTGGTCATACAATGCCTCGTATGGTGCCATACCGATGCTGGAGTGGTAGATGTTGTTGTACGGAAACTCCACCAAGGGTAGTTGATCCTCCCATCTGCGACCAAAGTCAAGGACACATGCACGGAGCATGTCCTCAAGAGTCTGAATGGTCATCTCCATCTGACCATTCGTCTATGGGTGAATGGTGGTGCTCAGGCGTGGTTGCATCCCAAATGCCTCCTGTAACCCCTTTCAAAGCCGAGAGGTAAAGCGAGCATCTCAATCGGAGACGATAGTCAATGTCACACCCTAAAGCCGTACGATCTCCTGAACGTAGAGGCGTCCCAAGCTCTATACTGAGCCCTGCTCTCTGATGGGTATGAAGTGGACCGACTTGGTGAGACGGTCGACAATCACCCAAATGGAGTCGTGACATCTGGAAGTACGTGGAAGCCCTGCCATGAAATCCATTGATATCCCATTCCACTTCCACTCTGGGACCTCCAAGGGATGTACCAAGCCTGCTGGTACCTGGTGCTCCGCCTTCACCTGCTGACAGGCGAGGCATCGAGAAACGAACTCCGCTACAACCTTCTTCATACCCGGCCACCAGTGCTGTCGACTGAGGTCCTGGTACATCTTCGCTACTCCAGGATGTACCGCTAGAGGGGAAGTTTGAAACTATCTCAGCACCTACTCCTGTAATGAAGCTGTTACCATGGTACATCCTCTGAAAAGGATGACGTGCTCTTCTCTTACAGAGAATCCATCAGGTGCATGTCTTGAGGATATCTGTGCATGTCACGTCTCACAGTCAACGTCCCCTCGCTGTGCCTCTCTGACCCGCTGAAGAAGTGGAGGAGTGACTTTGAGAGACTATAGAAAGGCTTCCCCATCTCTATCCATGAAGGATATCTGTAAAGCAGATAACTAGTCTGTCACCTCTCCAAGTAGCTGGATGCCCGACCTCCTGCTGAGAGCATCAGCTACTATGTTCCCTTTCCCAGGAGTATAGACTATCTCAAAGTCATAGTCCAAGAGGAACTCGATCCATCACCGCTGTCTATGGTTCAGGTCCTTTGGTGAGAATATGTACCTGAGACTCTGGTGGTTAGAATAGACTGTAAAGCACTCACCCATCAAATAGTGCTGCCACGTCTTCAGGGCGAAGACCACTGCTGCTAACTCCAGGTCATGGGTAGCATAGTTCTGCTTGTCTTGCCTCAACTATCGTGATCCATAGGCAATCATTGCCCGCTCCTACATTAGGACACAACCGAGTCTGGTCCCTGATGCATCGCAGTAAACTACGTACCCTACGCCCTCGTCTGGTAGCCTCAAGATGGGTGCACTGCTCAATCTCTATCTCAACTCCTCGAAGCTCTGCTGACATCTATCTAACCACACAAAGGGTTTCCCCTTCTTTGTTAAATAAGAATGTGGTGCCGCAACTCGAGAGAAGTCTGACAAAAATCTCTGATAGTACCCTGCCAGACCTAGGAAACTCCACACCTTCGTCACGCTCATGGGTGGCTCCCAGGCTATCACTGCCTCGATCTTCAGAGGATCCACCGCAACTACCACCTCATAGATGATGTGTCCCAAGAAGTGGAACTCTCAAATCCAGAAATGAAACTTCGAGAGATTACCATAATGATGGTGCTCTCGGAGTGTATCCAGTACAACCCGCAAGTGGTAGGCGTGCTCCTCCTCAGTAGTCGAGTAAATTAATATGGCGTCGATGTTGACTATGACAAATCGATCGAGGTAAGGCTGGAAGATCCTATTCATGAGACTCATGAACACTGCTGGAGAATTGGTTATGCCAAAAGGCATAACCAAGAACTTATAGTGGCCATACTGACACCTAAAGGCCATCTTCTGCACATCCTCGTCTCAAACTCTGAGCTGATGATATCCTGAACTAAGGTTTATCTTCGAGAACTATCGTGCTCCCTTGAGCTGATCGAAGAGGTTGTCGATCCTTGGAAGTGGATACTTGTTCTTCACGGTCACCAAGTTCAGGAGACGGTAATCGACACACAGTCGCAAGCTACCGTCCACCTTCTTGGAGAACATTATCGGGGAAGCCCAGGGTGAAACACTGGGGCAGATGAATCCCTTGCCCTGGAAGTCCTCTAGCTACACCAGTAGCTCTCGAAGCTCAGCGGGAGCCATCTGATATGCTGGAGTAGATATCGGGGTTGTCCCAGGGTACATGTCTATATAGATGTCTACCTCTCTACGAGGAGGTAGTCCGGGAATGTCTTCAGGAAAAACTCCCGCATACTGATCCACCACAATAGGAAAACTCGGACTCTGCATGTCAACTTCTCCAAGGATGAGACTATCCAACTGTTGAGTGATCGGCTGTCCTCTCCTCTACGTGAGTCCATCCTACACTACAAAGGCTCCCTTCTTGCCGGTGAAGGTGAACCTGCTCCCATCAGTGCGAACACATCGCCCCTTGCGCCTAATACAGTTGATCTGAGAATTGACCGTAGATAACCAATCCTTGCCCAATAAGAGGTCGTAAGGCCTCGACGCCGCTACAAGAATATCCCATCCGAAGCTGTCGCCTCCATGAGTAAGCTCACACTCCATCACTAGCGTGTAATCATCGAGTCTGCTCCTATAGGAGTCTCTAGACATAAGGATCGAGCCAACGACTCCGTCGGAATCTCCGAGCAACGAAAAAGGGCAGCAGCAATGAAAGAATGACTCACTCCTGTGTCTATAAGAACTACAACGAGGGTGGAGTAGACACAGATAGTACCTCAAATCAGCTCAGGTGCACCGTTGTCGTAGGCCTCCACTGCCTGGAGCTGGGCCTGTCTCTGTCTGCCAGCTCCCTATGGTCGGGGATGACCTCCTGGTGGTGGTGGTGGTAGAGCCTCAAAGCATCGCCCACCACCTGCAGCTCGTCCAGATCCTCTGCCTCATCCGCCTGCTCCCTGCGGACCGCCACTGTCAAACCTCTGCCTCTACTTGTGTGGTCCCTCAACCGTCTGCTGCTCCTCTGCACGGCGGGTCGGACAGTCCCGAGCCATGTGGCCCTGCCCACTGCATGCATAGCACTGTCTGCCTCTCGGATGACTGGCTCTATTGTGTGTGTTTTTCACCTCCGAACTAGTGTCCTAAGGTCACCCACCTGATGGTCTGGTCCTCTTGGACCACTGTGACATCCATCGACTGCCAGCTGCAGAAGACTCCGCTACATGTCGCCCTACGGTAGGTCTCGCTGCTTGTGTAGGCTCAGCAAGAAATCTCTCTACAAGAAGGGCTCGCTCAAGTACTCCTTCCTGCGACGGAATGCCTAGGGAGATCATCGATGCCCTGATCTCATTCCTCAGTCCCCGATCGAAGCTCCAGGCCTAGAAAAATGGGTCCCATACCATGTCCGTGGAGTAGCATGAGAGATCAGTAAATCTTGCCTAGTACTGGGCTACTGACATTTTGACCTGTTTCAGTTGTAGTAACTCTTGAATGCGCACCACAAGAAGGGTGGCGGGTACGAACTCCGAGCGGAAGAGACTCTCAAAGTACTTCCAAAGAATAGATGCCTCATCATGAAACTGGAAAATCAGGCTCCACCATCTACCTGCTACCACGTGTAGGAGAATCGCTGCAAGGATCACCATGAGGTTTGCTAGTGTCCCTACCAACCTGAAGACTCGAACAACTGCCTCCAGCCAATCCTCGGCAGCCTGAGGGTCCATCTCCCAGCGGAACCTGGGCGGTCTCTGATGCTGAAACTTGTGTAGTGCACTCAGGCGACGTGCACTCTCAGCTTCTGGGGCTGGTGGCATCGGTGGCTCGGCGGGTAGAGGTACCGCTGGTGCCTCCACTGTAATGGGCCCCTCTATCGAGGCCTCGTCACTCGGTCGGATTCCTTCTCACACAAAGCTCGAATCCCTAGATGGCTACCGTCGTGGGGCCATACTGAAAAGAAAGAGGTGCACCACGATTAATACAGAATACCTGGTGAGCTGACACAAAGTAATCACAAAGAAAACTTTGAAACACACATGCAATCAATGTTTTCATGCACTCTGTTGTAAATCAGAAGTCAGGGTCCGGGTGTATGGATACGTTGGCCGCTGCATCAAAACTGGACTCCCTGGACTGATAACCACACTCAATACTTTAAACACTATTGATTAACACAGAAGTAAGATCAGTGTCCTGAGTTCTGCGATAGAACCGAAATCCTTTGATACCAATTTGTCACGACCCATCCTCGGGGCCCGTGCTGTGACTACCCCAAGCCCACCTTCCATAGGACAGGGGCTGGCGACTAGCACCAAAGGCATAAATCCCGAAAAAAAGTGAAGTAATTCCCTTTATAAAGTAAACAAACACCATATAGTACACAAGCTGAAGAAAACACTTAGTAAAATGAGTACAAATAAAAGAGCTAGAAAGTAAATGGGCCATAATACAAACCCAACTGAAATTAATGTACAACTGAAAGAATGTATAGTAGCAGAAATGTAAAGCAGCAACACCAAACCATCCAATGGAATTTCCACCTCAAGGGTGGGTACAGATAGTCTCCTAAAGTCCTCGGGTCCGGCCGTCCGCTCGGTGTACGTCGCGTCCAGTGATCCTCCTCCAGGTACCGTCCTGCTCTACGAGCCTCCACCTCGATTAGCTTTGTTCATTGTCTACATCCAACACAACGTAGTGAGGGCATAACCCATGCAGGGGTGAGTATACGATACTCAGTAGGGACCCCGAGACCCCCTAAGGTCTCCCAGAATCCACGAAGGTTAAACCACAAAAGAAAAATACAATCACAAAGTATCATCCAACTCTACTTAGGTATATGCCCATACATATACATAAGTCATCAATTTCAGTACTGCTCTATCTCACGAGCCCATGTTCAACCCAGTCCACACACAAGAAAGTACAACCCAATCCACACTGGAAAACACAACCCAATCCACACAGGATAACAAGATCAATCATATCGAAAATAATGATTGAAAGTCAAGACTCAGCTCACACGGGTATACTACTCACGAAGAGGGGTGGAGATGATTGATGTAGCCTCTGAATCATCTCCTCTGCCAAACCCTCGTAGGATCCAAGTACAGATGTCGTTGCTGCCGGACCCACGTAGGATCCAAGTACAGTAACCCTCGCTGCCGAACCCACGTAGGATCCAAGTACATTTTCCATCGCTGCCGAACCCACATAGGATCCAAGTACAGTCATCCTCGCTGCTGAACCCACATAGGATCCAAGTACAGTCGTTCTCGCTGCCGAACCCACATAGGATCCAAGTACAGTCGTCACAGTCGCAGCCAGCTATAGGGTTCCCGCACAAAACACGCTCGAATCCGGGAGGGTCCGCTCCACCAGCCAAGGGGTCGATACATAAACTGTCACTAAGACCAGAGTTGATGTATCACAATGTTCCGTCTCGTCAATAGGAACTCAACGCGACAGACGGCGTGTCAATCGGATGCCTGGTCTGAGAGATATTGGCTTTGCCATCCCAGGGGCCCGGTTAGTTTTTAAGTTAAAACCAACCCGACAGTACTCCAGCTGCATCCAAACCTCGAGCGGAGTAAGACAAAAGAACCGTCTCACTAAGAGGAATCCAACAATGTCGACAACACGTCAATCGGACGTTCGGAGCTTATGTTATAAGCGTTTCCGCTCCGAGGGCCCTGTTGGTTTTGTGTTCGAACCAACTCGGCCATACCCAAAGTTCTCTAAAACCTTGAGTGTAATATACCAAAATGACCATCTCGATCCAGGGATCCCAATGCAATTGATGGTGCATCGATCAGATGTCGTTAACCCATGTTATGGGAGTTTGAACGGATCTGTCCGTAAATAGGGGGTTTGGGCCCGGTCCGACCCGGCCCAATACCCCCTGGGTCAGCCCGAACCGGGTCCGGCCCAGTTGGGCGTGGGCCCGCCGGCGTGGGGGTCCGGCCCAGCGTGGGCGGCCCGACCCGCGTGGCTAGTGGCTCTGCTCTCGGCCGAGCCGGATGCGGGGGGGGGGGGGGGCCCATGATTGAAGTAATGACAGGCCATTAAAGCTGACCTTTAATGTGACCGCGAGACACGAGGGGGTCCCGTCTCAAGCTGGTGCTGGAGGCCAGCTTAGCCGGACGCTTCCTTGAACCGCCACAGCCATTGGTCGTGGCTCCGGCCCGTCTGACACGATGCGATGGCACCATTCCCCTCCACCACAGCGCGCTCTGGCTTCGGTTCTCTCATTTCTGCGTAGTGCAACGACACCTCGTCACCTCCATTTCAATCCACGAAGAAGGTCTACAATAAAAGGGAGGAGGATCGTCCGTGTTTGTGCAGTCCAACCTCCTCTCGTTATATTGATAACAGACGGCCAATCATTTAAAAACTAAGTTCGTTAAATAATGTTTGAATGAATAATTAACCCCTACCTCGACACAAGTTGTTGAATGATGATCATTGCGGAAAACGACGTCGTGGGGTGAGGCTCTGTATACGACGACAGAGAACGTTCGAGGAGGAAGCAACGTCTACCTTCCATTGACCCGGAGAGAAGATTGAAAGGCGACGTCGATGGTGAGTTTCCACATCGGTGCCTCCTCCTTGGTCATGGAGGAAGAAGATGACGAAAGAAACCAAGTCACCAAGTCGATGCTCTCCCTTGGTGAAATAGCATTCTTCTTTGAAGTGGGGACGTTCTTCAACGGAGAAGATGAAGTTCTTCCAAGGGACAAGAGTTATCCCTCACCCAATATCCTCACACGACTAGAAAACCTAATAAAATAAGGCTTCCCCATTATTTTATTATGTTTTCCATGCAATTCAAACCTTAAAAACACTTATTCAAATTAATTTAAGTGATTGAATTCATTAAATTAATGGGTTAGCAAGTGTTTATGAGGGAGAGAGGAGGAGGTGAGTGGTTTCACATTAAAGGGGAGTTAACAAAATAAAGGGGGAGTTATGGAGTTATGAAATGTGAAAATGTGGGGGCTCGTGTGGGCCCCACCTCCCTCAAAACCACACACGGGAATTTGGGAGGTCGTGGGACCCACATTCAACTTCCCACGAGAGAATTTAACTTCCATGGATAAAATAAAATTGTTCACAAATATATTTTTCTTATCATTTAATACAAATTTTTTAACAACTCCTCCTGAGAAAACGCACCTTCGAAAAAGGTCCTCTTAAGAAAATAACGCCGCTGCGGTTTCATCGGTGCCCTCAGATTTCGATTCCTAGAAATGGTTCAAATGATAGAAAAAACCTCTTGTTTGTTCACTGAACGTACCCATGATAAACTTCGGAAATTGATTACGGGCACACCGGGCCTCCGAATTAGGTGCCTTTAGAAACAGTGTACTCGTAAAATCCCAAAGAAATTAAGAAAAAAATTTCCTTCAAATTTACGGGTCTTTAAATACACCCAGAATGATTAGAGGTACTATCTATGTATTTTCTACTTTGGCAGGCACACTGATAGACACAGGTGCTAGTCATTTCTTTTTGTATGCTTATCTTGTTCGAGACCTTGAGATTTCAGTTTAGCCTTTGACTCAACTCTTGTGCTTAGAAACACAGACTAGAGAAGATTCAGAGATGAAACACCTCTGTAGACAGTGTGACATGACCCTTGGTGGAGAGAGTTTTGGTTGGAACCTCTTGGTGGTAGCGTCGAGGCCTTACGATGTCATTCTTTGTATGGATTGTCTATCCACAGTTCATGCCCAGATCGACTGTTTTAGGCGAAGGGTGTGGTGTGTCTGTAGTGATGGAATGAGTTTCTCTTTTGTTGGTGAAAGAGAGACCCATGCAGTGCAGGAATGACTTGTGCATAGGATGGCACAACCGATTTCACATCAGTCGGCTAGATTATCCCTTGGCGCAGCAGATGTTACGAGTTTCCAGTTTCCAATAGTAGTGGCTGAGTACGAGGACGAATTTCTGGAAGATGTCCCTGGGCTACCTCCCTGTTGGGAGATAGATTTCTGCATTGTTTTTCAACCTGGGACGACAACAATATCAGCATCAGCATATTGGATGGCTCTTGTAGAGCTTCGTGAGTTGAGGGTGCAGCTGGATGACTTGCAGAAGAAGGGATTTGTGAGACCCAACGCTTCACCCTGGGCGGCCACAGTGCAGTTTTCCAATAAGGTAGACGGAAGCTTGAGGCTATGTGTGGATTACCGACACTTGAATCAGGTGACCGTAAAGAACCAGTATCCACTACCGAGGATCGATGACCTCTTAGACTACCTGAGAGGGGAACGATGGTTCTTCAAGGTTGATCTACGTTCATGCTATCACCAATTGAGAGTACGGGATGAGGATATACCGAAGACGGTTTCTCTATGTCGTTATGGTCACTATGAGTACGTGGTGAGGCCCTTCAGCATGATGAACGCCCTGGAAGTGTTCATGGGAGTCATGAACCGGATCTTTTAGCCATACCTAGACTAGTTTGCAGTGGTATTCATCGATGATATCCATGTGTACTCTACATCTGAGGAGGAGCACGCGAGACACATAAGGATGGTTCTGGACACACTCCGAGAGCACCAGTTTTATGGGAAACTCTTGATGTGTCCATTATGGTTACAGGAGGTCCACTTTCTGGGACATGTTATCTCGGAAGATGGTGTAGCAGTGGACCCAGCCAAGGTGGAGGCATTGCTAGCATGGGATCCACCCCAGAGCGTGACAGAGGTGTGGAGTTTCCTTGGGTTGGCAGGCTACTATCAGAGATTCATCCTTGATTTCTCCAGGATTACAGCACCCATGACAGCTTTGACCCGAAAGGGGAAGCCTCTCGTGTGGACCGAGAGATGCCATCAGGCTTCCCAGTAGTTCAGACGGATTTTGACGAGCGCCCCGATCTTGAGATTACCGGAGGTGGGTGTTGAGTACGTAGTATTCTGCGACGCATCATAAACCGGGCTTGGTTGTGTCCTGAGGCAGAGGCAAGAAGTGATTGCCTATGGATCACGTCAGTTGAGGCCACACGAGCAGAACTACGCGACCCATGATCTTGAAATGGAAGCGGTAGTCTTCGTATTGAAGATTTGGTGGCACTACCTGATGGGCGACCGGTTTACCATCTACTCTAATCACAAGAGTCTCAGATATATCTTTTCTCAAAAGGATATAAATTTGAGACAGAGGAGATTTCTTGAGTTCCTCCAGGATTATGACTTTGAGATCGTTTATACTCCTGGGAAGGGGAACGTAGTGGCAGATTCTCTCCATAGGAAATCCAGTTCGCAGTTGCTGGATGTGGCGACGAGGTAGTTGGCCTCCTTACAGTTATCCTTTGTGGATAGAGCTGAGGGATCGTACCTTCAGTAGATGGTTGTTACCCATCCACTATTACAGCGAGTCAGGGAAGCACAATGCGAGGATGATAGCTCTGAGACTCTACGTGATCAGATATCCACAGGCAATGCTGCAGATGGATATTCAGAAGGTGGGGAGCAGGTTGTTCTTTTCAGGGGGCACATGGTAGTACCAGCGATGTTGTGGGAGGAGGTTTTGAGGGAGTTCCATACATACCCTTTGGAGGTTCATCCAGGCGTAGCAAAGATGTATCAGGAACTCCGATGTCAGTTCTTGTGGCCAAGAATAAAGAAGGGTGTGGTAGAGTTTGTCTCTCGGTGCCTTACTTGTCAGCAAGTAAAGGCTGAGCACCAGGTGCCAGCAGGTTTGACTCAGCCCCTTATGGTTCCATAGTGGAAGTGGGATGGGATATCCATGTACTTCATGACGGTTTTACCATGTATGTCCATGGGACACAATTCCATCTGGGTAATCGTTGATCAACACACCAAGTCATCCCACTTCCTAGCCATATGGAAGCAGAGTTCAGTTGAGAGTTTGGGACGCCTCTACGTGCATGATATAGTTAGAACTCATGGAGTTCCATCCACGATCGTTTCAGATCATGATTCTTGTTTCACATCCCGGTTGTGGAAGGGATTGTAGGAAGCTTTTGGGACTCAGTTACGCTTAAGCGCAGCGTTTGATCCCCAGACTGATTTTCAGACAGAGCGGACCATCCAGGTCCTGGAGGATAGGCTTCGAGCTTGCATTCTTGACTTCGTTTGTAGCTGGAAGGATCACCTACCACTGGTGGAATTTGCTTACAACAACAGTTATCATTCCACTATTGGTATGTCACCATTTGAGGCTATGTACAGACGACCTTGCAGGTCCCCACTTTGTTGGACTGACCTAGGAGATTCAGCACTCAGGGGCCCAGAGATGGTGAGAGATACTACAGAGAAGGTGCAGGTCATCCAGGAATAGATGAAGATTGCACAGAGTCGGCAAAAGTCTTATGCCGAAAGGAGCTGGAGGCCCTTGGAGTTCGAGGAGGGAGACAATGTGTTCCTTCGGGTCTCACCTCAATGGGGACTGTAGAGATTTGGTCGGGGCAGGAAAATATATTCGAGGTTCGTTGGCCCTTTTCAGATTTTGAGTAGAGTTTTCGAGGTGGCGTATCACTTGTCTCTACCTCCTCAGATGGACCAGGTACACAATATCTTCCATGTGTCGCAGCTACGGAGGTACGTGCACGATCCATCACACGTTATCGACTGGGGTGAGCTGGACATCGATGATGGGGCGACCTTTCCAGAGTACCCAGTAGAGGTCGAGGATCGATATGAGAAGATCCTTCGTGGATGAGCTATTCCCTTGTTGCGTGTTCGGTTGCAGCACTAGAATCTCGAGGAGAGCACGTGGGAGCGGGAGGCTCAAATTCGCGTGCAGTACCCACATCTTTTTATTAGCCCTTGTTTTGGCTTTTCAGAGACGTAAAAGCCCTAAGGTGGGTGCGATGTAATGTCTCAGATTTTTCTATTTATTATTTTAATATTATATGGGAATTATTTCGAGACCAGGCTCTGAGACGGCGTGTTGTTCCGAGGCCCGGTGAGCCCAGAACAAGTGTATGAATTTAATTAATAATTAAATTACACGCGCGTGCGGTTTTCCTAAAAAAGTAGAATAACATCCGAACGGGTGCTCAGATCTGAAATCTGAGGGCACCATTGCGTTTGGTACATCAATTTTACCTTAGGCAAGGCCTAACATCGGCCGGCGCAGGTCGGTGGTGGAATCCAATTTTTGGGATGTAAGAGTAATAAAATATTTAAATAAAAAGATTTTATTCTGCAGTAAAATATTTTAAATATGCTACAACAGATATCCATTAATTTTTTAATTAAATGTTGGAAAAGGGTCCAGGGTTACAAACCTCATAACCCTGAAACCCTTGGCGGCTCTGGAGGCTCTGGAAAAAACCTCCCAACACGGCGATGATGGTGCAACAACCAGATCATCGCCGACGAACGCCACAGAATCCACTTAGGATGTTTTTCTTATGATTTTCTTCCCCATTTTTGATTTCCATGGAGAACGCGGACTAATCCACGAACAGATTAGCCTGCGGATCGATCATTCTTGCAGGATGAGATTTTACGAGAATCGTGGGGATTTGATTCTTGAAATTGTTTTGGTTTCATTCAACATCCTAATGGTGATGGACCAAGATTGACACGAACATCGATCGAGGTTCGTCCCACTCGTTTTGTTGTGTTCTTCTTCCCCAAATTCCCCCGTTCTTCACTGTGTTCTACGCGTTCTTCACGGAGATATGAATGACGGATCGTTGGTCACCTATTGTGCAATACAATGGTCCCTAATTGAAGATATGGAGTCGGTACAAACCTATGGAGCTGCGGTTGTGGTGGCGACGGACGGATCAAAGCAGATTGGAAGAAATCGTGCTTCGAACGATTTCCACACGGGTGACTGGAATTGTATTTTAGAGCTAATCGAAGGCCCGAAACCCACGGATTCGGCATCGCAACATCGAGGCGACCCTTGATCTTGAGTTTCACGGAAAACGGACTAGAGAAACGCGATCTGGAAGATCGGCCGAAGTGCGAGGAAGAAGACGACATTTTTTGGAAATTTTCCGACTACACACCGTGTAGTATGGGCTACACTGCATGTGTTCGTCAGTGGACCACCTAGCATGTACATTGAGAGTACACAAACATGAGAAGGGTACACAGCCAAGGACACACTGTGTATACCCCTCCCCAGCCAGACCCGACCAGATACATAGGATACCCCATGTACTGGTACACGGGCAGGCGACACAGACACAAGAAGAGACTGTGTACGGGAACATGGCCAACGTACACGGAGTGAGCCCCAGGTGCTCGGACACGGTGTGTGATTCTTCTACACACTGTGTAGTTTCTTTCTATATTACAAAAAGAATGGCATTGACCTGTTACACAGGTAGTACATGGGGTCAAGGAACATGACCTGTACTTTTAATACACGCCGTGTATTTTGGTTTTACACGGCTTGAACGAATGACACGGGCCATTTACACGGGCAGTACCTGGGGTCAAGGAACACATTGTGTAACCATACTACACTCTGTGTAACCTATCTTAAATGGCTTGAGCCACTTGTCTTCTATGACTTAAACTAGTTTTCTTAGGGTTCGTACCCTAGGTCTTTTCCCTGAAGGTTCTGGTATCATTTCCTTTACAGAGGAGTATGATTCCTTCAGCAGAACTTCCTGAATGGAGTTGTTGGAATACCATCTGTGAGACTTAGAGCAGGATCCTCTATTCATTCCTTGAACCCTAGGTAGAGTTCTTGGTATCGACATGGCCAACTTTACCCGGGCGCCGATCCTCTGCTTAGCAGATTAGCTCAGACTGAGTTTTTAGAATCACCCAATGACTTGGCTGTGATCCTCATCTGAGCGTCATGTTCTCAAAGTACCTGTAGAGTGTGTTCTCCTAGAGCGAGTACTTCGAATCTCTCTATTCAGACCTAGGAGTTTGTGCTTTTGGTTGCATGCTTAGGGGAATCCTCGAGCTGGATCCTAGTGTCAGTATCGAGATGGTCGTTTGTGTATGAGTATATCTGAATATTCTTGTTACGTGTTCTGTAGAAATATACCATGCGGAACTATCTATATATTTCCATTGTTGTATTTCCATTGTTGTTTTTCCTTTGTGGTTTCGGGGTGTCCTACTGGGTATTGTTATACTCACCCCTGCACGGGCTTTGCCCGCACGTGTCATGTCTTGTGCAGACGAGCGAGCCTTTGATATGATTCTAGGTGGACCAGGACTGGACAATACTCAGTGAGATCAGGCAGGTAGAGGTGTGTTTCTATGGCTATAGACTGAAGTTCCATCATCTTTCTTTATAGGTTGGACGTCGTTACAGACATTCTTTCTGGTGGTCTTGTACTTTTTTCCAAAGTATTTAATTTCTTTCACTTTACTTTCCTGTCATACTATGTGACTGGGTTTTAGTGTATGCATGAATCTTTTCCATTTTTAGTAGTTTTTACTTTTCAGATTTGTGGGAATGGAGATGTGTGTGCTTGTGTATAGGTTTATAGGCAATGCCTCCCATTTTAGTATCATTCTTAATCGGTGCTATTCAGCAGCCCCTGGCCTATTGGAGGCGGGCTTGGGGAGTTGCGGCTCGGGCCCCACTGGGACTGGTCGTGACACCACTTTCTGAATGAATGGGAAAATTACAAAGCACTAAAGGATATATTTGGTTCACATAGATGTTTTAAGGCCATATTTAGTGTCCTCAAAGAGGTTCAATATACTATGTGACTTTCAATGATGAATCCACTTACAAAGTGTAGGTTTACATCATCAAGTACAAGTATGAGGTGTTTGAGAAATTTGTTTGGTGGCGGTACATGGTAGATAATGTCATAGAAAGTTAGTAAAAGTGATTATAGTTAAAAAATAGTGGTCATTATGAAAGAAAGGTGTTTCAGAGGTTCTGTTTGTTGAAAAGGATTAATTTTCAAAAAACTATGCTAGGGACTCAGGGAAAAATAGTGTTTTGGAGAGGATAAATAATACTTTTGTGTAAAAATATATGAGTATGGGGATTGAAATAGGGTTCCATATGTAGTTTTTAGAGAAGGTTTTGAATTATGATATATACATAGTTAATCAGAGTCCTTAATAACCCATTCAGACAAAACTTTTGGAGAACTGTTAGAATAAAATAATGATTTATTTTGAATAACCTTAAAGTATTTATAGAAATATCCTATTTCCACTTTGATGATAAAAAATTATTTAAATAGGATGCTAAGTCTTGAGTGTTATTATTTTTTGGGTATGGTGTTGAAGAGTTTGGTTTTTTACTATAGGATAATTATTTTAAAATATTCATCCTAATTTGAAGTGTGATATTCAATGAAGAGATCTTGTGGAAGGATTAGAACCTAGTGGGAAATTATGACGAGAGAAAAGTTTCATATAATTCTATGGTTTTCTTGGATATATTAATCAAATAAAAATATCATTTAGAATATTTGGTAATTATATCAACTCAGGAAGCACCGAGCTATCTGATGGAGTTATCAGAAGAAAGGGGTCAAGTTATGATAGTGTTTCCCAAACCTAAGTACTCAAGATTTAAAAGACTATAAAATATTGAGAACTAAAAGTTCACACTCAATAAGTTTCAATACAATAAAGAGATCGATCGTATGTACAACTATAGAGATCTACTCGAGAAAAGTACCAAGTGAAAAGGTATGAGAGCACTTTACATTATCTACATATAATAGATGACAGTGAGATTGAATTCCTAGAGGATGCATGGAGTTTAGAGGATTAAAAATAGTGAGAGTTATCAATTATTGAGGAACTTGTGTCCCTCCATCTATCTAGAACATGTGATCTGATATAGAGACTTACTTTACAGATGATTATTTAGAACAAATGGATTTATATGCTGAAGGAAGAGGAAGATGGTTGGTGGAGGTACAAGGTTAGGTTAGTTTCAAAGGTATTTCAATAGTTAGAAGGAGTGGATTTAATTGAAATAATTTGTATGATATTTAATCACAAATCTATCTAATCAGTGTTCAATCTTATAGCATGGAAAGATATTTATTTGGAAGAGAAGTATATGAATACAACATTCCTTTATAGGGATTTAGATGAAGAGATCTATATAGAGAATCCGATTGGTCTCAGATATTAGTGGAACCATGACCTTTTTTATTGACTCAAACATATCCTTTATGGTTTAAATAATGTTCTCAAGTGTTGGAATAAGAATTTCAATGATTTTATGATGAAATTAAAATTCTCCTAGAGTAATTCTGATCATTTTTCTTTCCAAAATGTGTTCGATAATGGAGGTTTCATTCTTTAAATTTATATGGATGACTTGATGATATTCATTCTAGTGAAATAAAGGGTTGATGAGATAATGGATGAGTTTTTTTAGAAGATTCATGATAAAGGATCTTTGTCAGGAAAAATGATTTTTGAGGATGAGGACTTTATAAGACTGAAGTTCCCTAACAATATACCCTGCTCAAGATGACTATATCGAGAAGGTGGTTGAAATAGTTTGTATGAATGAAGAAAATCCTAAGACGACACACATGATAGACATTTCAAGCTAATTAAAGATAAATAACCTTGAATAAAAGTTGTGGTTGAGTTCATGTTGAAGGTTCCTTATGTATCAGCTATCAAACTTTTGATGTATGTCATGTTTTTTACTCACCCAAAAAATGAATAGGAAGTTTAAGTGGACATCGGGTTTATATAGAACCAAAAAATAGATAACTAGGAGGCTATAGAGTAGGTTATGTAGTACCTAATGTGTTTTATGGACTTGTAACTATGGTTTAGAATAGGTGAGCCTTTACAAGGTATTTCAGAATTTGACTTTGTTGGAGATTCAAATTTATAAAAGAGAACTAAATGTATTTTATTTACTTTTTTTAGAACAAAAGTTACATTTATTCCCAAAATACAACCAGTGGGATCACTTTAGAAAATGGGGGAAGATTTTATCACCTTAATAGAAGAATGGAAGGATTTGGTGTTACTAAAGGGATTGATAAAGGATCTCATAAAATCCCTGAATTTTGGGACAAAATTTAATGACTCAAAGATCATGATTCATTTAGAAATAAATCCATTATTTTATTCTCAGATGAATAATATTCATCTAAATAACCACTTCATCCAGATATTATTATAGGAAGGGGTTCTAGACTAATGAAAGATAAAAGTGGAACAAAATCTAGCTAATATGTTAAAAAAGGTTGTGACTTAGGAAATACCAAGGGGGTGTTACAACTCAGTATTTTTGGGATGAGAAAAAAAGGAGGGATGGGAAACCATATTGAAAATGTATAAAATTTTAAGTGGGAATCATGTATGGGAGATGGTTGTTTACTTAGTTACAAAATTGAAATGAATCTCTAGTGAGAGATTATTGATGTATGAGATTAATTTTGATAGAAGGAGGAAATGAAGAACCACTAGAAGGAGTAAATATGGTGCCCTTATTTCTAAATAATACATGGATATTGGGTGGAAAAAAATTATTTTAGTTCTATAGAAGGTACAAGAAGGTGTCTGATGAGTCAATACATCATAATTATGTTCACCAAAAGTGGAAAGTACATCCTTCATAAGAACCCATTTTTTTCCTTAGGTATGGATCCTTTTAAATTTGGTATAATTATTTATTTTGGGAATAAAATGGATTCCATTTCAGGTTATAGAGGTTATGTTGATGTCTGGGGAATGTTCGGAGCTACAAACCCTGGCCAGTGGAGAAAAGCACTAGGCCACATGGTTAATAGATACTGTGCGACACATCCTGCATGGTCTCTAATAAATATATGGGTATGGATAGTGGGAAGAAGTAGGGAATTCATTTTTCCCAAACCATGCTTAAAGAGGTTCATTCCTATGAAAAATGTCTATAGTTATTAGTAGAGGTTTTTTCCCACAGTTGGCACACGCTTACCCTAACTGTGTGAGTTCCCTCATTAAGCAGTGAGAGGCGCATGGTTGGTGCCTCATTTGGCCAACCCTATGTCCAAACCATGTGACCTAGTAATTTTTTTGGGTAGAATGAAACTTTTACCTTAGTGATCTTATAATCTCACTCCCTTCCTCGTTTTTCTTCTTCAATGGAAAGTAGTGGTTTGTTCTCCCATTTTTATCTATCCTCCACTTAAATCATTGTTTCTTGATAATTTCCTGATATGATGTCAAAATCATCCTTAATTAGACTCATTTGATATACAGTAGTAAGATATTGATTCCATTTCAACCATTATTTGTTTCTCTTCTCCTTGATAAATTTATTGAAGTGTAGGATCATATGCCATATTTTTAGTCTATTTACCCATTATTCACATATCTTCCAATCTACGCCAAACTAAAGGATGATAATGGATGAGGAGAGTCATACGAGCTTAAGGTTGATGTTATATAAACAATACCTTAATTTTTTATGTTTTATAAATTTCCTTAGTTGTGCGCACATCGATTTTATTGGTTGTGGACAATTAAATTCACATGACTTTATTATAGTTAGAAGAATCATTTTCTAAGACCCTTGACAAATGTCACCCATAGTTGAAGGTTATGTCCCCTTCTTTAACCACCCAAAGTAGGTTTTTTCCATATATATTCCTTTAGTGGGTTTTATGTTCATATACACCACCATTCAAGTGCGATTTGGCTTGACCCTTCTAATGGTATTACCTTCCGTAATTAAATGAGTTATGAATTGAAATTGTTAGATCATTTATATGGTAATTTCAATTGACTATTCTATGGAAAGTGTTTAAATATAATTAATTATTATTAATTATGAGTGGAAATATACTATGTATATGACTTGAACTTATTGAATGTGATTAAATGTCTTGGTTTCACATCTGTAGTATACCTTTCCATGCATAAAGGAAGGTATTGGAGTGAACATAATAAATTGATTATAACTTAAATTAACTAATAAATGGTTTCATGGCCTTTTAACATATTCAATTTATTAAAGGGAAAATAATAAACCCATTGACTTATTAAATGGAATGATTAATAAATGGAATAATTTATATAAAGAATAAATTATAAAATACCTATTAAATATGAAACATTCTATCATTATAGGAATGGTCAGACTCGAGCTAGCCTTGGATTCCAGAGGTAATTCCTTAACCACTCATAGATTCCATTCTGATTTAAGGATGATGGTTTCCAAGGATGACAACTATATTAGAACATGATCCTTGTCTACTATTGGAAGAATGGTATTACACCACATGACCTATCCATTTTTATTATAGGATTCTTTGGATACAGTCCTTCGATCCAACGTGATGTCTATGGACATGTGGAGCCTCTGATACACCATTTGGATAAGTCGTTTCTTATCCCATTTTACCTTTGATGAATTCCTTGGACTCGGTTAGAGAAATTATTATGGAATTCCTTAGAATATTCTCCTTGGATTATACTCTTACCCCATGTTTCTTGGATATATATCGTTACTGAGTTGGATTGACCACCGAGGTTAATGTTTCATTGGTCATTACCTTGGATCCCTTTCATTATTATCATCATCATGGATTCCTTTTTATATCTTAGATCCTTTATCATTATTATAATCACGACATGGTGTAAGTGTTGGTTATGTATCAAGTGACTTACTTTATAAACTGGAACATAATTAACAAATGAAATGGTTATATGATCAGACTCCAACTCAAGATGAAGTAGGTACTTGGGTATTCACATTACTTCACAGTTTTACAATTATGTATGCATGCCTGCACATTGTTTCAATTTATATTACACAGACTAAATTTTATATAATCAATAAGTAGTGGTGTACTAATATTTATCTCTAACCCTATCCAAGACACCATTGGTACATGGGTAGATTACATGTATGTAGGTTTTGAAAAGGGGAAGTTTTCCACATTGGACATCTGATATTTCTTGCTTTCTTAGGATGGATCTTGGTAGAAGATGATCTAGTTGGAGCTCGGGATAGTTTTTTTTTATTCTTTTTAATTATTTTTTATATTTTTTTATAATTATTTGTATCCAGGTTTTCTAGTTTTGTTGAAACATTTCATACATTATCATAATGTTTTGTATATTATTAGTTGTTGGTCATGTTGTTTATTATTCTACAAGCTTCTTCTATGCCATTTGTTTATCATAAAAATTACACTATTAACCTATTATTCTATCTTATACACTATTATTCACTCCATTAATGAGGGAATAATCTTCCCAGAGACACACCCTAGGACCTCGCTGCTAGTTGGCATCCTCGAGTATTCTGGGAGATGCACTTGGGCTGGGGGAACCATTGAGTGGAACCCATTTTTGTGACATAATTTTTTATTAGAGTAGCTCCTTTATTGATTTAATATATAGAGACAATATATGAAATATTAGTAATGCTTTGGAACTTGGTTATAAGATGTTCTTGGGCGTAGCTAAACCATTTTTGGGGTAAATTCCAAGTTACCTGAATTATAATTATTTTTAAATTTTTTCCTATTATATTTGATATTATTTCAACATTAGGTGATGCATATTACATTTTATTTCCATCATTAATCTTATGATTGGTTATTTTGTATCATCTTTAGCCTAATTACATGAGGGTTTAGAGCATTGTTACATGCAACATCGTAGGCACCTAGAATTCACATTCCATGCATATGTAATGCCATTTAGGAGCATTTCATTACATGAATTTCTTGTATTTACTATGATTTTTGAGTGGGCCTTATATATATATATATATATGTATTTATGCTTCTCTTTGGATGGGATTGAGTGATTTTCAATTTCAATTCATGAGGTGTAAGTGCCCTTATGGGTTATAATGGATAGTTTACCTAGTCAATCCATTGTATATGACACATTTAATTATGATACGGAATATAGAACAGGTTAATTAGAATTTGAATGTATGATGATGTCAATGATATGGTTTATGGGTCCTAATTCACTGGGAATGATAATACATTTTAATCAAACTTTGATATAATTTTATAAGTGAATGAAACATAAAAATGTGAAAAACTACTAAAAAAATGGTTTCTAGTAAATAAAGTTGAAAGGGGATATTAACACCTTCATCTAATGGAACCCCATATAATTTAAACATTAACATTTACCAATAATTGGACTTCAATGGGGGTAGTTGGGGTAGTTTACCTTGGGTAGTGAGCCATTATTTTTCTGGTCTACTTTCAGTAGTTTATCGATATGATTTAAATCTTAGTTTGAGGTGTGTGATTGGAATGTGTATACTTATGCCACCATGAATTACTTGGGTCATGATCCAAGAGGGTGTAGATGACCATTTTCCTGCTGTGGTGGGATCTAAGATCCAGTCTTACCACTATGAGTTCCACTTGAGGAACTACATGCTACACATACTCTGGGAACTAACTCCCATCATTGTGAGAGTGTCCTATGTATGATGTAGTCCATTAAAGGACCTCTATAATCCATACCTAATATGGAGGATCTATCATTTTATTTCTAGTAGTAGAATTATCCTACTTTGTTGGGGGGGGGTGGAGGTCCATAGGATGCAGAGTCTTAGTTGGAGGCCACTCCGTTTATCTTTGAGTATCGGGAGGCAATTCATGAGAAGAGGGTCAATCTTTCTACATACATTATGTGTGATTTGGAAAATTACAGGTGGGATGCGATTACCTAGGATGGTTGTTTTCAGGGCATGTTATGGGAATATTTCTAGTCTACCTTCTATACTAACTTATTTTCCCAGAATCTGAGTGCTGACAGAGCCCAAGAGTTCATTCATTTGGGGTAGGGTGCTATGTTAGTTTTAGATTATTTAGTATGTTTCACTACGATATATTTATTTAAATCACTTATATCAGGTGATGAGATATCGCATGATATATTCTTCTAGGATGGGATTCTACATACCATTCGTAGTCAAGTGAATATTTTTTCCAACATACTTTCTATGATATTTTTAGTCGAGCACTTATCAATGAGCACAACCTATAGAAATACAATAGTAATGGGAATAGAGGATCAATGTTGAGGATAGACATTAGTTATTTCAGTAACAAGAAATGTTAATTTTTTGGTTTTATGTTAGAGAAGTGTCAAGAAAATTAACCACACTTGTGGCTCTATTAGATTCCATCAGTGTGGACATTAGGTGCATCTGAATCCATAATGAGATAGAGATCCTATAGAGTGTTTTAATTGTGGTTTTATGTGTAATATTCAGATATTATGATAGAAATTACCATATAATTATAGTGGAAGAGGATCTTCACCAGATCCACCTTCATGGTCATGTTCTTTTACGCCACGTTAGGCGGGGAGTTGGAGTGGCATCAATAGGAATGGTCGAGGTGGAGTTCATGGCTATGGTATGTAGAATCCATATCATTATCAACAAAAGATAATTCATACCTAGGATTTTTCTTATATATCACAAGACCAAATACCAAGTCAGTTTCAAGCATTATAGCTGATAATCGAGGATTAGAGTACATAACCTTCTACAGTAAAAGGTACAATTCAAGTAGCTTCCACTATAGTGTATTATTTGTTTGATACATGTTATTCACACTCCATCATCAATTTATCTATCTTGGATAGTATCTAGATGAAAATAGAGTATTAATGCACTGTAATAACCCTGGATACATTGTTTGGGGAATGTTCATAGGGAATACACAAATACAGGGAATGTACCCTCGAGGTAGGTAGTCACCCTTTCATGTGGGACCTATTTATGATTAAGATGACTGTATTTGATGTCATTACCAAGATAGATTGGTTAGTCCTGTATCAATCCTTGATAGACTACAACCACCATAGAGTATTTTTTTACATCACAATTGGGAAGAAGTTATCTACACAATGGTGAGTGGAATTTATAGGACAATAGAGTTGGAAAAGAGCATCATGGGATAGGTGGAGTGACCACCCAAATTTCTAGTCTCATTCTGGAGGAATAGGGTATACACCTGATAGGTTTTCCTCCCATAGCAGATTATTTTAGAGACCCATTTCATTATGATTTTTCTTATTTTTCTTATGGGATAGAGTTAGAGTATATGATTGAGAATGTTTTAGTAGAATCTCTAGTTTCCATTACTCCACACCATATGGCAGTTACTATGCTCCAAGATATCAAGTGGTAGTTGGAGGATCTAGTGGCCAAATGTTTTATATATTCTATATCTTCCTCTTCGGTTTCACCCATGATTTTTCCCAAGAAGGTGGATGAGACCCTTCTCTTCTGCGTGGATTACATATGGTTGGATAGGATTATTGTCAAGAAATAGTATCCACTACCTTGAATATATGATATATTTGACTGGATATAAATATTTAGGGTGTTTTCAAAGATTGAATAACGATTAGTCTATCATTAGGTGATAGTTTTTCTATCAGACATACCTCATACAACTTTCCACAGAAGGTATGGTGTGTATGTGTATCTCGTTATGTCATTTGGTCTTAAAAATGTGTCTATAATTTTCATGGCTTTGAGGAATAGGGAGTTTCACCCCTATCTAGATTTGTTTTTTGTAGTCTTTGTGGCTGAAATATTGGTATATTATCAAACTAATAGAGACTATTCTAATAACCTTTATATTGTTTTGAATATGCTGAGAGAGAACCAAATTTATGAAAAGCATGTCACATGCCACTTATGGATCGAAAAATTTCACTTATTCAGTCATATTATCTTGGAATCATGAGTATCTATTGACTTAGAGAAGGTGAGTGTTGTGGCTTCCTGGGAGCATCAAAAGATCATGTTTGATATGCAGAGTATCTTGGGGATAACGAGATATTACAAGAATTTTATACATGACTTCTCAAACCTTGTTTCAGCTATTAATAGACTTAAAAATTAGGGTGTTATGTTCTTGTGGTCAGAAGAGTGCGTGAAATAATTTCAGGTTCTGAGAGGAAGGTTTGTCTTAGAACCAATTAAAATTCTTCCAAAGTCCAGAATAGGCTTTATAGTGTTCTTGTCACAACCCGTCCTTGGGACCCATGCTGTGACTACCCCATGTCCGCCTCCCATAGGCCAGGGGCTGGCGACTAGCACCAAAGCGTAAATCCTGACAAAAGGGGAATGCATTGCCTTTATAAAGTAAACAACACCATAGAGTAAGCAAGCAGAAGTAAACACTAAGTAAAACTGGGTACAATAGTATGTGCGGAAAGTAGATGGGCCTGAATACAAACCCAAACTGAAAGTAAAGTACAGCTGGAAAGAAAGTACAACAACTGAAAGTAAAGCAACAACGTCGAGCCGTCCACTAGATGTCCCACCTAAAGGGTGGGTACAGATACCCTCTGCAGCTCCATGGGTCTAGCCGTCCGCTCTGTGTATGTCCCGCTCAGTGGTCCACCGCCAGGTACCGACCTGCTCCACAAGCCTCAACCACGATCAGCGATGTCCGTCGTCTACATCCAACACAACATAGTGTGGGCATAGCCCGTGCAGGGGTGAGTATATGCTACTAAGTAGGGAACCCGAGACCTACGATGGTCTCCCAGAATCCACAAAGGATAATCCACAAAGGAAAGATACAATCACGAAGTAACATCGAACACTACTTAGGTATATGACCATACATATACCTAAGTCATCAATTCCAGTTCGGCTCCAACATCCAAGCCCAAGTTCGATCACGTCCACACAAGATAGTACAACCCAATCCACACAGGAAAGCACAACCCAATCCACATAGGATTGAATGTCAATCATATCAAAGATAATGATTGAAAGTCAAGACTCATCTCACACAGGTAAACATCATTTGTAAAGGAAAAAGGGGATGATCAGATGTAGTTACTGATTCATCTAGATGGGACCCACATAAGATACAAGTATTGTAGTCGTCACCACCGAACCCATGGAGGATTTCAGTACGGTTGTCTTCATCGTTGAACCAAAATAGGATTCCAGTACGATAGTCTTCACCGTCGAACCCACGGAGGATTCCAGTACGTTTGTCATCGTTGTCGAACCCACGAAGGATTCCAGTATGTTTTCCATCACCGTCGAGCCCATAGCTGATGGGGAACTCTTCCTCTATCGAGCAAATTGGGCCTGCCGCTACAACCAAGCGCTTCCCCTTAACCTCGGACTACTGTAATACTCCACCAGTCATGTTATGTGGGCCTGCTGCTACAACAATGCACTTCCCACCATGGGTATGCCGCTACAACCAATCGCTCTCCCTCATAGCCTACAGAGGTACTCCTTCTGTTGAGTACCGCAAGTCTACCGCTACAACCTAGCTCTCCTCAGCCGTGGGTCTGCTGCTACAACCAATCGCTCCCCATTGGGCTATCTAAACACTCCGAGTCGATCGATCAGCAATCGTCAAGTCTCAGCCAGCTCTAGGGTTTCCGCACACAGCACGCTTGTTTCCGAGAGGGTCCGCTCCACGGGCCAAGGGGTCGATACATCAACTGACACGTAGTCCGGAGTTGATGTATCCCAAAGTTCGGTCTCGACATAGGGAACTCAACGTGACAGAGGGCGTGTTAATCGGACGCCGGGTCTGAGAGTTATTGGCTTTTTCGTTCCAGGGGCCCGGTTGGTTTTTAAGTCAAAACCAATCCGACCACACTCCAACTACGTCCAAAACTCGAGCGGAGTAAGAAAAAAGGGCCGTCTCACTAAGAGGAATCCAACAAAGTCGACGACACGTCAATCAGATGTCCGAAGCTCAAGTTATAAGTGTTTCCGCTCCGAGGGCCAGGTTGGTTTCGTGTTCGAACCAACCCGGCCATACCCCATGTTCTCCGAAACCTTGAGTGCAATATACAAAAATGACCGTCTCGATCCAAGGATCGATCTCAACTAACAGTGTGTCCATAGGAGGTCAGTAGCCCATGTTACGGGAATTTAAATGAACCTGTCCGGTATTCGGGGGTTTTGGGCCCGGACCGACCCGACCCAAGACCCCCTGGGTCTGCCCGAACCTGGTCGAACCGACCTGGGGCCGGGTCCAGCCCAACAGGGTGCGGCTCGGCCGGGCCGGCGTGGCCTGACCTGGGTGGCCGGTTGGCCTGGCGCGAGCGCGGCCCGCATGGCCAGACAGCTCGGCTCGGCCTAGCTGTCGCGGAAAGGGGTGGGGGTGGGGGGCGCTGCCCCCCTGATTGAGAAACGGCCCCCGCATGGGGGGCCCGACCATTTCCATCTGGGGGTTATGACCCTTGGCTTTCTCAGAAACCGGCCGACCAGTTTGACCGGCCAGTGTGTCAACGCGGGCCCCCCTTCAGGTCCCGCCTTCCTTGCATCGGGGCCGGCAGTTTCAGCCGCCACTCCTCGCACCACCGTGGCGCGATAGCACTGCACCCCTCTACGTGGCCCCACTCCGGTCGCGGTCTCCTCATGGTTTTTCGGCGAGGCTCGACGACGCCTCACCCCCTTCGCTACGGCCCGACTCCAACCGCGGGTTCGTTCGGCCTCAACGGTGCAGCTCGATGGCGCCACACTTCTTTGCCATGATTCTCCATGTTCCCGCGCGGTGCCGTTGCACCGCGCTGCCTTTGTTCGTGCCACAACATGAAAAACAACAAAGACGGAGGAGGGTCGTCCATGTTCGTGTGGTACAACCTCCTACCTTTATAATGATAACAGGCGGATCAAAAAGAATAAACATTGTCGTCAAGCAAGTGCAAAATTTAATCCATAAAAATTTGAACTCAAACCCCTACCTCAAAGAGTTGTCGAACAAAGGATGTCGCGGGGAAAGGACGTCACAGAAGAAAACGTCACGGAAGACGACATCGTAGAACGAGGCTCCATACACGTCGTCGGTGGACACCCGAAGAAGAGCGGTGTCTCCCTTCCTTTGACACGAGAAGAAGAATGAAGGATGGCGCATCGTCGTTCTTCGAAAATCGGTGTGACAACATTCTTCGTCGAGGTATAAATGTTCTTTGCAGGAATGATGAAGTTCTTCCAATGTGAAGAACGCTCCCCGTCTTCTCAACGCAATGATTCAACCAATAATAAAATAAGTCTTTGCCTTATTTTAGTACTCTTGCCAACCCCTTTCGAAAAATTCAAAAGATTATAATCAATTAACTGACTTTAATTGATGAGCGTTTAATAATCCAAATTTAATTCGAGGGTTGACTTTCCATTTAATTAGGGTGTGGGTGAGTTACAAATAAAATTCGTGAGATGGAGGTTAAAGGGATTTGAAGGGGTTGGGCTTCTGGGGGCCCCACTTCACTAATATCATACATAGAGAAGTTAGGATGTAGTGGGTCCCACTCTAACCTCCATGCGTAGGTTTAAACAACATAGAATAGATATAAAAATTGTAGCACAATATTTTATTTCATTATTTAGTTAACCCATTTATTTAATAACCTCACTCGACCAAATGAAACTACAGAAAAGGTGTTCCTAAGCAAATACCAGCATTGCCGTTTCATCGGTGCCCTTGGATTTCGATTCCGAGCACCAGTTCAAAAGTTAGGAAAACCCGCTCACTCGTTCACTAAACGTACCTGAGATAAACTTCAGAAATTGATTCTGGGCACACCGGGCCTTGGAATCAGGTGCCGTCAGAAACTGCGTACATGTAAAATCCCAATGAAAATTAAGAAAAAATTTCCCTTGAATTTTATAGGTCTTTACATTACTCCCACCTTAGGGATTTACGTCCCCGTAAAGATACATCACAAACTAGGGAAACAAATGAGGGTACTGAGCATGCATCTGAGCCTCCTGCTCCCAAGTGCTCTCCTGGTGGTTCCTGTGCTGTCATATGATGCACACTAGAGGAATCGAACGACCACGTAGGACCCACTCCTGTCGGTCCTCGATCTCCACCAGGACCTCTGCCAAAGTCTCCCCATCATCAATGTCAAGCTCCCCATGGTCGATGATATGCATCGGGTCATGCACATATCTACTCAGCTGAGATACCTGGAAGAAGTCATGCACCCGGTGTAACTGAGGTGGTAGAGCCAGGTGATAAGCCACCTCGCCTATCCTGTGGAGAACCCGGAATGGTCTGATGAAGCGCGGATATAACTTGCCGTCGTGGCTAAAACACCGTAATCCATGTCATGGTGAGACCCATAGGAAAACGTGGTCACCATCCTCGTACTCCAGTGGTCTCCGCCTCCTGTCAGCATAAGACTTTTGTCGGCTCTGAGCTAACCTCATCCGCTCTTGGATGACCTGGACCTTCTCTGGTCCTACAAGAGCTACTAAGATTTCATCTTTTCTGATAAGATAAATTTGGTCTCACCCCCAGGATGAACCACATTCTTTTCCTAATACAGTCAATCCCGACATGGATGATACTAATCCATACCAAGGATGATGTTTTAAGGCATCGATGCTACTACCAAGAGATCCAACCGTTACTCTCGCCTCCAAGGGATGAGTCACACTGTCGGCATTAGTGTGTGGTCACTGGGTTTCCTCCAGTAGGAATCTAAAATGTGAGGGTCAAGTCAACATTTTAAACTGGAACCTCTTAGTAATAAAAAAAAGAGAGGACAGGAAAGTAAATGCCACAATGAAAGGTGTCTTTTATTATGGAATCATAAAGTACAAAGACACAAAGCATCCACAAAAAAATATCAACAAAGCTAAAAGCAACATGAAAAAAAGTCTCCAAGTCTAGAGCTAGTCCCGCTCCTTTCCATCTGCTCTCGGAGCTCCATGATCGTAGGCCTCAGCTGCCTGAAGCTGAGATCTCCCCTGTCCACCTGTTCCCTGCCGTCGGGGTGGACTTCCTAGTGGTGGTGGTGGTAGGGCCTTAAAGCGTCTCCCACCACCCACTGCACGACTAGCTCCCCTGCCTCGGTCTCCTGCTCCTTGAGATCCACCCCAATCGAACCTATGCCTCTTCCTGAGAGGTCCTTCATTTATCTGCTGGTCATCAGTATGGTGGTTCAGATAGTCACATGCCATGTGACCAACCCCACCACATGAGTAACACTGTCCGCTCCTGGTAAGTCGTTCTCCACCTCAGGTGCCTTGCACACACAATCCTGTGTCATGCGGTTGATCACCAGTAGGTCTGGTCCTCTTGGACCTTTGTGTCATCTATCTACTGCCCGCTGCAGAAGACTCTTCCACATGCCAGCTAGTGGTGGGTCCTGCTGCTAGAGACTTCTTAGCAAGGAAACTCCCCACTAAGAGGGCTCGCTCCAACACCCATCTCTGCGTCGGGATGTTGTGAAAAACAACTGAAGCTCTAATCTCTCGCCTGAGCCCCTGCTCGATGGTTCGGGCCTAGAAGAATGGGTCTCGTACCATATTTTTAGAGTAACACGAGAGATTGGTGAAACTCGCTGAATACTGTGCCACTGTCATACTACCCTGCTGAAGAAGTAGTAGCTCCTGTATGTGCACCGCTCGTAGGGTGGCTGGTACAAACTTTGCCTGGAATAGGCTATTGAAGTCTGCCCACAGAAGGGATGCCTCATCGTGCACCTGGAGCATCAAGCTCCAACATTTGCCTACTTCCGTGTGCAGGAGTCTCGCTGCAAGGATCACCATGAGGTCAGCTGGTGTCCCCACTAACCTGAAAACTCGAACTACAGCCTCCAGCCAATCCTCGGCTGCCTGAGGGTCTATCTACCTGATGAACCTGGGAGGTCTCTGATGCTGAAACTCGTGCAGTGCACTAATGCGACATGCACTCTCAGCGGCTGGGTCTGGTTGCATCGATGGCTCAGCGGGTAGAGGTACCGCTGGTGCCTCCGCTGAAAAAGGGCCCTGCACCGAGCCCTCATCACTTGGTGGGCTGTCATCTCGCACAAAGCTCTGAACCCTAGATGGATTCCATCGTGGGGCCATCCTGGAAAGAGACAGGTGTGCCACGGTCAATACAGTATACCTGGTGAGCTGACACAAAGTAATCACAATGAAAACATTTGAAACACACATGCAATCAGTGTTTTCGTGCACTGAGTCGGAAATCAGAAGTCAGGGTCCTGGTGTATGGATACGTCGGTGGCCGAACCAACACTAGACTCCCTAGACTGATAACCACACTCAATACCCTTAACACTATTGCTTCACATAGAAGAAAGAAAATATCAGAGTCCTAAGTTCTGCGGTAGAACCGACTCCTCTGATACCAATTTGTCACGACCTGTCCTCGGGACCTGTGCTGTGACTACACCAGGCCCGCCTCTCAGAGGCCAAGGGTTGGCAACTAGCACCAAGGCATAAATCCCGAAAAGTGGAATGAATTGCCTTTATAAAGTAAACAGCACCACAGAGCAAGTAAGCAGAAGTAAACACTAATTAAAACTGGGTAAAATAGTAAGTGCGGAAAGTAAATGGGCCAGAATACAAACCCAAACTGAAAGTAAAGTACAACTAGAAAGAAAGTACAACAACTGAATGTAAAGCAGAAATGTCAATCCATCCACTGGAAGTCCCACCTGAAGGGTGGGTACAGATAGCCTCCGCATCTCCTCGGGTCTAGCCATCTGATCCGTGTACGTCTCGCCCAGTGGTCCACCTCCAGGTACCGACCTGCTTCACAATCCTCAACCACAATCATCACTGTTTGTCGTCTGCATCAAACACAATATAGTGAGGGCATAGCCCGTGCAGAGGTGAGTATATGCTACTCAGTAGGGACCACGAGACCCCCGATGGTCACCTAGAATCCACAAAGGATAATCCAAAAAGGAATGATACAATCATGAAGTAACATCCAACACTACTTAGGTATATGCCCACACATATACCTAAGTCATCAATTCCAGTTCAGCTCCAACATCCGAGCCCAAGTTCGATCACGTCCACACATGATAGTACAACCCAATCCACAAAGGAAACCACAACCCAATCCACATAGGAAAGAAAGTCAATCATATCAAAGATAATGATTGAAAGTCAAGACTCTGACAACACAGGTAAAAATCATTTGTAAAGGAAAAAGGATATGATCAGATGTAGTTATTGATTCATCTAGATAGGACCCACCTAGGATACAAGTACTGTAGTTGTCACCGTCGAACCCACAGAGGATTCTAGTATGGTTGTCGTTGTCGTCGAACCCACGAAGGATTCCAGTATGTTTGCCATCACTGTCGAACCCATAACTGCTAGGGAAGTCCTCCTCTATCGAGTACAGTGGGCCTGTCGCCACAACCAAACGCTTTCCACTAACCATGGAATGCTGTAATACTCCACTCGTCGAGTACTGTGGGCCTGCTGCTACAACTATGCGCTTCCCACCATGGGTCTGTCGCTACAACCAAGCGCTCCCCCTCATAGCCTACATAGGTACTTCTTCTGTTGAGTATCGCAGGTCTACCACTATAACCAAGCTCTCCTCCACCGTGGGTCTGCCGCTACAACCAATCTCTCCACACTGGACTATCGAAACACTTTGAGTCGATCGATCAGCAGTCGTCAAGTCTCATCCAGCTCTAGGGTTTCCGCACACAGCACACTCGTTTCCGGGAGGGTCTGCTCCACGAGACAAGGGGTCGATACATCAAATGACACGTAGTCCAGAGTTGATGTATCCCAAAGTTCCATCTCGACATAGGGAACTCAACATGATAGACGACGCGTCAATCGTACATTCGGTCTAAGAGTTATTTGATTTTTTGTTCCAGTGTCCCGGTTGGTTTTTAAGTCAAAACCAACCCGACCTCACTCCAAATACGTCTAAACCTCGAGTGGATTAATCCAAAAGGTCCGTCTCAGTAAGAGGATTCCAACAAAGTCGACAACACGTCAATCGGACGTCTGGACCTCAAGTTATAAGCGTTTCCGCTCCGAGGGCCCGATTGGTTTCGTGTTCGAACCAACCCGGCCGTACCCCAAGTTCCCCGAAACCTTGAGTGTAATATATCAAAACGACTGTCTCGATTCAAGGATCTCATCGCAACTAATGGTGCGTCGATCAAAGGTCCATAGCCCATGTTACAGGCATTTAAAAGAACCTGTCCAGTATTAGGGGGTTTTGGGCCCATATCGACCCGACCCAAGACCCCCTGGGTCGGCCCGAACCGGGTCGACCCAACCCAAGTCCGGGTTGACCTGACCTGGGTTTGGGTCCGGCCTGCACGGCCCGGCCCATCCTGGGCGGCCTGGATCGGCCTGGGTGGCCGATTGGCCTAGCGCGGGTGCGACCCACATGGCCAGACAACTCGGCTCGGTCGAGCTGTTGCAGAAGGGGGGGGGGGGGGCTGACCCCCTGTTTGAGAAACGACCCCCGCATGGCGGGCCCGCCCTTTTCTAGCCAGGGGTTACGACCCCTGGGTTTCTCGGAAACCGGCCGTCCGGTTTGACCGGCCGGTGTGTCACTGTGGGACCCCCTGAGGGTCCCGCCTTCCTTGCACCGGCGACCGACGGTTCCGACCGCCGCTCCCCGCACCACCGCACCCATAGTCTGTGGCCTTGTCCGACCGGCGCGGCACGACGGTGCCGCGCCCGTCCCCCACAGCCTCGCTCAAGCCGTGGTCTCCTCGTGGTTCTCTGGCACGGCACGACGGCGCCAAAACCCCCTTCGCTGCAGGCCGACTCCGACCGCGGGTTCGTTCGGCCTCAACCGCACGGTGCGACGGCGCCACGCTTCTTCACCGTGATTCTCCATGTTCCTATGCGGTGCTGTTGCAACGCGCTGCCTTTGTTCTTGCTGCAACATGAACAACAACAAAGAGGGAGGAGGGTCGGCCATGTTCGTGCGGTCTGACCTCCTCCCGTTATAATGATAACAGGCGGCTCAAAAAGAATAAACATCCTTGTCAAGAAAGAAAAAAATTTAATACATAAAAATTTGAACTCAAACCCCTATCTCAAGGAGTTGTCAAACAAAGGACGTCACGGGGAAAGGGCGTCGTAGAAGACGGCGTCACGGAAGACGGATTCGTGGAAAGAGGCTCTGTACACGTCGTCGGTGGATGCCTGAAGAAGAGTGGTGTCTCCCTTCATTTGACACGGGAAGAAGAACGAAGGATGGCGCGTTGTCGTTCTTCGAAAATCGGTGTGACGATGTTCTTCATCAAGGTAAAAATGTTTTTCACCTGAAAGATGAAGTTCTTCCAATGTGAAGAACGCTCCCCCTCCTCTCAACGCAACGATTCAACACATAATTAAACAAGGCTTTGCCTTATTTTTTTACTCTTTCCAACCCCTTTCGAAAAATTCAAAAGATTATAATAAATTAATTGAATTTAATTGATGAGCGTTTAATAATCCAAATTAAATTCAAGGGTTTACTTTCCATTTAATTAGGGTGTGGGTGAGTTACAATTTAAATGCGTGAGAGGGAGGTTAAAGGAATTTGAAGTGGTGGGGATCGTGTGGGCCGCACTTCAGTAATATTTTACATAGAGAAGTTAGGATGTAGTAGGTCCCACTCCAACCTCCATGCATAGGTTTAAACTACTTAGAATATTAATAAAAATTATAGCACAATATTTTATTTCATTCTTTAGTTAACCCATTTATTTAATAACCTCAGCTGAGCAAACGCAACTCCAGAAAATGTGTTCCCAAGAAATTACTAGCGTTGCGGTTTCATCGGTGCCCTCAGATTTCGATTACGAGCACCGGTTCAAAAGTTAGGAAAACATGGTTGCTCGTTCACTGAACGTACCCAATATAAACATCGGAAATTGATTCAGGGCACACCGGGCCTCGGAATAAGGTGCCGTCAGAAACTGCATACCTGTAAAATCCCAAAGAAATTTAAGAAAAAACTTTCCCTTGAAATTTACAGGTCTTTACAGTTCTGTGATGCATCCAACAATTTACTGGGCACAATGCTAATGTATGGGAAAAAAGTTATTTTGTAAAAATATCAACAATTGAGGACTCATGAGATAAATTACCTGACACACAACCTCAAGATAAAAACAATTGTCCATGCCTTACATTAATGGAGGCACTATCAGATTGGTGAGAACTTTTTAGGGTATAAAATCCAAAAGGGCCTCAAATATATATTTAAATAGTGTTTATTTAATCTAATAAAATGAATATTGTTCAAATATCTTCTGTCCATTGATTTTGAGCTTGCCTATATTCCTAGAAAAGAAAATTCAATAGCTGGTGCATTGAGATAAAAAACTCAGGCACATGTGACACAGGAAGCCAATGATGAATGGAAATTGATGGACCTCTTCTCTGAGATGCATATGGAGTTTCATAATACTCATTAGTAGCATTATCTCTCATCCTTGATAGTTACTTCTTCCCTCTTTATAAGGTGAAGAGTAGGCAATTTTTGAATCCTAAAGGCTTGGTTCTCAGTGATAGTATTTCAAGAGATGACCCACCTCTAGATTTTTTATGGATAGAGATGACATCCTATGTATACATGGACATGTTTGGGTTCCTACAAATATGAGAGAATAACATATGTTTGATTCCTACACTTCTCAATGGGATGTTTATCTTGGAATCTCTATGACATATAAAGATATGAGACACTAGTATTGGTGGCTTCAGATGAAACATTAGATAGATAGTTTTATCACTAGGTGATCCACCTTCCAACAAGTAAAGCCAGAGCACCAGAGACATGTAGGATAATTAATGACACTTATAGTCCTAAAATGGAAATGGTAAGATGTTTCCATGTAATTTATATTCTTATTACCCAGGGCACCTTGGGGTATAAATTTAGTTTTTGTCGTTATTGACCTATTGATGAAAGTGTTCCACTTCATTCCTATTTGAAGGCTTTCTCAGTAGATGATCTAAGAATATTATATTCCTGTGAGGTCATCTGACTACATGGGGTCCTATGTATAATCATTTCATATAGGGACACCCATTTCATATCTCGATTTTGGTAGGGGTTTAAGAAGACTATGGGTACATAGGTGCTTCTATGAACCGCATTTCACTCTCATAATAATGGCCAGTCAAAATAGATGATACAGGTGTTAATGGAAATGTTACGAGTATTAATCCTTGATTTTAGTGGTTCTTTGGAGAATCATATCCCCCTCATCATGTTATCCTACAATAATATATTTCATGAGACTATTCAAATGGATCTTTTTGAGAACTTTAATGGTAGGTCATTCTATTCAACACTGTGTTGGCTAGAGGCAGGACCGATAGACTTACTAGGTCATCGTCTCATGAAATAGACATTAGAGAAGGTTTAGATGATTAGGAAGTATATTTCACTACCCCGTCTAGATATAAATTGTATTCTAATCTCTATCAACAACCTCCGATACTCGAGGTTGGTGATCAGGTTTTCCTAAGGGTATCACCTAAGAATAGGAATAAATGGACACAAAGGCAAGGGAAGATATCTTCTTATTATGTAGGGTTGTTTGAGATTATGTAGAGAATTAGGAAGATATCTTATAAGTTTATATTACCTCATATGTACCATTACATGCATGAAATCTTCCACATTTCACAAATTCTCCATTACAATGCCAATCCACCTCATAATTTTGATATTGAGGAGGTTGATTTAGATAAAGATGCTTTATTTGAGAAGTATCATATATGCATCATCGACCAGAGAATTAGGGCTCTCTGAGGATAGTCTATTTCATTAGTTCATGTGTTAATAAATCATAGATATGTGAAGGATGAGACTTCAGAGTGGGTGGCCGATGTATATGTTAAGTGGTTAGAGTTGTTATCCGATGATGTTTCACTGCCATTGGATGGTGAAATCATGGACAAGTTCCTTTAAATATGGAAGAATGTAAGAACCTAGTATTTTTCATAGATATAAATCCTTTTATATTTGGTCAAATTCATCATTTTGGACCTAAAATAGATTTACTTTGAGGTTACAGAGGTTAAAACGGTGTCAAAATCTTGTTACTAGCTCGAAACCCTGACTAGTGGAGAAAATAACTGCGCCACATGGTTAGTAGAAGCATTGTGACCCAACCCACATGGTATATACAAACAAGGTGGGGACAAATAGTGGGGCGAAATAGGGAACACCTTTTTCCATAAGTGTGTGACAAGGGCCACCCACCCATGTGAAATGTATACAATATTTAGCAGATGTTATTCTCCTGGTTGGGACATGATTTCCCTAAAGATGTGGCATAAACATTTAGGTACCCTTCTTAATCATTGGGATGTAAATGGTTGATGGATATTTTGGCCAATCGTGCAATCAAATTTTGCGCCCGATTTTTTTATTGAAATGATAAATTTTCCCTTAATGATTTAATAAACATAACCCTTATTCCCTTTTATTTTCTAGTAGAAAGAATTGGGTTATTATCCCATTTTTATATCTCCTCTCTATAAAGATGGGATTCTTGGTAATATCCAAATATGGTGTTCGATTCTTCCACTATTAGTCTTATTAGATATACACCGGTAAGATCTAGATTAATTTTTAGTTGTTCTTTGTTTCTTTTCTCCTTAATAATGTTATTTTGGATTAGGATAATATTCCATATTTTTAGGGCATCACTCCATTATTTAGATATATTCCAATCAAAGCCAAAATAAAGGATGATACTTGATGTGGAGAGTCATAAGAGCATAAGGTTGGTTTTCTATAACTCACCCCTTATGTTTCACCCTTTTATAAATTTCTGTAGTTGTGATCACACTAATTTCATCGAGCATGGCCAATTAAATTAATGTGACTTTCTTATAGTTTCTATAATCATATTCTAAGACCCTTGTTAAATGTTATCCATTATTTGGGGTTATGACCTCAATTAGAAACCCCAATTCTTGTGTTTTTCATATATATTCCTTTACTGGTTTATTATGTCACTCTACACCACCATTCAGGTGTGACTTGTCTTGACCATGATAATGGTAATACCTTCTTTAATTAAATTATTTATGAATTTAAATGGTTATCTATTTTACATAGTAATGTCACTTAAAACTTCTAAGGTAAGTGTTTCAATATAATTAATTATTATAAAATATGAATGGAATGTATACTATGTATATGACTTGGACTCAATGAAGGTGATGAAATGGCTAGGTTTCATGTTCGATTAACACCTTTCCATGCTTAATGGATGGAAAAAATGTGAAACTAATAATATTATTATGAATTAAATAATCTAATAAATGGTTTCATGTCCTTATAGCCTCGTCATTTATATAAAATGCAACAGAATAAACAATTGAATTATTAAAAGTCATGAATAATACATGGAATAATTTATATAAAGAATCAATTATAACATTCCTATTATATATAGATGTTGAAATTATTACAGGAGTAGTTAAACTTAATGTAGCCTTATATTCTTGATTGAATGCCTTGAGAACTCATGCACACCATTCTGATTCAAGGATTCTGGTTGACATGGATGATACCCACCCTGGAACCCAAAACATGTCTTCTAGTGGATACTAATTATAAAAACGTAGGATCCCTCCATTATTATTATCAGATTCCTTGAAAACACTCCTTTGATCGAGTGTGATGTCCATGGACATGTGTCACCTCAGATACACCCCAATTATTAGTAATTTATTATCACTTTTTACCTATAATGAATTCCTTTTACTCGGTAAGAATAATTATTATGGAATTACTTGGATGAAGCCTCTTGGATTACACGCTCATCCCATTAACTAGGCTAGAGATCATTACGGAGTTGGATCGACCCTTGAGGTCATTGATGCCTTGGTTATTAACTTGGATCACTTTCACCATCATAATCATCATCAAGAATGAATTGTTATATCACTTCTAGTTATGCATCACATTACATACTATATAATCAGAAACATAATTAATAAATTAAATAGTTACATGTTCTGAAACTAGCAAAGGCTAAAGTAGGCACATGTGTATTTACATTACTGTACTTCTTTAATTTTATGTGGGAATGAATTCACACTATTTCATTTTATATTACACATATTGTGTGTTATATACATCGTTGGTGGTGGAATACTGTGATTTATCTCACACCCTATTCGGGCTACTATTGGTACCTAGGAATATTACATGTATGTAGGTCTTGATAAGGGGAATCATCCTGCTTTGGAGATCTGATGTTTCTTACTTTCTTATGATGGATATCGGTAGAAGATGGCTGATTTGGAGCTCAAAATTAGGGGGGTATTTTTTTGGATTCATTTCACTTTTTTCTGTATAGCATGTATTTCTTGTTTCCTTGAATCCATTTTTTATAGTTTTGTGGGAACATAACACACATTATCATTTGTTTTTATATATTATTATAATTTTTTCCTATTCTTTGTTATTTTGTTTTCTCCTACTACACCATCTATTTATCATACTTATTCCACTATTTAACTATTATTCAATATTATCCACTTTTCTCCAATATGGTAATGTGGGTATAGTCTCCCCAAAGACACACTCTTATCCCTCATTTATAGTCAGAATCTTATGACATTCTGGGAGTTGCACTTGAGTATATGCGGACAACTGGTCTTAGGGCACCTTTGAGGGGAACATGGGCTTAGGATGTTACATCCTATATGTTTATTAGGTGATTGAATAGTTAAATAAAAGGGGATGTTGAGGTACTTTAATTATTTGACTATAGAATGGGTTCTTATATGGACCATGTATGATGTATAATTTAGGCCCTGAAATTAGGATAGTGGTGGATACTATATGCACTTGATGGAAACTGGCATAAAAGGAAGGGTATATCACTTGGGAGATAACATGATTGTGATATAAAGATCATTTTCATCATCCTATAGATTCTTTGGATAAAGGTGAATCATATTTCCCTCATGGATTTGGACCCAAGTCAAAAACACAGTAAAATATATTTTCTTATTTTCCTTTCATGTTTTCTTTAGATAATTATTTTTGTTAGCTTTGTATGAATTATTTTGATTTGTTTTCATTACTATACAATGGCATGGGTGTGATTGACTTCAAAATTTTGGGAGTCATACATGGGTTCAATTTTGAAGATGTTTCTTTTTCATATAAAGTTTATGTGAAGTACCTTTAAATGGATTAATTGAATGGTCATCATGGACCCAAAACTATATAGTATGCTAATGTTTCCCCTATTGGTTTTTATTCTTTTATATCACACTATTTACATTAAAAATTATTCTTGATAGATGATATTGTTATATAATGATGATTTATTTATTATTATTGATGTTTTCATGGTGGACTTGACCTACTACCTCATAGATATTTCTATGTTTCTTTAATTTAAACTTTTAGAGAAGTTTATTTTTTATTTTAAGTTAAATGATATAAGGAATTTTTTCCCATGTATAATGGTGTTCGTTCTAAAGTAGGTAATACAAAAGCTAGTTTCAAAACTATTATTTTTTATCCATATTTTTTTATTCTATTTTCATCTCATGGTGATAGATGATAGAATATATACATTATTTTTAGAAGTGATACTATTTGAGAAAATTTTCTCTTGGATATCAATTAAATAATTTTAACGGAATTTTTTCCCTTAATGTACATATCTATGAAAAATTATATTCACACATTATCAGGGAATCACTTGTGGGTTTTTAGAAATTGAGAATCTAATAAACTCTAATAAATTTATATGTTTTTCCATTTTAATGGGAATATTTTTTTTTGTTTTTTCCCCAGGTAAAACACAAAAATAATTTCAGGTTAGTGTTACCTTTTTTGGGCAATAATTCAGACTGATTTATGTAAAATTATTACAGTTAAATAAATTCAGTGGAGTTATTCACTTGACATATGGTTTTGGAGAGGTAATTTAAATATGTATATAAATTTTAATTATTTGGGTAGTTTCATTTATGTTTCATTATTTTTATATTTTCTTATAATGTTCTTATGGGTTTATAAATATTTAATAATAATTATTAAATATAGAAGAAGAAAATAGAAATTAAAATCCACAATACCACCATTATATAAAAAAAATTGTATAAAAAATTGAATAACATATAACATACACTATAGATATATGATTCCCCTATCTTTAAATTGGTGATCGATAAAGATCACTAGGAATAAAAATGATTCCTCCTATAGAGTTATATAAATGGGATAAATTGAATCATCCATGTTCAAGTGATATCCTCTTCCACATCATGACAAGAAGGTATCTCCTGAGATAAAGAGTTACACAAGAACACATTTTCAGAGATATGACCTATTTATATATGCCTTTAGGACACTCCCAAATACCATGTAATATGTACTCCTATGTTACTAAACAAATGAGTAAATAGAAATGGTCACAAATTCATGTAATTTTCATCCATAAGCTCTCCCCATAAATTTAATCTCATGAAATAATTAATTAATAATAACTTATATAGAATTATTTAAAATCTAACTATTAATTCTTGGTTTCCCTCATTAGTCATAGGCATAATATGTATAGTTTTATAGGAATAAAATTCCATATGATATTGCATTATTATACACTATTAAAACCCGACGAAATAATATGATATCATATATCATCCATTATGATATACCATTCTCTAATTCATATAATAGTCCATGAATTATAATATGTTATAAAATATGACATATAATTATATAATCCATCATGATATTGTCAATATACATCACAGGCATATAGGATTTAGGGAATATCTTCATTAGTCTCCCACTTCAACTAAATGCATATAGATTTTTCATCATTTCATATTATACTATGTATTATAAATTAAATGGGGAAACAATATTCAAAACTCTTTTTAATATTATCCAAAATACATTTAGAAATCTATTTTCAAATTCAATGTGTATCACATTATATAAAATATGTTTTCAATATCAATTTAAAACCACATTTGATATATTGTAAAAAATATAGAGAATCTATTTGATTTTTTTAAAGAATAATATGCATTTAGTCAACAAAAAAGAGTGACCCCAAGGTATTTTTTAGTTTTGAAAAAAATATAAAAAACAGAATTTATAATTATAATAAAACATTGGCCTATAGAAAAAAATTAATGCTACTATAGCTACAAAGGTATCTAATATGATCTTTATCATATACATGCACCTCTATACCTATGTTAACCAGCTTTATAATATACAAGAATTCATTATCATGTGATATCTAACCACTTGAGATTTTATGAAATATATTTTTCAAATAAATTTAATTTTTTTCAATATATTGTGTTACATGCTACACTGAGTTTTAATGAAACATTACATACTATTTAAATATTATTATTTAATATAATAGTTATCACATAGCCTTCGGAATGGATCATATGAATATGAATAACTAAATTATTAAAATATATTTTTTACACACAAATATAAAATGAATTATTTGGTAACCAATTAAATATAAATGAAAATAAAAATTATTTTAAAAGAAAGGAAATGTTTTTCTAAAAAACTATTTTTATGCACACAAACTTGGGTTTCCTCAATAAATTAAAGAATTAAATTTTGGTGAATAATATTAATGAAATCTATATATTACATATTAAATAAATTTTTTACCATTCATATTATGTGTTTTATATACAAGAAATAATAATAGATCATATTTTTTGTTTAAAACTATATTTTTTCTAAAAGTAGTTTTGTCACCTTTTGAAAAATTAATTTATGATTTATTTTTTTCACTTTTAGAAAAGTTATTTGAAAAAAATAAATATTTTTTTAAATCATCATGTAATAAATATCTTGAAGCTATTTTTTGATAATTTTTTGATAGGATAATATTTTCGATGAATAGGGAAAAATACGGGTTTTTATTTAGAATTTTATTTTCTTTTAATGAAATTGAAAATATAAACATTATTTTAGAATGGTTTTAAAAGTTCAATTTATTTATATTAGGTATATAATTATCCAAATGTATTCATTTTAATCAATTTCATTGTAATTTGTCATATAAAATCTTTTTAATCTTTTGAAACATCTCTCTTTGGAAAACTGATTTTTCATCACATATGAGAGATTAATTTTAAATTAAAATTTGTCACTTATGTGAATGTAATTAGAAAATATATACTCCAAGTTTTGAATCATTAAAATATATATTTTATACTAATTTCATCTTATTTTTTTTACCATTATGAATTGTAAAAGTAGTAAAAATTAATCATTGCGGTTAAGGTTAAAATGTGTTTACCATGGTGTTAAACCAAAAAGATAATGGATAAAATGACCTAGAAAATTTTCAAACATAAATTATATGGGCATATAAACACCTTATCACATCTAATTCTTGGTAATTTCTCATTTTTTATCCTTTTTAATTTGAAAAATGTGGGTACACCTTTTCTTTTAAAAATATTACATGTGTGCCACTCACCTCACATATAAAAGGACACCCCTATCCTCTAATATGAACACATAATAAACACTTTTGATTAGCCAATAACTACCCAAATGTATTAAGTAATTCAATACCCACATCCTAGATCTTTTTTATTTCATATATTCAATCTAGGAAGGCTAGAGGTTAAAACAAAATAGGTTGTCCGAAGAATAGGTAAAGTTTTAAACTGTGCGTTTTTTATTTAATTATACTTAAAACTCCATAAAATATTTAAAAAATATAATAAAATAATAAAAAATAACATAATATATACTTATATTTTATTATGTTAACATAAAACATATATTAATTTCAACATCCATTAAATGGGTTACAAAATTATCATTTGGGCATACAATAGACTATCATCCTGTAAACCAGTGTTATTAATTTCTATCACCACCTTTCACAGATAGATATAATGAAATATTTAATATTTATATTAAATATTTATTATATTATTATACTTATTTAATTATAATTTCAGAAATATATTCTTACCTTTCCACCCTTTGGAAAATAATAACTTCGCTTGTGTGTACGACATACTACTGCCTTGCGAACCAATGTGACGTGTTATTAATTTTTATTTTACATGGATTGTAGTATGGATATATTTAATTAATATACATATATGATATTTTTAACATTCTTATACTACCTAAATGATTATACCACATATAACTTCTTAGTTTCCATTCTGCGGGGGATATAATAACATTGTACATGTGTATAGAGAACTACTGTCTCACGAAGTGATGTGATTCGTTTTTCAATAATTATTTGTATAGAAGGTAATTAATGTTAATTTGGTTAATATATGTGATATATATGAAATTATTATTTTTAAATGGTAATATATTATTTACCTCTCTTTCATTTCATCCATCGATAAAAAGTAAACAGCGTTCATGTGTACGTACGACCTACCATCTTCATGAACGGTATATTTCCTTTTCAATCTAAAAATTGAATAGAATAATATAAATAAATACATATTTAATATATATTATATATATATCATTTTTATAATTATAGAAATTATGAAACCATGATCAACGTCAGGGGACCAAAAATACCAAATCAAAACATTTCTGAAAAATAAAGCTGTTATTACCCGAGACACTACTTTAACAAGGAATTGTTAATAAATAGTTAATAAAAGGTCACAAGTAAATCATATATTTCATAATATATATATAATTATGGTAATATAATAAATTTATAATAAACATATATTTATAATATAGGAGTATTTAATGTTTATTAAGGAATTCAAGACTTAAAATAAGGGATTTTCTCCTCCAATTTGTTTTATGTGATAAAAAGGCCATATTCACCGTTTCATTATTTAATATGGTCTATATAATTTCCATGAATTTAAAATTTTAATATTATGCATAATATTATTTGGATTTACATATCCATTTTTTTTATTTCTCTTTCATGGGGTTTACGGTTCAAATGTTACTAATGTAATAAGTGATAATTGTCTCAATTTTTCTTCATTGAGGCATACATTATATTAGGAACTAATATTCCTTTATATGGTGAATATAAATCCACTTTGAAATAAAATATAGTGAATATATTTTTTTTACATGAAACTATTAGTTTCATGTAATGTTATTATTTCATGAGGATTATGATTCAAAGTTACCAAAGTGGTAAAAGATTTATGTTACTATCACGAACTCGACCACGAGCTGGTAACTCAATTCAATATGAGACATAGCACAAAGGGTTTTCCTTGTAACGACACAAAGTTTTTTAATAAAAATTAACTTCTAATAAATATGTCATAAATTAACATGAAATCACAATATAATGAACTACTAAGTGATAAGTGACCTTTAAATATAAGGTTGTCACTTCTATGTTTTGAATTTTGAAAATCCAACATACACGGTTGTGTTGAAGATGGTTTTTGGAGTCTAATGAAACAAAAATAATTTTTGGTTAATAATAACCTACCCTTATGAATAGTAATATGACCCTTATTAATAGTACGTCGTCCAACATAAGAGTAACATTACCTATGAACAATTAAATAAAATTTATACATCTTAGAAAGTGACAATTTGACCTTGGTAAATGTTTTGGTACTTTATAAGTCATAAATAATTAATTATAATTAATTAATTAATTTAAAAGAATACATATTTCCCTAAAATTTATTTAATCAATGTCTTATAGTTTTTTGATAATTTTTTAAGATCCTACGTAATTTTTGAAAGCACTATAAAATCAGTTTGAATTTTAAAAACTGTTTTTTAAGTAAAATATGATTTTAATTAAATATTAAATTAATAATATTTAAGAAAATTATTTTTGAAAATTGGACTTCGTTTTATGATTCTACACTTCATAAAAGGTTGGGGTAAATTTTTGGGATTTTTCTGAGATACTTGAATTTTTGATGAATAGTTGAATCTGATAATTCACAATAAATGCTAAATAATGTATTAATTGAGTCATCGATGATGTTCTGCTGATGTAAGCCCACTTGGTTCGGTATTACAATAGAAAATTACTATTATTGGTCATCCAAGAATCACTATTCCTTGTCTTAGGGGAAATTAATAAACTAATGAATTTTATATTAAGGAAACCCCTCTCCCCTCCACTATAAAAGCCACCCTTCACACCCTCATTTCCTCACACTTCTCAAGCTCCAAGCCTTCTCTAAACTCTGCCCAAACACATTCCTTACCACCTCCAACACGTCCAAGAGCTTGTGGTCTCCTCAAAAGACCAATCTTAGGCCCCTAAGGAGGTTCTCAAGGGGAGGATTCTAGAGGTAATTTCCCTCTCTCTTCTCCTTTAATTTCCTTTGAAGTTCAAGTTCCTTTCTTGATCTCTCCCCACCTATATTCATCCAAATTGTTTTGTAACTATAGTATTACACATATACTGTAATTTTATGATTATAATGGGATATTATATCACCCCACGCCATTTCCCTCTTCTTTTTATTTTATTAAAGACAACGTTGTTCATGAGGTGTTAATTTAACACCTTCAAAAACGACATGCTCTCTTTTTCAATTTCTACCTTCAGATCTGTTCATGAAACCATTTTTATGGTGGAACCAGAATATTTTATATGTTTTATGTTCTATTTAATGTTTTTTAAATAACCTATGGCCATATTACTAAGTGATTAGTTAAAACAAGTTCGGTGTGATCCCAAAACCACTCAAATTAACCCAAATAATCATCATTTAATTCTTATCTTATGATTCATCCACATGAATCTAATATAAATCATTATAAAATCATTCAATATCCTGTAATATCACTAATAACATGTAATATCATTTCTGGATGTTTACCCATGTTCTACCCAAACATCAATTTAAGAATACAAGTGAACCACCCAAGAAAAACCATAAAAACGAACATCCCCGAACAATGTTTTTAAACTCTATAATTCATAGAAAGGAACATTATATGACATAATGAAACCAGGATGAAACCTATTAATGTACACATGGTTATGGATTTCTAATTAATGAATATAATGTCATTATATAGGACATTAAAGAGAAGGAATCATTCAGGTACAAGGTAAGGGGAAATCTCGAACCCAATTTTCTTCCTTCGTATTCTCCCTCTTTCACTCTGTTTTTGATATGGTTAGTCCTTAAAGATCATTTTTTCATCATTTAATTTAATTTTTTGGGATATAAATTTTTTTCACTGGTTTTTATGTCCAACAAAAGTTTTTCCAAAAGAACTCTTATTTTAAGAATGCCCCTTTTACTTCTCACTCAAAGTGGACGGTTCTTGTAACATGTGTGTTATTCCCTCTTTCTTTTGAGAACCAAAAGCTTATGAATATGTTATTATGAGATGAAAAACATTCCTTTCAATGGGTTCATTATGTTTATTTATTTTATATTTTCATTGTTTCAAGAATGATAAATGATAATGTTATGATGTGACGGGTGCGCCCAGAATTATATAGCGCAATATGAATGTTTAAATGTGACAGGTGCGCTCAGAATTATACAGCGGTCCAATTCATTGGGTAAAGTGATGAATATCACGAGTAAATGTGAAATGATGTCTGAAAAATATTCTATCTTGGTTTACAAGTATGTGTGGTAGTTAACCACTAAGACATGATGTTTCATTTTTATGCATTGCCACATTTCAAGTATATTATTTAGGCTTCTCTCATGTTCATGATAGTTTGCCTATGTTATGATTATGCTCACCCCATGATATTTTGTTCTTATCTATCCTATTAATGGGATTTTATCTCACCCCTTTTGATTTATATCCTCAGGTGGGTACATGTACTAAGGAGAGGGAAAGTTCCAATAAGAAGCTATAGAAGAAGAAATTAAATGAATGTTTATGCTTGATGTTGTATTTGTTATGTATGGTCCTAGTTTTCCCAAGACACTAAACCATGGGATCCTCTATGTTTAATACTATTATGTTGTTTATCTTTGAAACGATGTAATATTAATGTAAGAAAAGTCCGGGTTTCTATAGTTGGTATCAGAGGCAAGGTTTAGTTAATTTTGGAATTAGGATTAGTGAACCCTAGATAAAACTTCTAGTATGAGACTATGTAAAAATATACACACAAGAATATTTATCTAGGGATCCCATATGGTATGTTTTTGGTATAATTGTTTAAATGAATAAGTTATTCATGACTTGTTTAGTTATGTTTTGTTCTATCCTTTTATATTTTAGAAAATTGTGCGAACCAGGAGAAATCAGGCCAACAACTCTTGCGAGGGCCAATGCAACAATTGCTCGAACGACATCCCTAATGATTTGGGAGGTGGAGTTCAAAACATTATTGCAATGCTTAACCAATTATCTCAGGTTATAAATAATAACCATAATAATGGGGAACGTCCTCCTTCACCAAAGAGGGAGTAACTGACTATCAAATGTTTTATGTGGAAATGACCACCGACGTTTGGTGAATCTTTCGATCCACTAGTTGTGGAATAGTGGGTCAACTCCATGGAGAAGATCTTTTCTGTGCTTCATTGTTCTAAGACGGAGAAGGTGACTAGTTTTTTATCATCTAGATGGAGAATCCGATCAATGGTGGGCTTTGATTAAGAACACCAAGCCAAGGGAGGAAATTGAAGAGATGGAATGGGAAGACTTTAAGATAATTTTTCTTAACAAGTACTTCCCATGAAATCTTAACTCGAAGATGGAGAGAGAATTCATAGAGCTCCTGAAAAAATAAGGAGAATATGTCACAACCTATGAAGCGAATTTCACAAGGCTTGCGAGGTACGCTTCGGGTTTTGTTATCAACAATGATAGAAAAATTTATAGATTCTTTAGTGGATTAAAACCACACCTTTGAAAGGATCTTGAAATTTGAGACTTTGGGGGTTATAAAGATGTTTTTCAGTGTGCTCTCAAAGTGGATACGGAGTTTGGAGAATGGTCCCATGGCTATGGGGATAAGAAACGAAAGATGGAGTTTCAAGCCAGTGGATCTAGTGAAAAATGTGGGAAGAAAAATAAACGACCCACATGCCAAAAATGTTGGATGTTTCACAATGGGAACTACCTCAAAGGGATGGAGAAATGATTTATGTGTGGGAAAACGGACACCATCCTCAAGAGTGTCGAAAAGACACGAAAAGGAAAGAGAATGTAGCCGATGAAAGGAGAGAACCACCCAGGGTTCAATGCTACAATTGTAGGGAGATAGGGCACTATGCAAACGAGTGCACTAAACCTCGAGCTCTCGAGGGAAATCAGCGTCAATAGCCACCGAAGTCGTACAAGGTACACATCCTATTCACTCAAGAATGGAATAAGTCTTATTTGATTCTGGTTCTACGCATTCATTTATATCTTGCATGTTTGCTAGAACTATAGAATCGAAGCACCAAAACCTTGAAGTAGAGATATCTTTAAAAACACCAAGTGGTGCAATCATTGTAACCCAAGTGTTTGACTCTTCTCCTGTTGTCGTATGTGGGAAGATTATTCCGGAAAATATCGTAATACTTCCCTTGGTGGAATTCGACGCTATAATGGGAATGGATTGGCTCTCGTTATATAGAGTGCATATCAACTATCAGGAAAAGGAAATATCTTTTCATATTCCAAACCATCCCATGCTCCTCTACAAAATCAAGGAAGATCATGAATATCTTTTGAAAAATCCTTCAATGCTGTGGGTGTTGATTCCGTATGAAGAATCAAGCCTCAACCAAATGGTTGAGTCGAAAGAAAGTTCCAACCTTGAATAAATTCCCATCATGAGGGAATACAACGATGTATTTCCCGAAGAGTTACCCGGAATTCCCTCGGATCGTGAGGTATATTTCTCTATTGAACTCATACCTGGAGCTACTCCTATCTCGAAGTTCCCCTATAGGATGTCTCCTATCAAACTGGATGAGTTAATGAAGAAGCCGCAAGAGCATCTGGACAAAGGGTTCATACGCCCTAGTGCATCACCTTGGGGTGCGCCAGTGCTCTTTGTGAAGAAGAATGATGGAACCATGCAGCTATGTATCGATTATCGAGAACTCAACAAGATAACCATAAAGAACAAGTATCCTCTCCCAAGGATTGATGACTTGTTTGACCAGTTAAGAGGAGATAAATACTTCACAAAGGTGGATCTTCATTCCTGATATCATCAGGTAAAGGTGAAGAAGGAAGATATTCAGAAGACTGCCTTCCGTATAAGGTATGGGCACTGTGAGTTTTTGGTGATTCCCTTCTGACTTACTAATTCCCCTGCAATCTTCATGGATTTGATGAACAATGTCTTTAGACATTACCTCGACAAATTTGTGGTAGTGTTTATCGATGATATTCTCATCTACTCCAAGATCAAGGAGGAACATGAAGAACATATAAGACTTGTGTTGGAAATATTAAGAAAGGAGAAGTTGTATTCCAAGTTCAGAAAGTGTGAATTTTGGATGAATCAAGTCACGTTCTTGGGACATGTGACCACAAGTGATGGAATTTATATGAATCCTTCAAAGAAAAAGGTGATTGAGGAATGGCCCAGGCCCTCCAGTGTCACCAAAACACGTAGTTTTCTTGGATTAGATGGGTACTACCGATGTTTTGTGAGAAACTTCTCATGATTTTCATGCCCACTAACTATGTTAACACAGAAAGAGGTAAAGTTTGTATGGACAGAAGAATGTGAGGGAAGCTTCAAGGAGCTAAAAAGAAGGCTGATCACTGCACCTGTACTCTCACTACCGAAAAGTGGATAAATTTTTGTGATATACAGTGATGATTCAAAGAAAGGCTTGGGTTGTGTACTCGTGAAAAATGATAATGTGATAGCCTACGCCTCACGACAGTTGAAGATCCATGAGCAGAACTACCCGACACATGATATAGAGCTGGTAGCCGTGATTTTTGCTTTGAAAATATGGCGACACTACCTTTATGGTGAGAAGAGTGACATATACACAAAGCACAAGATCCTAAATTATATATTCACACAAAAGGATCTCAACATGTGTCAAAGGAGATGGTTAGAGCTAATCAAGGACTATGATTGCTCTATTCACTATCATCCTAGAAAGTCGAACAAGGTAGCTGATGCTCTAACCAGAAAAGAACCTGCTATCCTTTCCATGTTGTGGATTGAGAAAGACTCTATCTTCATGGATGTGCAAAGGATGGATTTGGGAATCATAAGGGCAGGGGATATATCATAACTTGCCCAAATGATTGCACAACCCTCCATCCAAGAGAAGATTAACGAAGAACGAAGGGATGATGTGGAGATACAAAAGAGGGTGAATGCAGTAAAGGAAGGGAAACTGCAAGACTTCAATATCGACGATGATGGTGTGATTCGGTTTGGAACGCGGATTTGTGTACATTCATCACCCAGGATAAAGATGGAGCTATTAGATAATGCACATAGCTCAAATTTCTCTACCCATCCTGGGAGTACCAAGATGTACCATGATCTCTGAGAACACTTCTAGTGGGATAACATGAAGAAGGATATTGAGGAATATATATCAAGATTCTTGGTATGTCAGCAAGTTAAAGCTGAGTGACAAAAGTCAAAAGGTATGATACAACCATTGCCTATACCCATGTGGAAATGGGAAAATGTTACTATGGAATTTGTCACCGGCCTCCCAAAGACGTCAAAGGGAAATAATGTGATATGGGTAGTGGTTGACCGACTCACCAAGACTGCCCATTTTATCGTTATTCGAGAAGACCTATCGCTTGATCAACTTGCAGGGATATATGTGAAGGAAGTGGTGAGACTGCACGATGTTCCACTCTCAATTGTCTCTGACCGTGATCCAAGGTTCACATCTATGTTTTGGAGCAGCCTTCAATATGCTTTGAGTACTGAATTAAACTTCAGCACGACCTATCACCGCCAAACTGATAGCCAGTCTGAAAGGACTATTTAGACGCTTGAAGATATGCTAAGAGCCTGCTCTGTATAATTCAAATGTTCATGTGATCAAAATCTCCCGTTGGTTGAGTTCTCATACAACAATAGCTTCCACTCGAGTATTCAGATGGCTCCGAATGAAGCTCTTTATGGGAAGCAATGTAGAACTCCAACCTGTTGGGATGAAGTTGGAGAAAGAATGATACTTGGGCCTGATCTTGTTCAAGAGATGATAGAAAAGGTTCAAGTTATCCAGAAACACATAAAATATGCTCAAAGTCGGCAAAAGAGATATGCTGACAACCGTCGAAGGGACTTAGAGTTCGATGTTGAAGATAAAGTCTTCCTTAGAATATCTCCATGGAAGAGAGTCATGCGATTCGGGAAGAAAGGGAAGCTAAGCCCTTGGTATATTGGACCCTTTGATATCCTTGACTGCATAGGAGCTGTGGACTATCATCTAGAACTTCCACCAAATATGGCTCAAGTTCATGATGTGTTTCATATATCACTACTGAGGAAGTACATACCAGACCCCTCAGATGTACTAAACTCAGAGGTGGTGCACCTAGAAGATGATCTCTCCTATGAGGAGCAGCCAGTAAAGATTCTGGATCAGAGAGATAAGGTTCTACACAATAAGACAACCCATCTTGTAAAAGTGTTGTGGAGGAACCATATGTTTGAGGAAGAAACTTGGGAATTTGACGAGGCAATGAAGGAGAAGTACCCTCACCTATTTATGTAAAGTGAAATTTTGGGGGTGAAATTTCTTAAGGGGGGAAGAATGTAACGACCCAATGTTTTTTAATGAAAATTACCTTCTTAAAAATATTTCATAAATTAATATGAAATCACAACATAATGAACTATTAAGTGATAAGTGACCTTTAAACATAAGGTTGTCACTTCTATGTTTTGAGTTTTGAAAATCCGACACACACGGTTGTGTTCAAGATGGTTTTTTGAGTCTAATGAATGAAATATAATTTTTTTGAATAGTAACCTAACTTTATGAATAGTAATATGACCCTTATGAATAATAAATCATCCAACATAAGAGTAACATTACCTATGAATAATTAAATAAAATTTAGGCATCTTAGAAAGTGACAATTTGACCTTGGTAAATGTTTTGGTATTTTGTAAGTCATAAATAATTAATTATAATTAATTAATTAATTTAAAAGAATATTTATTTCCCTAAAATGTATTTAATCAATGTATTATAGATTTTAGATAATTTTATAAGACCCTACGTAATTTTTGAAAGCACTATAAAATCAGTTTTAATTTTAAAAATTGTTTTTTAAAGTAAATTTTGATTTTAGTTAAATTTTAAATTAATAACATTTAGAAAATTATTTTTGAAAAATGGACTTCGTTTTTGGATTCTACATTTCAAAAAATGGTTGGGGTAAAATTTTGGGATTTTTCTAAGATACCTAAATTTTTGATGAATAGTTGAATCCGATAATTCACAATAAATGCTAAATAATGTATTAATTGAGTCATCGATGATGTTATGATGATTTAAGCCTACTTGGTTCAGGATTACATTATACGATTACTATTATTGGTTATCCAAGACTCACTGTTCTTTTTCTTACGGGAAATTAATAAACTAATGAATTTTATATTAAGGAAACCCCTCTCCCCTCCACTATAAAAGACACCCTTCACACCCTCATTTACTCACACTTCTCAAGCACCAATCCTTCTCTAAACTCTGACCAAACACCTTCCCTAGCCCCTCCCCCACGTCCAAGAGCTTCTGGTCTCATCAAAAGACAAGGCTTAGTCCCTTAAGGAGGTTCTCAAGAGGAGGATTCTAGAGGTAATTTTCCTCTCTCTTCTCCTTTAATTTCCTTTCAAGTTCAAGTTCCTTTCTCTATCTCTCCCCACTTATATTCATTCAAATTGTATTGTAACTCTATTATTATACATATAATGTAATTTTTTGATTCTAATGGGATATTATATCACCCCAAAACCTTTCCCTATTCCTTTTATTTTATTAAAGAGAATGTTGTTCATGAGGTGTTAATTTATTATCTTCAAAAACGACATGCTCTCTTCTTCCATTTCTACCTTCATATCTGGTCATGAAACCATTTTTATGGTGGAAACAGAATATGTTATATGTTTTATGTTCTATTTAATGTTCTGGAAATAACCTATTGTCATATTACTAACTGATATGTTAAAACAAGTTCGTTGTGATCCAAAAACCGCTCAAATTAACCCAAATAATCATCATTTAATTCTTATCTAATGATTCATCCACATGGATCTAATATAAATCATCATAAAATAATTCAAGCTCCTGTAATATCACTAATAACATGTAATATCATTTCTTTATGTTTACCCATGTTCTACCCAAACTTTAATTTAAGAATACAAGTCAACCACCCAAGAAAAACCATAAAGACGAACATCCCCGAACAATGTTTTTAAACTCTATTAGTCATACAAAGGAACATAATAAGACATAATGAAACCAGAATGAACCCTATTAATTTAAACATGGTTATGTATTTCTAATTAATGAATATAATTTCATTATACAGGACATTAAAGAGAAGGAAGCATTCAGGTACAAGGTAAGGGGAAATCTCGAACCCAATTTTCTTCCTTCAGGTTCTCCCTCTTTCACTCCATTTTTGATATGGTTACTCCTTAAAGATCATTTTTTCATCATTTCCTTTACTTTTCTAGGATATACATGTTTTTCACTGGTTTTTATGCCCAATAAAATGTTTTCCAAAAAAACTCTTCTTTTAAGAACGCCCCTTATACTTGTCACTCAAAGTGGACGATTCTTGTAACATGTGTGTTGTTCCCTCTTTCTTTTGGGAACGCAAAGCTTATGAATATGTTATTATGAGACGAAAAACATTCCTTTTACTGGGTTCATTATTTTAATTTATGTTATATTTTCATTGTGGAAAGCATAATAAATGGTAATTTTATGATGTGACGGGTGCGCCTGGAATTATATAGCGCAATATGAATGTTTAAATGTGACTGGTGCACCCGGAATTATACAGTGCTCCAATGTATTGGGTAAAGTGATGAATCTCACGAGTATATGTTAAATTATGTGTGAAAAAGTTTCTAGCTTGGTTCACGAGTATGTGTGTTAGTTAACCACTAAGACATGATGTTTCATTTTTATGCATTTCCACATTTCAAGTCTATTATTTATGCGCCTCTCATGTTCATGACCTTTTACCTATGTTATGATTATGCTCACCCCATGATATTTTTTTCTTATCTATCCTCTTACAGGGATGTTAGCTCACCCCTTTTGATGTATATACTCAAGTGGCTACATGTACTAAGGAGAGGATAAGTGCCAATAAGAAGCTATTAAAGAAGAAATTAAATGAATTTTTATGCTTGATGTTGTATTTGTTATGTATGGTCCATGTTTTCCCAAGGCACTAAACCTCTGGATCCTCTATGTGTAATACTATTATGTTGTTTATCTTTGAAATGATGTAATAGTAATGTATGAAAATGTCGGGTCACTATATTCCTAATCCCCAGAGGATGGAAAATAGTGCCGAGTATCAATAGAGTAAACTAATGGAATGATTTATATTAATAATAATTAAATAAATTGATTAGAGTAAAGTAAGAAAAGAAGACTGATACATATATCTCAAGACCCAAAATGAGAATTATTTACACCAAAACTAAAAATACAACAAATTTAATAATAGAAAATAACTAAAACTAACAACTAAAACATCTCCATTTGACCCTAACGATCACCCTCAGATATCAAACTCAACCATCACCCATGGAGGTTGATATCATGCAGAAAACCTAGAGTAGAAGCTAAAAAGAAGAAAGAATTATAGGTTTGAGTATTAAAACTCAGTAGGGTTTCCCAAATAATCTATTCATAATGCACATCCATTAAAATTAAAGAAAAACCAACTTCATATTTAAGATACAATATATAAAGATAAAATTCTAATACATTTTTGAAAGAAAATCAAACACGGTCCATTTACCTACTTTTCCATTTAAATCCAAACTCTTTTTCAAAATAGGAGCCAAATGAATTTATGAAACTTTTCCAAAAATTTTATAAAAGACATTAATTTTTTATAAATTATTATTAGGAAACCATCATCCCAAGGAGACAAATACAAAAATCAGACAATATGGGCAATGGAAGTAAGCACATAAGTATAACTAAGAACAATGTGTCAGAATTAAATGCTGTAAGAAACTATGTGCCAAAATACATGGGTGAACCTTGGAGATCATGAATAACAAAAAAATATAATAATACATAAGACCAATCCCTAGAAGTATTCCTCAAATTATGAAATCAAAAGCGTCCTAAATACTCATGACCACCATAACTCCAGAGAAATTGAGGTGTAAATACCATAGCAATAAACATAGTATATCCACCTACTATAATCCACCAGCTAGTATATAATCTAGTCAGTGCATCGATCATTCTTAGAGAATTCTCTCACTATTCCAGGTTCTTGTGTCTCAAATATAAAGGGTTTATCCAACCGATGGCACCTGAGCATCCAATCACATGTCCATATAATAATAATTAAACACCATACATCACCCTAGATCATCCCAAGGATCAATTTGTTTTTCTTATAATTCATAAATGAGTAAGTTAGTCTCAAGGATTCCACAACGAGGACATCCCACCCATTCTATATTCATATAAACAAGGAAATATGAATATTTAAGTAGAGTTTTTATGTAAATCATTTTCACCATCTTTACAAAGTGCTAAAGGGGCCTGAAACATTCTTTAAGAAACCATCATTTTCAATGAATCAAATCACATTTAAAAAAGATAAAAACCAAACCATTTCCTATCTTGTATCCATCTGATAAAATCGTTTTTTAACATTCAATTCATATTTTCAAGTCAATCCTTTAAATTAAAATTCCAAAGAGACCATTAACCACTACCACCTACTAAAACATTCTTAAAACAAAGTGCACCATTCCATTAAATCCAAAGCCACATTGGAATCCATGAAAGGAACCAAAATAATCAGTTCACGTGTCACAAATTTTTTTACAAAGTAAAATCATGATTTACAATATTTAAATCATATGAAACAACCAAATGAGATTTTAATAAAACACTTGGTGTGAAATATTTAACAAAACAATTCTATTTATCACAAAATAAGGCATAAAACACCACTTTTCTTCCCAATTTTGTTTCAAAGGTAACACAAAAATATTTAAAAAAATGTATGTGTGATCAGAATCAAATAAAAGATTCATAAATTTAAAAGGCATGTGAAAATGGAATCCCACATAAAATCCATGGTGCTTAAACAACAAGCACTAAAAACTAATCTTTGAAGGATCCAAGAGAAACCCTTAACACACAAAACCCCAAACATAAATTGAGGGAAACCAAAACCCTAGATTCACATCACCATGGGAGAAGAGAAACTCAATAGGAAATGGAAGGGGATTGTAGAGGGAGGAGAGGAGAAGATATTAACTTGAGAGATCTAGTCCAAAACATAAGTAATCCCCATAGATCTATACCAAGGGAGGGAGGAGAGTCTTGGAGACTAATATAGAGACACCCCTAGGGTCGCACAAACCAAATGGATGAGAGGATATTATTTTTGGGTTTAAAATCCTGAGGTGGAATACTTGGAATTTAATTTTTTTAGAATTGGGAAGTTCACATGCTTTACCCACCATGTGCCAAACATGCACCCTTCACTGGACGTACCTGAGAATGAGAACAGTTTGAAAACATAATTTTCAAACTCGGTGAAAACCATTCCAGATTCTACATTCCCAATATAGATCCTTTCTACATGCTTACAACATAGTCTGGAAAACCGTACACAAACTGTTCTCCATCCCTCTATCCACAAAACAGAAGCCACATAGTTACTTGTGCTAAACTACATAGTTTAATAAAACATGTGTTAACCATGGGAAGTTTATTTAAAATAAAAAAAAACACAAATTTTCACCAAGAACCACTGAATGTTTTTTGGAAGAACCATAGGGTCAAAACTAAACATGATACACCTCAAAACATTAAACACATTAACACTCAAAACTTGTTAGAGACATTGAGATCCCTAAATAAAAGACAATAGATGATAAAAAATGAAAAATTAGGTGTGAAAATTCTCCCCAACATTAATTATTTAAACACTTGGAAATCCACAACATTTTCAGTTGATTGATCAAAGACCAAGGATTCCATAACCAAATGATCTAACCTCTTGAACCCCTAACACCTGAACTACTACCAAACAGAACTCAAACCTCTTTTTCAAAACAAAACAAAAAAACACTAATTGTAGAGAAATAATAGGAAATTAAAGACACAACCTTTACAACCATGCTTTGAATATGTCCTCTAGGTACACTCTAGAAACCCAATATTTTCTCAATGTAAAGGAACTAAAAATTTAGATAGCCTCAAATGGAACCACACACCTCCTGACCAAAACTGAGAACCCCACTAAATTTTTAAACATGGGATGGGGGAGGGAATAGACTCTACATCATAAGAAACTAGATAGAACCAACCAATAAAAAATGCAACATGACCCAACATAGTGAATTTACCACACTATTGAACCAAAACTCTTCCACATCGGCCTACCAACCACGGTTCAGAAGAACACAAAAATAGTATTTAGACCACCCACTACCAAACAAAGGGGAAAATAACCAAACCAAATCCCCTTATACCCTAGATAGTTTCTTGACTGGTGAAAGGATTTAATCTAATACCTATGGATAGATCTATGTTATCTTGAAGCATATGCTGCACTATAGTCTGGATTTGATAACTCCAACAAGGAATATACCTTGTCCAGTTAGATTAAAAGAAAAACCTGAATTTTTCAGAAGGTTAACCACACTTTCATTGAAAACTAGAGTTTATTAATTGAATTACTACATTCCAATACATTTTGAAAATATTAAAACACCTTTGGAACAACTACCATAAAAAATAACCCTTTAAAGGGGAAAGACACTTAAAAATAATCTTTAAACAAGTCCACAAAAATAACATCACTTTTTTTTAAATTCACACCGTGACTATTTCTAGAAACACCCTAAAAAACCAATGAAAATGATCTAATATCCCACAAGAATTATATGGAATTGAATTAATTGGATAGGATGGATTCTTGTGACCCTACTTGAGACACATATAACACATCATAAACTCCTTCCTAGGAGATTCTGAAGAAAGATCTGAAGGCATTTAATTTCATGACCACCACCTAAAACTTCAGGTCTCTTCCCCACTTCATTACCGGAACTTCCATCATCACTCATAGGGACTATAGGAAGGTCAAATTAATCAAGAACTCCTACTAGGATAGCTTCATCATAGAGTGCTTGATTCACCACATTAGAAAAAGAAGTTATGTTGAGATCCAAAACCATAGAAATTAGATCAGGATGATGTCCACACTCAAAACACCTAGACATCATTGAATCATGAACAACATAATATAGATGGTAAAGAAATAGGTAAAAAAAGATGTATTCCAACATCGATCCATTACGTTTTTCAAAATAGCACATCTCTACCCCCTTTCTCAATTTTTTAATTTTAGAGAAATACTGTTCAAAAACCAAAGCCCTAAAGAACTCTAATGTAAGATATTCACAAGGATTATTCCAAGACACTAACTTCCACCACATCCATAGATAACCCTCAAGCGTAATGGTAGTATGATTCCACTTTAATGAATCATGAAAAAAAGGGGATCAAAGATCCCTTCCATTTTCCACGTCCACTCTTTTACTTTGAGTGGATACACATAACCATAAAAAGAGGTGGATTTAACTTCAGTAACTCAAGAATGAAATCCTTAGGCAGATCAAATTGAAGGATTTCTAATGAGGAAACACTTGTAGCCACACCATGAATTTCGATCAAATATATATGGGGGAAAACTATATAACATGGAAACCATGAGTTTATCAAAAACAACTCATCAATAAGAGTACTCAAACTCAAAACACCACATAAAAAATTCATAAAAATCATAAAAAGAAGCACCACACAATAACTGGGTTTCAAAAACATCACAACTTTCCATATTAGAATATTTTCAAAATAAAACAAAATTTTTGGGTTGCACACTCACTGATGGTATTACTTAGAGTCTAATCCACATGTACATTCACATGCCACCTAAGACACCCATAAACCCTTCCATACCAAAACTCATCTGCACGTCCATATATAACCATGCATGTGAGCACCCATGAGAATACCAAAGGCGAAAAAAAATTATTTCATTTTATATTTTACAAAACATTTCAAATTCCATTAACCATCAAATCAAAAACAATTTTCAACTTTGTCACATCTATCCATTTTGTTATGCTCAAAAATAAAATTCCCTGGATTTCCATTCAAAAATTCATTTCAACTCATTCAAGACATTTTTCAAAAACTCAACAAATTTCATCTCATCAAAATCATTTGATTAAAACTAAATATTTTTTATTTAAAAAAAATTCCTAAAGAACCATTTGTATTCAAAACATAATTTTTCATAAACCCCCTTTTGATTATAAATATATTATCTTGTTAAATCTATTCTATTTTAACCCATGTGGTCATTTTATAGAAATTATTTTTTCTAAATAATTTCAAAATCCTAATTATGAAAAATACTTTATCCCACTTTACAAAATCCATCCATTAACTTCAAATCCCGTTTTCACAATTCCAAAACACGTGGTCATAAAAATAGTTTTTGGGATCAAATAAGTCTTTAAGTAACTCACAAGAGAAACTAGTGTCAATGGGTGACTCGGTCACATGGTTGAATGCCATATGATAATATTTCCACCGTCATATAGAGCCTTATAGGACCTCCCTAGATAGGAATGACTTTCCCGACCCTCTGAGCTCAAGAAGACCTTTATCCCAACTCCCATATCATATCCCAAACACCAAACAATCCACAAGAACCAAAATAAAACAACAAAGCCAGAAATCCCATGTAAACTAGAGGATCAGAATAAGAATGGTTTCATGATGTCCTTCCCATTCCTGCCTCTCATGTTCTGATAGTCCTACTCCATCTACATTGACATACCTAAGTAAAATAGGGTACTCTGAAAAGAAAGTTCCTCTAAAGTGGAGACCTCCTCTAATACCATTTTTTCATGAACCAACCCAGGTCGACCCCGAACGGGTCACTTGAGACAATCTGCGACTTATCTCAAATGGTGTTCCAAATCCTTATGGGATAGAAAATAGTGTCAGGATCAATCGACTAAACTTAGGGAAATATTTTTACTAGTAATAATTAAATAAACTGAACAATGGAATGTAATCAAAGTATCCCGACACATATACCTCAAAATCAAATCTGAGCATCATTTACAAAAAAACTAAAAAAAATAAAATCAAAACAAAACTAGACATGATGACTACAACATCTCCATGTGACCCTGATGGTCAATCTACAATACCAAACCCATCCATTTCCCACTGCGATCAATACGAAGCTGAAAACCTGGTATAAAATTTAAAAATAAGAAAGAACTATAGATGTGAGTATTAAAACTTAGCAGTCTATCCAGAATAATCTATTCCCAATGAACATCCTTTCAAATAAAAGAAACATCAATTTCAAGTTTGATATACAATATATAAAGATAATATTTTAATAAATTTTCCTAAGAAAATAAAACACGATCTATTTCCATCATTTTCCATTTTAACCCAATTTTTTTTCAAAATAATATCCCTATTCATTTCATAAACTTTTCCAAAAAACATTTCCAAAATAATTTAACAAATTTTATAAATTATTAGCAGGAAGCCTTCATGATCAAGTAGAGAAGTAAAAAAATCATACAAAAGGTAAAAGGAAGTAATCAATTAAGGATAACCATGAAACAAGTGTCACAATTAAACGCTATAAGAAACTAAGTGACAATAGACATTGGTGAAATTAAGAGATCATGAATAGTTCATAACATACAAATGTATTAGACCCATCCCCATAAGTATGCCTCACTTAAGGAAATCAAAAGCACCCTAAATTCTCTCGACCAACCTAACTAATGACATACCAAGGGGAAAATCCCATAGATTTAAACATAGTATATCCACCTACTATAGGCCACCAGCTTGTGCATAATCTTTCTAGTGTATCAATAGTTCTAAGAAAATTCTCTCACTATACTAGGTTCCCATGTATCATGTATAATGTTTGTGATCTAACTAACACCAACCAAGCATCCAATCACTTGTGCATATAATAATAATAATTCAACAGTAGGCATCACCCTGGATCACTCTAAGAATCTATCTTATATCCTTAAAATGTATAAATGAGTAAGTGGTTCTCAAGGATTAAAAATTAAGGACATACCACCCGTTCAATATTCATATAAAAAAGGAAAGACGATTTCCCAAGGAGAGTTTTCATGCTAATAATTTCCACCAACTCTATAAAGTGTCAAACGATCCTCAAAAATTATTTAAGAAATCATATTTTTCAAATAATGAAATCAACATTAAAAAAGTTACAAGTACTCCATTTCCCATTTTTAATCAATTTTAAAAAATATATTTTCAACATTCATGTCACCTTTTAAAGTCAATCCATTTGTTTTGAAATGCCAAATGAGCCATTGACCACTGCCACATGTCAAACCATTCTTAAAATCCAAATACACAATTCCTTTAAATCCAAAACCACTTTAAAACCCATTCAAAAAACTAGAATAATTATTTCACTTGTCAAAAATATGTTTAAAAATATAAACCATGCTTTATAATCCACAAATCACATGAAAAATGCAACCAAGCATTTAATCGAACACTTGGTGCGCAATATTTTACAAAATAGTTCTTTATATTACATAATAAGGCATAAAACACCACTTTTCACCCCAAAAAATTATTCAAAGGTCACACATCAATAATTATAATATATGGGTGGTGAAAAAGGAATAAAATCCAAGACACTTAAAAAAGAAAGGCATGTGCAAAATTAAACCTACCTCAAATCCATGGTTCTTCAACAACGCGCACTTGAAATTTCTCAATGAAGGATCCAAGATCCAAGATTTACCAAGTGGAACCCTAAAAACACAAAACCCGCAACATAAATCAAGGGAAACACAATCCCTAGATTCAAATCACCCTGAAAAAGAGAAAATAAAGAGTGAATAGAAGAAGAATGAATAGGGAGGAGAGGATAGGAGATTACCTTGAGTGATCTATCCCAAAATATAATGAATCACCATAGATCTACACCAATGAAAGGAGGTGAGGCTTAGAGAGAAGGGGGGAACCCCTGGGGTAACATGAACCCAATAGAGGATATGGGAGGTGTTTTGGGTTAAAAATCCCTAGGGAGAATAATTTTAATTTCATAAATTTTTTATATTTGGTCATCTTGCAAGGTTTCCCCACAGTTTACCAAACCGTGCACCAACCATATGCCCCTAACTCAACACACATAAGAATGATCATAGTTTTTCCTCATGGTTTTCAAACAGTGCCAAATGCTACTTTCTTAAAACATACACTTCCCACACACTTACATCATAGTTTAAAAAAACATGTGCAAACCATGCTCTATCCCAATCCCCCCAAAACATTAGCCCTATAGTTACCTGGGCTGAGCCTCATGGTTTTCCAAACCATGTTCCAACTCTCTGTAGGATTCTACTAAGAAAAAAAAATCAAATTTTCACAAATAACCCTTGAAAAAATTGAGGAAAAACCATAAAGTCAACACTAAACAAGATACACCTCTAAAAATTAAACACTATCACACCTAGAATTCTAGAGAGAGAGAAAAAGATACCCAATTCCATCATAATAGATGATGAAAAATTAAAAATAGGATGTGATAGTAACATTCCCATCATTTATCTAGATTTTTTTTATTATGCCTCCAATGACAAAAATTTATGATATATCTCCCAATAAACTAATGAATTTTATTATACAATAGTTATGCCAATAAGATAATGTTTTTCCATTTATTTTGCTCTCATTATTTACTCAAGAGTTCAAAATATTTTTTTAGAAAAATCATCATTATTTATCTCTTTGGTAGAAAACCGTTTTTCATCCATAACCAGTTTTTCTAAAAATATTTTCAAAAATCATTTAACATTCTTAAAACGATATATTAAGTACTCTCTTAACCATGTTTGATTTTTTATTTTTTTTTTAAAATGATTCTTCTCATCATTTTCCTAAAAATGAATATTTGGATTTTACCAAAAATTTAAAAGAATTTTTTTAACATGTATTGAATGAATAGTATTTTCTACCACAATTACCATGAAATTATTTTAAAGATCCCTTTATAGGGTTTAATTGTTATTTTCAAAGAAATTTTTTTGTAAAATATGTTATAAATATTTTTTGATTTTCAAAATGGAGAGGATATTTTCCCTAGGGTATGTTTTAAATGATTTTCAAAGGTTCTTTTATATGTTTCCAAGGTTATTTTTAAATAAAAGAATTTTGAAAATGTTTTATGTTTTAAAAAGAGTTTTTTCAAAAGTGAAAAATACTATTTTACTCAATAAATGTTCCATGTGATATCTCAAAATCATTTTTCATCTAATATGGAATACTTTGAATCTAATTATTCTTTATTGTGGAAAATATTGAATTACATAATCTTTATTCAATCTCTAGAACGATAATTTTTTATTTTGATGAAATTTTTATGAAACCCATTTATTTTTCTGGGGTTATCATATGGTGAATTAATGAATTTTTTACAGAACCTATTTTCGTTACATTGTTTATGTTGTGATGATTTAATGAATGGTTTATGATATTGTGTGACAAATAAGTATGATTTTCATTATGAGATGGGTGGGACCTATATCGCCCTCCAATGCATCGAATAAATATTTATATATCCGAAGATAACAAATAGAAAAAAGTAAATGGGCATGATTTACTATAGGAAATAGGTGAGTTCTAACCCACTATAGGAAATTAGTGTATCCTGATCCATAGTGGGAAATATAAATTATGTCCGTATACACAATAGAAATCATGTGATAAGTCCTGATCCAATATATTTATGACTTTGGTAGTTGGTCTTGACATATGAAATTTGTTTTTATATTTATGATGGGGACACACTTTTATGGAATAAGCTTATGGTTCATTATAGATCTATGATGGTTTCCCAATATTTTGGGACATGTTTTTGGAAATGATAAAGTTTTATTCCATGACCCATGGTTATTATTGAGGATTGATTGGTTATGAAATTAATAAGTGTTGTTCATTATCACATAAACTTATTCTTATCTTATGATTTTATATTATCTAGATTGATATCTTCTATATTTACCCTTAATAAGCATCTAAGATCAACCTTTTTTATTTTTTATTCCCTATGTTGTGATGAAAGGTTTATGTAGTGTATGCTTAATAGAAGTACAACGTGAGAAGATATTTATGGGAGATGTTAATGATATTTCAAAAAATAAGAAGATTGTGTTTCTAGTCTCCAAATACAATAAACTATTATGGTCCTCAAGTGTGTGTTTATGAAGTTTTTTGAATATTAATCTAAAAAGATATGATATTTATGTATGAAAACTCTGGTTCTATACATTATCACTTTGTCTAATAAATCAAGTAACCATGTGTAGTGATGTGGGTCAATAATGTATAACTATTTATATGTTCTCAATTATCTAATTATATATTAACCAGGTCGAGGAAGTAATAAAATTTCATTCACCATGGTGGATAAGCACATAAAATTTCCCTCACCCAATATATTAATACATTACATGTATTACATAGGTACATTTGTACACTCCTACAGTCTCTCTTAATCGAGGGATCGGATGTCATACTCATCATAAGATTGGAAAAACCTCATCTTGGTTAATTCTAAATTGATGGCATGATCCACAACATACCCAACCATACCATGATTATCAAGGCCTCTAGATTTCTATTAGAAGGATAACAATGTATGAAGGTTCTCATTACTAGTATTTTTACAATCTCAGATTTGTAAAAATACCACTATGACAAATTTACCCTTATTATAACAAATACATAGTGTACGTCACTCTATGTGGTATAACTAGGGGTCATATAGAACAAAAATAACTTTTTTTTTGCATCAGGATCATATTTTTTTATATCTATAAAAAATACCACTCATGATATGATTAAAATTTCATCAAAACATATAATACTCGATAACTAACATTGGGTTCGTATAACTCAATGTCATACTTTAAGAGTCTAATTATCACTTAACTTTATGATTATATGAATCTAGTATGAAAGAATGATAAAGTGGAGACTGCATTTTTCATAACATGATAATTTTTATTCTCTTAAACTTCTTCATGAATAATAGAAAATACATTCATAAAATCTCATATAATCATATCCAATATGATAAAGCACCAGAGTGGAATTATGTTGGATTTACTTTATGGATTTTTAAAATAATTATATCTCTATATAATTATTACCATAACCTCATGTCACTATATTATAAAACCATCCCAGTAAACTCCATTAGTGAGTAAAATATATAAAGAAGTTTTGTTTGAATAATAGTGATATTTAGGAATCATATTACAAATATTCAACTATTTTGGACAAAATATTAAAACTCATTAACATATAAAAATCAAATGTCACAATTTTAATAACTTCTATTTTACAAATAATACTATTTATATGTTCATCATCATCATTATCCTTGGAAAATTTCCTTTAATTTTTTTCTTGAAATTGTTTTAGTGAAAAAATGTAACTCTTTAAATAAATATCTTCTCCAACACATTCTAAACCCTTTTAATATGCAATGTGATTTTAACATTGTTATGTTAACCAAATATAAATTTTTACAAATCCATTTAATAGATTACTCGAAACCATTTTAAAAATACTAAGAGATATTCATTTTGAATATTGACTGTCATAATATTTTATATTCAATTTGAAATTCTCTAAGTCTAAGAACATTCTTACTAGAATATCAGAAATCATTTTCTCTTTAGAATATCATGGTATGTTACAAAAACTCTTATACATTAGGAAATAACACCAATTTTCATTAGTGGGAATATTTAACAAATATACTATTTAACTAATATAATATATGACATTATCAAAATTTGGAGTAATATTTTGAAAAGAAGACTTTAATTTTTAAAATATTCCACTAATGGGTTGTGGGATCACATCCCATATAATTTAACAAATAAATGGATATACACTTTTATACTCCTCTTATACTTATGTAATTTTTAAGAATGTTGTAGTGTTTGATGAATCATAAAACATTTTTCAAACCAGTTTCTCATATTGTTCATAACTAATATTCCTTAATAATTAACTTATCTTATCACATAATATAAATGCGATAATTTTAAACATTCTTTATTGAGAATTATTCCAGACTGAAATATTCTATTTCATTAAAATCATTGATTCAACAACCCTCTATATCATCATTTGGATAAATACAATATTCTAAATCAATTATTTCCTAGATTTTGAACTCTTGTATACTCAAAAAAGTTATAAAGTATAAATTTGGAATCATATACCCTTTAAAATCAAATAATTTATTCTTATAACATTAATACCTTCTATCAATTTTCCATAGATTTTCTTAAAACCCTTTAAGAATTATGGATAATTACATTATATTTGTAACACCCCAAGCTTCCACAGTACACTTCTCTTTGAAAAATTCAGTAGTGTGTGTTGTACGCAACTTCGAGTTCTAACACACCACAACCAATCAAACTAGCCGTTATGAATAGTAATAACCAATTTTTGAAATTTTATAAATTTTATCTTTCAAAATGGAATTTGTTTTTGGATTCGGAATATTGAAATTATCTTAGGGTGAATTTTTGGTACTTTTATGATAACTTTCATATTATGATGAATAGTGAAAATTACTAAATTTTAACTACAAACAACTTTTTTAATCGAAATAATTAATACTGATAAATTATAAATTTGAGTGATTTTAAAGTATAATTAGATTATATTTTTACCATTTAATCCAATTTTGGTCATTAAACATAATTTCACATTTAAACTGGACATAAGCAAGAGCCAATCTTTTCATAGTTATTATTTCTTAAAAACACAATTTTTTTTGACAACGGGAATTAATTTTAAATTAATTTCCGCCACTTCTGTGTTTTGAATTTAGAAAAATGTATTAACCATTTATAATCAGGTGGTAAAAATTGTGTATATAGGTAACTTTTATTTTTTGAAATTTTGAATAATTACTTCGGTAAATATTTTATTTACCACGGTTAATGGGAAAATCCAGTAAATAAGGGTAAAAAAATAAGATTATAATAATATTAAATTACCATAAAACATGTCCTAACATTATTGGTTGATACATTTCCGACCATGGACATATTTGGATCGATTTTGGAACCCCATGGAACCTCTTTTAAGTGATAATGACACTATATACTAATTAAGTTAAAATAAATACAAAAAAGACATAAGCAAATATCTTTTAGCAAAACAATTTTTAAATAAGGTTATATATGTTATATTTTCAACTATAAATATTAATTAGAAATATAAAAAGATTTCATAAATTATTTTATTTTATTTATAATTTTTAGACACTGAATAATTAAATTTATTTATGACACAATAATGATGCGGTATTTTCTTTATTAATTAAAGAACCAAATAACTGGTATTATAAATGTCAAAATAAATATAATTTAATGTTTTTAGGATATAAAATAATTTTATTTTTTAATATGACATGTTATTATTTCATAAATTAATTTGGTGCGAATTAATAAAGTTTTTATGACTTTAAAAAAATCAATTAATAAATAGTGTCAAAATTGACTTAAATGAGTTTTTAAAACGAATATTATATTATTAATTGATATTATATTCCTAAAAATATAATGTTCTGCCAAAAAACATATATAATGATAGGTGTATCATTAATGGACCACTTGGGTGTCTCTTGGATGTATATTTTATGTTTATTAACTATATAATATAAAAATACAAAGAGACATGGAAAATGTCAAACTATTTACCTAAGAGTTAAATCAAAAAGATAAAGTTACTATATTGAAGAAAACTGATCTAAAACCTATTGGATGAGTGTTTTTCGACCTATCCCCCCCTTAAAATTTAAATAATCCAATTTGTAGGAATTATAAACCAAATATGAATTTATTATAAAATAATATTTCTAGCTTTTCCTAAGGTTCCCCTCACCCCTCTTATAAAAGGGCACTCCCCCTACTCAATAATTCACACCTGAAAAGCCTTTGGGATCAGAAAAAACCTGACCACATATCCTCTAAAATTCCCTCAATTCATCCTAGAGACCCTCCTTTCGTCATAAATCCATCTTAATGAGCCCTTTTGGTCAAATCAAAAGGAAGAACCCAAAGAAGAGGTAATGATTTCACCACCATCTTTCAAGTTCCTTTCTTCTTCCACTACTTCTTTCTTTTTTATTTCCAATATAATATAATAAATCCAGTGTATTATATATTATTTGATGTTATTATAAATATGGTACCACCATATTCAGTATTATATCCATCCTTTGAATGACAGGTCACCATATGTGCGTACGTACGACCTACCGTCTCCACGTCGTGGTGTAATTGTTATTAAATATATTATTATTTGGATGTGTATAATAATGATGTGAAATTCATTTAAATAATAAATATAACATCATAATGATTCTGTATATATTATATACCATCCAATTATATATTATTTTAATATCAAAAGAATGATATTGTTGCTCGGGCGTACGTACAGATTACCATCTCTACGAACATGATGAGATTCATTTCTCTTCATATCCATTCAAGACTAAATTTCATTTTATGATTAAAAATAATGTTTATAGACATGATATAATTTTTTATATGAATAATATACATCCCATCCATAACAAATATGGATAAAATAACAAAGAATATAAAGGAAAATGAATCTGTTAACACCCGAAACGATGATAATACTAAGATATTATCAACAAATCAATGTTAAAAGATCATATATGATATCATATTATTGTATATTATTATTTTATAATTCAATAAAAATAACTTCACCATTATAAAAGAGTTTAACCTACCCTCGACCAAGGAAAAATTAAAATGTAATGGGTTTCTTATCTCACTTTTAATTCGATGAGATTTCCATTGTTCACCACTTATTTATTCTATATGGTGTGTGTACTACCCAAGATTCTATTAATTTTGTAATATACATTTATTTATGGAAATTTACATAATAATTTTATGATCCTTATTTCATGGGTGTATGTTTTGTAAGTTACCAAATCGATAAGGGAATTTGAAATTTCAATTTCCACTCATTCGGCTTTACGAATAATTCATTGATTATTTTACTCCAAGATTATGTGTGGAATCACTATTTATTTGATTATGTCATAATTTCTACTCCCCTTTCTATGGATATATTTTTTATACACATAATAACTCCATTTATAAATTCTCAATTCATCGATATAAACATGATATGAGTAATTGTAACTCAATATCCATTTATTGAGTTAAACATTGAATTCATTGGTGTTGTTTTTAAAATAATATGTGTGAATGTCCGGTGATTTTTTTACACTAAATATCCAATCACATGTATTTATATATTTTACACATAATTCTGTAGTTGATTTATCCTTAACCTAAGGATATGGCCTTTATGAGATATTTCATCTCAATTTATATTCCATTGAGACTCTTTTGTTGTTATACACTAAATAACTTTTATATGGTGTATATAATGTACTTTGACATAGTATATCATGAATCATTTATTCTCATGATATTACAAAGTTTTTATTACCTCAATTATTTGAATTCATGTGTCTCTCTTTTGGTTAGAAACTCTAACTAAAATATCATTTTAAAATGTTTTAATGATTTATTATTACAAATATTTCTCATTAATGTCCATGTATTAAAAATTGTTTTACAGATTTATTTATATGGAAATTAAATTTTTCCAATAAAAATTCCTTTTAAATGTTTTAGAGTGGTATGGGGAACTTTGATTCAAAAATATTTTTTAAATGGCTTCTTGAAAAATAGTGTGACTTTTAAATGTTTAAAAAAAGGGGGATATTTCTCTCATTTTTTTGATGATTATTTTAATCTATGTCAATATCATTCATTATTCTTGATTGATGTTAATATGATAGAATAATATATTCCATATTGTATCTAATGAGTTATTTTTGACTGTGGATGTGCTATTTCTATACCATTCAGGGTTGTGGTTAAAGTATTGAAATTTCATATACTAGTTTTAATACAAATGTTTATGTTATGTTTCAAACTTTTCATATGAGGAATGCATTGGACTTTGTAAGTGATGGGTGGAGCCTGCTATAGCTCCTCGATGCATCGGTAGGTCTCATTAGACAAACTAGTGTCTTGGAAAAAGGCTTCGACAAAATCTTATTTGTAGTCTTGGCACAAGGCCTTGACTATGTAGTTATGATAGTCTAGAATTATGCATTCCATCATTATGAAAGTGGTTATTGAAATTGAGTGTGATTATTTGACTATTAGAATATCCATGTGAATAATTAAATGTAATTATTTCATTTTATATCTTCTATATTATGCTGAAGTTCAAGATTAAAAGGCTTTTTTTAGTTATACATTACGTGAAATGTTTGTGCTTATTTATGAAAGTTTCAGATATATTGTTATCCTTACTGAGCACCTGCGCTCACCCCTTTCTATGTTTTATTTTTTCCAAGGATGAGAAGAATTATTTTATGAATGACCTGCAGGGGTAGTGTGAGGATATGAGTGTGGTCTATAGATTCAAGATGTTGTTGTAGTTTTTCACTTTATGATGTAATGAAAACTTTATGAATGTATCTAGTGATTACAAGGATACTACACTAATCAGTCTTTAGAGACTTGATCTTTTCTGATCGTGCCAATAATATGTAATAATGCACCGACTCTGGGTAACTAGGGTTGGGGTGTTACAGTTGGTATTAGAGGAAGTTATGTACAAACCATGGAAACTAGATTTAGATAAAATATGATTAGAACACATTGGCCTAAGATAGACTTTTAGTATTAGTATATAAGTACTTCCTATAATTTTTGTATTGTAGTGATTTTGTGAGTTTTCCAAGAAATGCATCCCTGTATGGATATGAGCAGGTAGAGGTGGCTCTGGCACAGATGTACCTAGGGGTAAAACCCTAAAACACCGCTTTGATCTAGACTCAAATGGGAACTGGTGCACGACAATGGGCCTTGCTGCACTCTTGTCTATGACACTCTCGGGGGATATGCTTAGGATAGTTTACATTTCCTTTACAAACTGATTTAAAGTATTTTAATATAATATGAGAATAAATGACCTTGGTTAATCCTAATGTGTTTCAAATTAATAATATAGTGTCATGATATTCTCTAAATGATTTTATGACTACCGTTTCTCACACAATTCTTTCTGGTTTTAGTTAATGGATGGATTACCAAGAGGTCATAGTAAATTTGAGAATGATGTACAAGGTGGTAACGGTGGTGGAACTAAGAAAAAAAATGGAATGTTGATAGGTGTAAAAGATATCATGTTCATGCCAAATCCATTTTCCAAAAATATGACAAAAAACATATATATTAACCAACTCCCGAACTCAACAAAGAAGAGAAAGGTGATGAATGATAAGAGCTCCAGTAGTGGAGACCATGGAGAAAAGAATCCTTAATTTCCATCATGTAGGAAATGTGGAAGGAAACATCTAGGAAAGTGTCTCAATGGAAGATTAAAATTCTTTAAATGTGGGAAAGAAGGGCATAATGTGAAGAATTGTCGAGGAAAAATGAAGAGTACTATGGAAGAAAATAAAAATGGTCCCAAGAATCCATTTACAGTAATTTGATGTAAATGTAGGGGACCTGGCCATTACCCAAGTGAATTCCCTATTCTATAGGATATTTTCTTGGTCAAAGAAGAAGCTATGTGGAATGAAATGGTTGAAGAAAATTTTAAAAGTACTAGTACTCCTTGTTAAATGGATTACATTGGAATAATTTTCTCTTGTATTTGTAACCCTGCAGTTGGTCATGTGAAAATGATATTTGAGGAAGACTTATCTTTTCTCTTGTGGATATAGTAATAAATAACCATTTTGTTTTATATGATCATTGGGTTTGAGGAAATTAAAAGTTATTATATTTTGGGATTAAAATGAAAGGTAGGAGATAACATTTGTGGTTAAATCATGTTATGGTTATTTTACGGAATTTATCTCATTTTTTTAATGTTATAAAATATAGTTTTTCAAAAAGGACAACACGCAGACCGTGTGACAACCTATCACGTCGGACAACAGCTGTTGGAATTGAACCCACAACCAAAGTGCGATTGGGAGTTAACACCTACCACTGGACTACGTGAAGTACCGGGTTAGTGTGACTAATTATTTTTAGTTAAATGATATTATTGATCAATAATATTTTGATTTTGGATCTTATGTCTTATCAAATGAATACCCTTAGTATAGGAAAATGGTTTGGTGATTATGTGATAAATGTTATTTTGGAAGATGTTCTCTTTGTTGGGAACACTATATGCCCATGAAAAATAGAATACATGGGATTTCATTTGAAGAGTAATGATGGTTTTTATCTATGTTTTTATTGTGGATTTATAGTGATTTGGGTAATTTATGGAAATGATTAACCAATAATAGAGAATATGTGATTAGGTTAATTAATTTTATGTATGTGACTTTAAGAGTAGTTAATTTCATTTGGAGATACAATTTAACATGGAAGACAACATAAACAAATTATTCTATGTTTTGTGTTTCAATATTAGTTTGGATTATATTGAATTATTTTAAGGACAATTGTTTATTGAATGGTATTTATTTAACTTTGGGGTATTGTTGGTTTAGTTTTAGAAATTAAGATTAGTGTTTCTTTCGCTAATGGAATATATTTTTGGGGGATCATCAGATATTATACTAACTGTTTTGGTTTTTATAAATTTATAAAGCCAAGGTAAATATATAGTTTATCCTTCATGGATCATGTGATTCTATAGAAGTTTATTCTAGCTCTTCCAGTGTGATCATGTTTTCTTGAATACTCATCATTTAAAAATGAGTTAGTAGTATATATTTATTAAATAATGAAACTTTACTCAAAAAGTAAGTATATCTCTTTATGTTCTTAGTCAATATTAGAAATTAATTCCTTATATTTTTGTAATGTAACTTAAAACAAAAAAAAATGTTGTCCATTTAATTTTCTTACTGGTAAACTAATGACCATTTGTCCCATCACAAGTTTGTGGTTTTCTTGTCATTAACTTTCTCCTGATGATGTTTTATATCCCTCTCCATTAGAACTTTACACTTAGTTTATCATCCACATCCATGTTTTTCTACATAGAATCCTAGTATAGGTTTTCTCAGGTGACCTCTGTACTTCCCTTTCTTTCTTTTAAAGTGATAGTTTTATTGACTCTTTTTCTGATGTAGGACTTTCCATTATATTCCCAAGACCAATTTTAAAAATTGCAAGGATGAAATTTATTGAATAAGGGGATAATGTAACACCGCAAGCTTCCACGGTACACTTCTCTTTAAATAATCCAGTAGCGTGTGTTGTACGCAACTTCAAGTTCTAACACACCACAACCAATCAAACTAGCGTTTGTGAATAGTAATACCAACTTTTTGAAATTTTTTAAATTTTATCATTCAAAATGGACTTCATTTTTGGATTTAGAATATCTAACTTAGATTAGGGTGAATTTTTGGTACTTTTCTGATAACATTCATATTTTTATGAATAGTGAAAATTACTAAATTTTAATTAATAACAAATTTTTTAATCGAAATAAATAATAGTGATAAATTTTGAATTTGAGTGATTTTAAAGTATATTTAGATTATAGGTTTACCATTTAATCCAATTTTGGTCATTGGATATAATTTCATATTTAGACTGGACATAAGAAAGAGCCAATCTTTTGATAGTTATTATTTCTCTAAAACATGCTTTTTTGTTTTGACAACATGAATTATTTTTAAATTAATTTCTGCCACTTATGTGTTTTGAATTTATAAAAATTTATTCAATATTTAGAATCAGGAGTTCCACACTGTTTAAATAGGTAACTTTTATTTTTAGAAATTTTGAATAATTACTTCGGTAAATATTTTATGTACCATGGTTAAAGGGAAAATCCAGTAAATAAGGATAAAAGAATAAGATTATAATAATATTAAATTACCATAAAACATGTCCTAACATTATTATTTGATACATGTTTGACCATGGGAATCTTTGGGTCAATTTTGGGACCCCATGGAGCCACTTGTAAGTGATAATGACACTTTATACTAATGAAGTTAAAGTAAAAACAAAAAATAATAAGCATATATATTTTAGAAAAACAATTTTTACATAGGTTATATATGTTATATTTTCGACTATAAATATTCATTAGAAACATAAAAATCTTTCCTATATAATGGTATTTTATTTATAATTTTTATACATAGAATAATAAATTTATTTATAACACAATAATGATGTAGTATTTTCCTTATTAATGAAAGAATCAAATAATTGGTATTATAAATGTTAAAATAAATATAATTAGAATGTTTTGATGACATAAAAGAATTTTATTGGTTAATATGATAGGTTATTGTTTCTTAAATTAATTATGTTATAATTAATAAAGTTTTTAAGAATTTAATAAAAATAAATTATTAAATAGTGTCAAAATTGACTTAAATGAGTTTTTAAAACAAATATTATTTTATTAATTGATATTCTATTCCTGAAAATCTAACTTTCGGCCAAAGGACTTATATAATGATACTTTTATCATTAATGGACCACATTGTGGTCTCTTGTAAGTATATATTATGTTTATTAACTATATAATATAAAAATACAATGATAAATGGTAATTGTCAAACTATTTAACTAAGAGTTAAATGAAAAAGATAAAGATACTATATTGAACCAAACCTGTCTAAAACCTATTGGTTGAGTGGTTGTTTGAACTATAAACACATTAAAATTTAATTATAACACTTTTGAGCCCTTAGAAACAGAACATGAATTTATTATAAAATAATATTTCTAGATTTTCTTAAGGTGCCCCTCACCCATCTTATAAAAGGGAACTCCCCTACTCACTAATTCACACATTCAAAGCTTTCTGGCTCGGACAAACCCTACCCAAACATCCTCTAAACTTCCCTAAATTAATCCTAGAGACCCTTATTTGGACATAAATCCAACTTAAAGATCCCTTTTGATCAAATCAAAAGGAAGAACCTGAAGAAGAGGTAATGATTTCACCACCCTCGTTCAAGTTCCTTTTTTCTTCCACTACTTCTTTCTTTGTTATTTAAAATATTAAATAATAACTCCAGTGTCTTCTATATAAATTGATGCTATTATAAATATTGTAAAACCATATTCAGTATTCTCTCCATCCATTGAATGACATGTCACCATATGTGTGTTCGTACGGCCTACCGTCTCCACGTCGTGGTGTAATTGTTATTTAAAATATTATTATTTTGATGGGTATAATAATGATGTGTAATTCCTGTAAATAATAAATATAAAATCATAATTATTCTTTATATATGATATAACATCAAATTATATATTATTTTAATATCAAAATAATGATATTGTCGCTCGTGCGTACGTACGGATTACCGTCTCCACCAACGCGATGAGATTAATTACCCATCATATCCATTCAAGACTAAATTTAATTCAATGATTAAAAATAATGTTTAGAGACATGATATAATTATGTATATAAATAAGATACATCCCATCCATAACAAATATGGCTCACATAACAAATAATATAAAGAAAAATGAATTTGTTAACACATGAAACGACGATAATACTAAGATATTATCGACAAATCAATGTTACAAGATCATATATGATGTCATATTAGTTTATATAAATCTTTTATAATTCAATAAAAATTATTTCACCATTATACCAGAGGTGAACCTACCCTCGACCAAGGAAAATGTACAATGTAAGGGGTTTCTTATCTCACTTTTAATTCCGTGATATTTCAGTTGTTAACCACTTATTTATTGCATGTGGAGTGTGTACTTCCAAAGATTGTATTCATTTTGTAATATACTTTATTTATGGATATTTACATAATCATTTTATGATCCTTCTTTCATAGGGGTATGTTTCATAAGTTACCAAATCGATAAGGGAATTTGAAATTTCAATTTCCACTCAATCAGCTTTACGAATACATCATTGATTATTTTACTCCAAGATTATGTGTGGAATCACTATTTATTTCTTATGTCATAATTTACACTCCCCTTTCTATTTATATACTTTTTATACACATAATCACTCTATTGATAAATTCTCAGGTCATCGATATGAACTTGATAAGAGTAATTATAACTCAATCTCTATTTAATGGGTTAAACTTAGAATTCAGTGGTGTTGTTTTTACAAGAATATGTGTGAATGTCCTGTGATTGTTTTACACTTAATATACCATAATATTTAGTGTATTTATATTTTTCACACATAATTATGTCATTTATTTATCATTAACTTAAGGATAATTCCTTTTTGAGATATTTATTCTCAATATACATTCCACTGAGACTTCTTTGTTGTTATACACTAAATCACTTTTATATGGTGTATATAGTGTACTTTGACATATTATATCATGAATCCCTTTATTTTCATGATATTGCAATGTTTTGATTACCTCAATTATTTGTATTCAAGTGACTCTCTTTTGGTTAGGAACTCTAATTAAAATATCATTTTAAAATGTTTTGAAGATTTATTATTCTAAATATTTCTCATTATTGTCCATGATTAAAAAAATGATTTAAAGATTTATTTATATGGACATTAAAGTTTTCAAATCAAAATTCCTTTTAAAATTTTCAAAGTGGTATGTGTAACTTTGATTCAAAAATCTATTTTAAATGGAATCTTGATAAATAGTGTGACTTTTTAATGTTTTAAATAAAAAGGGGGATATTTCTCTCAATAGTTTGATGATTATTTTAATCTATGTGAATTTCCTTCATTATTATCGATTGAGGTTATTCTGGTACAATAAAATATTTCATATTGTATTGAATGAGTTATTTTTGACTGTGTATGTGCTATTTTTATACCAATCATGGTTGTGGTTAAAGTATTGAAATTTCATATGCTAGTTTTAATACGAATGTTTAGGCTATATTTCAAACTTTTCACATGAATAATTCATTGGACTTAGTAAGTGACGGGGGGAGCCCTCTATAGCTCCTCGATGCATGGGTAGGTCTGATGAGACAAACTAGTGTCTTGGCACAAGGCCTTGACAAAATATTATTTGTAGTCTTGGCAAAATGCTTTGACTATGTGGTTATGATAGTATAGAATTATGCAATCCAGCATTATGAAAGCTGTAATTGATATTGCATGTGATTATTAGACTAGTAGAATATCCATGTGAATAATTAAATGGCATTATTTAATTTTATATTTTCTATATTTTGATGAAGTTCAATTTTAAAAGGCTTTTGTTATAGTTATAAATTGCCTTAAATGTATGTGATTATTTATGAAAGTTTCCGCTATTTTGTTATCCTTACTGAGAATCTAAGCTCACCCCTTTCTATGTTTTATCTTTTTTCCAGGATGAGAAGAAGTATTTTATAAATGACCTACAAGGATAGTACAAGGATATGAGGGTGGCCTATGGAGACAATATATTGTTGTAGTTTTTCACTTTATAATGTAATGTAAACTTTATGAATGTATTTAGTGATTCAAGGATACTAAACTAATCAGTCTTTCGAGACTTGATCTTTTGTGATCATGCCAATGATACGTAATAATGCACTGACTCTGGGTAACTGGGGTCAGGGTGTTACAATATTGAAACAGTTTACTTCCTTATTAACACCAACACTAGGTTTCGATTACATTGGATGGATATTTAAAGATACATTTTTTTACATTCTAGTTAACTTTTCTTCTCCGAAATTGTACGTTTATCCACTTAAAAATCAATATAGCACTAGATCCTAGACATCTCATTCCAAGATCACCTACATTCTACAATTTCAGGAAATTGGGTAAAATATTATATTAACCATTTATATAATTGTATTGATTCCAAATAAATTATTTAAATATCCAAATATAGCCCTAAATTAATCATCTAGCATATATAAGTTATTAAAATAAATTATATTGAGTACATGAGAGTATATTGAATTTTATTTTTCCTTCTTGCAAATAATTTATTTGAAAACACAATAGTATAATTCCCATAATAGAATGTATTAATTTATTTAACTAATTAAATATTTTGTTACATAGGAAGATATTTCAGTAATTCAATGTTTTTTTCTTTCCCATAATATATTCTAAAATTGTTATTATAAAATTATGGGCTTGTTATAAGGTATGTTCTTTTTAAATTGTAGTACAAATCACTTTCAGTTGGTCAATGTAATGTTTCCATGGATTAAGAGGAGGCTTAGTGGGGGTGCTTTCAGGGGTTCATGACATGAAAGGGGAGTAAAAGGGTCCATATAGTGCTTGTTTCATGGTTGGCACATGGTTAGTAGTAACCATGCAACCAAACCATTATTTTGTAGAGGAGAGGTGAATAGTTCGTGAAACCGTGAAAGAGGGGAGGTGAAACCATATAGGGTTGGACAAAGACAATATGTAAGATTATCAAATGGTTTATTAAACCATTTCGTATCCCTAGGAGACCATTCAACCTGATCTTATATTTAAGAGAGGGTGGCACACAGTTTTTCCAACCATGCATACCAACCATGCTCCCCATTAAAAGTGGAAAATTTTCCATTTCCCCACTTATGATTTATGAACCCTTACCTGATCTTATTCCCTATTTCTACTAATATAGAATGGGTAATGAACCGAACCCTCCTAAAATTCATAAGGATTTATATCCCTCATTTCTTATCCATTTGGATCATCGTTGGGTGTTGATCGAAGCTATGGGTGATTATAACAATCATCTTTCTTATTTTTTGTGGATTAGGGCTTATATAATAATACTTATTAATTTGAATATCTAAAACCATCTTTTTTAAAGAGGTTTATACTTTAGGGATTTAAAGGAGGATATTTTCTTAATAAAAGGCCAATTTTATGTGGGTATTCATATACGAAATTTAGGTAGGTGTTCTATAAGATATATCCGACAATCTTGTGTTTAAATTTATTTTTATACGGTTGTGATCCTTTTCAGTTGATATTTCTGTTTGTATTTCCATGGTATAAAGATGAATTATTTGGTTAATTGATTTATTTAACCCCTTATAACCCCTATGGGAATCATTTATTCTGATTTATAATGGGTTAAGGGACACCCATGTGGTGTAATTCTTTCTTGAACACGAAATAAAGTCATTAATTATAGAAATGAATTGTTTTTAGATAGATCCCATGATAAATATGTTTACATGTTAGTTTGAGTTATGAAATTTAATTAATGTAATGTGTGTCTATTTTTTGACTTGGGATAAGGGTGTTTTTATTATAATTGTAAATGTGTTAAATGAATTATGAGTTGTAAATGGTAAATGTATTGATTGGATAAGTCATTTAATTTTTTAAATGTTTTAAATTTGGTTAATACAAGAAGATGGAATGTGTGTTGAATGAAATATGGTTGTAATTGATAAATAAGTTTGATGAATTATGGTGTTGGTATGGTATATAAGTTTGAATCTGTTAAAGAATCATGTGAACTTGGATTGATGGTATGCGGGGTATTGGACTTTAGGATCAATGCCCATGGGTTGTGTCAGACTAAGGCATTAAACCCCAACCCTATAATGCATGGATTAGGGAGTTGGATGGATGCTCTATTAACCTAAGGGTTGAATGAGATATGAGTACCTAGGCCAAGGATTCAAGGTAAGGATTATAATCACATGGAATGGGGCTCTAAGGTATGTTTTATGTAATGATTTTTGAAATGTTTCCTTAGTAATGTAGGGAAATTGATCTTTACCCCTAAGGTATAGTTAGATGACCAATACAGTCTGAAGTGTATTTGTTTAAAATGGATAACCCATGGAAAAAATAATGAATGTGGATAAAGTGAATCTTGTTAACAAATGTCATCCAGTTTTACTTTTTTTCTGTCATTTTGTAACTGCACAAACTATCTATGTAGACTTGATATTTTTCAGCCACCATTAGTGGTGGCCTAATAATTTTTACTCAAACCCTTATGAGTCTTTCATTGGGTACCATATAAGTCTTTATAGAAATAGTTAAGGAAAAGGTAAAAGATCATATAGTATATGGTTAACTTGGTCATCGGATGTTCATGGATGAGGGATCTATATTTGGATTCAGGACCCGATTTGGGGGTCAATCAGTTTTTTATTTTTTTTTCGATTCCCTTACACATAGAAATTTAGGACATGAAATGACAAATTTCATTTTTTGTTGTGGTCTTATTCCAAATTTTTGGAAAATGGATTCATGATACATATTATTTATTTATTGTTTCCTTTATTTATATTTGTTTTTTTGGGAGATTACTATAATAAATAGGGTATAATATTCCAACATATTACATTATAACTTCTATGATAGATATAAACCTCGGGAACACCTAGAGGCACACCTAAGGTCATATGGTGACATGGCTTAGCGCATTGAGTTTTGTGGCTATTGGTCTGGGAACGTTACAAAGTGGCATCGAATGAATTTTTATTTTCTATTGTCTTATTATTTGGGAATGGTAGAATGGAGACTGTGAAGTGTTGGGACATGGAAATGAGCTCATTCATAAAATTATCTAACCCATGTATGAGGTAAAACCCAAGTAACTAGGGTGAGATTGTTGTTCTTGATGTATGTTGTTATGGTTGGATGATATTTCACATTGGGTGATGCACTTGTTATATGATGTGATTTTTTATAGTACTTTATCATGAAAAACATGGATCAATTTTGTGCATACATACATCATTTTAGGAACCCTGGGATATATATGACATGAATCATGGTAGGCACACAAGGGAAGGACATGTGGGATGTGAGGGATTTAATGCCTCTTACATTCTTCAAAATTCAAAATAAATGGTTTCTAATAAGGATGATGAAATCTAGTAAATGGAAAGAATGTAATATTTTTATTAAATATTAGTTCCTAAAGAAAAGTCAGGAATGGGTTAAAATTTGGTTGTGATAATTTGTAAGGATATAAAGGTTACTAAATGAATAATATTTATGTATTGAATATAAAAATTGTGTCTAATGAATTCCATGTGACTATATAAGTTGGTTTACACCATGTTGACCATGAACCATGGCAGTGATGGCTATGGGTAGTGGATTAAATTTAACAATTTCCATTGGGATAATGTTTTCAGAATAGGTTGTTTATGGTTACTACAGAACCATATTTTTCATAAACTATGGAAACCTTGCATTATGTGTTTGAGATTTTTGTTTGGAATTTTAGAGATATTCCACCATGACAACCTATGATGATTGGGATATATGAGGATATCCCTTAGAATTATCCTCATGTAGAGGATTAGGAAACACCATTGATCTAGGGTAAAAAAGAAGAGAATCAGTTCCGGGATAACTTTTATCAGTTTATAATGATTATGGAATGGAACTCAAGGAGGACTGTGCCAATTATGTTTGAATTGAATAGAGTGTTTCAAATGAAGAACCCTCCAAAATTTTCTTGAGAGGTTAGGCTTGAAGCAACCAGATTATATATAAAGACCATGTATATGATGTTGGATCACATAGAGAATCTTTTTGATATCATATTCATGTTGGAGGCATATATATTTCGGGGAGGGGCAAAGAAATGGTGGGATATCAGAGTCCAAACTGTGTATGAAAACGGTATGATATGGAAATATTTCTAGGAAACTTTTCTGAAACTTTTATATCTTGAGAACTTGAGACAGGAGAAGGCTACTGAGTTTACGGAGTAATTCCAAGGGACTATGATGGTGATGGATTATTATTTTCACTTCACTGACTTTCAATTCTTTTTTCACCATTGGTATGGGATGATATTGATATGAGAAGAAATTTTCAGAACAAAAGTAGATATGAGATCAAGTCCAAATTTAATATCTTTTTTAAAAAAAGGTTTTCTAAGGTGGTGGATCAAGCCCTTATTTAATAAGGAAATCTCAAAGATGATTTTGTTGGGGGGTATGTGATTCCTGTTGGATGATATAATGGTGTGACTTTAGATGGAACACAGATTTATTTTGAGAGTTTTCACCAAGATAGTGTTGGATAGAGTAGTCAAAGAAGAGAACTTGCCTCTTGGGGTAGTGATTTTGTCTTCTGTTATCAATGTGAATGGGTGGGGAACATGCGTGGTCAATGTCCCCGACAACCAGTTGAGTACTGATCATGTAGAAGGATGGATCGTGTGAAGAGGATCTATAAGAACCCTTGATATATGGAAAATGAGGGAGGATAGATACTAATGTAGAGTGTGGGTTGCGGGTCAGTTACCCCATATCAGGAAGGAATTTTGTGCTCTTTCAGTCATACCAGTAAGGGTAGTAGACAAGTGCTTTGGGACTGGGGAATCCTTACCCGAAGAGAAATGAAAACCAATGAACATAAATCTATACCAATTTTTTTAGGGGTTGATCAACTTCATATAGTCCATCATTCACTTGGAGGTGGCATGGTCGGGCCATCGATTGTTTGAGGGTTGATTCTTGTAGCTTCCACGCTTTCTAGTTATTAATATGATATAAGTGCCTCATATTCTTTTATATCTACATAGTTTATGAATTTGTTAGTTCTATTGGTGGAATATACATGTTGAGTTATGTCGATTGATACACCATTTGGGATAAAAGAAGAAAAAATCATGAAATATATGGAGTGTACCCTTGAGGTTGGTAGACACTATTTCATTTAAGATTTTCTTATGCATGAGACGTCATGTTTTGACCTAAAATTGGGGATGGACTAGATGGTGTTATAGCAAGCCCATATTGACTATTACCATCATGGGGTAATGTTCACATCTCCCATGGTATATTCTTATATTCACAGTGGAGAATGAGATATTTGAGAAGGGTGCGCAGGACTAGTTTTCTAGCAGTTGGGTGAGCTCACAGCCCAAGTGGCATGTCTTGTTCTGTATTATTGGGGAGTATGATATCTTGTATTTTTTCTCATGGTGGATCTGTTTCATGATGGATTTCCTGATTACTTTTTGGGGATACCACCTGAGAGAGATATTGAGTTCATGATTGAGTAGCTTCTAGGAGAAGAACTTGTTTCTATTCCCCCATATAAAATGGAACCAACATAAAAACAAGAACCTAAAACATAGATGGGGGAATTATAGAATATTGGTTTTATTCATCCAAGCACGTCACCTTGGGGATCTCCAGTTTCATTTGATATAAAGGATGATGGAATGTTGAATATGTGTGTCGATTATCAGAGATTTAATTAAATGACCACTATGAAACAACACCCTCTTCTACGAATCAATAATCCATTTGACCAGTTTAGAGGTTATTCTATGTTCTCCAAAGTTGATCTAATATCTACGTATCCTCAGTTGAATGAAATAATTTTTGATATACCAAGAACTAATTTCAAGATCCAGTATGTTTTATATGAGTTTTTTGTAATTTTGTTTTGGTTGATGACCATGCTGGTAGTATTTATGGAACTAATGAATCGAATCTTTCAATCATACCTAGATACATTTTTGGTTGCCTTTTTTAATGAAATCTTGGTGTACTCCAAGAATCATGAAGGACATTCCAAACATCTTGACATCATCCTGAGTACACTAAGAGAGAATAGGATATATACAAAGCTATCTAGGTTCCAATTTTAGAGTTAAAGTGCACAATGCATGGGTCACCTCATCTCCGAGGAAGGCATGTTAGCGGGACCATATAAAGTGAAAGCAGTTGTGTCATGGGTAATCTCAAGAATTTTATTTCATATCCTAAGTTTTTTGGTTTAGAGGGATATTATCAATGGTTCAAAAAATTATTTGACCATTTGGAATAACCTCTTTCAGGTTTAACCAAGAAGGATGTCAAGTTCGAGTGGACTGAAGAATGTGAGGATGCCTTCCTGGAATTGAAAAAGTAGTTGACTACAACACTGATTTTTTTTCCATTCTGAGTTGGATAATATGTATATCTTATTTTGTGACACATTCAGTTTTGGGATTAGGTCAGTGTTGATGTACAATTTTCAGGTTGTGGTGTATGGGTCATGAAATTCAAGTCCTCATGAACAAAATTATCATATGAAAGTTCTTGATTTGGCCATGATGGTTTATGATTTAATGTTTTTTCCACACTATGTGTTTGGAGAATGTTTTACTTTTTATAAAAACCATAAAATACATAAGTAAATCATCTACTAACATGACATAAATATTCAGCAGTAAAGATGGGTCGAGTAGATGCAATCCTTTTATTTTGAGCCTATCTACATGCAGAGAAATGAGAATTGTGTTATAGATGATTTTAGTTATAAGACTCAAAATCAGGTTGTTCATTAATCTAGTTTTGAGGAGTGTTTGATGGAATTTTTTTATGAGATGCATAGAGTGGTTCATGATAGGTAAGGTTCAATTCCACTTGCATCCTTGGTAGTCAATATTATTATTTTGACCCAGATCAAGGAGAGGTAGTATGGGGATCTAGAGTGTTTATCCTTAAGGTAAATCCTTGATTGTGGGGAGTCACCTTCAAGTTGAATTGTTGATCATTATGAGATCATTCATGTTTGTGACCATGTTGTTGAGTCTCCATGTATGTGGGAAGTTTTGAGGTGCGATTTTCATGCTTGAAAGTGGGTTTTTCGTCATGGTTTAAACCATATGTATCGTAATCATCATAGAGAGTATTCATGGACATGGATAAAGAAAAAGGTTTCATGTTTCATGACGTGATGGTACACCTATCAGCAAGTGAAAACCAAGAATCAGTGACCAGGTGGTTTGTTACATCTTCTTCATATTCCAAAATGTACATGAGATAATGTCCTGATGGTTTTTTGGAAGGTATCCTAAGGATGAATCATAATAATTAGGCGATATGGGTAGTTGTGGATTTGTTGACCAAGTTAGAATATTTCTTACTGATTTCAGAGAGATTCACCATGGATTAGATGGGTGATTTATATGTTTGGGAGATAGTGTGGTTGTATGGGTTTCCTTAGACTATAGATTCTGATCATGATGTGTGCTTTACTTCATGCTCATGCAAAGGGTTATAGAAGGAACATGGTACCCATGTGTTTTTGAGTATGAATTCCCACCTAAAAAAAGGGAAGTCAGAGAATACTATTCATGTGTTAGAGGACATGTTGAAAGAATGTGTCCCAGACTTTGGTGGATTTGGGAGAATCCCTTCGTTCTTATTGAGTTATCCTACAATAATAGTTACCAAGAGGCTATTCAGATGGATCCATACAAGGTGCTCTCTGGATGTTTAGGTAGATCTCTATTGTGTTGGATAGAGGAAGGAGAATCTAAGTTGTTGGGACTATGTTTTTTATAGGAGGTGTCAGAATGGGTTTAGTTGTCTTGGAAACATATGGATACAACACAAATTAGGAATAAGGCATATGATGATTGAATTCTTCGACCACTTTATTTTATGGTTTGCGATAATTTGTTCCTTCAGGTGTCACAAAGTTTTGGTCACTGCGAAATTAGAAAATAGGGTATGTTGGATCCCATGTACATAGGGATATTTGAGATTATGGATAGGATCAGACCGATGAATTATTGATTGGAACTACCATATCGGTAAAGTGGAAGTCATGATTTTTTTTTCACATGGAAAAGCTTCAACAGTATCACCCTGATCCATCTCATGTGATTTATATCGAGGGTGTAGATATTGAGATTGATACATTATTTTGGAAGCATCCAGTTCATATTTTGGATCATAGTGAGAAAGTTTTGTAGGGAAGGATGATGTAATTGGTTTGAGTGTTATGGTGGTATGGTAAAATTTAGGAAGAAAACCAGGAGAGGGAGACATATATGATGTCCTAGTGGCCTGATCTATTTACCTTGGAGACTCAGTGTGCTTGGGAGTGTGGATCACAGGAGAGTCATTATAAGGTGGGGAGGTGGTATGATTTTATACTTCCTTTAAGGTATGCTATTATACAAATTTTTATTCATACCCTTTATGTTGGTTAAAAAATGATTATAAGGTTTATGAGGAGGATCATGGGTTTTATGGGGACTGGGAAATGAAATAAGAGTAAAATTGGACATCTAGTTTATATTGCATGGTTGGTGCACAATTATTTGTAACCATAAGACGTAGTCTTTATTTTCTAGAGGAGGGGTTCATGGTTGGTGGGACTGTTCTAGGGGAGGTGAAACCATGGGGGATTGGACAATATCAATCTACACAGTTACCATATAGTTTTTTAAACCGTATGGGCTCCCCAAAAGACCAGGCGAAATAGCCCCCTCTTGGATAGTGGGTGGCACATAGTTATCACACGGTTTGGTCAACCGTGTTACCAAACCCAACTCCACATTAAAACTGGGAAATTTACCACCCCTAAGGGATTTATGATCTATTATCATATTTTCTTCCCCATTTCCCTTGCAATAGTAGGAGTGATGAACCAGACCCTCCAAAACATCCCATGTTTTGATATCCCTCATTTTAAGTATTTTAGAGTGCCTTTGGGTGTAGATCGATGCTATGGGTGAGTATTACAATCATCTTTCTTCTTTTTTCCAAATAAGGGATTTTTGAATCATTCTTATTACTATTAATCTATAAAACCATCTTTTTCTAGGGGTTTCTAGGTTGGGTATTTAATGGTGGGCTGTTTCTAAATAAAATACCAATGTTAAGTGAATGTTTATTTATAGAATTGAGGTATGTGGTATAAGAATTATTTACTATAGACTTGTGGTTAAATTTATGTGTATGTCGTTGTGTGCTTATGATGTTGTGCTTTCTATTTCGTTTTCTATGGTAGTAATGATGAATTAATTGCTTAATTTATGAACTTAACCCCTCATGATCTTGTAAGATGCATTAAGGTTAAATTAGACAGGGTTATGGGCCACCCATGGGATATGACACATTATTTAACATGGAATCGAGTTGTTAAGTATAGAATTAAATTGTTTTGAGATAGATCCCATGATAAATATGTTGACAAGCTAGTCTGAGTGATGAAATGGAATTAATTTCAAGTGTGTCTAGTTATTGACATGGGATAATGGGGTGTTTGGTATAATGGTAAACCTGTTAAATGAATTATGAGTTATAAATGGTAATTGTTTTGATGGGATAAATCATTTAATTATTAACTGTGATAATTTGGGTTAATATATAATGATGACATGTTTGTCGAATGAATTATGCTCATAAATGAAATTTAATTTTATGAATTATGGTTTGTGTTTGGTATATATGAATTAAATGGTTAAAGAAGCATGTGAACATGGGTTGATAGAATATGTGGTATTGGAATTGAGGATATATGCCCATAGGTCAGGTTGGAATGAGGCACTAAACGCCACCCTTATAATACAAGGGTAATGGAGTAGGAAAAAGGCTCTATTCCCTAAAAAAAATTCATGAGATATGAGTACCTAGACGGAGTCTCCAAGGTATGTTTTATGATAACCTGGACTGAGGATCTAAGGTAAGTGTTATTTAATAATTTGTGAAATGTTTTCCTAGTGATGTAGGGAACTTGATATTTCCCTATTATGAATAGTTTACATTGCAAACATAGTTCTAAATGTATTTAATGAAAATTTATAACACATAAAACAAATAATAAAAGTGGATAAAGAGAATATTGTTAACAAATTTCACTAAATTCTACTTTTTTCATATTTTTTATTCATTTTGTACCTATATACACTATTTATTTAGATTGGATATTTGTAGACACCCTTGGTGGTGGCCTACTACATTGTTGTCCCACCATGATTAGGCCACCATTGGGTACCTGAGTAGACTTCATGATTGCAGGTCAGATCAAGGGAAAAGGACCTCTACTATATAGTTGAATTGGGTGTGGTATGTGCATGGATAAGGGATCCGAACATGGATTTGGGACATTTTTTGGGGAGTTATTTGGTTTATCTTTATTTTGGGCTCCCCATACACTTGGAACTGTTTAACATGACATAACATATTTAATTTTTAATTGTGGTCTTGTACCCATTTCTGGGAAATGGATTCATGATTCATGCTTATTAATTATATTGTTTCCTTCATTTATCTTTGTTTTATGATATGGAATACTATGATAATGTTGGTATAGACTCACTATACATTACATTAGAACCTTTTTTCTAGCTGGAAGCATCAAACATATAGGGAGGCGTACATGAGTTTTTATTGTGAACCATCTTGGGGCACAAAATTTAGTGTCTACCATGTCAGGGACATTACAGTTATATTAGTCCATGATTTTGATACCATTATGATTATATTTTTAAATTATTGATATTAAATTAATAATTAATGAAGTTCTTTCCATTTTATCTTTAACAAAATCTTTTACCATATGAGTATCATGTTTCAAATTAATTTAATTATGACTTGTTATTAAAAGTTCTCCCACTAAAATAATGATCCCTTTTAAATCTATCATATATATTATTAGGGAAAGATATATATTTCATTATGTTTTGGGTCACCTTATAATTTCTCTAATCACTTTGTTATTTATGTATGTAATTATACCAATAATATCACTTATGTTTCATGGATATTTGATCATGAAACTAGTAATCCTAATCCATCATATAGATACACTCATCATTATTTCTCTAGAACCCTAATATATTAGGGTCTCCCAGCTATGTGATACCCAAAAAAATTCCATAACTAGGAACCTGATCTTATTAGCATCACTCATTAATGATATTTCTTACATAACATAACCCAGGGGAAATTATATTTGTCACGAACTACTCAGATGGATGATTACGGTCTTAATATGATTTTTATTTTGAATAAATATGAAACGTAGTATTTTTAAGGGGATTTAATTTCAAAATAGTATATCATGTTATTCCATTTACGTGTATTTATTCTTTTATTAATTTAGTTTATAATATTATTTCTTCCAAAAAATAATTTTTTACAAGTCATATTGGTGTGTAACAATTACATAACTCCTGAACAATCCATGGTCATGGTAGGGGAAAACTAAATCAATTATCATATCTAGTATGTAACTATTTAAATGTACGCCTGAATTTGTATAGATTAAGTTTAAATACTTTTAAACTAAATCATGCATCTAATCCAAATATAAAAAAAATTATATTCAAGAATAAAGTATGGAATAAAACCAAATATATGAATAATTTTTATTTTTATATATGGGATAAATACTTATGAATAATAAATAACTAAATTAGTTTTAAACTCTTTATAATTTAATAATGAATTCTTGAGATTATATAATTAAATAAATATAAAATAATTAACTTAATTTTAAATATGAACTCATTTATGTTATCATATTTATAAAATTTTACATAAATATATGAAATTCAATGAAATATAAACACTTTATATTCTAATATTACAATGTAAACGATTTACATAATTGAAATATCAAAATTTTATAATTATTTAAAATTTTATCATATAAATTGTCTAAAATCCTTTTGATATGGTTCAAATATTTTTTTTAAATACATTAGTTCAATTTTATTATTTCAAATTAATAATTATAAAAAATTCTTTATTTAAATATAAACTCATTTATATTTTTCCTTATTTTGTAATTTATTAATATTTTATGAATTACACTTAAAATTAAAAAACAAACATTTTATATTAAAATTATTAGTCATGTAAAATAATTTTAAAAGGTATTCTATTTCTAATAGTTAATATCATAAATATTTAATTATTAAATGTTTCATAAATATTTATCAATTAATTATATAAATTCTAAAAATTAAATATGTATATGAAAATACCATTCTTCATAATTTATAATTTTTTTAAATTATATGATTCCGATCTTAATTTAAAATTAATAAAATGAAATTTTTTAGTTATAATTAAATTGGAGATAAGAATTATATAATAAAACAAGATAGTCTTCTTTATATATTATATTTAATTATTGATAATATTCAACTATGATATAACCTTATATGGTGTAAATTTCCACCATTATACTATATAATAACCCACATTATTCAACAAAATATTTTGAAATATAGAAGCATTACATTTTATCACCACCTATGACATCCTATATCATATGGTGCAACCATTTCATGGCTTACAATATCCTATGTCTATTATATAAAAATAATAATTTTATATACCTCCTTTAAAAATAACAATACACTTTATTTTAAATTTTATTTATCCTGAGGTTGTTTGATTAGGTTTTTATTATTAAAAACATAACATTTGATTATTTTTGTTTCGATGAAATGAAGTGATCTTTAATTTTCAAAACCATGAAAAGTCACACTAAAAGATATAATAGATGAAAAAATTTATCATTATACTATTATAAATGAACCCAAATATTTTGAATATTTTGGGGGGGTTTATGATGACGTCTATAAATTGAATCAATCTTTAAGGAATGGGAGATGATGTAAACCCATTTATTGAGTATTTTTGCATTATCTCAATGATTTAGAGAGATGCAATTCTATTATTTTTTTGTGTGATTTTATTTGATCTTTATATCATGTGAGTTTTATTATAAAACCTCTTTGATTTATTATTTTAATCATTATATCCAATTTTTTGGAATGAATAGATTTCCGGACTAGGATTCTGGCCTTCTTCTGACTATTGAGATCGATGAGGTTGTAGGGATTGAAACCTACTTACTTATGAATTATGGAGTTCAAGGATGTATATGTGTGGAATTTCTTCCAATCATGTTGATAAAATAAGATATTGGGGATAGAGTTTATTTATTTTGATTGGGGGTTTCAAGTATTTATAGGTGTGAAACATCTACCTTCCTATAGGTTTTTCGATGATGTTTCTAGCATGGATCTTGTAAACTATGGTTTTAGTTACTAAAAATTTCTTTTATTTAGTATAGAAGTGAAGATTAATATGAATTGGAACTATTAGTTATAATAACATTTAAGGGGGTATATGAATTTTTATCCAAGACTCAATGTTATTTAATCATTGTGTTTAATTTGTGACTGTTTGTTTACTTTGGTCTTGTTTTTTAACCTTTCAACAGTTTTATTTTCCACTGAGTGTATTATTAATTTAATTCGATATAATATGATTGTTTAGGGTTTCTAAAAACTATATAAATGACATTTTATTGTGGGTAAATGTTTTATGTTTTATTTATAACATCAATTCACCCCTCTTGATGTTTCTATACTTCTATTTACATGGAAAATAATTTTATAAATAAATCTATAATGAAAATTCTATTTTTTATGAAATAAAACATGAGTTCAAAAAAATATCTAATTTTATTCATTTTATAAAATTCATTCAAGAATCATGAATCATGAATTTTCCACTAATATAACTAATGGGTCCCTAATTATCTAATAACACTTATTCATAGAATAAAAATTCTATAGAAACCAAAATTCCCATGATCAATATGCTATGAAAACCCAAAACCATTAATCCATATCTATTTAAATGGATGTTTTCCATGTATTTTTAATTATATTTTGATGTTTTTTTTGATTAAATGAGATTTAAATGGTAAATAATTCATTCTCCATCATTCTTTATTAAAAATATTATTCTTTCAATTTATGAATAAAAATGATTATTTTTTTGGTTTAATTTATTAAGACGTTATTTTATATAATTTTCATTTTTATCAAAGAAAAAAAATCATCATCTTATTTTTTTTAATTATAACATAAATTTTTGAATTTTTTTAAATAATTTTCAGGTGAGGGAAATAATTTTTTAAATGTTCTAGGAATAATTCTTAAAAATATTATTTTTGAACTCTTTTCATTTAAATATACTAAAATTTGTAAAAAATGTTTACTTATTAGTTTTTATAACTCTTCAATGTATTTTTCATATGATTTTTTTATTCAAATGACTTTTTTACTCTGTCAATTTTTAGTTTTTAGGCGATTTCACCGCAAATGATATTTCCGAGTGCTGAGTAAGAGTTTTTTCACATGTTCCCAAGACCCATTTTAAGTGGTAGTCCTGTATAATATTTCTTAAGGATTACCATTTGAAATTTTCTCAACAATGAAATCTTAAGATATTTTATTTTACTAATTTTTTTTTATTTTTTTTTATTGGAGATATTTTTGGAGTTACTATAAGACATGTCATTTGGGTTCCCTCGTACAAAATATCCTATTCCTGTTGGATAATTTCCTTTTCAACCTTTTGAAACTCAAATACATTCATTGACTAATGATTTCATGTAAGACCTCAAATATAAAACCCAAATATTTTGTGAAATATATTTTTTGAAATTAATTTAATTTCTTTTATAGCTTGAGTTAACCACAACACTGACATTTTATTTTATTACATGCAACAATGAGTTTAAAAAAACATATAATACTATTAAAATATTGGTATTTAATATGATAGTTATATACTAGATGTTAGAACATAGAATTTGAATAATATTAACTATATAATGAAAATATATAGTTTACACCTATATATACAATTAATTCTTTGGTTACTAATTAACAGGAATGGAAAATAAAAACTGTTTGGAAATAAAGGAAATCATTTTCTAAAAACTATTATCATGCTCACAAATGTGTTTTACAATAATTAATTAAAAAAATAAATTTTTGGGTAATTATTTTTATGAAATATATATATTATAATTTCAATAATATTTTTAACACCAATTTATTTCTATAAAAGTGATAAGAATAAATAAAATTTTATACTTAAAAACTATATTTATTCTAAAAAGTAGTTTTTTCTTTTTTTGGGAACTTAATTTAAAACAAATTTCTAAATTTTTTAGAAAACATATTTGAAAAAATAGATTTACTTTTTGAAGTCAAAATTTTAAAATTATATTATGGTGAAATTTCATGAAAATTTATAGAAGATAAATTTTTCGATTAACTGTGAACAATACTTGTTTTTATTAATAATTATCATTTATTTTAAAGAATTTAATAGCATAAAAATTGTTTTGAGATGGTTATAAAAGAAAAATTAGATCAATTATATATCAATTAATAAAATTTAGTTCATTTTAATCATCTTAATATTTAACTTTTATATGAAGACCTTGTAATCTTTTTAACTTCTCTTTAAAAATATGCATTCTCATCGGGTCTGCGAGATTAATGTTAAATTTAAATCTTCCACTTATTTGAGTTGAATTTGAAAAAATGTATTTAAAATTTATAAAAATAAAAATAAAAATATATATTATATTATATGGTCAAATTAATTTTTTACCATAATTAATATTGATAACACTAGAGAATTATATACCATAGTTAATGTAAAAACGGGATTATCATAGATTAAACTAAGAAGATAAGGGTTAAAATAACAATAAAACTTATCAAATTACTATTGTATAGAAGTATTTCAATATTATATTTCCCAATTTAGAAAAAATATTCATTTTTATTATTTTTTTATTTTTAATTACATTATTATTTTGTAATCTTTTCAGGAAATTTCTATATATTTTCCAAGTGGGATCCTTTCCACCACCTATAAAAGGCCACCACCACCATTCACTTATTCATACATGTCATGAAATGTAGTTGGAAAAAATGTGATAAAATCCATCCCAAAAATCCTAATATATTATATATATATTATTATCCTTCAAAAAGACCGACACTAGGGTCCTCAATAAGTGATCCTAAGGTGGTCCTTTTAAGAAAAGGTAATTTTATTCGCTTTGCTCCTTATTTTTCTTTCTTATTTTTCCACCTTCTCTTATATATTAACAATTACAATATAAAAAAGTATATAATGTATAATAACATGATATTATGTTAATTTAATAACCTATATCCACCCCCACTTCCATGAAATGGGTTATGAAATAATTATTCACGTGTACGACAAACTATCACCTCGCGAAACAATGTCGTTCATTTTTCCATTACCACTGCTCAGGTTTGGGTATGATGATGGATATAATGTATATATAAATATTATATTTATGAGATAATTATAAATATTTATTCATTATATCATATATAAATTTTGAATTTATATTACTTAGGGGATACAATAACATTGCTAGAGTGTACGTCAAACTACCACCTCACGAAGCGATGCTATTTGTTTTTCACTAACGATTAAAATTAAAGTTAATAAATATAAATTTAATTAATATATGTGATATTAATTAAAAAATATGATATTAATGACATATTTATCATTATTAAAATATAATATATCATTTTAATTCTTACATTTTCAGTCACTGAAAGATGATAATGTCATTGATGTATGTGTGGACAACCGCATTCTCGAAGCGACGTGGCTCTATATTTTCATCACTACAACCCATGGATGATATGTATAAGTATATTTAAAGGAATTATATTTTATTTATGATATTATTATAATAATTTAATGATAAAATACTACTTACCTTGTTTCACTAATGACCATTGAAAAATGGAAATGTTACTCATGCGTACATACAACCTACCAAGTCTATGATCTTATCATAATTAATATCACAAGAAAATCATCCATAGTTGGTATAAAAATTATAATTGGTGAATAAAAAAGATAATTATTTCATTATTATTATTATTTATATTATGGAGCCATGATCTAATTAAGGGGACTAAAAATAACAAATCAAAACATTTATGAAAAACAAAGTTGTTATTACCTAAAATGTGATTTATACAAGGAATTTTCAATAAATGATAAATAAATGGTCATAATTAAATCATATCAGATATGATATATATATATATATATATTTTATGGTTTTAGGATAAATTTATAATAAACATATATTTATTATATAGGAGTCTCGGATGTGTATTAAGGAATTAGATAAATAAGGTAAGAGATTTCTAGTCTCGCTTTTATTTTTAAATGACGAATTATAATTCACCACTTATATATTTTCTATGGCTTATATACTACCCATATTAAATTTATATCATTAATAACATTACATCCATTATATTTAAAATTACATTTTAGGTTATTATTTATTGGGTATTATTCTTTAAAATATTACTAAAAAATTAATGGATTTTTGTCTCAATTTGTCTTCTTTGAGACTTATGTCATGTTATGAACCTATCTTATTTTATAAGGTGTATATACATCTCCTTTGAAATTTAATTTCATGAATTTATTTATTATTGTGATATTTTTTTGTTTCATACAATGTTATCCTTTCATGGGTCTTACAGTTCATTGTTACTAAAGTGGTAAGGGTTTCATCTTACAATCTCATCGTTTACCAGGATTGATTATGATTATGCCTCCAATGATAAAATATTGTGATCTATCTATTAATAAACTCGTGAATTTTCATCTGATACAGTTATTATAAGAGATTACTAGATTTTCATTCATTTTACTCTTCTTGTGTACACAAGGTTTCAAAATGATGTTTTTATGAAAAAGTATTTTTTTTTCATCCGTCGAAAACACATTTTCCATGAAAATAATGTTTTCTAAAAATGTTTTTAAAATTAATCAAAAGATTTATTAAATTCATTTTTACCCATGTTTTAATTTTTTTACTAAATTAGTTTAAATGAATATTCATGTCAATTTCCAAACAATTCTTATTTGGATTTTATAGAAAATTTTAAAGGAATCATTATTTTGATGTGTATGGAATGAATGGATTTTTCTTACATCATGAAAAATAATTTATTTAAATATTAATTTATAAGTTTTCAAGGATATTTTAAAAAAAAAGAATTTTTATTTTTTTTTATTTTAAAAAGTATTTTTGAAAGTGGAAAGGTTATTTCCCTCAAGAAATGTTCCATGTGATCTTCCAAAATCATTCTCTTTATAAGATGAATTACTTTAATATAAATTATAGTTTTATAGAGTCATAAACCAAGGATAAAATTAATATTTTTTATATTATTGTTTTATGGTGAAATTATGTTTATGAAACCATTTTCTATTCCATGGGTTATACAATGATATTTTTTTTTGTAAAACCTCATTTTTTCCATGGGTTATGCTATGATGAAATGATGAAATGTTTATGAAACCTGTCCAATTTCTATAGGTTATGATACCATGGAATGTTTATGAAACCCATTAAATTTTATGGGTTATGATATGAATTTTTTTAATGATATTGTGACAAAAATACATATGATTTTCATTATGTAACATGTGTGATATATATCTCCCTCCAATGCATTGGGTAAATATTGATAACTTATGAGTAAATATGTTATTAATGAACCTTATTACAGGTTCAAAATGTTATTCATGAACCATAATATATGTTCACAATGTCATTAATGAACCTAATTGAAAGTTCACAATGTTATGAATGAACTAGGTAACATGTTCATAGTGTTATTCATGAGCCTGTCTTTCATGACCACAATTTTATTCCTGAACCTGGTTTCATATCCATATGTTTATATAAGGTCCTGATTTCATGTTCATTACTTAATGAGTGAACTTGTATCTATTTATACATGTTCATAATGTTAGAATCAGATGTTTATGTCACAAGTCAATGTCTTATTCCAATGTTATGATCTCATGGACCATGATCTCTGATCCCATTATGATTCATGTCTTATGAAATTCCTATATTTATTCCATGATACAATATTATTGTCATTGATATTTTTATATGGTTTTCAAATGTTATGATCTTGTTCTCATAACCTAATTTACATTTTATGAATATATATCTCCCCTTTCTACCATTATTTGGCATTTGAGCACACTATTTATTCTGTTTTCTTTCCCCAGATTATGAAGAATGAATTTAAGTAGGGTTTTTTTTTATGAGTATAACATGGGAAGATTATTATGGGATATGTTGAAGATATTTCACCAAATTACAAGATTGTTTACCCAGTATCCAAAGGCACTAAACTAAAATGGTCTTCAGGCATGTTTTTATGTAATATATTGAATATATATCTAGAAAGATGTAATATCTATATATGATAGTCCTGGGTCATTATATAAACTATTAATTTAAAATTAGAAGAGAGGGATAACCAATGTTGAAGATTTTTAATCATTACACTAAAGGGATTATCACTTAATATTATCAAGTAATTCTTAATAGGAATAATAAAAAACCCACATAGTATCACAATAAACATGGGGATATTAGCTCGTGTCATGGTGAGGAAGATGTTGAACATTTACTCATGATATATGGAGGCCTAAAAATTTATATTCTGTTGTCATCAATGATCTAGGAAATAATGAGTTGGCGTGAGGATAACTCTAAAAGGAGAGCATTTGAAAATTTTATTCAATAATCATTCATTTTCAAGGGAAGGGGTATAATTTTAGAAGGATTGGGATGACTTGAAGTCGAGGAATTGGTATAATGAAATCAAGAATTATGGCATAGAGTAAGAAAATTATTGGAGAGGAAGTTATACCAACAGAGAAGAATCCTAAATTTCTAAAAAAAAAATCATTTCCATTTTTGGTGATGCAAAAATATTTTATTTTGATGAATTTATTAATATTTTTGGATAAAAAATTCTAGGTGAATTCAAATTAAATTTCTGTTCATACTGTCTACATTGTTTTGAATCTTTTTTCTACAAGGTTATTTTTCATCAGGTTGAAATGATAATTTGATCTTGAAAAAACCTGTTTCACCTCTCCATATCGTGGATAGTAAATTTAGTGGTTGATAAACAGTTGAAATCACCCATACAAGAACTGAAACCCTTGATAGAAGGTTCTTGTGAATTTTTTATATATTGGAATCTCAATTTCTATGTTCTTAAGAATAAAGGAAAATAATTTTTTCAATTGGAAATAAATGATTCTATATACCTATATTATCTAGAATCATCTTGTTGTTTTTATTGCTAATTCAACCATAACTATTTAAATTTTTATCATTTCACCACAAATTCATTACTTCTCACACAACATACCACTTAAAATTCTATTCATCCTTATGGACTACTTTTCTTTTGTGTTAATTTCTATTATTTTTTTTATTTCTAATATCTTTCACACACCTTCCCCATAGATTCAACATTATTTTCTACAACACTAGTTTATTTATGGAGAATAAATATATATTTTTACTTGCATCAATGAAACTTATAATTTTTTTTCATTTTTATAAGGAAGGAATCATTTGACCAAGATAAAAAATAAACAAAAAAATACAAAAATAACCAACTAAATCCTATAAAAAACATTGAAATATATTTTATATTTATAATTTTTTATAGTTCCTTATTTATCATCTTTGAATTTGGATTTCATGTACATAAGATAAATAATAATAATAATCCATATCCTAAAATAATTATAATTTACAAGCCCATTAGTGATTATAATAAAGTATATAAACTAGAAATAAATAACCTAAGAGAGAGAGAGAACCTGTTTCTAATGAAAAAACAAACTACTGGACCTTATTCATTTGAATCCTGAATGGGAAACACTAAGGGAGTACCAAATTAATAATATTTTTAGAAAACCATCACGGATTAGGATAATCCTTAGATCTAAGAATTATGAACTTAAACAGTCACATTATTCATTATTTCTTTATTAAGTGTAATTCCCAATGAAGACTCTTTTTCCTTTATTAGGGAATTATAAATCATAATGAAACAACTGTATCTTTAAGGGATTACTAAAATTAACTAAAAATTAGAGTCTTCCCTTTATATATTAAGGGAAATACTTGGGACTGGTTGTTATAATAATTTTTAAATATTTTTAAAATATGTGAAAAAATATATGAATCTTGGGTCATGAAATTTTACCCAAAGAGACTTAAGGGAGAATTTAGGAAAAAAATACCAGTTTCTACTAAGTGGATGGAAAATATTTTCATAAGGAATGAGATATGATTGATGAACTTATAAAGTCATTTCCACACTATAACACCCTGATATTTTATGAGAAGTATATTTTTTATGTCTTATATTATACGCAACCCCAAAGGAATCTTTCTTTTCACACAACATTGTCTTGTCTTGTGTTACACACAGGAGCAACCTTCATCGATAGCCTGCGTTGTACGCAATACCGAGTTTCACTAAACAACATTATGTTATTAAAATATTATATAAACTAGCCTTTATGAATAGTAATAAATACTTTTTGAAATTTTATAAATTTTATCTTTCAAAATGGACTTCATTTTTGGATTCGGAATAATGAAATTATCCTAGGGTGAAATTTTGGTATTTTTCTGAACACATTCAATTTTTGATGAATAGTGAAAACACTGAGTTATTGGTTAAAACCGAATTTTTATTTAAATAATAATTTATTTTATTTATAATTATTTTAGGTAAAAATATATACATAATACTTATATAAGTTCAATTTAATTCGTTGGAGTCATTTTATAATAATTTTAGATATATAAAATTTTTATTGAACTTTTCCCCGTATTTTACCCACCTCCTAGGAGCAATTGAAATTGTACATAAAACTTAATTTTACCACTTCTGTGAGTTGAATTTCAAAAATCCTAGAGACACGGTTAATATCAAGGAGTAAAATGTGGTTCAATTAGATAAAAATAATTTTTGGTGAATAGTAATGTTTTACTTTTATTTACCACGGTTAAAAGTAAATAAGGTAATTAATAGTATAAATGATATTATTATTACCCTAACACATGTCCGAATTCTATTGGATAAGTGTAAATAGACCAAAAACAACCTTAGGGATAAAATATTATCCTTTAGGTCTGCTTGGATTAGATTAGGACATTTATTATTATTTTATTTAAAGAAGAGTTGAGAGAGTTAAAATCAAAGTTTAATAACTAAAAAAATTTAATATGGGGTTATAAATAAGATAAATTCAACTATAAATATCCATTATAAATGAAATATTATTTCCTACAAAATGGTATTTTATTTATAATTTTTAAAAATTAAATAAGTTTATTTATTTATGACACAATGATGATGTAGTAATGAACTTATTAATGAAATATTAACATAATTGAAATTATAAATACACAAATAAAGGTAATTTGAGACTTTTTATGAATTAAACTAATTTAATAGGTTAAAATGAAATGTTAGTATTACTTTAATTACCTTTTTTCAAACTAATCAGGCTCTTATAAATTTCAAAAAAATCAATTACTAAATAGTGTCAAAATTGACATAAAATAGTTTTTAAAAAACATATTATATTAATAATTTTAATTATATTCGTAAAAATCTAATATTCGGAAAAATGAATTAGATAAGGTTATATATGTTAATAAGGAACCACTTGTGGTTCGTTTGTCTTGTTATAGTATGTTTATTAACCATATAGTGTAAGAAAACAAGAAGACAAGGTAAAAGTTAAATTATTTAACTTAGAGTTAAATCTAAATGATGAGGTTAAAATAGTAAGAAAAATATGTCTAAATCCTAATTGTTGAGAGGATTTAGACCCGTCCCCACATTATATTCGAAATAAATCAACTTGGAGCTATTATAAACCGAATATAACTTTATTATAAAATAATATTTTAAGTTTTTCCTAAGGTGCCTCTCTCCTCCCTTATAAAAGTACACCTCCTCCCTCTCCTCTTTACACAACTTTGAGCCTTCAAGCTCAGAAAAACCCTGCCCATTTACCTTATAAAGTTCCCTATAAACATACTATATGTCCTGGTCTTCTTCAAAGACCAATTTTTAGTGCCCTAAGAGGTGGTTTTAAAGAGGCATGTCGAAGAAGAGGTAATATCCATTACCAATTCTTTAAAATTTATTTCTTCTTCAACTTACTCTTATTTAGATGTTTCATTATGGAGTAATCACATATGTATCACTCATATAATGATATTTTATTATAAATATTAAACAACCCTATTTCACCTTCTATCCATCCTACGGAAAATGAAATCACCGCACATGTGTATGTATGGAATACCATCTCCACATCATGGTGTAATATGTTTTCCACAACCACATTACATGGATGGGTATAATGGTGTAAAGAATAACTATATATAATTATTTTAAAGTTATATTTATTCTTAAATATTATAAATACACTTAAATACAATTCCATGATCATGGGAACGATATCATCGCTTCTGTGTACGTACGGCCTATCGTCTCCACGATGTGATGCGACTCATTCTACATGATCTTCATTGAATAATGATTATATAAATGAATTTAATGTATAAATATGATATATATTACACTAATACAATTCTTGAAATGAGGTATCTATAACCTAGAAAGAGGAATAAGAATTTATTCGACAAAACATGCATATGAACATAAAGCAATGAACACCCGGATAACAAGTAGTAATGAAATATTACTAATAAGAAGATAAGAATGTGACCATCTATAATATAATAACAATTAATATGATTCTATAACAAGTCAATGACATTATTTAAATCATAATACAAGAGGTCTGGATACGTACGAAGCATATCATAACTAAGGTAAGGGAAAATCTCACAGTCTCATTTTTATCTGAGATTGTTTATACTTCAGAATTTATTGGGGAATATTTATCATCCACATCCATGTTTCCTCCATATGTAATATTATTTGTATCCTCCTACAATTTTTTAAATCCAATTTTACCCATTGGTGAGTTTTTAGTAAAATATATGAACGAAATCTTTTGTCGTTTTTATTACAAGGTACTTTTTGACTTTTCCTGCCAAAGTACAAGAAGAATGTTTTTTTAACTTATACGGAATGAATGGATTTTTATGATTTCATAGAACATTATTTCTATGAAGCTTCCTTTTCATGTTTTCAAGTTTATTTTTAACCAAATTCATTTAGTTTAAAATTTTATAACATGTTAATAAATGAAATTTTTTTTGAAGTATAAAGGATATTTTCCTCACGAATGGAGTTCAAGTGTTTTATCAAAATTATTTTCCAAATAGGATAATATAGTGTTCCTTTCCTATCCCTATTTTTACATTTATTTGATTATGTTATGATAGAATTTATTTTATGATGTACTTTCATCTTATATAGATTATGTTATGATGGCATGATGTTTAAGAATCCCATTTTTATTACATGGGTTATGCTATGATTTATGATTTTGTGGCACACATAATAATGGTTTCATTATGAGATTTGTGGGACTTGTATCTCCCTCCAATGCATTGGGTAAAGATTTATATCTCATGAGATAGACATGGCTGAATCGACAAGTTAATCCGGTTAAGTGATATAGGACTGGAACGAGGAGTGAACTCAGTTCAGTAATGGACTTTGTCCACTATGATGGTATTGGAAATGAGCCTTGACTAAGATGAAATTATTTTTCTATGATTATGTGTGTATGGCAAAAAATTTCATGTTTTAAGTTATGATTATTGGGATTTCATTTCACTACTATGTTTTATTTCATGTTATGATATTATGATATCTTTTTCAGGTTATGATTTTCAAAATGGTATGTTCTTATGAATATGATATGATTGATATTTATTTTGTTTACCCTTACTGAGCTTTTGAGCTCACCCTTTTGTATGTTCTCTTTTCCCCAGGTCAGTAATAAGGGTATTAAGTAGGATATTACAAAAGGGACCCTAGATATGATGAAATAAACGGGAGAAATGTAGATGACTTATGAACCAGTTGTTTATGTTTCCCAGTTTCTAAAGACACTATACCAATACGGTCATATCATGGTTTTGTTATATGTTGTAATAAGTATGCTTCAATTCTGAAGTAATAACCATGTATGTAAAGTATGGGTTGCTATATTTTGTATCAGAGGATAGGTATAGTCAACCTTTGTAATCTTGGATGTGAAATCCTTAGTAAGAACCCTAAGGATATGTCTAAGAATATGACAAAATCGTAGTGTTTTAGAAATGGCTGTGAATAACCTATGATAATACCTTAAGTGTGAAATTTTATTCTTTATTATGTGGTTTTCCTATTATGATTAGTGTTTCTCACACTATTCTTATTGGTTTTAGTTAATGGATATAACCCGAAGTAACCGTGTTAATACTGAATGCGATGGGCAATGATATGATTTTCCCCCTGAGCAACCAAACGATGTGGGAGCTAGATTGAAAAATCTTGTATCCATGCCCACACAACATTCTCAAGCTATGAACCATGCAGGACTTCCAAACAAGGAAAGGAAGGATCAAAATTCTATTGAATCTTTCATGAGGCAGTGTCCACCCTCATTCGGCAGGTCTACTGATCCATTAGTGGCTGAACAATGGATCAGTACCACTGAAAAGATATTTTCAGTCCTTCAATGTTATAAACATGATAAAGTCATCTTAGCAGTATATGGTTTGGAAGGTGAAGCTGATCAATGGTGGAATCTTATGAAGAATACGAGGCAAAGAGACAAAATTGAGTCCATGGAATGGGATGAGTTCAAGAACTTATTTTTCAATAAGTACATCCCTATTATTCTTCGAACACAGATGGATAAGTAGTTTCTTGAACTAAAGAAAAGGGATGAGGAATCTGTTGGTATCTACGAAGGAAATTTTACATGTCTTGAAATGTATGCTTCTCAGATTATTATCCAACCTGAGAGTAAGATCGGTCGATTCTTTAGTAGATTAAAACCAATCTCCAAAGGGCATTAGCCATAAGGGACTTCAATTTCTATGAATAAATTGTTCTATGTGATCTCAAGGTTCAGATAGAGATTGGAGTACCCCATCAGTCATATGGGTTTGATAAGAAGAGGAAAATGGAATTCAAAGGGAAATCAAAAGACCACACTGAAAAGAAAATGAGTTTTCCCTTATGCTCAATTTGTGGAAAGAAAAATGGAGGGAATTGTCTAAAAGGGACAAGTAAATGCTTCAAATGTGGAAAGGAGGGTTATCAGGCATTTTAATGTCACGGTGATGGGAAAAAGATGTCTAGTGATGCGAATAAAGAGAAGGCTACACAGAATGCACCTCCTACACTTCAGTGTAACAAGTGCAAGGAAATACGGAATTATGCTAATAAATTCACTAATCCAAGGGTTGTTGATGATGATCGACATCAACAAACTCTTAATTCCAATGAAAAATGAAAGTCACATGCAATTTTTATCGATGATGTGGATTATGATAAAGAAGTCGTGAAAGGTACACTTTCTATCCACTTTAAAGTAGAAATGTTTTATTTGATTCTGGATCAACCCAATCTTTAATTTCTGAAGAATTTTCTAAGTGTATCACCCTATTACCACAAAAATTAGATGTTGAGTTAACTATGACCACCCCTAATAGCACAACAGTCACGTCAAAAGTTTAAAATTCTTCTCTGGTTGATGTTTGCGGTAAAGTGCTTCCTGCAAATCTTTTGATCCTTCCTATAGTGGAATATGATGTGATTCGTCGCATGGATTGGATTTATTTATATTGAGCTCATATCAATTTCCAAATATGTGAAATCATATTTAATATTCCCAATCAATCTACTATCATCTATCGATGAAAGGATGAATATAACCTTCCGGTGGAAATTTATTCCATCTTATGGGTCTTCATACCAATAAATTAAGGTTATTTATCTCAAATGGTTGGAGGTAAACTCATGATTAAGAATATTCCCATTGTACGGGAGTTTGATGATGTCTTTATGGAGGAATTTCTAGGTCTTCCACCAAATCGTGAAGTTGAGTTTTCAATAAAACTCGTACCATGTGCTTTACCTATTTCAAAGACACCTTATGGAATGGCCCCAATTGAGTTGCAGGAATTGAAGAAGCAACTCCAAGACAATCTTGATAAAGTATTCATACGCCCTAGTGCGTCACCTTGGGGAAAACCTGTTTTGTTTGTTAAGAATAAATATGGATCAATGAGACTCTACATTGATTATCGAGAACATAAAAAGATCACTATCAATAACAAATATCTTCTCTCGCGCATTGATGAATTATTTGACCAACTACGCGGAGATCAGTACTTTTCCAAGATTGATCTTCATTCAGGGTATCATTAATTAAGGGTCAAAAAGGAGGATATACCAAAGACTTCTTTTCATACAAGGTATGTACACTATGAATTTATAGTGATGCCATTTGGTCTTACTAATTCCCATGATATCTTCATGGATCTGATGAATATAGTCTTTAGATACTATCTTGATTAGTTTTTGGTAGTCTTTATAGACGATATTCTTCTCTATTCAAAGAGAAATGAAGAACATGAAGATCATTCGATAATTGTATTAAAGACCCTAAGAAAGGAGAAGCTTTATGCCAAATTTACCAAGTGTGAATTTTGGCTTCAAAAAGTTTCATTTTTGGGCCACTTAATCTCAAAAGAGGGGATATCTATAGATCCAGCAAAAACATAGGTTATTGAATGATGTTTGAGACCAATGACAGTAACTGAGATCTGAAGTATTCTTGGGCTGGCTGGACATTATCGACGTTTTTTGAAAGATTTTTCAAGGTTATCTAATCCACTCTCCAGGTTGACTTGAAAAGGAGTTAAGTTCGTGTGGATGGAGGAGTGTGAAGAGAATTTCAAAGTGTTAAAAAGAAGATTATCTAGTGTACCTATGCTCACACTGCCTTGTAGTGGAGAAAGGTTTGTGATCTACAGTGATGCATCCAAGACGGGATTGGGGTGTTTTCTTATGGAAAATGATATGGTGATAGCTTATGCCTCATGAAATTTGAAAATCCATGAGAAAAATTACCCAACTCATGATTTGGAGTTAGATGCGTTAATCATTGCCTTAAAGAATTGGAGGCATTATCTTTATGATGAAAGGTGTGATGTTTATACTGATCATTAAAGTTTAAAGTATTTTTTCAGACAAAAGGAGCTGAATATGCACCAAAGAAGATGGTTGGTACTGATTAAGTATTATGACTGCACAATTCATTACCACCCTGGGAAAGAAGACAAGGTGAAAGACACATTAAGTCAATAAGACCATGCTAGCTTATCCATGATGAGGATAAAAAAAGATCCAATATTTATGGATTTACAATGGATGGATATTGGACTTATAATGGAAGGGGAGAAATATTATCTTTCTCAAATGAATGGTCAACCATCTATATATTTGAAGATTAATGAGGCACAGAAAGCAGATGCGGAGTTACAAAAGAAGGTGAGAATTTTTCTTGAATTCAACATTGATTGTGATGGGATAATAAGGTTCAAGAATTAGGTTTGTGTTCCTCCCATCCCAGAATTAACGAAGGAGCTGTTGGATGAGGCTTATAGTTCATCATTATCTATAAGTCCTGGAAGAACGAAGATGTATAGGGCCCTGAAAGAGTACTTCTGGTGGGATGGCATGCAAAGAGATGTTGCTGAATATGTCTCTCGATGCTTGGTTTGTCAGCAAGTTAAAGATGAGAGACAGAAGTATAAGTGGATGTTACAACCATTACACATACTTGAATAGAAATGGGAAAACATCACTATGGACTTTGTCACAAGACTTCCTAAAACATCCAAAGGCAATAATGCTATCTTGGTCACAATTTATCTTCTTACGAAGTCATCACACTTCATTGCTATTAGAGAGGATTTCTCTCTTGATCAGCTTGCCAGGATATATGTAAAGAATGTGGTAAGATTGCATGGAGTACAACTTTCCATTATATCTGATCGAGATTCGGGGGTTACCTCGATGTTTTGGCTAGGTCTTCAACATACTCTAGATACGGATTTGAGTTTCAACATTGCTTATCATCCTCAGAGAGACGGTCATTCTAATAGGACAATTCAAACTCTAGAAGGCATGATGAGAGCTTTCTCTATGGATTTCAAAGGTGGATGGGATCAACACCTATCCTTGGTGGAATTTTCTTATAATAACTACTTTCACTCCATTATTCAAGTGGCTCCTTATGATGCTCTCTATGGAAAGAAATAAAGGACTCCAACATTCTTGGATAAATATGGGGAAAGAAAGCTATTAGGACATGATCTTGTTGATGAGATGGTAGAAAAGGTCATATCTATTCAAAAACACATAAGAGCAGCTCATAGTAGACAAAAACGTTATGCCGAAGACCGAAGAAAAGACCTAGAGTTTTAAGTGGGTGATAAATTGTTCTTACGAATATCTCCTTGGAAGGGAGTAATCAGATTTGGGATGAAGGGAAAGCTGAGCCCTAGGTATATCGGTCCTTTCAAAATACTGGATCGTGTTGGGAAGGTATCTTACCAATTTTCACTTCCACCGAATCTCTCTCAAGTTCACTATGTGTTCCATGTATCTGTCTAGAGAAAGTACATACCTGATCATTCACATGTACTAAGCTCCAAAGTTATACCGTTGGAGAAAGATCATTCTTCTGAAGAACAGCTCATGGAGATTCTTGATCATTGAAAAAAATTTCTACAGAATAAGACGACTCACTTGTTGAAGGTTTTATGGAGGAACCATCAATTTGATGAAGCTACATGTGAGCTTGAGGATATGATGAGAGAGAGGTATCCTCATCTGTTTGTTACGAAGTGACGAATTTCGAGGGAGAAATTCATTTTAAGGGGGGTAGAATGTAACACCATGATATTTTATGAGAAGTATATTTTTTAGGTCTTATTTTATACTCAACACCAAAGTAATATTTCTCTATACACAAAACTTTCTTGGATTGCGTTACACGTAGGATCAACCTTCATTGATAGCTTGCGTTGTACGCAATACTGAGTTTCACTAAACAACGACATGTTATTAAAATATCATATAAACTAGTCGTTATGAATAGTAATACCCACTTTTAGAAATTTTATAAATTTTATCTTTCAAAATGGACTTCATTCTTGGATTCGGAATATCAAAATTAGCCTAGGTTGAAATTTTGGTAGTTTTCTAAAAACTTTCAACTTTTGATGAATAGTGAAAATACTAAGTTGTTGGTTAAAACCGACTTTTTATTTAAATAATAATTTATTTTATTTAAATTTATTTTAGGTCAAAATAGATACATAATACTTATATAAGTTCAATTTAATTCATTGGAGTAATTTTATAACAATTATAGATATATAAAGATTTTATTGAACTTTTTAGCGTCTTTTACCCACCTCCTAGGAGCATTTGCAATTGTACATAAAACTTAATTTTACCGCTTTTGTGAGATGAATTTCGAAAATCCAAGAGACATGATTAATATCAATGTGTAAAATGTGGTTCAATAAGTAAAAAATAATTTTTGGTGAATAATAACTTTTTTACTTTTATTTACCATGGTATAAAATAAATTGGGTAATTAAGGATAAAAATTATATTATTATTATCCTAAAACATTTCCTAATTCTATTGGTTAAGTGTATTTCAACCAAAAACAACCTTAGGGATTAAATATTACCCTTTAGGTCCACTTTTATTAGATTGGGACATTTATTATTATTTTATTTAAAGAAGAGTTAAAAGAGTTAAAATCAATGATTAATAACTAAAACATTTTTAATATAGGGTTATACATAAGATAAATTCGACTATAAATTTTCATTAGAAATCTAAAATTATTTCATACATAATGGTATTTTATTTATAATTTTTAGTCATTAAAAAAGTTAATTTATTTATGACACAATGATGATGAAGTAATTACCTTATTAATGAAATATTAACTTAATTGATATTATAAATACACAAATAAATGTAATTTGGGACTTTTTATGAATTAAACAAAATTTATAGGCTAAAATTACATGTTAGTATTGATTTAGTTAACTTTTTTCTAACTAATAATGCTGTTATAATTTTCATAAAAATAAAGTACCAAATAGTGTCAAAATTGACATAAAATAGTTTTTAAAACAAATATTATATTATTAATTGTCATTCTATTCCTAAAAATCTAAGGTTTGGAAAAATGACTTAGATAAGGTTATATATATTAGTAATGAACCACCTGGGGTTCGTTTTCCTTATTATAGTAAGTTTATTAACCATATAGTGTAAGAAAACAAGAATATACAGTAAAAGATAAATTATTTAACTTAGAGTTAAATCTAAATGATAAGGATACAATAGTAACATAAACTTGTCTAAAACCTATTGGTTGAGAGTATTCCTACCCATACCCACTTTAGCTATGAAATAAATCAATTTGGAGCTATTATAAACCGAATATGTCTTTATTATAAAATAATATTTTATATATTTCCTAAGGTGCCCCTCTCTTCCCTTATAAAAGGGAACCTCCTCCCTCTTCTATTTACACAACTTTGAGCCTTCATGATCGGCCAAACCCTGAAAATTTACCGTCTCAAATTCCGTAGAAACATACTAGTGGTCCTGGTCTTCTTAAAAGCCAAATATTTAGGTCCCAAAGTGGAGGTTTCAAAGAGGTGTGTCGAAGAAGAGGTAATATCCATTATCGATTCTTTCAAATTTATTTCATCTTATAATTCCTCTCATATAGTTGTTTCATTATGAAGTAATAACATCAATATCACTCATATACTTATATGTTGTTATAAATATGAAACAATCCTATTTCACCGCGCGTGTGTACGTACGGAATACCGTCTCCACGCCGTGGTGTAATATGTTTTCCACCACCACCTTACTTTGATGGGTATAATGGTGTAAAGAGTAACTATATATGATTATTGTAAATTAGTATTGATTATGAAATATTATACATACACTTCAATACAATTCCACGATCATGGGAACGATATCATCGCTCGTGCGTACGTATGGCCTACCGTCTCGACGATGTGATGCGACTCGTTCTACATGATCTTCATTGAATAATGATTATATAAATGAATTTAATGAATAAATATGATATATATTACACTAATAATATTCTATAAATTAGGTATCTATAACCTAAAAAGAAGAATATGAATTTATTCGACAAAACATGCATAAGAACATAAAGCAATGAACACCCGAATAACAAGTAGCAATGAAACATTACTAATAAGAAGATAAGAATATGAAAATATATGATATCATAACAACGAATATGATTTTTTAATAAGTCAATGACATTATTTATACCATTATATAGGAAGTTCGGATACATACGAATCATATCAGATCTAAGGTAAGGGAAAATCTCACAATCTCATTTTTATCTAAGATTGTTTATACTTCAGAATTTACTGGCGAATATTTATCATCCAAATCCATGTTTCCTCAATATATATATTATTTCTATCCTCCTACAATTTTTTAAATCCTATTTTACCCATTGGTGGGTTTTTAGTAAAAGATATGAATGAAATCTTTTGTCGTTTTTAGTACAAGGTACTTTTTGGCTTTTCCGGCCAAAGTACGAGAAGAATGTTTTTTAACTTATACGTCATGAATGGATTTTAATTATTTCATAGAACATTATTTACATGAAGCTTCCTTTACATGTTTTCAAGTTTATTTTTAATCATCTTCTTTTAGTTTATAAATATTTGACATGTTAAGAAAGGAAAAATGATTTTGAAGTAGAAATGATATTTTCCTCAAGAATGGAGTTCAAGTGTTTTATCAAAATTATTTTCCATCTAAGATAATATAGGGTTCCTTTTATATCCCTATTTTTTACATTGAATTTATTATGTTATGATAGAATTAATTTTATTATATCCTTTTATCTTAAATGTATTATGTTATGATGGCATGATGTTTAAGAATCCCATTTTTATTACATGGGTTATTCTATGATTTATGATTTTGTGGAACAAATAAGAATGGTTTAATTATGAGATGGGTGGGACCTATATATCCCTCCAATTCATTGGGTAATGATTTATATCTCATGAGAAAGACATGGATGGAACGGTAAGTTAATCTGGTTCAGTGATACAAGACTAGAATGAGAAGTGAACTCGGTTCAGTAATGGTCTCTGTCTGCTATGATGGTCTTGAAACGAGACTTGACTAATATGAAATGATTTTCTATGATTATGTGTGTATTCCACAAAGTTTCATTTTTTATGTTATGATTATTGGGATTACATTTCACTACTATGATTTATCCCATGTAATGATATTATGATCTCTTTTGCAGGTTATGATTTTTAAAATGTTATGTTCTTATGAATATGATATGATTGATATTTCTTTTGTTTACCCTTTCTGAGAATTTGAGCTCACCCTTTTGTATGTTTTCTTTTCCCTAGGTCAGGAATAAGGCTATTAAGTAGGATATGCCAAAAGGGAATCTAGATATGATGAAATAAACATGAGATAATGTAGATGATTCATGAACAAGTTGTTTATGTTTCCTAGTTTCTAAAGACACTATACCTATACGGTCCTATCCTTGTTTTGTTATATGTTGTAATAAGTATTCTTCAATTCTGAAGTAATAAACATGTATCAAAATTATGGGTCGTTATAGATGGTATCAGAGGAAAGGTATAGTCAAACTTTGGAAACTAGGATGTGAAAGCCTTAGGAAGAACCCTAAGGATATGTCTAAGCATAAGACAAAATCTTAGTGTTTTAGAAATGGCTATGTATAACCTATGATAAGACCTTAAGTGTGAAATTTTATTCTTGATTATGTGGGTTTCCTATTATTATTAGTGTTTCTCACACTATGCTTATTGGTTTTAGTTAATGGATGGAACCTGAAGGAATCATGTTAATTTTGAATGCGACGGGCAATGCTATGATTGTCCCGCTGAGAAACCAAACACTATACGAGATGGAATAAAAAATCTTGTACCCATGATAACATAACATTCTCAAGATATGAACCATGCAGGACCTCCAAACGAGAAAAGGAAGGATCCAAATTTTGTTGAATCCTTCATGAGGATGCGTCCACCCTCATTCAGCGGGTCTACTGATTCATTAGTTGCTGAACAATGGATCAGTACCACTGAAAATATATTCAGTTCTTCAATGTTCTGAACATGATAAAGTCATCTTAGCAGTATATCATTGGAAGGTGAAGCTGATCAATGGTGGAATATTATCAAGAAGATGAGGCAAAGAGATGAAATTGAGTCCATGGATTGGGACGAGTTTAAGAACGTATTTTTCAATAAGTACTTCCCTCATATTCTTCAAATAAAGATGGTGAAGGAGTTTCTTGAACTAAAGAAAAAGGATGATGAATCTATTGGTATCTAGGAAGCAAATTTTACAATTCATGCAAGGTATGTGTTTCGGTGCGGATGTGCGTCGGGTTACGCTGTTCCGCCAGGACGCGTTCGCGCGTGCACCCGTCAACCCGAGGGGATGGGCGCGCGGCTTGTGGTCCCGCAGTCCCGCTTTCCAAGGGCGGGCGGCATCCGTCCCTTATTCAGGGGCGTCTGCTCCTTGATCGAAACCGGGATGATGGGATGTCGGCTCCTCCCTCCTTGGACGTCTCCTCGGAACTCGTCGCCTAATCCGGGTCTCCCTCATAGACTTAAGAATGTTCGTGAATCTCGTTCCCGGCGCCATATCTTCATGGACACCGGTTAATTACGCTGCTTCCGCCCGGACGTTCCAAGGAGTCTGGTCGGGGCAGCAACCTGCGGTGAGAAGGCCGGGTGGCTCGGGGTGCTGGGGGCGTGTCGTAACACTGCGGCTCTGCACGTCTGTCTTCCGTCCCTAATAGGGCTTCTCGAAGGCATGATGGCCTGAGGCATCCCGTACTAGGTGCGGGGAACTGTGTCACCTGAGGTTTTCCTCAGCTTCCCGTGTTTAACACGGGGTATGCCGCGAGTTTAACGTCCAGCGGGGACGGCATCGGACCGATCAACACGAAAAGTGGATCAGATGACAGAACCCCTTGCGGGGAACCTCCGACGCTGGGGCCAGCACATGGGCGGCTTCCCAAGTAACGTGGAGTGGAGTGAAGTGGCATGACCCCACCGGGATGTGGCGGCCCGGGTAAGGATCAGGATGGATGATGAAGTGAAGAGCTTGGACCCCAGAGGGGCTTCCTACGTACCGCGCGTTAACACGGATCAAAGTCAAAGTAGTTCGGGCATATAGTTTAACGTCATGCTGGACGTCGGCAAGCCGACTCACGAAGAGGTCGAGGCCGCCGGGCGGAGGATTGAACCGAACCACCTCGCACGGAGGGGGATGGAACGGCCGGGTGGATCACAGTTTCACGTCATGCTGGACGATAAAAGGGGAAATGGAAAAAGGGGGGCTGTGGGGAGGCACCGTGGAGATACACACGGGCAGTCTCCCACAGGGGCGGATTCATAGGTGAATCAACGCAAGCATGAACCCTGGAGGGGTCCACTGATGGACGAACCGACGTAAATACGACCGGGACGACCAGGTGGTGGGCTTGGACCTCAGGGAGGCTTCCTACGTACCCTGTATAGAAGACAGGGATCAAAGTCCACGTAGTTCATTCTGTCAGGACTTACGCACTTGGGGCAGCCCGGATGCTGCAAAACTCAGTTGGAAGGGACTTGGACCGAAAGCAGAAGACACCTCGATCCCAGTCAGACCCTCTACTGGCTTCGGCAGTGGGGAGGCACAATGGAGATACACATGTGCAGCCTCCCACGAGAAACTAGGGGTTTGTAATACCCTGCCCCCGTAGGGAAAAGCCACTCCCATTAAATCGCCCCGAAAGCGGGACAATCCCGACATCCCTGCAGAGACGAGCGGGTGGGGGCCACATCCAAACCGGGGGAGATCCTGCGTGCAGAGCACGGGATCGGATGAAGCGGACGGTTTAACGTCTTGCCGGACGAAGTACAGTTTAACGTCGTGTGTTGAGGACGAGGCGGACGGTTTAACGTCTTGCCGGACGAAGTACAGTTTAACGTCGTGTGTTGAGGACGAAACACTTGGCAGTTTAACGTCTTGCAGCGCGGACGATGGGGCTAGGCAGTTTAACGTCGTGCAGCTTGGACGGATGTGCAGTTTAATGTCATGCTGGACGAATATGCAGTTTAACGTCATGCTGGACGTATGCGCAGTTTAACGTCATGCGGGACGAATGCTGAACAGTTTAACGTCTTGTAGCTCGGACGTAGTGCAGTTTAGCGTCATGCAGGGCATAGGTTGCCGGACGATGGGTGCATGTCACTTCGCACGAACCTGGAGGGCCGCACGGGAAGACAACGCACGGTGCGGGCACCCGGGATGAGAATCATCGGGTGCCACACAGGCGGGTACCCTTAGGAGGTCAACGGGGACGACCCTGGCAGATTGCGCGCAAAAAGGAAGCTTTGCGCGCAATACTGCGGGCCGGCGCGCAATCGGAGCGGCTGGCGCGCAATTGGGCCAGCGCCTTGCGCGCGGATGCTTGAGATTGCTCACACCGGGCTTCGGATAGCGCGCGGGGGCAACGGCTCATTCTTTAACGAATGGCCACTTGAAAGAAGGGGGGGTGCGCGCAATCAGGCCGGATTGCGCGCACCCCGGGGGCAATTGCGCGCAAGCGGGTTCTTTTGCGCGCAAAGGCCTTAGGGTGAGTTTTTATTCAAATGAAAGGAGCCAGCGGGGATTGCGCGCGAAGGCGGACCCCGAGGCTTTCTTGCGCGAAAGAAAGGAGGTTACCTGAAGTTCGTCATTGCGCGCGGAAGGGGTTGAATTGCGCGCACGAGAGACGTTTCGACTTCCAGCAACCTTTGAAACTTTGGGGGTCGCCTTGTATTTATAGGAAACCCCGGGCGCGGAATCCAAGGCGCGAGCGCGAAATTCTTCTCGCGGGCGCGGAATCAGACACGGCGCGCAAAGGGAGCCGCGCGGGCCTCCGGCGCGCAAAATATGCGCGCCGGCCCGGCGCATTGCGCGCATCCCGGGGGTTTTGCGCGCGCCTCATCGCTTTTGCGCGCATGCCTCGGAAATTCCGCGCAAGGCCTCCGGGCCCTCCGAAACGTTCTTCCGACTCCAAATATCACTTCGCTTTCCGCATCCGGAGCTTCGTTTGGGAACAACGGACTTTTCCGGCGTCTACAAAAGCCCCCCCTCGGAATCTGATCGGCGAGAGGTCGCAACGATCGGGTTCCGAGGGAGACGCCGGAATGCCGAAATCCCGGGCGACGCGGGACTGTGGCGCGCAAAAATGGGTGTCGGGCGCGAAATCGGCCGATGCGGTCGCGCAAAGCCTTTTCCGCGCAGCGCGGACCCCGGCCTCGCCTATAAATAGGGGCACTGGGTCCCTCCGGGCCGTACACTGGCCTTCCGCGCGATAAGCCTCTTTGCTCTCGTGCGCGAAATTGCCTTTTCCGGCGCGGAATTCGCTCGCTCGTCGCGCAAAACCGTCCGGACTTCGCTCTGTTTTTGCGCGAATACCCGGGGTTTTTCGCGAAGGACTTCCCGATTGCGCGCCGTCCACTAGGCTTGCGCGCCGCCTCTCAAACTTTTCCACCAGCCTCGTCCGATCCCGCACGCTTCATCCCTTAACTCGCACGACTCCCGAATCTTCCGAGATGGCCGCGCACAGAGGAAATGAAGGGGATGCCGCCACTCGCAGAGCCGAGATGGCGACGAACGAGGAGGTTTACGGAGCCAAGGAGATTGTTTCTAACAATCAATCCTTGTTCGACTTACTAACGCCGGCCCAGAAGACATACCCATTGTCAGACAACCTGCCGCTCTGGAACTTTGGCCTCCTGGATGAGGTTCCAGTGCCAGGGTTCGAGGTTGATGCGCCGCGAACCTGGGTGACTCGGGAGGACGAGCTGCCCCGCTATAACATCACCAACAATGGGCATCCGGCCAGGGAGACCAGGCACTTGGACGTCTATGTCCTGAACCCGAGGACGCGAACCATTGATGGGGGTGAGCCTACAGCGGAGAATTCTCCAGCCCTCTACTCGAGCACATACCGTCAGAGCGTCACTGACGACACCAAGGGTTGGCTGAAGGACTGGGACTTGCGGTCTGGGGGCAACTTTACCAGTGAATGGGCCTGGGCGTTCTGGGTACGCCACACTTGCGATCACTTCGCAGAGGAGCTGCGGTACATCGGCCTGTTTGAGGCGGTGTGGACGTCGCAGTTCCACTTCTACCAGCAGTCTGAGCTCGGGCCGGAGCTGTTCACTCGCAGGTGAGGCGTCTGCTCGAACCCTCCCACGATGCAGTCTTCCCGGCGCTGTGGTCGGCCTGGATGACCCTGCGGCAGTCACTGGGGACCGACGTCATCTGGCGAAAGATACTCAGAGAAGGAATCTATCTGCCAGAGTTCGGGCGCCTCCAGATCACCGACAGGGTGGACTTCAACCGGCAGTATGCGTATCTGACGGCAATGGACGAGTACGCGCGCCAACGGGGTCAGCGTGCGGAGCCATCCCTTCTGGTGAAGGTGATGCTCGGTCTCGAGCCCGCTCCAGAACAGATGCCGCCGGGAGAAGATGACAGTAGCGACTCCGAGGAGGAGGAGGAGACGGGGGAGGATGAAGGCTCCGAGGGAAGGTCCCATCGGGGGAGCCCACGGGAGAGTGGCGAGGTGGCCGGCTCTGACAACGTTGATGTCACTGAGCTCCTCGAGGTCCGCTTCTATCCCTACTCAACTTGCTTCATCCATTCTCTTATGCAGCTTCTAACCCGTTTCTCCACCTTCTCAGGAGCACACGGATGTCGGTCAGGCGTCCTCAACAGGAGTAGGAGAGGCGCCAGCAGGACAAGGCGGGGGCCAGGCACCCATTATCGAACTGTCAAGCGCTAAGGGGTCCCCTGCTGCAACTGTTCCTGCGGCGACCGGGGTAGCGGAAGATGACGCTCCGAACTCCCGTAAGTCTCCCTACTTTACTGCTGGTGCTTGCCATTGACGATCCGTGACTAACCATGGCATGCCCCGCGCAGTGATCTCAACATTGGAGGCTCGTCGGGTTGCCGAACCCGGGCCATCTACGAGTGGACCAGTGGTGGACATGCCGCCTGCTCCGGAACAGACCTTCCAAACCGAGCCGGCCCCACCAACTGCTGATCAGGGGGCTACGGATGTCGGTGGTGCTGCCATCGGAGAGAGGTTGGGGGCTGACGAGGGTGTCAGCGCCGCTGGGGAGAGAGAAGAAGGTCGCCCGGATGTTGGGGAACCTATCCCTCGTGAGGACCTCCCAGGGGCGGACCCTGCAGCAGACCTGCTGGCTGCCTTCCCTGCCTACCGGCCTGCCGACCCCGAGGAGATGGATGACTCGGACGCGGAGGCGGTCGAGGATAGCCGGGTAACGCGACGCAGGGGGTGGAAGTGCATCCAGCGCTTCCTCAAGCGAGACCCATCGGAATGGCTGGGGCGCATGGGATCACTTCAGACCTGGCTGCGCTTCCTGTGTGCCGGGGGAGCTGATGCTCAACGCCTCCATCTGACGGTCCGTGATTTCATGGCCGAGAAGATGCGCGAGAGCCGCCGGCGTGCCGACGTCGCACAAAGTCGGGACATGTCGGAGAGCACGCAGGCGCTCATCGCGGCAGAGCAGGAAGTCCGGCGCCTCGAAGGGCAGGCGGCAGAGAAGGAGGCCTTCGTCGCAGCATGTACCGAGCTTGTGGAGCAACTATCGGCACAACTGATCGACGCTCAGGTACAGCTGACGGAGGCGGGCCAACAGATGGTCACACTCCAAGTCGAGCGGGAGCGTGCACAGGCCAGGATCGACGAACTGCGTGCTGCGACCGCCGATGAGGAGAGGGCACGCAGAGAACGAGAAGTAGCCCTGGAGGCCGCCAGCCAAAGGGTAGCGGCATTAGAAAGACTTATCCAGCACACTAATCCTTAGGGGCTTTGTTTTTTGCCATTCCTAGAACATTTTTCTTCCGTTATTCAATATTTCGATCCATTTGTATGAATCAATATATTTATCTGCGTCTTTTGGCATACTCAACCACAAATTGTCTCGCGGGAGTGTTAACCAAGCTTTAGGCATCCGTAATGGGGCCTGGATTTCTAAAGAAAAGAGGGAGGTCATTCCTAAGAAAGGAGACCTCAAGCCTAATCAATGTATCATCCCCCCAACTTGTTCCGACACACGAGCGGGACAACGCTAGGGGCGTTGAGATTTTATCTGAACATAGGGAAATGAGCAAGGGTGAATCGCGTGTCCCGAATTCAGAAATCCACAACGGTCGGCCTTCCAGGAAATGCCCAAGACGGTAGGCGGACAGTGGATCGACCATAACAACTGCAAGAGACAGACCGAAGGTCATTATTCATATTGCAGGAGGCGGACCACATGTCATCATGAATACCGCTTTGGGGTTCCTTCAGACGCAAGGGTGGAAATCCCGATCAACAGGGCATGCGAAGCGTGGGGCGAAGTGACGATTTGTTCGGATAGAATCCAACGCTCTCAAAATTGCGCCACCGCGGGGAAAGCGTATTAGGCGGATGCACTAATCTGGCCGTGAGTCACCTCAATTCTCAGACAGCACCTCTCTGACGAGGAAACCGTCGCTTCCCATCCTTGCGATGGGGCATCCCGAGCTGAATCGGGGAGAATATTACGACTGCACCACTCTACCCGAAGTCAGGCCAGACGACCGGCGACGAGGAGGGGCGGGACTTATCGATCCCTGAGGCTGGACCCGAGTCGAAATGCCCGGGCGTTCCTACGTACTCCATCAAGATGGAGATCAAGCCACACGTAGTTCTGAGAGTGCAGTTTAACGTCATGCAGGACGTAGGACCCCATTTGGGGTAGATCTTAGTTTAGGGTCTTAGAGCTCGGACCATAAGGGCTGAATCTTAGTTTAAGGTCTTAGAGCTCGGACCATAAAGGTGGAGGATCTTAGTTTAAGGTCTTAGAGCTCGGACCATAGGGCTAGAGGATCTTAGTTTAAGGTCTTAGAGCTCGGACCATATGGGCTAGATCTTAGTTTAAGGTCTTAGAGCTCGGACCATAAGGAGAGATCTTAGTTTAAGGTCTTAGAGCTCGGACCAGAAGGGGGGATCTTAGTTTAAGGTCTTAGAGCTCGGACCATAAGGGGAGATCTTAGTTTAAGGTCTTAGAGCTCGGACCATAAGGGGAGATCTTAGTTGAAGGTCTTAGAGCTCGGACCATAAGGGGAGATCTTAGTTTAAGGTCTTAGAGCTCGGACCATAAGGGGAGATCTTAGTTTAAGGTCTTAGAGCTCGGACCATAAGGACCTCAAAGTACGCCGCATCTGGTCATATCCCCTGGATATGCGAAGATGCACTGAGGGATAGTGTCAAGAGTGTCGAGTTTTCGCCTGGTTAGAATGGGAGGTGGAAAATGTGAATCATGCGGCCATTCACTCAAGGACTGGGGGCACCGGCGTAACGATATGGGAGTACTGCCGACCGTGGCGGAAAAGCAGCATCAATATCGCACTAACCGTTGGTGGAATGAGGCAGCAAACGAGCATCGACCGCTCAATCGCAGGATTCATATCGATTTGCTGCCCGAGGCCATTGGGGGTACCGGCCCGAGTCGGTGGGAGAGCACTGAGGCATTGTGTCCGAACCGTTCACGGGGGCTCCACCCAGGGCGTAGACGATGGGTCCGAATGAAAGGGAGCACGAAGCCTGAAAAGTGGAGGAAACCTGACCAAGCGGATCCTGACCCTCCTGGCAATAAACCAGAGTACTCTTGACACCGGTGGACCACGGCAAGGGGTCGGGGAACACGCCTTGAGGGTGACCTGAAGGCGGCGGATTCCCCAGAGAAGGGGGAATCTCTAAGAGGTGGGGGGCTGGACCCGAAGTTTCAAACATCCGGGCGTTCCTACGTATCCCATAAGGATGGGAATCAAGCCGCACGTAGTTCTTGAAGCGCGGTGCAACACAATCGGGCACCAGCGCGGGGAAGAGTGCGGGTCTGACCCTCGCACACAAAAGGAGCGGCATTTGATATTTCTTGTTTGTCCTTAAAGATGAATGGTTTTTCTTTGTGCGGCGACATGCCCGTGATTGAGGAATCTCTGGCGTCGCCACAATAATCAAGCCATGGAAGGCATTGATGAATGGCGTGGTCATTAACCAGCGCCCAACATGAGTGTCCCCTGAGGAGGACATCACGATGCAGTGCCATTTCTCGTCGGGCGGCCAAGACGATCACAGTTTACGGTCGTGTGGTAGGACCAGACAACACAGTTTAAGGTCGTGTGGTTCGGACCATGGAGGAATCCGCTTATTGCGGTACGGTGGACACGGCGGAGGTGGGAACATACCCAGCCCTGCGGTCACGCACGATTCCAGGAGAAGAGTCTTGGGATAGGGGTCTGCATATGTCCATCACCCGAGGGGCAGAGATGCTAGCCTCCAGATATACTGGGCCCAGAACGCAATTGTTCGGGCGACTCCCTCCTCCTTATGGGGACGAGGGTCCAGCTACGCATGGCCCTTAGGGAGGATATCTGCATATATCCTTGGTGCTCAGATCATGGGAGCCTCGAACGACATCATTACCCTGGTTGGTCTGCCTAACGTGTAGAGGCGTACCGGAGGTCAGTATGAAGAGAGTGTCAAGATCCCACTACAACGCACAAAGGCGGAGTGTGATGAGGACTGCGCAACCAATGTTCAGAGCCTGAGAGAGCTGACATGGCGATCAAGGACGTTGCTGACGCATTCGCAACACAACATCCGATCGCGTCAGCCTAAGACGGGGCAAGCAAACGAGCATCAACCGCTCAATCGCAGGATTCATATCGATTTGCGGCCCAAGACCCGCCGGTAAATCGACCCGGAGCGGTGGGAGAGCACTGAGGCATCGTACCCACACCGCTAACGAGGATCCCTTTGAGTGAAGGCTCGAACAAGAGGAAGCGCGGGGCCTGACAAGCAACACAGGACTTGTCGGGATTGAATCTGACACTACGAGTCATAGACCGAAGCACCCAAAACATGTTAACAGATCTCCGGAAAGGGTCGGAGGACTCACCCTGAGAGCAACCGAAGGGGGGCAGATCCCCGTGATCAACCAAGAGATGGGGCTGGACCTGAAACACAAGCGTCCAGGCGGTCCTACGTATCCCATAAGGATGGGAATCAAGCCATACGTAGTTCTGGAAAGGCAGTTTAACGTCATGCAGGACGATGAGGGGTGTGAGGTAGTCCCACACACGGGGGAGGCGTACGGCGCGGCCAGTAGACCGACGTGAATGAGGACATAATCCCCCGCTCACGCGATACGCCTCGCACAAAAAAGGAGGGGAACTGGGGCCAGAGGCCCAACGCGGGATAGAGATTCCCGGGAAATGGGGCTGGGCCTGAAACATGAATGTCCAGGCGGTCCTACGTATCCCACAAGGATGGGAATCAAGCCATACGTAGTTCTTGAAGTGCAGTTTAACGTCATGCAGGACGATGAGGAAAAAAGAAGGGGGGAGCAGAAGGCATCCCCAAACGTGGGGGGCGTACAGCGTGACGAGCAAACCGACGTGAATGAGGGCATGGCCCCGCACTCACACCATACGCCGCACACCCGGGGGCAACTGGGCCAAGGGCCCGAGATGGGATGGAAATTCCCGAAGGATGGGGCTGGGCCTGAAACACGAGGGTTCAGGCGGTCCTACGTATCCCATAAGGATGGGAATCAAGCCGCACGTAGTTCTTGAGTGGCAGTTTTACGTCATGCAGGACGAATGCTGAACAGTTTAACGTCTTGTAGCTCGGACGTAGTTCAGTTTAGCGTCATGCGGGACGAAGAACTTGGCAGTTTAACGTCTTGCAGCGCGGACGAATGCTGAACAGTTTTAACGTCTTGTAGCCTGGACGAATGCAGTTTAACGTCGTGCAGGACGTGGTGCAGTTTAGCGTCATGCAGGACGAAGTGCAGTTTAGCGTCATGCAGGACGATTGAACACTCAGGCAAAGTATTGCTTGAGGAACCTAGCGTTGGTGGGAGGAGTGACACGCTCACCATCCATAGTCGCTAGGGAGTACGCGCCATTGGGATAGACCTTGTGGACAACAAACGGTCCCTCCCACTTGGGCTCCAACTTGGGTGGCTTCCTGCCGGGGATCATCGGCGCTCTTAGGGCTAGCACTAGATCACCCTGCAGGAAGGAGCGGAGGCGAACCTTCTTATTGAAAGCTCGAGCCATCCTGCTTTGATGCCTCTCCAAGTTGTGCAAAGCGCGAAGTCTATTCTCATCCAGTGCTTCCAACTCGACTAGACGGGCTTCAGCAACTCTGTCCGGCGCTTGCTGGTCGTAGACCGCAGTGCGCAAGGACGGTAACTGGATCTCGATGGGCAGGACGGCCTCAGCTCCATACACCAGGGAATAAGGGGTCATCTGGGTGGAATTGCGAGTCGTCGTCCGATAAGCCCAGAGGGCGTTGGGGAGCTTGTCCGGCCAACTCTTCTTGTTCTGACCAACCATCTTTTGCAGAATGTTAGAGAGGGTTTTGTTGAACGCCTCGATCTGTCCATTCGCCTGCGCATGATAGCGAGATGTATGGTTCGAGCGGATGTTATACTTGGCGTACAACTTCTTCAACTCGGCTGCTCGGAAATTGGTTCCGTTATCCGTGAGGATAGCATGAGGCACTCCAAATCGATAGATGATGTTGGAGGTCACGAAGTCAGCGATCGAACAGGATTTGACCTCTCTGAGCGGAATCGCTTCTGCCCATTTGGAGAAGAAGTCCGTGGCGGTCAGAATGAACCGGCACTGGCGAGCTGTCGCCGGCGGGTAAGGTCCCACAACGTCCAGTCCCCAGACTGCAAAGGGCCAGGAATACCTTGTGGTATGGAGAGGCTCCGGCGGCCGATGCACAAAGTTCGCATGAACCTGGCACGCATGGCACCTCCTGGCGTACTCGATGCAGTCATGGATCATAGAGGGCCAGAAGTATCCCAACCTCCGAATCTGGTGGGACAGCTTCGGCCCAGTCTGGTGGGCGCCACATGAACCAGCATGAACCTCTTGCATAACTCGTGGGATCTCGACTCCCTGAAGGCAACGGAGGAGAACACCATCAAACCCGCGCTTGTAGAGGATCTGCTCCAGACCGGGACTGCTCTGGAGGACAAACTGCGATGCGCGGCGTCGAACTCGCTCGCGCTCGGCCCGATCTGACGGAAGAAGGCCATGTTGGAGGTACTCAACCAAAGGCGTCCTCCAATCACGGGCTGATTCGACTGCTATATCTGGGGTACTCGGGGCTCCGGGCATAGGGGCAACCGTGGTGAGGTTACTTACCAACGGGCCGCGATCTTCTTCCGGGATAACGGGAGCGATGAGCCTGCGGCGCGTCACGCGGACGATCAGGCTGTCCTGTTCAGGTTCCGCAAGTGACGCAGCCAGGCTGGCCAAAGCATCTGCTCGACCGTTCTGCGACCGGGGAACATGGACAATTTCCGGCCGAGAAGGGAACCGGGCCATCAGAAGAAGGGTGCACTCCAACAATGGCACAAGTTCCGGCTTCCTGACAACGTAGTCGCCATTGATCTGCTTAACGACCAGCTCGGAGTCCCCTTTCACACACAGATGGGGCACGTCGATCTCGAGAGCTAACTCGAGGCCGGTGATGAGGGCATGGTATTCCGCCTCATTGTTGGTACAGCCCTCTGACAACAGGAAAGAGTATGGCAGCACGGCTCGCTCCGGGGTAATGAAGACGATGCCCAAGCCCACTCTATTGAGCTTAGGATTATCGAGTCTTCTACCGGTGGGGCTCCGGGAGGCACCGTCAAAGTGCATCTGCCAGCATGGATCGGCTCGATCAACCGAGAGAATGGTCTCATCAGGAAAGCCTAGATCCAGCGGCTGATCCGCGGAGGTCGGGTGAGCGGCCAGAAAGTCTGCCAACGCTTGCCCTTTGATGGCCTTCTGAGACACATACCTGATGTCGAACTGCTGGAGAATCACAGCCCACCGCGCTAGACGGCCAGTCAACATAGGTCGGCTCAGGATATATTTCAACGGGTCTACCCGAGAAACCAACTGTACCTCATGGTGCTGCAAGTAGTGCCGTAATTTCTGTACGGAAAATACGAGCGCCAGGCAGCTCTTCTCGATGGGGGAATACCTAACCTCCGCATCGAGGAGCATGCGACTGAGGTAATAGAGGCTATTCTCTGTTCCCTCGTTGTTCTTCTGGGCGAGAAGGGCACCCAGGGACCGTTCCAGGGCGGTCACATAAAGGACCAGCGGCTTTCCGGATACGGGCGGCATCAGGACCGGAGGTTGAAGCAGGTACTGCTTGATTTCCTCGAAAGCGGTCTGACACTCTTTATCCCATACATAGGTGGCACCTTTCTTCATAAGCCGAGAAAAGGGCTTACACTTGCCGGCCAGATTCGCGATGAATCGGCGTATATAGGCTAAGTGGCCTTGGAACCCTTGCAGTTCCCGGACGGTACCCGGGGGAGGCATCTGGCTAATCGCCCTGATTTTCTCTGGGTCGATCTCAATACCCCGGTATCTTACCACAAATCCAAGGAACTTTCCGGAGGTGACCCCGAAGGCACACTTCAACGGGTTCATCTTCAGGCAGCGAGACCGGAGGAAGCCGAACACTTTCTCAAGGTCTTTGAGATGGTCCTGACGCTGGCGCGATTTGACCACCAAGTCGTCGACGTAGCATTCCACCAGTGTGCCGAGGATTGGCTTGAATATGCGGTGCATCGCCCGTTGATAGGTGGCACCTGCATTCTTCAGGCCGAAGGGCATGACCCGGTAGCAAAAGGTACCTTGGGGGGCCCTGAAGGCAGTGAACTCCTCATCCTCAGGGGCCATCCGAATTTGGTTGTATCCGGAGTATCCATCCATGAAGGAGAGGGCTTGGAACCCTGCCGTGGCATCAATCAACAGCTCTGTCACTGGAAGGGGAAAATCATCCTTCGGACAGTGGCGGTTGAGATCGCGGAAGTCGATGCAGACTCTAATCTGCCCGTTCTTCTTCCTGACCGGCACAATGTTGGCCAGCCATTTGGGGTACTGAACTTCCCTCACGAAGTTGGCTTTGATAAGCTTGTCAACTTCGGCCTCAACCATGGCACCATGGGATGGGTGCATCTTCCTGGGAGGCTGCTTGAACCCGCGATGGTTCGCCGGGAGACCAAGGCGGTGGACGGATACCTGAGGATCTAGCCCCGACATCTCGTCATAGCCCCAAGCGAACACATCACGGTGCTGCCTGAGAAAGTCCACGTACTGCTGCCGCTCCTCGGAGGGCATGGCGGCACTAACCAATGTGGGTCTTGGATCGGCCTCGGTTCCACGGTTCACCTGTATTAACTCATCGACCGTGGCGGGGACGCCCTCCTCAAAGGCTGGGGGTGCGTCTTCCATATCCTTTCCACTCGGGGAGGGATCATCCACGGGAGAGACTGCGTTGGAAACTGCATTGGGGATACCAGATCTTGCTGGGCCGCTGGTGCTGGCACGGGCGGTCGCGGTCATCTCATCAGGAGACTCACAGGCCGTCGAGACCATGGCTACGTCCAGCCGTTGAATCGGGAGGACGTAGGCGTCATCCAAGCTGGCCCATGGATCGCTTGCAACAGTGACAGGCTCAACCTCACCTGCCAGGATCTGCTTGTCCTTGCTCTTATAATAGTCCGCGTCCAGATAACGGGCTTCACATGAGGCAAAAGGAGAGGCATCTCCTTGAAGCACGCCCACTCGACCATTAAGGGAGTATTTGAGGCATTGGTGGTATGATGAGGGAACCGCCGCATGAAGGTGGAGCCATGGCCTGCCCATCAATGCGTTATACGCAGTGTCCTGAGAGACTACCATGAATTCGGTGTTGGCAACCAAGTCACCGAACTGGGTCTTCAAACGTATCTTGCCGACCGGGGTTTGCTCGGTACGGTCATACCCCTGGATCCTGAGGTCGGAGGGGATCAAGTCATCCTCAGACAACCCCAATCTCCGGAGCGTCCGAGTCGGAATCAGGTTGATCCCGAATCCCGTGTCGACAAGACAGCGCCGGACTTCAAGGCCATTGAACTGGCCAGTGACATACAGTGGACGAATGTGTCCCTGTATAGGAGGGTCTTCATCCTTACCAGAGAACGAGATAACTGCCTGACATTTGGCGTCCTCGATCGTTTCGGCGTGAAAGGCTTCTGCAGCTGCAACCTCTGTCTCAAACTGGAGGGGGCTCTTCAGGGCTTCAGCGAGTGCCTCGCGCATCTCAGATGACATGCGCAGAGCCTCAAGGATGGAGAGCCTTGCTGGGATGTCGGCCAAGTGCTTCAGGACATCATACTTTTTGGCCAAGCGCGAGCTCCTGGTTGCAGGAGGTTGCTCTGCGGTTGGTGGCATGACGGGCCTTGCCGGTTGGGTCGGCGGCCGACTGGTGCTTGGCGCATCCCGCTGTTCACTGGTCGCAGTCCGGGAAATGGTCACCGTACTGGAGTCAGGAGGCCGGGATGGACTTGTGGCAGGGCGGAGCTGGTCGCGACGCGGCTGAGGCTGTTCTGCCTGGTCCCACACCACAAACAGTGGCGGAGGCGAATCCGTCATCCCCGGATGGGGAGCCTGCGCACGTTGAGCTCGATCTTGAGCCTGCCGCCTAGTCTCAGTGGCGTGCACGGCCTGGCCGGAGGTTCCAGCTGCTGTGCCCCGGCGACTCCTGCTACTGCGGTTCTTCCGACGGTGGAGACGACCGGGGACACTAGGGAGGTCCACCTGGTGTTCTTCAATGTCGGGAACCGAAAATGGATTTACCAGCTCTACGGTATTAACCGAAGCGTACCCAACACTTTCATCGGACGAATCATCCACCACCGGGCGGACCCGAGGGGGGATCCCCATCTCCGGGGGCATGAAATCACCGAGAGTGCGGGATAGTGGCGGAACTGGCGGGGCGCGCTCTTCCTTCTTGCGCTGCCGCCGTTTGCTCCTCTTGGAGGAGGCAGACCGGGACGACGATGCCGAAGCAGCACCCGCAGGTTCTGGGGGCTCAGGCTGATTCAAGCGCGCACGGATGATTCCCTGGGCGCGAATGGTCGTCTTGCGGGCCATCCAGTTATTGTACTTCTGGGATCCGCGGTCGGAGACCAGCTGCCATTCTTCCTCATCGCCACCATCGTCATCTGATCCCACGAACACGCCCGCTACCTGTGCTGGAGCTGGGCCCAACCTGATTACATTGTTGTTAATCTGGTCTTGGAGCCAGTCCTTAAACACATAGCACCGCTGGATGGTGTGCCCCAGGGCCCGATGGTAGGGGAAGTAGCGGGGGTTATCTGTGAGATGTGCCTCCTCTGGCTTCCAACACTCAGGCAGTCGTACAATCCTCTGCTCCAGGGCGCTCCGGAAATAACCGGGGACCTGATCCTCATGGAATGAGTACGTCAGGTGTCGCGGGCCCCTGGGAGCGCGGTCTTGACGAGGGGCCGGAGGGGCCTGCCGAGGAGGTGGACCCTGATTATCTCGCCTGGGTTGCGGCGGTACATTACGCGGAGGGGCCGGCCGGTTCTGAGGCTGCCGCTGCTGGGCCGGGAACTGAGCCCGTGGAGGCGGATTCCTGTGAGGCTGTGGAGCTGGCCTCACCGGCAGCAGCTCCAACGGCCTGGGGGCCTCTATCTGGGCAACAGCAGCGGGCTCAGCCCTGCTGACTCTCCTTGCAGGAATCATAGGAGGCAGCGGGTGTGCCTGGCTGGCCTGTTGCAGGGCTTCCTCAAGACGTTGAGCTTTGTCTGAGAAGTCCCTGAACCCTCCGGGGTAATTCTGAGTAATCAGGGAAGGGACCAGCTCGGTCTTGACGTTCCCGACGCACATTGTCAGCAACTGCTCCTGAGTCAATGGCATGTCAAGGGAATACGTGAGACCCTTCCATCGGGCGACGAAGTCCGCGACTCGCTCATCAGGCCTCTGCTTGCACTTGAAGAGGTCTGCGATACTCGTCTTCCGGGTCGTGGAACTGAACTGGTAGAGGAACTGTCTACGGAGGTCCTCCCAGCTGGTTACCGACCCGACGGGGAGCTGGCTGTACCAGACAAATGCTGGCCCTTCCAGTGTCTGAACAAAGCAGCGAAGCTTAGCGGCCTCCTGCTGCGCCGGAGTCCCCAACATAGGCCCGCACCTCGAGTTGAAGTGGGCTAAATGCTGTGGCGGATCTCCAGTCCCGTTGAAGGGGGCGAAAGTGGGATTCCCGAATCCCGGAGGCGCCGGCATGTCATCCACCCATGCTGGGTAGGGCTTGCCGTCCGGTGGGATCGCCACCTGCCGAGTCTCCAAGGCTTCCAAGCGGGCAATGAGTGCCGCCATCGGATCGTCCGGACATGGGTTCCAGTCCTGGCGAGGATCTCTAACCACGAGCGCATTGCATGGCCCTTCAATCGGGTCGTCGACCGGGTCGTCGAACTCGGCAGCTCGTGGGATGGCGGGCGGAGCGGCCCTTGGGGCAGCGGGAGGAATCCGAGCGGGATCTCTCAGGTAATCACGCCGCTCGGGAGGGTGTGGCGAAACATACCACGCCCTCTTGCCGTAGGCAATGGCCTCTCTCCTGTCGGCGAACACGGCGTAATCACGGTTGCCCGGGAGAGTCTCGTCGAGGTGCGGTTGTTCCGGTCCCTGTTGTCCTGGCCTGGGATCACCGTAGTCAGGCCGCTGCTCCGCAGAGCGCTCGGCGAGGAGCTGGTCAACCAGCCTCTTCTGTTCGGAGAGCTGCTGACGTAGCATAGCCTTCTCGGGATCCTCCTCTGCCCTCCGCATGGAGGCAGATGGGTCGGCGGGCTTTACAGCCTCGCTGTGCTCTTTTCCTTTGCTGACGTTTCGGCTCAACGTCAGTGCTTCAGTGGGCGCGGGGAGCCCCAGGAGGTTCCTCTGATGACGAGTAACTCTCACCGATGGATCTGACGACGGCTTGTCTTCGGGGGGGAAGCCCCCGTCGAGAAGTTCCAAGTCGTTCCCCTCTCCCGACAGGTCAGCCATATTGACTGTTCCTGTCCCTGGGGATATACCCTCAGGGCCACCCAGCGAATCGGGCTGTCGGCGGATCACACTGAAGCGTAGGGCAGCGTACTGCCCCCATCCACGGATATACACGTGGGGAGTGGCTTCCTCGATAACTTTGCGGAGTACTTGGAAACACTCAACGCATCGTTGTTGGAGGGCCTCGTGGTGCTCAAATGACCCGGGGTGCCGAACCGCGGGGAGCATGGCCAGGTCAATTTGACGGCACTGCTCACCAATATCCTCCAGGTGCGCTTGACTCCCGGGGTATGGCATTTGTAGGCGGTGAAGACAGGAGCGAGTCTCCCGGAGAGTTTGGCGGAAGCATTCGAACTCATCCGGGGTGAGCGATTCGGGTGCATCAAAGCCCGGTCCTGCGACTGGCCAAAACTTCTCAGGGAAGTGGCCCTCTGCAAGGACGGTCCAGAAGCTCCACGACTCAAACTCGGGACCCAGATCTCCTTGGTCCTCTTCCATGGCTGGGAACGGACGGGGAACTGGTAGTGGTGCCGAGGCGGACCGCCGGGCCGACGGGCTGGCCAGCGGTGAATACGGCGAACAGGCCGATTGGCCTCCATATCCCGGGCCGCCCTCTGAGGGTGGCGGTGCCCTGGCTACCACATCACGATAGGACGGGCCGGCGAGCGAACATCCTGCCGTAGCATCGGTGCTCGCCGAGGGTGCACCAGATCGTGGTTCGACCGTCGATCCCCATAAAAAGTCTTCGGCTTCTCCGATCGAGGCGGAAGGCACTTCCGGAGGGGCCGGTACCAACCGCAAGCTTGATCCCTGGGGGTCTACCAGGCCCTCGTTACTCCGGATATACCTTCGGAGAGACGCGGGGATCACATCGATCTCGCTCTCGGGGAGCACGAGGCTGACGTGCCGCATTCCTACCCCTGCCCTTGACTGGCGGGATTGGGGAAGGGGCTCTGTCGCCGAATCGTACTCCGCCTCTGAGTCAGAGAAGCAAACCGGTCGGATCTCTGTCCGGAATTCCGCAACATTCTTCCCTCGGCGTCGACGCCTTGCCTTCCTGCCCTTGGGTGGTTCTTCGGGGCAGGGCTGATCTCTGTCCTGGCGTCCTCCGGCCGCACTGGTGCTGGGGCCGAGAGGACTGGGAACCGAGGTGCGAAGGGCACCGGGATAGATATCAAAGGGGACGCGGGGAGAGATGATTCCGGGCAGGACTCCGGGCCGGGATCGGAAGGTGGGATGACCCATGCCTCCTGGATCGGCCACACAGAGTAGATCCTGCCGGTGAATAGCGCTACCGCGAGGTGGTCCGCGGTGGCTACTGCCAGTGCCAGCAACCGGGAGAGTCGACCCAACCTGCCTTTGGGGCGGTCGGGGCCTCGATCCAGGTCGGGCATAGGAGTTCCCCTGCTCAGGATGCGCAGAGGCCTGGCGACTGGAGCCAGCAGTGGCTTGGGCCAATGCGGCCGCTGTTGCTAGAGCCCCAAGGTGGGCATCCTCTTCCGCTCGTGCCCGACGTTGGGGTCGAGACAGACGAGTCGGGATGAGCGGCGCGGGCAGGTGGAGAGCCCGCTCTTCGACTGGAGAGGCCTGGCGGCGGTGTCGCCGTGGCCTGGCGGGAGTCCTTACCGAAGATCCCTGGAGCGAATCCCGGATAGGGTGATCCCGGGCCTCTTCCACCTCATCCGCGTAGGGAAGGGAACTGTCAGAGCGCTCCGGGGATAAGCTCCCGAAGCGGTTGGATGTTGAGGTAGGCAGCGGTGCCTCCCTGCGCGGCCCTCGGGGGCGGCGGTGGTGGCGAGACGCAGCCTCCTCAAGGTCTAGGCGAGCCATTTCCCTAGTGGGGATGACTCCCTCTTCCTCGTATCTCCGCACCAGGGTGTTGATCACCCTTCTCTGGATGACCTCCGAGGGGGAGAGAGGGCGTGGTCGTCCCGCAATTGCGGCTGCTGGGACGGCTGTGGAACGGGCGGGACCGCGCGGAGTAGCCGCGTCGGTGTTTCCCCTGTCCCTGCGCCAGTGGGCGGGTGGCGATCGGGCACTGGATCGGGCGACCTGATTTCTGAAAGCAGGGAGAATGACCCATTAACACTGACAGGAAAAAGGAATCGACAACCAACCATTAGTTCCACGACGCCTTCCGTGGGGGGAACCCAGGCCCTCGACGTTGCGAGACGGAGTGCCCGATTTCACTTCCCCAGCCCCTGGCGGGTAAGACTGAATGCTTGGCCGGGCAACACGCCGGTCTTCCAACACCTCTGAAAGCCATCGGTCTTCGTATCGAGGATAAGAGATTCACGTCGGGTTCACCATTTTTCTGTTTCGGTGCGGATGTGCGTCGGGTTACGCTGTTCCGCCAGGACGCGTTCGCGCGTGCACCCGTCAACCCGAGGGGATGGGCGCGCGGCTTGTGGTCCCGCAGTCCCACTTTCCAAGGGCGGGCGACATCCGTCCCTTATTCAGGGGCGTCTGCTCCTTGATCGAAACCGGGATGATGGGATGTCGGCTCCTCCCTCCTTGGACGTCTCCTCGGAACTCGTCGCCTAATCCGGGTCTCCCTCATAGACTTAAGAATGTTCGTGAATCTCGTTCCCGGCGCCATATCTTCATGGACACCGGTTAATTACGCTGCTTCCGCCCGGACGTTCCAAGGAGTCTGGTCGGGGCAGCAACCTGCGGTGAGAAGGCCGGGTGGCTCGGGGTGCTGGGGGCGTGTCGTAACACTGCGGCTCTGCACGTCTGTCTTCCGTCCCTAATAGGGCTTCTCGAAGGCATGATGGCCTGAGGCATCCCGTACTAGGTGCGGGGAACTGTGTCACCTGAGGTTTTCCTCAGCTTCCCGTGTTTAACACGGGGTATGCCGCGAGTTTAACGTCCAGCGGGGACGGCATCGGACCGATCAACACGAAAAGTGGATCAGATGACAGAACCCCTTGCGGGGAACCTCCGACGCTAGGGCCAGCACATGGGCGGCTTCCCAAGTAACGTGGAGTGGAGTGAAGTGGCATGACCCCACCGGGATGTGGCGGCCCGGGTAAGGATCAGGATGGATGATGAAGTGAAGAGCTTGGACCCCAGAGGGGCTTCCTACGTACCGCGCGTTAACACGGATCAAAGTCAACGTAGTTCGGGCATACAGTTTAACGTCATGCTGGACGTCGGCAAGCCGACTCACGAAGAGGTCGAGGCCGCCGGGCGGAGGATTGAACCGAACCACCTCGCACGGAGGGGGATGGAACGGCCGGGTGGATCACAGTTTCACGTCATGCTGGACGATAAAAGGGGAAATGGAAAAAGGGGGGCTGTGGGGAGGCACCGTGGAGATACACACGGGCAGTCTCCCACATGGGCGGATTCATAGGTGAATCAACGCAAGCGTGAACCCTGGAGGGGTCCACTGATGGACGAACCGACGTAAATACGACCGGGACGACCAGGTGGTGGGCTTGGACCTCAGGGAGGCTTCCTACGTACCCTGTATAGAAGACAGGGATCAAAGTCCACGTAGTTCATTCTGTCAGGACTTACGCACTTGGGGCAGCCCGGATGCTGCAAAACTCAGTTGGAAGGGACTTGGACCGAAAGCAGAAGACACCTCGATCCCAGTCAGACCCTCTACTGGCTTCGGCAGTGGGGAGGCGCAATGGAGATACACATGTGCAGCCTCCCACGAGAAACTAGGGGTTTGTAATACCCTGCCCCCGTAGGGAAAATCCACTCCCATTAAATCGCCCCGAAAGCGGGACAATCCCGACATCCCTGCAGAGACGAGCGGGTGGGGGCCACATCCAAACCGGGGGAGATCCTGCGTGCAGAGCACGGGATCGGATGAAGCGGACGGTTTAACGTCTTGCCGGACGAAGTACAGTTTAACGTCGTGTGTTGAGGACGAGGCGGACGGTTTAACGTCTTGCCGGACGAAGTACAGTTTAACGTCGTGTGTTGAGGACGAAACACTTGGCAGTTTAACGTCTTGCAGCGCGGACGATGGGGCTAGGCAGTTTAACGTCGTGCAGCTTGGACGGATGTGCAGTTTAACGTCATGCTGGACGAATATGCAGTTTAACGTCATGCTGGACGTATGCGCAGTTTAACGTCATGCGGGACGAATGCTGAACAGTTTAACGTCTCGTAGCTCGGACGTAGTGCAGTTTAGCGTCATGCAGGGCATAGGTTGCCGGACGATGGGTGCATGTCACTTCGCACGAACCTGGAGGGCCGCACGGGAAGACAACGCACGGTGCGGGCACCCGGGATGAGAATCATCGGGTGCCACACAGGCGGGTACCCTTAGGAGGTCAACGGGGACGACCCTGGAAGATTGCGCGCAAAAAGGAAGCTTTGCGCGCAATACTGCGGGCCGGCGCGCAATCGGAGCGGCTGGCGCGCAATTGGGCCAGCGCCTTGCGCGCGGATGCTTGAGATTGCTCACACCGGGCTTCGGATAGCGCGCGGGGGCAACGGCTCATTCTTTAACGAATGGCCACTTGAAAGAAGGGGGGGTGCGCGCAATAAGGCCGGATTGCGCGCACCCCGGGGGCAATTGCGCGCAAGCGGGTTCTTTTGCGCGCAAAGGCCTTAGGGTGAGTTTTTATTCAAATGAAAGGAGCCAGCGGGGATTGCGCGCGAAGGCGGACCCCGAGGCTTTCTTGCGCGAAAGAAAGGAGGTTACCTGAAGTTCGTCATTGCGCGCGGAAGGGGTTGAATTGCGCGCACGAGAGACGTTTCGACTTCCAGCAACCTTTGAAACGTTGGGGGTCGCCTTGTATTTATAGGCAACCCCGGGCGCGGAATCCAAGGCACGAGCGCGAAATTCTTCTCGCGGGCGCGGAATCGGACACGGCGCGCAAAGGGATCCGCGCGGGCCTGCGGCGCGCAAAATATGCGCGCCGGCCCGGCGCATTGCGCGCATCCCGGGGGTTTTGCGCGCGCCTCATCGCTTTTGCGCGCAGGCCTCGGAAATTCCGCGCAAGGCCTCCGGGCCCTCCGAAACGTTCTTCCGACTCCAAATATCACTTCGCTTTCCGCATCCGGAGCTTCGTTTGGGAACAACGGACTTTTCCGGCGTCTACAAAAGCCCCCCCTCAGAATCTGATCGGCGAGAGGTCGCAACGATCGGGTTCCGAGGGAGACGCCGGAATGCCGAAATCCCGGGCGACGCGGGACTGTGGCGCGCAAAAATGGGTGTCGGGCGCGAAATCGGCCGATGCGGTCGCGCAAAGCCTTTTTCCGCACAGCGCGGACCCCGGCCTCGCCTATAAATAGGGGCACTGGGTCCCTCCGGGCCGTACACTGGCCTTCCGCGCGATAAGCCTCTTTGCTCTCGTGCGCGAAATTGCCTTTTCCGGCGCGGAATTCGCTCGCTCGTCGCGCAAAACCGTCCGGACTTCGCTCTGTTTTTGCGCGAATACCCGGGGTTTTTCGCGAAGGACTTCCCGATTGCGCGCCGTCCACTAGGCTTGCGCGCCGCCTCTCAAACTTTTCCACCAGCCTCGTCCGATCCCGCACGCTTCATCCCTTAACTCGCACGACTCCCGAATCTTCCGAGATGGCCGCGCACAGAGGAAATGAAGGGGATGCCGCCACTCGCAGAGCCGAGATGGCGATGAACGAGGAGGTTTACGGAGCCAAGGAGATTGTTTCTAACAATCAATCCTTGTTCGACTTACTAACGCCGGCCCAGAAGACATACCCATTGTCAGACAACCTGCCGCTCTGGAACTTTGGCCTCCTGGATGAGGTTCCAGTGCCAGGGTTCGAGGTTGATGCGCCGCGAACCTGGGTGACTCGGGAGGACGAGCTGCCCCGCTATAACATCACCAACAATGGGCATCCGGCCAGGGAGACCAGGCACTTGGACGTCTACGTCCTGAACCCGAGGACGTGAACCATTGACGGGGGTGAGCCTACAGCGGAGAATTCTCCAGCCCTCTACTCGAGCACATACCGTCAGAGCGTCACTGACGACACCAAGGGCTGGCTGAAGGACTGGGACTTGCGGTCTGGGGGCAACTTTACCAGTGAATGGGCCTGGGCGTTCTGGGTACGCCACACTTGCGATCACTTCGCAGAGGAGCTGCGGTACATCGGCCTGTTTGAGGCGGTGTGGACGTCGCAGTTCCACTTCTACCAGCAGTCTGAGCTCGGGCCGGAGCTATTCACTCGCAGGTGAGGCGTCTGCTCGAACCCTCCCACGATGCAGTCTTCCCGGCGCTGTGGTCGGCCTGGATGACCCTGCGGCAGTCACTGGGGACCGACGTCATCTGGCGAAAGATACACAGAGAAGGAATCTATCTGCCAGAGGTCGGGCGCCTCCAGATCACCGACAGGGTGGACTTCAACCGGCAGTATGCGTATCTGACGGCAATGGATGAGTACGCGCGCCAACGGGGTCAGCGTGCGGAGCCATCCCTTCTGGTGAAGGTGATGCTCGGTCTCGAGCCCGCTCCAGAACAGATGCCGCCGGGAGAAGATGACAGTAGCGACTCCGAGGAGGAGGAGGAGACGGGGGAGGATGAAGGCTCCGAGGGAAGGTCCCATCGGGGGAGCCCACGGGAGAGTGGCGAGGTGGCCGGCTCTGACAACGTTGATGTCACTGAGCTCCTCGAGGTCCGCTTCTATCCCTACTCAACTTGCTTCATCCATTCTCTTATGCAGCTTCTAACCCGTTTCTCCACCTTCTCAGGAGCACACGGATGTCGGTCAGGCGTCCTCAACAGGAGTAGGAGAGGCGCCAGCAGGACAAGGCGGGGGCCAGGCACCCATTATCGAACTGTCAAGCGCTAAGGGGTCCCCTGCTGCAACTGTTCCTGCGGCGACCGGGGTAGCGGAAGATGACGCTCCGAACTCCCGTAAGTCTCCCTACTTTACTACTGGTGCTTGCCATTGACGATCCGTGACTAACCATGGCATGCCCCGCGTAGTGATCTCAACATTGGAGGCTCGTCGGGTTGCCGAACCCGGGCCATCTACGAGTGGACCAGTGGTGGACATGCCGCCTGCTCCGGAACAGACCTTCCAAACCGAGCCGGCCCCACCAACTGCTGATCAGGGGGCTACGGATGTCGGTGGTGCTGCCATCGGAGAGAGGTTGGGGGCTGACGAGGGTGTCAGCGCCGCTGGGGAGAGAGAAGAAGGTCGCCCGGATGTTGGGGAACCTATCCCTCGTGAGGACCTCCCAGGGGCGGACCCTGCAGCAGACCTGCTGGCTGCCTTCCCTGCCTACCGGCCTGCCGACCCCGAGGAGATGGATGACTCGGACGCGAAGGCGGTCGAGGATAGCCGGGTAATGCGACGCAGGGGGTGGAAGTGCATCCAGCGCTTCCTCAAGCGAGACCCATCGGAATGGCTGGGGCGCATGGGATCACTTCAGACCTGGCTGCGCTTCCTGTGTGCCGGGGGAGCTGATGCTCAACGCCTCCATCTGACGGTCCGTGATTTCATGGCCGAGAAGATGCGCGAGAGCCGCCGGCGTGCCGACGTCGCACAAAGTCGGGACATGTCGGAGAGCACGCAGGCGCTCATCGCGGCAGAGCAGGAAGTCCGGCGCCTCGAAGGGCAGGCGGCAGAGAAGGAGGCCTTCGTCGCAGCATGTACCGAGCTTGTGGAGCAACTATCGGCACAACTGATCGACGCTCAGGTACAGCTGACGGAGGCGGGCCAACAGATGGTCACACTCCAAGTCGAGCGGGAGCGTGCACAGGCCAGGATCGACGAACTGCGTGCTGCGACCGCCGATGAGGAGAGGGCACGCAGAGAACGAGAAGTAGCCCTGGAGGCCGCCAGCCAAAGGGTAGCGGCATTAGAAAGACTTATCCAGCACGCTAATCCTTAGGGGCTTTGTTTTTTGCCATTCCTAGAACATTTTGCTTCCGTTATTCAATATTTCGATCCATTTGTATGAATCAATATATTTATCTGCGTCTTTTGGCATACTCAACCACAAATTGTCTCGCGGGAGTGTTAACCAAGCTTCAGGCATCCGTAATGGGGCCTGGATTTCTAAAGAAAAGAGGGAGGTCATTCCTAAGAAAGGAGACCTCAAGCCTAATCAATGTATCATCCCCCCAACTTGTTCCGACACACGAGAGGGACAACGCTAGGGGCGTTGAGATTTTATCTGGACATAGGGAAATGAGCAAGGGTGAATCGCGTGTCCCGAATTCAGAAATCCACAACGGTCGGCCTTCCAGGAAATGCCCAAGACGGTAGGCGGACAGTGGATCGACCATAACAACTGCAAGAGACAGACCGAAGGTCATTATTCATATTGCAGGAGGCGGACCACATGTCATCATGAATACCGCTTTGGGGTTCCTTCAGACGCAAGGGTGGAAATCCCGATCAACAGGGCATGCGAAGCGTGGGGCGAAGTGACGATTTGTTCGGATAGAATCCAACGCTCTCAAAATTGCGCCACCGCGGGGAAAGCGTATTAGGCGGATGCACTAATCTGGCCGTGAGTCACCTCAATTCTCAGACAGCACCTCTCTGACGAGGAAACCGTCGCTTCCCATCCTTGCGATGGGGCATCCCGAGCTGAATCGGGGAGAATATTACGACTGCACCACTCTACCCGAAGTCAGGCCAGACGGCCGGCGACGATGAGGGGCGGGACTTATCGATCCCTGAGGCTGGACCCGAGTCGAAATGCCCGGGCGTTCCTACGTACTCCATCAAGATGGAGATCAAGCCACACGTAGTTCTGAGAGTGCAGTTTAACGTCATGCAGGACGTAGGACCCCATTTGGGGTAGATCTTAGTTTAGGGTCTTAGAGCTCGGACCATAAGGGCTGAATCTTAGTTTAAGGTCTTAGAGCTCGGACCATAAAGGTGGAGGATCTTAGTTTAAGGTCTTAGAGCTCGGACCATAGGGCTAGAGGATCTTAGTTTAAGGTCTTAGAGCTCGGACCATAAGGGCTAGATCTTAGTTTAAGGTCTTAGAGCTCGGACCATAAGGAGAGATCTTAGTTTAAGGTCTTAGAGCTCGGACCAGAAGGGGGGATCTTAGTTTAAGGTCTTAGAGCTCGGACCATAAGGGGAGATCTTAGTTTAAGGTCTTAGAGCTCGGACCATAAGGGGAGATCTTAGTTTAAGGTCTTAGAGCTCGGACCATAAGGGGAGATCTTAGTTTAAGGTCTTAGAGCTCGGACCATAAGGGGAGATCTTAGTTTAAGGTCTTAGAGCTCGGACCATAAGGACCTCAAAGTACGCCGCATCTGGTCATATCCCCTGGATATGCGAAGATGCACTGAGGGATAGTGTCAAGAGTGTCGAGTTTTCGCCTGGTTAGAATGGGAGGTGGAAAATGTGAATCATGCGGCCATTCACTCAAGGACTGGGGGCACCGGCGTAACGATATGGGAGTACTGCCGACCGTGGCGGAAAAGCAGCATCAATATCGCACTAACCGTTGGTGGAATGAGGCAGCAAACGAGCATCGACCGCTCAATCGCAGGATTCATATCGATTTGCTGCCCGAGGCCATTGGGGGTACCGGCCCGAGTCGGTGGGAGAGCACTGAGGCATTGTGTCCGAACCGTTCACGGGGGCTCCACCCAGGGCGTAGACGATGGGTCCGAATGAAAGGGAGCACGAAGCCTGAAAAGTGGAGGAAACCTGACCAAGCGGATCCTGACCCTCCTGGCAATAAACCAGAGTACTCTTGACACCGGTGGACCACGGCAAGGGGTCGGGGAACACGCCTTGAGGGTGACCTGAAGGCGGAGGATTCCCCAGAGAAGGGGGAATCTCTAAGAGGTGGGGGGCTGGACCCGAAGTTTCAAACATCCGGGCGTTCCTACGTATCCCATAAGGATGGGAATCAAGCCGCACGTAGTTCTTGAAGCGCGGTGCAACACAATCGGGCACCAGCGCGGGGAAGAGTGCGGGTCTGACCCTCGCACACAAAAGGAGCGGCATTTGATATTTCTTGTTTGTCCTTAAAGATGAATGGTTTTTCTTTGTGCGGCGACATGCCCGTGATTGAGGAATCTCTGGCGTCGCCACAATAATCAAGCCATGGAAGGCATTGATGAATGGCGTGGTCATTAACCAGCGCCCAACATGAGTGTCCCCTGAGGAGGACATCACGATGCAGTGCCATTTCTCGTCGGGCGGCCAAGACGATCACAGTTTACGGTCGTGTGGTAGGACCAGACAACACAGTTTAAGGTCGTGTGGTTCGGACCATGGAGGAATCCGCTTATTGCGGTACGGCGGACACGGCGGAGGTGGGAACATACCCAGCCCTGCGGTCACGCACGATTCCAGGAGAAGAGTCTTGGGATAGGGGTCTGCATATGTCCATCACCCGAGGGGCAGAGATGCTAGCCTCCAGATATACTGGGCCCAGAACGCAATTGTTCGGGCGACTCCCTCCTCCTTATGGGGACGAGGGTCCATCTACGCATGGCCCTTAGGGAGGATATCTGCATATATCCTTGGTGCTCAGATCATGGGAGCCTCGAACGACATCATTACCCTGGTTGGTCTGCCTAACGTGTAGAGGCGTACCGGAGGTCAGTATGAAGAGAGTGTCAAGATCCCACTACAACGCACAAAGGCGGAGTGTGATGAGGACTGCGCAACCAATGTTCAGAGCTTGAGAGAGCTGACATGGCGATCAAGGACGTTGCTGACGCATTCGCAACACAACATCCGATCGCGTCAGCCTAAGACGGGGCAAGCAAACGAGCATCAACCGCTCAATCGCAGGATTCATATCGATTTGCGGCCCAAGACCCGCCGGTAAATCGACCCGGAGCGGTGGGAGAGCACTGAGGCATCGTACCCACACCGCTAACGAGGATCCCTTTGAGTGAAGGCTCGAACAAGAGGAAGCGCGGGGCCTGACAAGCAACACAGGACTTGTCGGGATTGAATCTGACACTACGAGTCATAGACCGAAGCACCCAAAACATGTTAACAGATCTCCGGAAAGGGTCGGAGGACTCACCCTGAGAGCAACCGAAGGGGGGAAGATCCCCGTGATCAACCAAGAGACGGGGCTGGACCTGAAACACAAGCGTCCAGGCGGTCCTACGTATCCCATAAGGATGGGAATCAAGCCATACGTAGTTCTGGAAAGGCAGTTTAACGTCATGCAAGACGATGAGGGGTGTGAGGTAGTCCCACACACGGGGGAGGCGTACGGCGCGGCCAGTAGACCGACGTGAATGAGGACATAATCCCCCGCTCACGCGATACGCCTCGCACAAAAAAGGAGGGGAACTGGGGCCAGAGGCCCAACGCGGGATAGAGATTCCCGGGAAATGGGGCTGGGCCTGAAACATGTATGTCCAGGCGGTCCTACGTATCCCACAAGGATGGGAATCAAGCCATACGTAGTTCTTGAAGTGCAGTTTAACGTCATGCAGGACGATGAGGAAAAAAGAAGGGGGGAGCAGAAGGCATCCCCAAACGTGGGGGGCGTACAGCGTGACGAGCAAACCGACGTGAATGAGGGCATGGCCCCGCACTCACACCATACGCCGCACACCCGGGGGCAACTGGGCCAAGGGCCCGAGATGGGATGGAAATTCCCGAAGGATGGGGCTGGGCCTGAAACACGAGGGTTCAGGCGGTCCTACGTATCCCATAAGGATGGGAATCAAGCCGCACGTAGTTCTTGAGTGGCAGTTTTACGTCATGCAGGACGAATGCTGAACAGTTTAACGTCTTGTAGCTCGGACGTAGTGCAGTTTAGCGTCATGCGGGACGAAGCACTTGGCAGTTTAACGTCTTGCAGCGCGGACGAATGCTGAACAGTTTTAACGTCTTGTAGCCTGGACGAATGCAGTTTAACGTCGTGCAGGACGTGGTGCAGTTTAGCGTCATGCAGGACGAAGTGCAGTTTAGCGTCATGCAGGACGATTGAACACTCAGGCAAAGTATTGCTTGAGGAACCTAGCGTTGGTGGGAGGAGTGACACGCTCACCATCCATAGTCGCTAGGGAGTACGCGCCATTGGGATAGACCTTGTGGACAACAAACGGTCCCTCCCACTTGGGCTCCAACTTGGGTGGCTTCCTGCCGGGGATCATCGGCGCTCTTAGGGCTAGCACTAGATCACCCTGCAGGAAGGAGCGGAGGCGAACCTTCTTATTGAAAGCTCGAGCCATCCTGCTTTGATGCCTCTCCAAGTTGTGCAAAGCGCGAAGTCTATTCTCATCCAGTGCTTCCAACTCGACTAGACGGGCTTCAGCAACTCTGTCCGGCGCTTGCTAGTCGTAGACCGCAGTGCGCAAGGACGGTAACTGGATCTCGATGGGCAGGACGGCCTCAGCTCCATACACCAGGGAATAAGGGGTCATCTGGGTGGAATTGCGAGTCGTCGTCCGATAAGCCCAGAGGGCGTTGGGGAGCTTGTCCGGCCAACTCTTCTTGTTCTGACCAACCATCTTTTGCAGAATGTTAGAGAGGGTTTTGTTGAACGCCTCGATCTGTCCATTCGCCTGCGCATGATAGCGAGATGTATGGTTCGAGCGGATGTTATACTTGGCGTACAACTTCTTCAACTCGGCTGCTCGGAAATTGGTTCCGTTATCCGTGAGGATAGCGTGAGGCACTCCAAATCGATAGATGATGTTGGAGGTCACGAAGTCAGCGATCGAACAGGATTTGACCTCTCTGAGCGGAATCGCTTCTGCCCATTTGGAGAAGAAGTCCGTGGAGGTCAGAATGAACCGGCACTGGCGAGATGTCGCCGGCGGGTAAGGTCCCACAACGTCCAGTCCCCAGACTGCAAAGGGCCAGGAATACCTTGTGGTATGGAGAGGCTCCGGCGGCCGATGCACAAAGTTCGCATGAACCTGGCACGCATGGCACCTCCTGGCGTACTCGATGCAGTCATGGATCATAGAGGGCCAGAAGTATCCCAACCTCCGAATCTGGTGGGACAGCTTCGGCCCAGTCTGGTGGGCGCCACATGAACCAGCATGAACCTCTTGCATGACTCGTGGGATCTCGACTCCCTGAAGGCAACGGAGGAGAACACCATCAAACCCGCGCTTGTAGATGATCTGCTCCAGACCGGGACTGCTCTGGAGGACAAACTGCGATGCGCGGCGTCGAACTCGCTCGCGCTCGGCCCGATCTGACGGAAGAATGCCATGTTGGAGGTACTCAACCAAAGGCGTCCTCCAATCACGGGCTGATTCGACTGCTATATCTGGGGTACTCGGGGCTACGGGCATAGGGGCAACCGTGGTGAGGTTACTTACCAACGGGCCGCGATCTTCTTCCGGGATAACGGGAGCGATGAGCCTGCGGCGCGTCACGCGGACGATCAGGCTGTCCTGTTCAGGTTCCGCAAGTGACGTAGCCAGGCTGGCCAAAGCATCTGCTCGACCGTTCTGCGACCGGGGAACATGGACAATTTCCGGCCGAGAAGGGAACCGGGCCATCAGAAGAAGGGTGCACTCCAACAATGGCACAAGTTCCGGCTTCCTGACAACGTAGTCGCCATTGATCTGCTTAACGACCAGCTCGGAGTCCCCTTTCACACACAGATGGGGCACGTCGATCTCGAGAGCTAACTCGAGGCCGGTGATGAGGGCATGGTATTCCGCCTCATTGTTGGTACAGCCCTCTGACAACAGGAAAGAGTATGGCAGCACGGCTCGCTCCGGGGTAATGAAGACGATGCCCAAGCCCACTCTATTGAGCTTAGGATTATCGAGTCTTCTACCGGTGGGGCTCCGGGAGGCACCGTCAAAGTGCATCTGCTAGCATGGATCGGCTCGATCAACCGAGAGAATGGTCTCATCAGGAAAGCCTAGATCCAGCGGCTGATCCGCGGAGGTCGGGTGAGCGGCCAGAAAGTCTGCCAACGCTTGCCCTTTGATGGCCTTCTGAGACACATACCTGATGTCGAACTGCTGGAGAATCACAGCCCACCGCGCTAGACGGCCAGTCAACATAGGTCGGCTCAGGATATATTTCAACGGGTCTACCCGAGAAACCAACTGTACCTCATGGTGCTGCAAGTAGTGCCGTAATTTCTGTACGGCAAATACAAGCGCCAGGCAGCTCTTCTCGATGGGGGAATACCTAACCTCCACATCGAGGAGCATGCGACTGAGGTAATAGAGGCTATTCTCTGTTCCCTCGTTGTTCTTCTGGGCGAGAAGGGCACCCAGGGACCGTTCCAGGGCGGTCACATAAAGGACCAGCGGCTTTCCGGATACGGGCGGCATCAGGACCAGAGGTTGAAGCAGGTACTGCTTGATTTCCTCGAAAGCGGTCTGACACTCTTTATCCCATACATAGGTGGCACCTTTCTTCATAAGCCGAGAAAAGGGCTTACACTTGCCGGCCAGATTCGCGATGAATCGGCGTATATAGGCTAAGTGGCCTTGGAACCCTTGCAGTTCCCGGACGGTACTCGGGGGAGGCATCTGGCTAATCGCCCTGATTTTCTCTGGGTCGATCTCAATACCCCGGTATATTACCACAAATCCAAGGAACTTTCCGGAGGTGACCCCGAAGGCACACTTCAACGGGTTCATCTTCAGGCAGCGAGACCGGAGGAAGCCGAACACTTTCTCAAGGTCTTTGAGATGGTCCTGACGCTGGCGCGATTTGACCACCAAGTCGTCGACGTAGCATTCCACCAGTGTGCCGAGGATTGGCTTGAATATGCGGTGCATCGCCCGTTGATAGGTGGCACCTGCATTCTTCAGGCCGAAGGGCATGACCCGGTAGCAAAAGGTACCTTGGGGGGCCCTGAAGGCAGTGAACTCCTCATCCTCAGGGGCCATCTGAATTTGGTTGTATCCGGAGTATCCATCCATGAAGGAGAGGGCTTGGAACCCTGCCGTGGCATCAATCAACAGCTCTATCACTGGAAGGGGAAAATCATCCTTCGGACAGTGGCGGTTGAGATCGCGGAAGTCGATGCAGACTCTAATCTGCCCGTTCTTCTTCCTGACCGGCACAATGTTGGCCAGCCATTTGGGGTACTGAACTTCCCTCACGAAGTTGGCTTTGATAAGCTTGTCAACTTCGGCCTCAACCATGGCACCATGGGATGGGTGCATCTTCCTGGGAGGCTGCTTGAACCCGCGATGGTTCGCCGGGAGACCAAGGCGGTGGACGGCTACCTGAGGATCTAGCCCCGGCATCTCGTCATAGCCCCAAGCGAACACATCACGGTGCTGCCTGAGAAAGTCCACGTACTGCTGCCGCTCCTCGGAGGGCATGGCGGCACTAACCAATGTGGGTCTTGGATCGGCCTCGGTTCCAAGGTTCACCTGTATTAACTCATCGACCGTGGCGGGGACGCCCTCCTCAAAGGCTGGGGGTGCGTCTTCCATATCCTTTCCACTCGGGGAGGGATCATCCACGGGAGAGACTGCGTTGGAAACTGCATTGGGGCTACCAGATCTTGCTGGGCCGCTGGTGCTGGCACGGGCGGTCGCGGTCATCTCATCAGGAGACTCACAGGCCGTCGAGACCATGGCTACGTCCAGCCGTTGAATCGGGAGGACGTAGGCGTCATCCAAGCTGGCCCATGGATCGCTTGCAACAGCGACAGGCTCAACCTCACCTGCCAGGATCTGCTTGTCCTTGCTCTTGTAATAGTCCGCGTCCAGATAACGGGCTTCACATGAGGCAAAAGGAGAGGCATCTCCTTGAAGCACGCCCACTCGACCATTAAGGGAGTATTTGAGGCATTGGTGGTATGATGAGGGAACCGCCGCATGAAGGTGGAGCCATGGCCTGCCCATCAATGCGTTATACGCAGTGTCCTGAGAGACTACCATGAATTCGGTGTTGGCAACCAAGTCACCGAACTGGGTCTTCAAACGTATCTTGCCGACCGGGGTTTGCTCGGTACGGTCATACCCCTGGATCCTGAGGTCGGAGGGGATCAAGTCATCCTCAGACAACCCCAATCTCCGGAGCGTCCGAGTCGGAATCAGGTTGATCCCGGATCCCGTGTCGACAAGACAGCGCCGGACTTCAAGGCCATTGAACTGGCCAGTGACATACAGCGGACGAATGTGTCCCTGTATAGGAGGGTCTTCATCCTTACCAGAGAACGAGATAACTGCCTGACATTCGGTGTCCTCGATCGTTTCGGCGTGAAAGGCTTCTGCAGCCGCAACCTCTGTCTCAAACTGGAGGGGGCTCTTCAGGGCTTCAGCGAGTGCCTCGCGCATCTCAGATGACATGCGCAGAGCCTCAAGGATGGAGAGCCTTGCTGGGATGTCGGCCAAGTGCTTCGGGACATCATACTTTTTGGCCAAGCGCGAGCTCCTGGTTGCAGGAGGTTGCTCTGCGGTTGGTGGCATGACGGGCCTTGCCGGTTGGGTCGGCGGCCGAATGGTGCTTGGCGCATCCCGCTGTTCACTGGTCGCAGTCCGGGAAATGGTCACCGTACTGGAGTCAGGAGGCCGGGATGGACTTGTGGCAGGGCGGAGCTGGTCGCGACGCGGCTGAGGCGGTTCTGCCTGGTCCCACACCACAAACAGTGGCGGAGGCGAATCCGTCATCCCCGGATGGGGAGCCTACGCACGTTGAGCTCGATCTTGAGCCTGCCGCCTAGTCTCAGTGGCGTGCACGGCCTGGCCGGAGGTACCAGCTGCTGTGCCCCGGCGACTCCTGCTACTGCGGTTCTTCCGACGGTGGTGACGACCGGGGACACTAGGGAGGTCCACCTGGTGTTCTTCAATGTCGGGAACCGAAAAGGGATTTACCAGCTCGACGGTATTAACCGAAGCGTACCCAACACTTTCATCGGACGAATCATCCACCACCGGGCGGACCCGAGGGGGGATCCCCATCTCCGGGGGCATGAAATCACCGAGAGTGCGGGATAGTGGCGGAACTGGCGGGGCGCGCTCTTCCTTCTTGCGCTGCCGCCGTTTGCTCCTCTTGGAGGAGGCAGACCGGGACGACGATGCCGAAGCAGCACCCGCAGGTTCTGGGGGCTCAGGCTGATTCAAGCGCGCACGGATGATTCCCTGGGCGCGAATGGTCGTCTTGCGGGCCATCCAGTTATTGTACTTCTGGGATCCGCGGTCGGAGACCAGCTGCCATTCTTCCTCATCGCCACCATCGTCATCTGATCCCACGAACACGCCCGCTACCTGTCCTGGAGCTGGGCCCAACCTGATTACATTGTTGTTAATCTGGTCTTGGAGCCAGTCCTTAAACACATAGCACCGCTGGATGGTGTGCCCCAGGGCCCGATGGTAGGGGCAGTAGCGGGGGTTATCTGTGAGATGTGCCTCCTCTGGCTTCCAACACTCAGGCAGTCGTACAATCCTATGCTCCAGGGCGCTCCAGAAATAACCGGGGACCTGATCCTCATGGAATGAGTACGTCAGGTGTCGCGGGCCCCTGGGAGCGCGGTCTTGACGAGGGGCCGGAGGGGCCTGCCGAGGAGGTGGACCCTGATTATCTCGCCTGGGTTGCGGCGGTACATTACGCGGAGGGGCCGGCCGGTTCTGAGGCTGCCGCTGCTGGGCCAGGAACTGAGCCCGTGGAGGCGGATTCCTGTGAGGCTGTGGAGCTGGCCTCACCGGCAGCAGCTCCAACGGCCTGGGGGCCTCTATCTGGGCAACAGCAGCGGGTTCAGCCCTGCTGACTCTCCTTGCAGGAATCATAGGAGGCAGCGGGTGTGCCTGGCTGGCCTGTTGCAGGGCTTCCTCAAGACGTTGAGCTTTGTCTGAGAAGTCCCTGAACCCTCCGGGGTAATTCTGAGTAATCAGGGAAGGGACCAGCTCGGTCTTGACGTTCCCGACGCACATTGTCAGCAACTGCTCCTGAGTCAATGGCATGTCAAGGGAATACGTGAGACCCTTCCATCGGGCGACGAAGTCCGCGACTCGCTCATCAGGCCTCTGCTTGCACTTGAAGAGGTCTGCGATACTCGTCTTCCGGGTCGTGGAACTGAACTGGTAGAGGAACTGTCTACGGAGGTCCTCCCAGCTGGTTACCGACCCGACGGGGAGCTGGCTGTACCAGACAAATGCTGGCCCTTCCAGTGTCTGAACAAAGCAGCGAAGCTTAGCGGCCTCCTGCTGCGCCGGAGTCCCCAACATAGGCCCGCACCTCGAGTTGAAGTGGGCTAAATGCTGTGGCGGATCTCCAGTCCCGTTGAAGGGGGCGAAAGTGGGATTCCCGAATCCCGGAGGCGCCGGCATGTCATCCACCCATGCTGGGTAGGGCTTGCCGTCCGGTGGGATCGCCACCTGCCGAGTCTCCAAGGCTTCCAAGCAGGCAATGAGTGCCGCCATCGGATCGTCCGGACATGGGTTCCAGTCCTGGCGAGGATCTCTAACCACGAGCGCATTGCATGGCCCTTCAATCGGGTCGTCGACCGGGTCGTCGAACTCGGCAGCTCGTGGGATGGCGGGCGGAGCGGCCCTTGGGGCAGCGGGAGGAATCCGAGCGGGATCTCTCAGGTAATCACGCCGCTCGGGAGGGTGTGGCGAAACATACCGCGCCCTCTTGCCGTAGGAAATGGCCTCTCTCCTGTCGGCGAACACGGCGTAATCACGGTTGCCCGGGAGAGTCTCGTCGAGGTGCGGTTGTTCCGGTCCCTGTTGTCCTGGCCTGGGATCACCGTAGTCAGGCCGCTGCTCCGCAGCGCGCTCGGCGAGGAGCTGGTCAACCAACCTCTTCTGTTCGGCGAGCTGCTGACGTAGCATAGCCTTCTCGGGATCCTCCTCTGCCCTCCGCATGGAGGCAGATGGGTCGGCGGGCTTTACAGCCTCGCTGTGCTCTTTTCCTTTGCTGACGTTTCGGCTCAACGTCAGTGCTTCAGTGGGCGCGGGGAGCCCCAGGAGGTTCCTCTGATGACGAGTAACTCTCACCGATGGATCTGACGACGGCTTGTCTTCGGGGGGGGGGGGGGGAAGCCCCCATCGAGAAGTTCCAAGTCGTTCCCCTCTCCCGACAGGTCAGCCATATTGACTGTTCCTGTCCTTGGGGATATACCCTCAGGGCCACCCAACGAATCGGGCTGTCGGCGGATCACACTGAAGCGTAGGGCAGCGTACTGCCCCCATCCACGGATATACACGTGGGGAGTGGCTTCCTCGATAACTTTGCGGAGTACTTGGAAACACTCAACGCATCGTTGTTGGAGGGCCTCGTGGTGCTCAAATGACCCGGGGTGCCGAACCGCGGGGAGCATGGCCAGGTCAATTTGACGGCACTGCTCACCAATATCCTCCAGGTGCGCTTGACTCCCGGGGTATGGAATTTGTAGGCGGTGAAGACAGGAGCGAGTCTCCCGGAGAGTTTGGCGGAAGCATTCGAACTCATCCGGGGTGAGCGATTCGGGTGCATCAAAGCCCGGTCCTGCGACTGGCCAAAACTTCTCAGGGAAGTGGCCCTCTGCAAGGACGGTCCAGAAGCTCCACGACTCAAACTCGGGACCCAGATCTCCTTGGTCCTCTTCCATGGCTGGGAACGGACGGGGAACTGGTAGTGGTGCCGAGGCGGACCGCCGGGCCGACGGGCTGGCCGGCGGTGAATACGGCGAACAGGCCGATTGGCCTCCATATCCCGGGCCGCCCTCTGAGGGTGGCGGTGCCCTGGCTACCACATCACGATAGGACGGGCCGGCGAGCGAACATCCTGCCGTAGCATCGGTGCTCGCCGAGGGTGCACCAGATCGTGGTTCGACCGTCGATCCCCAGAAAAAGTCTCCGGCTTCTCTGATCGAGGCGGAAGGCACTTCCGGAGGGGCCGGTACCAACCGCAAGCTTGATCCCTGGGGGTCTACCAGGCCCTCGTTACTCCGGATATACCTTCGGAGAGACGCGGGGATCACATCGATCTCGCTCACGGGGAGCACGAGGCTGACGTGCCGCATTCCTACCCCTGCCCTTGACTGGCGGGATTGGGGAAGGGGCTCTGTCGCCGAATCGTACTCCGCCTCTGAGTCAGAGAAGCAAACCGGTCGGATCTCTGTCCGGAATTCCGCAACATTCTTCCCTCGGCGTCGACGCCTTGCCTTCCTGCCCCTGGGTGGTTCTTCGGGGCAGGGCTGATCTCTGTCCTGGCGTCCTCCGGCCGCACTGGTGCTGGGGCCGAGAGGACTGGGAACCGAGGTGCGAAGGGCACCGGGACAGATATCAAAGGGGACGCGGGGAGAGATGATTCCGGGCAGGACTCCGGGCCGGGATCGGAAGGTGGGATGACCCATGCCTCCTGGATCGGCCACACAGAGTAGATCCTGCCGGTGAATAGCGCTACCGCGAGGTGGTCCGCGGTGGCTACTGCCAGTGCCAGCAACCGGGAGAGTCGACCCAACCTGCCTTTGGGGCGGTCGGGGCCTCGATCCAGGTCGGGCATAGGAGTTCCCCTGCTCAGGATGCGCAGAGGCCTGGCGACTGGAGCCAGCAGTGGCTTGGGCCAATGCGGCCGCTGTTGCTAGAGCCCCAAGGTGGGCATCCTCTTCCGCTCGTGCCCGACGTTGGCGTCGAGACAGACGAGTCGGGATGAGCGGCGCGGGCAGGTGGAGAGCCCGCTCTTCGACTGGAGAGGCCTGGCGGCGGTGTCGCCGTGGCCTGGCGGGAGTCCTTACCGAAGATCCCTGGAGCGAATCCCGGATAGGGTGATCCCGGGCCTCTTCCACCTCATCCGCGTAGGGAAGGGAACTGTCAGAGCGCTCCGGGGATAAGCTCCCGAAGCGGTTGGATGTTGAGGTAGGCAGCGGTGCCTCCCTGCGCGGCCCTCGGGGGCGGCGGTGGTGGCGAGACGCAGCCTCCTCAAGGTCTAGGCGAGCCATTTCCCTAGTGGGGATGACTCCCTCTTCCTCGTATCTCCTCACCAGGGTGTTGATCACCCTTCTCTGGATGACCTCCGAGGGGGAGAGAGGGCGTGGTCGTCCCGCAATTGCGGCTGCTGGGACGGCTGTGGAACGGGCGGGACCGCGCGGAGTAGCCGCGTCGGTGTTTCCCCTGTCCCTGCGCCAGTGGGCGGGTGGCGATCGGGCACTGGATCGGGCGACCTGATTTCTGAAAGCAGGGAGAATGACCCATTAACACTGACAGGAAAAAGGAATCGACAACCAACCATTAGTGCCACGACGCCTTCCGTGGGGGGAACCCAGGCCCTCGACGTTGCGAGAGGGAGTGCCCGATTTCACTTCCCCAGCCCCTGGCGGGTAAGACTGAATGCTTGGCCGGGCAACACGCCGGTCTTCCAACACCTCTGAAAGCCATCGGTCTTCGTATCGAGGAGAAGAGATTCACGTCGGGTTCACCATTTTTCTGTTTCGGTGCGGATGTGCGTCGGGTTACGCTGTTCCGCCAGGACGCGTTCGCGCGTGCACCCGTCAACCCGAGGGGATGGGCGCGCGGCTTGTGGTCCCGCAGTCCCGCTTTCCAAGGGCGGGCGGCATCCGTCCCTTATTCAGGGGCGTCTGCTCCTTGATCGAAACCGGGATGATGGGATGTCGGCTCCTCCCTCCTTGGACGTCTCCTCGGAACTCGTCGCCTAATCCGGGTCTCCCTCATAGACTTAAGAATGTTCGTGAATCTCGTTCCCGGCGCCATATCTTCATGGACACCGGTTAATTACGCTGCTTCCGCCCGGACGTTCCAAGGAGTCTGGTCGGGGCAGCAACCTGCGGTGAGAAGGCCGGGTGGCTCGGGGTGCTGGGGGCGTGTCGTAACACTGCGGCTCTGCACGTCTGTCTTCCGTCCCTAATAGGGCTTCTCGAAGGCATGATGGCCTGAGGCATCCCGTACTAGGTGCGGGGAACTGTGTCACCTGAGGTTTTCCTCAGCTTCCCGTGTTTAACACGGGGTATGCCGCGAGTTTAACGTCCAGCGGGGACGGCATCGGACCGATCAACACGAAAAGTGGATCAGATGACAGAACCCCTTGCGGGGAACCTCCGACGCTGGGGCCAGCACATGGGCGGCTTCCCAAGTAACGTGGAGTGGAGTGAAGTGGCATGACCCCACCGGGATGTGGCGGCCCGGGTAAGGATCAGGATGGATGATGAAGTGAAGAGCTTGGACCCCAGAGGGGCTTCCTACGTACCGCGCGTTAACACGGATCAAAGTCAACGTAGTTCGGGCATACAGTTTAACGTCATGCTGGACGTCGGCAAGCCGACTCACGAAGAGGTCGAGGCCGCCGGGCGGAGGATTGAACCGAACCACCTCGCACGGAGGGGGATGGAACGGCCGGGTGGATCACAGTTTCACGTCATGCTGGACGATAAAAGGGGAAATGGAAAAAGGGGGGCTGTGGGGAGGCACCGTGGAGATACACACGGGCAGTCTCCCACAGGGGCGGATTCATAGGTGAATCAACGCAAGCGTGAACCCTGGAGGGGTCCACTGATGGACGAACCGACGTAAATACGACCGGGACGACCAGGTGGTGGGCTTGGACCTCAGGGAGGCTTCCTACGTACCCTGTATAGAAGACAGGGATCAAAGTCCACGTAGTTCATTCTGTCAGGACTTACGCACTTGGGGCAGCCCGGATGCTGCAAAACTCAGTTGGAAGGGACTTGGACCGAAAGCAGAAGACACCTCGATCCCAGTCAGACCCTCTACTGGCTTCGGCAGTGGGGAGGCGCAATGGAGATACACATGTGCAGCCTCCCACGAGAAACTAGGGGTTTGTAATACCCTGCCCCCGTAGGGAAAAGCCACTCCCATTAAATCGCCCCGAAAGCGGGACAATCCCGACATCCCTGCAGAGACGAGCGGGTGGGGGCCACATCCAAACCGGGGGAGATCCTGCGTGCAGAGCACGGGATCGGATGAAGTGGACGGTTTAACGTCTTGCCGGACGAAGTACAGTTTAACGTCGTGTGTTGAGGACGAGGCGGACGGTTTAACGTCTTGCCGGACGAAGTACAGTTTAACGTCGTGTGTTGAGGACGAAACACTTGGCAGTTTAACGTCTTGCAGCGCGGACGATGGGGCTAGGCAGTTTAACGTCGTGCAGCTTGGACGGATGTGCAGTTTAACGTCATGCTGGACGAATATGCAGTTTAACGTCATGCTGGACGTATGCGCAGTTTAACGTCATGCGGGACGAATGCTGAACAGTTTAACGTCTTGTAGCTCGGACGTAGTGCAGTTTAGCGTCATGCAGGGCATAGGTTGCCGGACGATGGGTGCATGTCACTTCGCACGAACCTGGAGGGCCGCACGGGAAGACAACGCACGGTGCGGGCACCCGGGATGAGAATCATCGGGTGCCACACAGGCGGGTACCCTTAGGAGGTCAACGGGGACGACCCTGGCAGATTGCGCGCAAAAAGGAAGCTTTGCGCGCAATACTGCGGGCCGGCGCGCAATCGGAGCGGCTGGCGCGCAATTGGGCCAGCGCCTTGCGCGCGGATGCTTGAGATTGCTCACACCGGGCTTCGGATAGCGCGCGGGGGCAACGGCTCATTCTTTAACGAATGGCCACTTGAAAGAAGGGGGGGTGCGCGCAATCAGGCCGGATTGCGCGCACCCCGGGGGCAATTGCGCGCAAGCGGGTTCTTTTGCGCGCAAAGGCCTTAGGGTGAGTTTTTATTCAAATGAAAGGAGCCAGCGGGGATTGCGCGCGAAGGCGGACCCCGAGGCTTTCTTGCGCGAAAGAAAGGAGGTTACCTGAAGTTCGTCATTGCGCGCGGAAGGGGTTGAATTGCGCGCACGAGAGACGTTTCGACTTCCAGCAACCTTTGAAACGTTGGGGGTCGCCTTGTATTTATAGGCAACCCCGGGCGCGGAATCCAAGGCGCGAGCGCGAAATTCTTCTCGCGGGCGCGGAATCGGACACGGCGCGCAAAGGGAGCCGCGCGGGCCTGCGGCGCGCAAAATATGCGCGCCGGCCCGGCGCATTGCGCGCATCCCGGGGGTTTTGCGCGCGCCTCATCGCTTTTGCGCGCAGGCCTCGGAAATTCCGCGCAAGGCCTCCGGGCCCTCCGAAACGTTCTTTCGACTCCAAATATCACTTCGCTTTCCGCATCCGGAGCTTCGTTTGGGAACAACGGACTTTTCCGGCGTCTACAGTATGCTTCTGGGATTATTATTCAAACTAAGAGTAAGATCGATCTATTATTTAGTGGCTTAAAACCAAGTCTCCGAAGGGCATTATCCATAAGGGACATCAATAGCTATGAGGAAATTTTTCGATGTGCTCTGAAGGTTGAGATGTATATTGGAGTAACTCATTGATCATATGGTTTTTATAAGAAGAGTAAAATGGAATTCAAAGGGAAATATAAAGACCACACTGAAAAGAAGATGAGTTTACCCTTATTCTCAAAGTTTGGAAAGAAACATGGAGGGAATTGTCTAAAAGGGACAAGTAAATGTTTCAAATGTGGAAAGGAGGGTCATTAAGCATTTGAATCCCGCAGTGATGGGAAAAAAGAAGTCTAGTGATGCGAACAAAGAAAAGGCTACACAGAATGCACCTCCTACACTTCAATGTTACAAGTGCAAGGAAATGTGGCATTATGCTAATCAATTCCCTAATCCAAGGGTTGTTTATGATGATCAATGTCAACGAACTATTAAGGAAAAAGTTAAAGGAAAGTCACATGCAATTTCTATCAGCGATGTGGAGTACAATAATGAAGTGGTGAAAGGTACACTTTCCATCCACTCTAAAGTAGAAATGTTGTATTTGATTCTGGACCCACCCACTCTTTTATTTCTAAAGAATTTTCTAAGGGTATCATCGTATTACCTCTAAAATTAGATGTTGAGTTTCTGTGACAGCCCCTGATGGAAAAACAGCCATGCCAAAAGTTTACAATTCTTCTTCGATAGAAGTTTGTGGGAAAGTGCTTCCTGCATATATTTTGATTTTTCCTATAGTGGAATTTGATGTGATTCTTGGCATGGATTGGATTTATTTATACAGAGCTCATATCAATTACCAAATAAGGGAAATCACATTTAATATTCCCGATCAGTCTACTGTCATCTATCGATGCAAGGATGAATATAAACTTCCAGTGGAAATTTTTTTCGTCTTATGGGTCTTGATTCCAATAAATAAAGGTTATTTATCTCAAATGTTTGGAGAGAAACTCATGATTAAGAATATGCCCATTGTACGGGAGTTTGATGATGTCTTTCTAGAGGAATTGCTAGGCCTTCCACCAAATCGTGAAGTTGAGTTTTCAATAGAACTCGTACTAGGTGCATTACCTATTTCAAAGACACCTTATAGAATGGCCCCAATTGAGTTGTAGGAAGTGAAGACGAAACACCAATAAAATCTTGATAAAGGATTCATATGCCCTAGTGTGTCACCTTGGAGAGCACCTATTTTATTTTTTAAGAAGAAAGATGGATCAATGAGACTCTGCATTGATTATCGAGAAATTAACAAGATCGCTATCAAGAAAAAATATCCTCTCCCACACATTGATGACTTATTTGACCAACTACGCGGAGCTCAATACTTTTCCAAGATTGATCTTCTTTCAGGGTATCATCAATTAAGGGTCAAAAATTTGGATATACCAAAGACTGCTTTTCGTACAAGGTATGGACACGATGAATTTATAGTGATGCCATTTGGTCTAAATAATTCCCCTTCTATCTTTATGGATCTGATGAATAGAATCTTTAGAGACTATCTTGATCAGTTTGTGGTAGTCTTTATAGGCGATATTCTTGTCGATTCAAAGAGAAAGTAAGAACATGAAGATCACTTGAGAATTGTATTAAAGACCCTAAGAAAGGAGAAGCTTTATGCCAAATTTAACAAGTGTGAATTTTGGATTCAAAAAGTTTCATTTTTTGTCACATAATCTCAAAATATGGGATATCTATGGATCTAGAAAAAATATAGGTTATTGAAAGATGGTCGAGACCAATGAAAGTAACTGAGATATGATGATTTCTCGGTCTGGCTGGATATTATCGACGTTCTGTGAAGGATTTTTCAAGGTTATCTAATTCACTCAACAGGTTGACGTGAAAAGGAGTTAAGTTCATGTGGACGGAGGAGTGTGAAGAGAATTTCAAAGAGTTAAAAAGAAGGTTTTCCAGTGCACCTACGATCACACTACCTTGTAGTGGAGAAAGGATTGTGATCTACAATGATGCATTCATGAAGGGATTGTGGTGTGTTCTTATACAAAATGATATAGTGATAGATTATGCCTCACGACAGTTGAAAATCCATGAGCAAAATTACCCAACTCATTATTTGGAGTTAGCTACGGTAATCTTTATATTAAAGATTTGGAGGCATTATCTTTATAATGAAAGGTGTGATATTTATACTAATCATAAAAGCTTAATGTATATTTTCACACAAAAGGATCTGAATATGCACCAAAGAAGATGGTTGGAGCTGATTAAGGATTACGACTGCTCAATTCATTACCACCCTGGGAAAGCAAAGAAGGTGGTAGACACATTAAGTCGACAAAACCATGCTAGCTTATCCATGACTAGGATCAAAAAAGATCCAATATTTATGGATTTACAAAGGATGGATCTTGGAATTATAATGTAAAGGGAGATATATTGTCTTTATCAAATGAATGTTCAACCATCTATACATGTGAAGATTAAAGAGGCAATAAAAGAAGATATAGAGTTACAAAAGAGGGTGAGAAATGTTCCTGAATTCAACCTTGATTTTGACTGGATAATAAGGTTTAGAAATCTGGTTTGTGTTCCTCCCATCCCAGAATTAAAGAAGGAGCTGCTTGATGAGGCTCATAGTTCATCATTCTCTATTCATCATTGAAGCACGAAGATGTATAGGGACCTGAAAGAGTACTTCTTGGTGGGATGGTGTGAAAGGATATGTTGCTGAATATGCCTCTCGATGAATGTTTTTTCAGAAAGTTAAAGCTGAGAGATAGAAGTCTAAGGGTATGTTAAAACCATTAACCATACCCAAATGGAAATGGGAAAACATCACTATGGACATTGTCACCATACATCCTAAAACATTTAATGGAAATAATGTTATCTCTTTAATAGTTTATCGTCTTACGAATTCAGCACACTTCATTTCTATTAGAGAGGATTTCTCTTTTGATCAGCTTGACAAGATATATGTAAATGAAGTGGTAAGATTGCATGGAGTACCAATTTCCATTATAGCTGATCGGGATCCAGGGTTTACGTTGAGGTTTTGGTGAAGTCTTCAGCATACTCTAGATACGGAGTTGAGTTTCAGCACTTCTTATCATCCTCAGATAGACGATCAGTCTGAGAGGACAAATCAAACTCTAGAAGACATGTTGAGAGCATGCTTATTGGATTTCAAAGTTGTTTGGGATCAAAATTTACCCTTGGTTGAATTTTTATATAATAACATCTTTCACTCCAGTATTCAGATGGCTCTTTATTAAGCTCTCTATGGAAAGAAATGCAGGACTCCAATTTGCTGGGATGAAGTTGGGGAAAGAAAGCTATTAGGACCACATCTTGTTGATGAGATGGCAGAAAAGGAAAAATCTATTCAACAAAACATAAGAGCAGCTCAGAGTCAACAAAAAAGTTATGAATATAACTGAAGAAAGGACCTAGAGTTTGAAGTGTGTGATAAAGCGTTCTTACGAATATCTCATTGGATGAGAGTAATGAGGTTTGGAAAGAAGGGAAATCTGAGCCTTAGGTATATCAGTCCTTTGGAAATATTTAACCATGTTAGGAAGGTAGCTTACCGATTTAAACTTCCACCGAATCTCTCTCATGTTCACGATGTGTTCTATGTATCTCTCATGAGAAAGTACATTCCCAATCCTTCACATGTACTAAGTTCAGAAGTTGTACCGTTGGAGAATGATCTTTCTTATGAAGAACAACCAATAGAGATTCTGGATCGTAGCGAAAACGTTCTACGAAACAAAACCACTGTCTTGGTAAATGTTTTAAGGAGGAACCATCAATTAGAAGAAGATACATGGGAGCTTAAGAATATGATGACAGAGAGGTATCCTCATCTATTTGTTACAAAGTGACGAATATCTTGGGAGAAATTCATTTTAAGGGGGTTTGAATGTAAAAAACAGATATTTTATGAGAAGTATATTTTTTTATATGTCTTATTGTATACGAAACACCAAAGGAATCCTTATCTACAAACAACACTGTCTTGTCTTGCGTTACATGGAGGAGAAACCTTCTTCGATAGCCTACGTTGTACGCAATACCATGTTTCACTAAACAATGATATGTTATTAAAATATTATATAATCTAGCTATTACAAATAGTAATACCAACTTTTTGAAATTTTATAAATTTTATCTTTCAAAATGGACTTCATTTTTTGATTCGGAATATCGAAATTTTCCTAGGGGTAAATTTTGGTATTATTATGAAAACTTTCAATTTTTGATGAATAGTGAAAACACTAAGTTATTGGTTAAAACCAAATTTTTATTTAAATAATAATTTATTTTATTTAAATTTATTTTATGTCAAAATAGATACATAATACTTATATAAGTTCAATTTAATTCATTGGAGTCATTTTATAATAATTTTAGATATATAATTTTTTTTTTGAACTTTTCACCGTCTTTTACCCACATCTTATGAGCATTTGAAATTGTACATAAAACATACTTTTACCACTTCTGTGAGTTGAATTTTTAAAATCTAAAAGACACATTTAATATCAAGGAGTAAAATGTGGTTCAATAGGATAACAATATTTTTTTGGTGAATAGTAACTTTTTACATTTATTTACCACAGTTAAAAGTAAATAGGGTAATTAAGGGTAAAAATGATATTATTATTATCCTAAAACATGTAATAATTCTATTTTATAAGTTTAATTTGAACAAGGGAAACCTTAGGGATAAAATATTACCCTTTAGCTCCACTTGGATTATATTAGGACATTTATTATTATTTTATTTAAAGAAGAGTTAAAATAGTGAAAATCAAAGTTTAATAACTAAATCATTTTTAATATAGGGTTATACATAAGATAAATTCGACTATAAATATTAAATAGAAATATAAAATTATTTCCTACATAATGTTATTTTATTTATAGTTTTTAGACATTAAATATGTTAATTTATTTATGACACAAGGATAATGAAATAATTACCATATTAATGGAATATTAACAAAATTGATATTATAAATACTAAAATAAATGTAATTTGAGACTTTTAATGAATTATAATAATTTTATAGGTTAATATGACAAGTTAGTATTGATTTAATTAACCTTTTTTGAAATAATCATGCTGTTATGATTTTTCCAAAAATCAATTAACAAATAGTGTCAAAATTGACATAATTTTTTTTTTAAAACAAATATTATATTATTAATTTTTATTCTATTCCTAAAAATATAAGGTTCGAAAAATGACTTACATAAGGTTATATATATTAATAATTAAGCACATGGGGTTCTTTTGGCTTGTTATAGTATGTTTATTAACCATATAGTGTAATAAAACAAGAAGACACAGTAAAAGTTAAATTATTTAACTTAGAGTTAAATCTAAATGATAAGGTTGAAATAGTAACCTAAACTTGTCTAAAACCTATTGGTTGAGAGTATTTCTACCCATCCCCACTTTATCTTAGAAATAAATCAATTTGGATCTATTATAAACTGAATATGACTTTATTATAAAATAATATTTTATGTTTTTCCTAAGGTTCCCCTCTCCTCGCTTATAAAAGGGAACCTCCTCCCTCTCCTCTTTACAAAATATTGAGATTTCAAGCTCGACCAAACCCTACCAATTTACCTTTTAGACTACCCTAGAAACATACTAGAGGTCTCGGTCTTCTTCAAAGACCAATATTTAGTGCCCTAAGAGGAGGTTTCAAGGAGGCGTGTCGAAGAAGATGTAATATCCGTTACTGATTATTTCAAATTTATTTCTTCTTATAATTACTGTTATTTAGTTGTTTCATTAGGAATTAATAACATCAGTATCAATAATATAATGATATTTTATTAAAAATATAAAACAAACCTATTTCACCTTCAATCCATCCTACAGAAAACAAAATCCCCGCGCGTGCGTACGTACGGAATACCGTCTCCACGCCTGGGTGTAATCTATTTTCCACCACCACCTTACTTGGATGGGTATAATGGTGTAAAGAATAACTATATATGATTATTGTAATGTGATAATGTTTCTGAAATAGTATAGATACACTTAAATACAATTCCACGATCATTGGAACGATATCATCGCCCGTGCGTAAGTACGACCTACCGTCTCCACGATGTGATGCAAGTCGTTCTACATGATCTTCATTGAATAAAAATTATATAAATAAATTGAATGAATAAATATGATATATATTACACTAATACTATTCTGTAAATTAGGTGTCTATAACCTAAAAAAGAATAATAAGAATTTATTCCGCAAAACATGCATAAAAACATAAATCAATGAACACCCTAATAACAAGTAGCAATCAAAAATTAATAATAAGAAGATAATAATGTGAACATATATGATATTATAACAATGAAAATGATTCTGTAATAAGTCAATGACATTATTTAAATCATTATACAACAGGTTAGGATATGTACGAAGCATATTGGCCCTAAGGTAAGGGAAAATCTCACAATATCATTTTTATCCGAGATTGTTTATAGTTCAGAATTTACTGGGGAATATTTATCATCCAAATCCATGTTTCATAAATATGTAATATTATTTATATCATCCCAAAATTATTTAAATCCAATTTTACCCATTGGTGAGTTTTTAGTAAAAGATATGAAAGGAATATTTTGTCGTTTTTAGTACGAGGATCTTTTTGACTTTTCCTGCCAAAGGATGAGAAGAATGTTTTTTTAACATATACAAAATGAATGGATTTTTATTATTTGATAGAACATTATTTCCATGAATCTTACTTTACATGTTTTCAAGGTTATTTTTAATTATCTTCTTTTAGTTTAAAATTGTATGACATGTTAAGAAAGGAAAAATGTTTTTGAAGTAGAAAGGATATTTTCAACAAGAATGGAGTTCAAGATTTTTATCAAAATTATTTTCAATCTAAGATAATATATGGTTTATTTTCTATCCCTATTTTTACATTTATCTGATTATGTTATGAAAGAATTAATTTTATGATTTCCTTGTATCTTAAATGGATTATGTTATGATGGAATGATGTTTAAGAATCCCATTTTTATTACATTGGTTATGCTATGATTTATGATTTTGTGGCACACATAAGAATGGATTGATTATGATATGGGTGAGACCTATATCTCCATCCAATTCATTGGGTAAAGATTTATATCTCATGAGATAGACATTGTTGTAACGACATGTTAATCAGGTTCAGTGATATAGGACTGGAACAAGGAGTGAACTCGGTTCAGTAATGGAATTTTTCCACTATGATGGTCTTGAAAATGAGACTTGAATAATATTGAATGATTTTTCTATGCTTATGTGTGTATGAAACAATGTTTCATGTTTTAAGTTATAATTATTAGGATTATATTTAACTACTATGATTTATCCCATTTTATGATATTATGATCTCTTTTGAAGGTTAAGATTTTTGAAATGTTATGTTCTTATGAATATGATATGATTTATATTTCTATTGTTTACCCTTACTGAGAATTTGAGCTCACCCTTTTGTATGTTTTCTTTTCCCCAGGTTATGAAGCAGGGTATTAATTAGGATATGCCAAAAGGGACTCTAGATATGATGAAATAAATAGGAGACAATGTAGATGATTTATGAACCAGTTGCTTATGATTACCAATTTCTAAAGACACTATACCTATACAGTCCAATCATGATTTTGTTATATGTTATAATTAGTATGCTTCCATTCTGAAGTAATAACCATGTATGTAATGTATGGGTCATTATACAGACCACCATCTCTCTACCCACCTCATCATGTATGTCTTTTATTAAGGGTTGTCACCTTCAAGACTAAATTTTATTGACTAATCTACTATAGGTAATTACATAGATAAAAACTATGCATATTTATGATAAATCTACCAAAATATTGCACTTAATATTTAAGATAGATATTATAGGATAATAATTTTTAATAGGGGAGATTAAAACTCTTATTCAAGGTTATAAATGATTTCTCAACTTGTTAAAATAAAGGTCCAAATATAGTCCCCAATAAACCAAAATTTTATACCAGGTGTAAACAAAATTGGAATTCTATGCTAAAAAAAATATCTTAGAGAGAAATATATACAACGTTTAATCTATATACAGACTAGAAACTACTTTTTAAACAATGATATGACTTAAAAATCCATATAAAATTATAATTTTTATAAGTTTAGACCATGTATAAAGGCTAAAGATGAATCATTTTCCAAAACTAAACCACAGGGTATTGAAACCACTCCAAAGATTCATATAGAGAACATTAAATGATGATAAAACCTACCCTTTGATTCCCATAATAAGAAAAACCATAATTTCAATTCCCACACAAGTATTATGCCTCTATCTTTAAAGAAGATGTAAGGGGTATTTTCCAATATTTTATAGGAATGTTTAATTTAAATTTTTTTTAATTTTATTCCAAATAAGCTCAATAGGATTTATACAAAGACCAAACTAACTCTAGGATGTATAACCTAGAACTAAAAATGGGGTAGATAGATAAGGATATGATCATAATAGACAAGTTAAATTTGACACCACAATTGTGATCTTTTATAGGCAGAATTATATATAATTCAATACCCAAAGTGGTTTAAAAACTCAATAATAATATTGAAGTGATGCAAGGAAAACCCAACCTGAAATTCATCGAGAATATGGGGAATAAAATCTAGAAAACAACGAGTCTAGAAATCTGGAGAAAACTAAAAGAATAATTTAAATCACATTTTTCCACCTAAAAAATATGAAAGAAAAATAAAAACAAATAAAAATAAAAGGAAAGAAATTATTGATGAAGAATCAGAGTGGTTACCTACTATTTTGAATAATCTATCCCAAAACATAACTTTCCTTAAGAGAATTAATAAAAATAAACAATAAATAAAATTTCTCAATTTCATTGATCTATTTAAAAATATTTACATCAATATTTAGTTTCATCGATCATTATTTTAAATCCTATCAAACTTGTAAATGATAAAAAAAATTTGTTTATAAAAGTAATTTGGAAGAGTTTTCGACCTATATACTGATAGAAGTGATTAGTTTTGTTCATTAGAATATGATAAATTTTAATAATAAGGATCCATGCGATTTTCCCATTCCATGAACCTTAATAAAAATTGTGTAGAACAATTACCATTTTGACTTTGGTTATATAATAAATTTGATCTCATACTCACTATTTTTACTATCAAGACTAGGAGACTTGCAACCCACCATAGTGGATTTATAGTTGTCTGACCAATATACCAGTTTACCCAATATGACAGTTAATTAATTTATAGTTTACATTGGGAGACTATTTTTACCAGATAACTTCAATATTTTAGACATGGAGTGAAACATTGAAGTACCTATCATACATGGTTGATATTTATGAGCTAGTGGAGGAGTAGTCAAAAATTTTTATAAAGAAAAATTAATACTAAATTTGAGTGAAAAGATTTAATATTTTAATGTTTTTAAGAGATAAAATGTTTTCCAACTAGATGTAAACTGCTATAGAGATAATCTGTTTGAAAGTGATAAACCTGTTGATAAAAAAGATGAAGCTTTTATAAGGATTATTGAAATGATTAAAAGTATACCATACACTACTAAAAAATTTATTAGAGTTAGATATTGTAAATAGGTTGATCCATTTGAGGCTCATCAATTTGATGTTTTGGTACAACTAGATAAATTTTATAAGGAAAAAATATTTAACCAGATCTAAAATTAGAGAGTAAGGAACTATCTAATATAGACAATATTGATGAATATAATTTATTTAGCCTTGATTTTTTTAGGAAACACTTTTAATAACATGGGATAACTTGTCCCAAGAGTCTACCTTCAAACCAAGAATAACCACATTTAGATCGTAATCAACTCATATCTCACCCAAAAATCTCATTCTTGAGTGAGAATTACACATTTCGAATTATCATATCTACTAATTTAAGGAAAATATAAGAATAATTTTTTTTATGATTTAAAAATAGAAAAACATTTCTATAAGATGGACCATTTCTAACCTCAAGGGGATTTTCACTTTATTTTTAATGCATATAAGTCCTATAGAGCCTTAAAAAATATATTTGAGGAAAAGATGAGGATAAATATCAATATGAAAATGATTTTTAGGTAAGAAGTGATCAAATTTATTGATGACGTAATTATCATCCTTATTTAAAACATACCTTAGATCATATTGGTATAGGCAGTTCATAAAAATAGATGAGTCACATTCTCTAAAAATTAAAAGAATGAAAAAAATCCAATCTAAAATTGTGACCAAGTGGATAGTTCATATAGAAAACAAGGATATCAATTCATCCACTAGGAAGGAACATTTTTATTTTTCATTATTAGACTAAATTTTTGAGTGATTAGTTGGGAATGTAATTTTTATGGTTATTTTAGTTACAACCAAATTACTATAGCCCCACTGGATCATGATAAAACCACATTCACAATCCCTTTGGGGACATTTTCTTTTATATAATTCCAATTGGATTGTGTGGTTCTCGACCTCCATTAAAATTTATTTGATGGATATGTTTTTAGTCATGATTGAGATAATAATTGAGGTGTTCATAGATGAATATCCAACAGTTGAAAATACTTTTGAAATCCATTTAAAAAATTTGAAACTAGGTTTTGAAATATGTCAAAACACTAACTTTGTTTTAAATTGATAAAAATATAAATTTATGGTCATCAAGGGAATATTTATTGGTAATATGTTATTAAAGAGGGGAATAGAAGTTGATAATACTAAAATAGAGGTGATTTAAATGCTACCACCTCTTGAAATTATTAAGGGTGTCAAAAATGTTTTTAGGTAATTTCAATTTATATCAGAGGATAATGAAGAATTTTTCTAAGGTTAAAAGGGCCCTTTGATATATTTATGTAGAGTAAAAATAATTTATAATGATAAATTATCTGATTCATCCTCCTCACATAAATAAAAAAACAAACATAATTGTCTATCTTCTCTTTCCCTGATTTAAAGTTACCATTTGAGATAATGTGAGATACTAATTGTATTTTCGTTTGGGTTGTATTTTGTAAAAGTAATGAAAATGATTATATATGGTGTACTATACTAGTAGGATACAAGATAATTGTCAAAGAAATTATACCATAACAATGAAATTACCATTAAATTTTTTTCACTTGATAATTTTAGGCATGACAGGAATGGATCTAATGTTATAGGGTTTATTGACCATACTACCCTGAAATACTTATTTTCCAAAAAAAATGAAAAACCATGACTGATGTGGTGGCTCCTTTTTTATCTAGAATTTAAATTATAAATTTGGGATAAGTAAGGATCTAGTAATTTAGTAGCTTAAAACCAATCTAAAATGCCATATACCCTATATTATGACCCAAGAGAGATAAATTATTTTTTCCCAAATGAAAAATTGCTAGTTATATAATCATCTCAAGCTATTAAGAATAGAGATTTTACAAAATGTTTCTCTATAGATTGATTACTATGTATCTCTTGTATAATCAGATAAATAAACAAATTTCAGAACTTAATTAATACTTTTGGGATGACCCTTTGTTGTTTAGAAGTTTTTTTATGGAATCATCGGTTGGTGTGTTCTTGATAAGGAGATGTTATCCATTCTAGAGGACTTTCACTCTTTAACATGGCGTGGAAACCATGGTGGAGATATAATTTTCCAAAAGTTCTTCAATATAAAATTTGTTTTCCTACACATATTAAACATTCTAGGGGTTTAGTAGTGGGATGTGATAAGTGATAGGGGATGGGCAATGTGGGTATAAACACGAGCTACCTCAGAAATGAATTCTAGAATTTTATATTTTTTATTTATTAGGGATGAAGTTTGTGGGACCTCTCCCATATTTTTTTTGTGAATGAGTACATATTAGTGGTTGTAAACTCTGTTTCCAAATGGTTCAAGTATTTGAATCATCCTAATAATCAAGATAAAAACATTGTTTAATTAATTAAAAAGATCATATTTTCAAGATTGAGGGTGCCTAAATCCATCATCAAAGATAATTTTACACACTTTTAAAACATCAAGTTCAAATATTTAATGAAAAAATATGGGTGTGTTAAAAAAAACTAGAACAACATACCTTATTCCAACTAGTGGCTATGTTGAAGTATCACTTTGGGAGCCTATATAAATCGTAGAGAAAACTATGAGTGTCTCAGGGAGGGGATGATTTTTAATCCTAGATAAGGATTTTTTCCTTATATAATTTCCTTGAAAACTCATATAGGAATATCTCTTTATAAGACACTAATTGGAATATTAATCCACTTACATATTGATTTTTTATAGAAGTCCTTGATAGAATGTCATTGGAGGTGAGTGAACTTAATGTTATTATAAGAGAATCCTATAAAAATAATATAATATACTAATAAAGAACTAAATCTTTACACAATTCCTTTATTGTGGATTATAACTTTAATATTGGCCAGAAGGTATTGGTGTTGAATTCGAGATTAATGTTATTCCATTGAAAATATAAATCCAAGTGGTATATACCTTTCACTATTTGGTGATTCCTAGTTAATAGGGTTGTGAATCTGGTTGGAGAAGAGTATATACCTTTATTAGTTAATGGTATAGGGTTAAACATTATTTTGAAAGCTATAGAAAGAGCTTTTTCCCATATCTATCTTAGAATATTAACCCTTCATTGAGTATTACTGAGGAATTTAAACTTAGTGGTCCCTGAGACTCATCCCAATGTTGTCTTTTTATATTTTATTTAGTTTGGAGAAGAATTAATATACTATTAATAAACCTATTAATTATATAATTATCCCTAATTTTGTGGATATAAAACATACTTTTCAACTATCTAGAGTTTAATTCTTATTATTTTCAAAGACTATAAGGAGTTACCTTCTTGAGAAAAACTGAATAACATCTCCTTTAAAATAAAAATGTTTCCTGTATTTTGAGCTTAATATAATGGAATCTAAAATTTACTTATTCAAACTTGTAGGATCTAATATTATAATGACCTATGTAACTCTACTTAAAATTAGAGGGAGGATAAATTTGGAGGGAATTAAATGAGAAAATATTCTTTAATCACTAGATTTGTGACTTATGCACTTTTTTAATTATTTTTTATTGTTGATTCTTTGTATCCTTATTGTTAGTCATTTGAATTTGATAATTATTGTTTGATTTTATAAGGTCTTCCATTACATTAAACCATGTTTCTATATATGGGGGTAATCCTAATTGACTAGAAATTTAATAAAGATGAATTATATGTTAAAATTATATAACGTAATAAAATAATAGAGTAAGATGATATTATTTTGACCTATTCTAAAAACTACCAAGTCCATCCATAATAAGAAAACATGAACATAATTAAATATACTTCATAAAATGCTGATAAATTAAGGAAACATGTTTTTTTAATCCTTTTTTACCCCTGTAAATTTTATTTACTTCTTGCAAAACAATTTTGATTTAATACTTATTATAAATTTTTCTCCTAATTTTAAGTTCAATATTTGGGAAAATGTGGGGTTTTAAGTATGGTATGGTGTCTATAAATTTGATAAAATATGATTCATTATGAAGAAATGAATATTCCGTTAAAAAATTTCAAACTTGATCATTTTTATGTATAATTTTTTATTTTTTGTGGTTATAAAATTTTATTTGATTTGAGAAATGTTTTTATTTTTTGATTGATTAATAATTATTATTTGAACATGGATTATATCAAGTTATATAATTTATCTTTATCTCATAAAAATTCACGATTTTACTATTTTTTGAAGTAATATTTATAATATTAATTGATTTGAATATTTGTGATTTGAATTAAAATAACAATATTTTCTTTTAAATGATCAATGAAATGACCTAATAATCTCATTCAATATTTTTATTATTTAAGATAAAACCATTGGATGTGTTAATTATGATTCATTTAAATTATTAAACTCACCCATCCATTTATTTTTGTTCAATCATTTGTTGTTCTAAAATATGTGACTCTGTTTACTATGGATAAAAAGATAAGTTTAGGAGAACATCTGAATGAAAAGTTAAGTATGTCTACTTATTTTCAAAAAATTTAAAATCAATTATATTTGTGATATTGAATCCAAATTTTAGCCAAAAAATTATCTTGTAAGGAGAATTCATTTATACTTGGGATATTAAATGAGTGATCAACATTTTAAAAAATCACTTATTAGTTGGAATTGAAAATATTTCAATTTTATGATTAATTTCCTTCCACTCAATTTGATTAATTTATTATATGAGGGTAATAAATGATTTTAGTCATGGATAATTTGGGGAAGATTTATTTTATTTCATGTTTTCAATGTTTTTATGAGGTTTAGATGTTTTATTATATTTAAATGATATTTAATTGTAAATAATTCATTTTATTCATTATTTATTTAAAATAAAATTCATTAAATTTATGATTGAAAAATATAAAATTTGGTATTAATTAATGTAAAATTTATTAATTATTATCCAAATATTTCGCAAAGAAAAAATCTCTTATCGTATTTGGTTTGTAATTGAAATATTAGGTTTGATGTTTTTTTAAAATATATTTAAGTGATGAAACTAATAGTTTAAAAGTTGCATGATTTTTTTAAACAAGTTTCTTGGATATCCTTTCATTTTATTCTACTAATATTTTTAAAAAATTGGTTATGTATTAATTGTTTTTAATACTTTTTATTTTTTTTGTTATGAATTTTCTTATTTTTATGCCTTTCTACATTTTCAAATTTTAGGTTAGTAGGTGATTTAACAATGTAGGTGATTTCTTGGTGCAATGTAGGAGTTTTTTAAGTTTTTCCATAAGAAATTTTAACTATTAGTCTGATATCATATATATTATGAGATTCAATGTGTTATTTTCAAGTCTCACAATATATGCTTTTTTTACTTTTCCAACTTTTTATACTTTTCCAGATCATATAATTTTTTGGTTTTCTTGTAAGTCATTTCATGTGGGTTCCCTTGTAATAAATTTCTTACACCCATAGAATAATCTAAATTGAAAAATTTTAGAGCTCAATTAAATTACTAGATAAATTATTTCATTCCATCTATCAACTCTGAATTTAAAAAAATAATAAAGTGTGAACTAGTACTGCAGATTTCAATGATTTTAATAAGAGGGATAAGGACTTAATCTTTATAATTAATCATTAATTGATTAATCAAGAACCTATGATGGATTATAATATTATTTTTGGGGCTCACATCAATTAATTATGAAGAAGATGATAAAAAATGACTGACACTACATCGAGGCCTGTTATTCAATCGATATTTCCACCAATGAGTTTTGTTTCTAGGAGTTAGAAGAAGAATGTATTTAAAAGGGGGAGGACATACACATTCATCGAATATATAATTAATTTGGTGGGTGGGGGGTATAATTTTAGGAGAATTGTTATAAAATGATGTAGCTATATAGGTAGTCTAAAACTGAGAATAGTGGCATAGATGGAGATGGAGAATGGAATGGAAGAGATCCAGATGGGGACGAATCCTAAAATTCTTTTATTTTATTTCATTTTCATTGGTCCTACAATGAAAATTTTGTATATTCATGAATTAAATATTATTTTTATCTAAAAAATTTTAGTAGGAATAATATTTAATTACTTTTCTTCCTTTCTAATTTTTTTGAATCATTTTTCTAGTAGGTTATTTTTCATCAAGATCAAACGAAAATTTGATTATGAAAAAAAATTCATGTCTATTTGGTTTATTAAATTAAATGTTAGATATAACATTAAACTCATAAAACATAGAAGAAATACCCTTGATAGATGGTTTTGTTGAATTTTTTATATGTTGGATGCTCAGTTGACGAGTTCATAAAAATAAATAAAACTCAGTTTTAAAATAGACAGTAAAAGTTTCCCATATCCCTGTATCATATATAATAATTTTCTAGTTTAAATATATGATTTATCCTAAACTATTTCATTTTTCATCATTTTACAAAAAAAATGTCACTTTTTATATCGCACACTACTACCACCATTATTCATACATCTGTCTTACATGTTCTGTATTCTCTTCTTTGAGTTTTGTTTTTTTCTTGAATCTTTCACACAACTTCCTTATGGGTTAGACCCTTATCTTATACTGAACTAGTTTTAGTGGGGAACATAAATAAATAATTTAAATTATCTTATTAACACTTTCATCCATATATAAATATACTAATGACAGGTACCATACACCATAGTTAGATTCTTCCTCTAACATCAAAAATGTTCTTGATGGATATCAATAAGAATAACTGAAGGACTATTCACTCTAAGATGAATCCTCACCATGAATTGAATCACCCAATGTTTTGGTTGGATCCTCCTTAACATGATGGAATTATAGTATCTATCTATGTAAAGGGAGAAATAGGAAGAGATCTTTGATATGGAGTATCAATTGGATAAGAAGCCAATTTATATAGCATTTGGGGACACCATCAGAGCATGTGTGGAATTTACACATATGTTTCTAAACGTAAGAGTAAATGGAAGTAGATATAAATCCTTATAAAATTTAATAATCAACTATCCCCATATGTTTTATATTATAAAATATATATTGAATGATATCTTACATGTATGAATTTAAATTTTAACTATTAATGTTTAGTTACCATCACTAATCATAGGTGTAATATCACTCATACCATATGAATCACAATAGCTTATGATATTACCTTGTTATACACTAAAAAAGACGATACGATAACATGATATCATATATCAGAACTTATTATACACCCTTTTAAAAAATATGATATTCCATGAATTCAAATACTTCACAAAATTCACTATATATTTATATAAAAAAATATGATATTGTAATATTACATCAGTTACATATAGTATTTATGGAATATCTCCATCCGATTTGAGGTCTTTTATACCTATCTTTTTATTCTCCTTATGTCACTTCAGTGCCATTTATTTTTTGATAAAAAACTCAACCAAGTAATAATAACATTCACAAACATCAACCATTATTGAAAAATTGGAAATTGAATTCCATAATCACTATAATATTTAATGGAAATTTTGACATCTAATAACTAGAGATACTAAATGACCCAAACTACCTCATAAAACTATCCACTTTCCTATCGAAATGGTAAAATATATAACATCTACACTAGCCTATAAACATCCTGAATAAGGTGGAAAATGTACATAAATAGTTGCTAATTTTTATATTTAATAAAGAACTACACATAAATCATATTCAAAAATCATTTATTTTTATGGAAAAAATAAATCCAACTGAACACTAAGAATAAAGGCATTAACTTCTCCCACCACCACATCAATATCCCTACACACATATATAATAGCTATAGAAAGATCCCCTGAGTGATACTAAGACATGATTAAGATGGAACACCTAAAATTTCATACCTATATAGAATCATGCATATTTTATTTAATAAACCTTTCATATGACCTCCCCTGTAATTTTTCTCTAAATTCCTCCAAAGTTAAAATTCATCATTGAACGAATACCATAATTTCACAAATAATCATAACTGAAACCACTGGTGATTCTTCCCTTACATGAAATAGATAATGGTTTTGATCTTCATAATAATTTGATTCTACTATTACCAAAAATTTCATAACGTCCCCTACCTCTCTACATTAGTGAAACACCATTAGATATTGAAATCAAAAAAATTCACCCCTACTTCTCGAGTTCCCCACCCTATGCAAAAAATAATTTCTATAAGTATATTTCTAATAAACATGGTCAAATACTCCCTATAGTAGGACCATCTAAAACATAGTTCTATTATAATCCCACACAACCTCAATAAAAATCATGAAGGTATAGCTCCATGATGTATATGCCAAGAAAGAATCTATACATTAGGAAGAACACAAAAAATCCATAATCATTTCCAATAAAACCTTTCACCTAAAAATATTGATGACCTAACAATAACCCTAATAATGCCTTATATCATTTGACATGACACTAAATATTTATAACAAGAAGATACATTCCTCATTTCGGTGACAGATTCAAAGAATGAAGGCCCATATTATTTTTTTAAACCATCACTCCTTGGATATCACCTAGAAACTCACCAATTCACAATTTTACCAATAGGAAATGAATCCAACATGTACGAAAATTTCATATAGACCAGGTGTAAAATACCATACCACATGATCATCATCAATTGTATCACACTTATATGTGCAATTCATCAACATGTACAAGCTGACTATACTACAAGGCACACTATCCCCATCAAGCCATAAGTTCCCCTGGAAATCCTCTTCAAAATTGATTACCTCTCTTATTCCATAATTAATTAAATGAAAAACTATCACATGACATAATTTTATGAATTTTAAGAGTCAAATACACACCCATTGGTCAACTAGGCTAGGAACCCAGTCAATCCTTCTCATTGATTCTAGTCTCAAGCCAAAATCACCCCAAGTGATTTCATAGAAATTGAAGGTATCAACAATCCTATATCATAAAACCTAATAACCTACCTTGAATTAGTCTTAATAAGAGAAAAAAAAAGATCATTTCCTAAAAAGGAATCCACAGACATGGGCCAACCCTATATAAAGGTTTCTATTAATAAAAAATGTCAACCTACAAGGGTTTATCCAAAATTAAGGACCTTTAGGTCTCCCACCTAGCCCTACTAATCAAGTATCATAAGAGAATAACTAATTCTGTCCACATATATAAAAGGTCAAACCTCTCAATAAGGTCACATCTCAAAGGGAATCATTCGAACACCCATCTCATCACAAATGCCCCATTCAACCCTCCCTAATTGGGATAAGGATGAAACTGACCCATGAGGGTCAGAACTATCATGAATCATCATACTGGGTCCATTATCCTCCCTGATAATCCTCATAATGGATTTCCCCTAGATTATCATGATATACTGTAGATAGGAATGATGAACTGACACTCATCGGGAATCCATATATGGAATTACCACTTTGCGATCTAGTGTACTATAAACCTTTAGGTATCAATCAATAACAGACAAAAAATCACAACTAGTTCACCATAAAATAAAAGATACACCCATAAAGGCAAAACTTGAAAATAATTAGATGTCGACGTCAACCTAAAATGGTCGATAATATGCACACCTATTTTCAAAAATTTGTTTATAAGTATATGGTTTGGATAAGAAAAATTTAATTTCAAGCTATAAGGGAAACATCAAATAGGTTTTCACTGAAATTTAAAATAAATGATCATATGAAATGAATCCATACAAGGGGTATAACACATGGGAATCATGTTCTCTATTGACCTAATAAGGTCACTGAAACTCCTGTGAACAAGAACTATGTCATCATCCACATCATCAAACATCCGACTATAGATTCACATGACCTTCAATCAAAAGGAAGCGTATATATTCACACACATATAAAAGTCAACCCAATTGAGTAGAATTACACAAAGAACCTATATGGGAAAAAACCATTTAGGATATTTTTGAAACATTAAACAATTAGAATTTATCATTATTACACACCAATAGGGCCATAACATGCGAATTTTATGTGAAAAATATGATGCATGACATGCCTCTTTACTTTAATGGATAAGAGTAAGAATAAGTCAATAGAATCATTGTAAGTGGAAAAGATCTGAAAATATATAATAAATCCTAACATTAAAACAACATGTTGGTTTCTATAAGAGAAATTAATATTCAATTTTAATTTTATAGATCAAAACTTCAATCCTATATAATTGGAAACCCAGACTGATTACAGGGACATGTGTTCTTGATTCACCCATACAATATCCATCAAAGGTTCCTACACATTAATAATAATCTTATCTACCATATATGAAATTGTAATTTAATAGAAAAGTAATACCTTTGATACCAAATTGTAATGTCCCATCTTGGATTCTGATAATCTAGTTCCCTAAGCCATTTCTCCATAATGCATCATGCATGCTTCCCCGTACACTAGAGGTTCCAACTAGAAGCAAGGGACTAGGGTGTGACAGTGGGGAAACTATACCCCTATATTAATGTAAGAAAATATAACAAATAACCAGATATCATTGACTGTAGTAATAATAAGATTACATAGGTGTTAAATATAATTAAGAAAGTAATAAATAATGAAATTTAGTAAAGGCAAAAATGGCCATGTCTTACATAAAATAATGATATCCTACCCAGAGGATCTCATACACATGATTAAATAATGGATACTAAAATAAATGTGAAGGGATCTACTATTAACTCTGATCCATGACACATACCCAAAATCCATATGATTATTCAAGCCATCATTATTGATCATTCCCTAGCCTCAAACCTACCTATGTCAGCAACCAAGTGAACGTCTTCTTAGGTACCCAAGTGCCATGGTGGCCTGAGAATAGTGTGAGTATATAACTCAATATAGAAACACTACCATGGTCCCAAAAGATATCCAATAATATTCAGTTCATGTAAATGTTATATACTCATTATGATATCAATAGTAAATAAAACTAAAATAATAAATACAAATAATGAAGTAAATAAAATAACCAAAAACTGATCCTTGTGTCTATGATCCCAATCGACCACACCTGTATTTTCCTAAGTCAAAATATATTTGAAAAACGTTTCATCTCATATATATATATCCCAAAATATATAAACATACACACACACAAACACAAACACACACACACACACATATATATATATATATATGAGTAAGGTGATAGGTAACATAAATAAAAAAACACTCTCTATCCTTTGTTCCATAATCCCAATTAATAAATAATTGCTTCATACAACAATGAAAAAGTCTTTGATAAGCCTATTTATCCAAGTGGGATACATTTAATTACCCTAGGATCACTAGTACTCACCTGCGATTCATTTTATTTGATTCCATGGAGCCCATCCATAGAAAATTTAGTATTATATAAACCTATATGAGATAAAACCCAAGGCCATTGACTTGGGCACCCTCATAGAGTCCACAGATCATATACATAGAAAAATAATTTAAATATAGACCTTTATTGTCTAGGACCCAGGTATTTTTACTAGAGAATCCACTTTGAGTCCACGAACTGCACCTATGGAAAAACTGGTAAACAATGTCGTACCATAATGTATTTCTAGTTACATACCACAATAAGCCTTATCAATTCCATATTATGATATCCAAATCCATAAATAAGTATCATAAGCTATGTCCCTGTAATTAATTCATGGAATACATGAGCTTCACCACATCACTTTAGGATCATCGGCAAAAATCCATGAAGAACCTTTGACAATTATAGATACATAAATAATAACCAAGAGAAAGAAAATGAAAATAATAGAGTGATGGTGGTTGAACACTGAACCCACCAATACTCCAATATCCCCACAAGATTAAAGTTTAGTATGAGTTTTAGGTGACTCCCACTACCATCTCCATCCAACCACTAACACACTAGTTTTGTGTCACTCCAATGTTAGGCACCCACTGGTCCCTCATGTGAAAACACACGAGAGGAATACTACTTGAGATCCTATATGAAAGCATGTAAGTAAAGGGACACCTATTTGGTCCCTCAAATGTTTTAAGTAAAATGAGGATTATTACACAGTATCCACTAGTTTAGATCATATATGTAGGTATCCCCCAGGGGACCCTCAGCCTTAAAAATATATCGAATTATGAAACTAGCACACAAGGGTAGTTAGTGACCCATGACATCCATCCATTAAATTACCAAATTAAATTACTTTATATTTAATGGTTTATCTAGGTAAATAAAAGTAGGGGGTATATCCCTTTAGGGAAACCCAGGAATAAACATACTACATAAACATGCATAAATACAACAACATACCTATTTTAGACAACATAACATTATGAATATTTAACCATTTAATTTTAAAAGGCCAATAGTAGCTACTATGGCATGTCCCTACCCAACTGAGTAGAGTTAGAAAAATTCCTACAGCAAAAAAACCATTAAAAATTATTTATAACATTATAATTAATTAATTAAAACCTAATAATTTAATTTAAATAATCGTTCTATTTAAAAAAGGTATAACCCCCAAAACATCACTTGTCGATCACATCGCTCCAGAACTGTGTCATAGAGCTCACTAACATCCTATAACATATTCCCAACCTCTAGATATGCATAATACATAATTAATAGAATCAAAACAACCATTAAACTATATTAATTTATGATTAAATGTTTTCAAAATTCACCATGGTGAATTACCTCAATGAAATATCACACGACGAAGTGAAAATGGCTTGTTGAGTTATTCTCATACTAGGAAGAGTGAAAACCCCAACATTGGTATCTGATTTCACTATGTTCCTATGGAATTTGTGCTAAAATCCATAACAGAATGAACCTCTGTTATAAGAAGAAGGAAAATTACTTAATTGTGGCTAACAGTGTTGAATGTTTACGTCAATGATTCCCACACACCTGAATAAGTCCAATTTTAGCCATGAATGTGGGAGAACTCCCATGGAGGAATGGAGAAGGAGGGATTCTTATTCAGGGTATAAGGAGAGAATAAAATAGGGTAGACCCTTTAATGGTTTGAGGAAAATGGTAATTTTCCATTAATTAATGAGTCACATAGTTTGGCCACACAATTTTCCAAACTATGTGCCAATTGTGAGGTTGAAACTATCTTATCCCATTACCCCGCATGGTTGTAGAATATAGTTTAATAGACCATGCACCATATGTGAGAATATATTATCCATGTTACACTTCACCTCACATGGTCTAAGTGCATAGGTAGTCAAACTATGTATCATATCTGTATAAAATTACAGTACCTCTGTAGAGTATCCTATAACACACCATACACTTTCCCATACTACACACCTCTAAAAAATGAACCTCATGGTTAGGATTCATGGTTAATAATAACCATGAACCAACTATGAACCATTTATTTAAAACTTCCAAAACATTGTGTTTCGTCCCTGAATCTCTAGGACATTCTTGAAACCTCTAAGCAACATACTAAGCCTCATTTCACATATGAATGAATTATTTATAGGAATTACAACCATTTCACTCACATTTCAAATATCCAATAAATATTTGACACATAAAGTACGTGAAAAATCAAAATACATAGAAACTTTACAACTAGAGGAAACATTTTATCTAATAATACAAATGATTATAAAGAAACAATTTTGAACTGTTTTGTTGAATTATGAATTTTCATCAAATTTAATAATTTTTAGGATTGATATAAATAAAAATTATTGATAAAATTAATTTATCAATTAATAAAATAATTTTGGGACATCATTCAAATGGTTATGTAATGATTGGGAATACGATTTTAATAATTCTTTGTTAAAAAAATGTTTTGTTTAAAAACATTGTTTTTATTGTATATTATATTATAATTATTTGAATAATAAATTTAGAAAATATATAATTTTAATATGATAAAATAAAATTAATTTTTATTCATTATTAAAAGATTATCTTAGGTTAAAATTTTGGGTTTTTTTTAAATGGTTCTTTTTTGGCTAAATAATGAAAAAACCGGTTTTTGCAAATCATATAACTTTTATAAAATAATTATGATATATTCATGACATAAAAATACTAATGAAAGTTTTTTTCCAACCAAATAAATGTTTAATGACGAAAGTAAATAATTTTAAAATGTTATTTTTAATTTGAAAACCCATTCTTTACTTTTTGGAACCTAAGTTATATTTTATTCTAATAAAAAATATTTTGGTTCATTTGGCTTAATTAAATATTCACAAAGATCCATTAAGTTTTGGATTGATATTAAAGTCACTAAACTCTTATAATTTTATTTATATCCCTTCCAAGTTAATAAATTATATATATGAATTTTGTGTAAATTCATTATTATGTTTATAAAGAATTTTTATAAGTATAGTTTTTTTTGAGTTTTTTAAGCTTATATTGATTATAATTTTTAGCAAATTTAGAAATAAAATCTAAAAAAATGAATTCTACTTTAAGAATATAAATTTTAAATTTTTTAAATGTACAATTTTCTGAGTCATAATGATTAGTTACCATAGTGAAATTTTAAGTCATCATGGTAGAGGTAGAAATTGGTTTAAAGGGGTTAATCTTAGGGATAAAGATACAATTTTTACTAAAAACATATCTTTATTTTATTTATTGAATGGATTTATAAATAAAATTATAATTTCTTATAAATTAGGCAAAATTATATTCACTACCCTTTATAATTCTATTTATTATAACTTAATGTTGAGAGTATTTACAAGGGTACCATTCCCCTCACTTATAAAAAGAAACAGACTTTGCTTACATGTAAAAACACTTTTAACACCATTGATCAAAAAAGATATTCCAAAATAACTATATAAAATTATTATCCACATATTAGATGTTTTTTCTCCATAAAAAACCAACCTATAAAGGCATAAGGTTTGAGGAAAGGGAGAATACTCGAGGAAGAGGTAATTACCTTAACTGACCTATTTCACATTTATTTCCTCTTCCAACTCCTTTAAATATATTATAACCATTATAATAGAACGAAATATGTATTATAAATATATTTAAATTTTATAATATTTATTTTATAATCACTATCTACCTTCTTTCCATCTAATGGAAAATGAAAACGTCTCTGATGTATATGTGCAGACTACTTTCTCTATGAAGCGATGTATTTCATTTTTAACAAAATATTCACATGGGAGGTTATAAATATTTATTAAATGAATATATTATAAATATATAACATAATTATGTTTTTGGATGTGATTAATTATTTTTTACATTCCTTTCATTCAACCTATTGAAAAAATGAAAACATTGTTCACGTGTATGGGCAGACTACATTCTCCATGAAGTTATGCATTCCATTTTTTCATCACGACATTACATGGATGTGTATAATGTTTTATGTTATTAATAAATATTATATCCAGGACTTGATTAATATAATTTTTATTATGAAACCATGACCAAGGTCTAAGGATTGAAACCACAAAAAAAAATATGCATAGAAAACAAAATAGTTGACACTCAAATATTGATTTTAATGACGAATTGTTAATAAATAGGTGATAAGAAAATTAAAGGGAATTATATAGAGTAATATAAGTATATTATGTTTTTGGTATATATGAATAATAAATCTAAATTTATAATATAAGAGTTTAGAGTGTACATGAAGAAAGTCAGGACTTGAGGTAAGGGTTTATGTTATAGTGTCATCTTTTTATCATTATTTTTTATGATTCAACTTACATTGGTGGAATTATATATCTGTTATCTATTATACAAAAAAAATTACTCATACCCCAGTTATTTATTGTTTTAAAATTTTTCTTTCCATTTTTACACACTTTTATTCTCAAAAGAATAAAATATTGTTTTTAAAAAAATCTATCCTTATTTATCCTTTTTGGTTAGAAATATTTATCCTTAATATCCATAGTCATAAAAAATTATAGAAGTTAATATATAATTTAAATTTATTTATAAATTTATTTTTAATGGATTTAATACTTTTTTTCCTAATATTGTGAAGGAATCTTCTTTTTGTTTCTTAAATATGACATTTTTACTTTCTTATCAGAACTGTGAAAAGAGTGATTTTTTAATGTTTAAAACTTGAATAGATTTTCCCAATGTTATAATTTAATAATATTAAATCTTCCACCACATGTGTAAATTATCTTTTCAATGAAAATATTATTCTCATTGTTCTCTGAATTTATTTTTTTAAAAAAAATAATTATAAAAATTAAATGATACTTCTTATTTTTTTCAAATCATATTTGAAATTATTTTTTTAAAGAAATTTTCATTAATTTTAATATTATTTAAGTATTTCTATGAATCTGCAGGAATAATTTTATATGATACCATCGAATTTATTTCTCTAGATGGTTGATGATGATGATGTTTTCATGAAACCCATCACTTTACAATAGTTTAATTATGATATGATAAAACCATGAATTTTTTTATGAACTTGTGGAAGACATATGTATGGCTATTATTATATTATGGGTGGGCCTAGAATTATGTATCCCTTAATTACATTGGATAAAGATTGATATCTCATTAGAAAACACAAAAAGGAATGAATAGTGAACCCAATCCACTATGGAGCACTACCAACAATGTTATGTTCGTCTTGGTAGTTATCATTGACCAAATAAAATGATATACTATGATTATGTTTATGAAAAAACTTATGTATTATGATTATGATATTCTACCATTGACCAGGATTGATTATTGATGGTATCTAACTCTAATGAATCGTGTATTCTTTATAAAAAATCCTTATTTAATGATTCTTGAAATATAGTCAATGACTTTTGGGTCATGTTTTTATATGATATGTTAATGTTATCACACCATTAGTATTATCTTATGATCATTTATGATATTTTATTATTATCTCCAATGCTTACTCTTACTAGGAATTTTAGCTAACCCTTTCGTATATTTCCATTTATATAGGTTTTGAAGAATGGTATTAAGTATGATAAGTATAGAAGGGTGACATGTTTAAAGAATGATAATGGGAGATGTTGAATATTGTTAATAAATAAGTACATTATGTATCTAGTTTTCAAATTCACTAAATCATATATGATTTTTTTGGTGTGAATTACTATGATATGTATTGAATATTAATCAAAAAAGGTTTAATTTTTATGCAAGTGATTATTGGTTCACCTCAGTTGGTATTAGAGAAGAATTTAATTATTTTTGGATATTATGTTATGAGTAATGAGGGGATAAAACTAATGAAAACTAATGATAAACTGAAGTGATATTGGATAAACCCAAATATTCATATGTTTAAAATATTTTTTCACAATTCAGGAAATATTTGGAATGATTTTAATTATAGAAATCTTTCTTAGCCTAACAATTGATGATTTATAATCACACTAATGTTTTCTGAATAAGTAAAAAAAAGAACAAAAATAAAATGGGTAAATGTATGCTTATTATGAGTTCACAAAATTTAAATGACTTATTTTATATGTTTATTAACATTAATTAATATCTATAGATTATTCTTTTGTGTTCAAATCACTACAAAAATTATTAGATATTAAACTATTATTGAATACTCCTAATAGTAATATGATTTAATCTTATGTATGTAACTCCTTTGGGATAGAGATTTTTAATAATTTATGTCCTAAATGTCAGATTATTCTCCTTATAGTTAAATTTTATGTGATTCAAGGAATGAATTAGATCTATATATGTAGGGTATATATCAGTTGTCGAGGATGATAAGTCATATTTGATATTATTAATCAACTACTTATCATATATTTATTTGAAGATGAATAGGATTTTTCAAAAGAAATTACTTCCATCACATTGGACTTACTACATTTTAATGAGGCCAATTTTTCTCAAATGATTGGGGAAAAAATAAATATTAAATATATGTATATCTATCTGGAATATATTGATTTATTTTATAAAGTGTTTCTTAGTCTTTCCCTGAATTGTGAAGATGAGTTTTCAATATAACTCATTAATATTTCGAGTATTATTTTAAATAATCCTTATATAATTAAACCAATTGAGTTGTAAGATTTGAGGAATAAATTTCATGAGAATATGGATAAGGGATTCATACTTCCTAGTCCATCACCATGGGGTGATCCCATTAAATATTTTTAATAATAAAGATGTTCAAATGGGTATTTTTGTTGATTTTACAGAACATAACAATATCATGACCAAGAAAAGGTAGCATATACCCCCTATTTATTAATTTTTGTCAGCTTTTTTGATATCAATATATTTCAAAGATTTAAGTGCGGTCTGTAAATCATTAGTTAAGGGTGAAAAGGAGGAAATATCCACAAAAATCATTCATATAAGGTATGCACACTATGAAGTTATATTGACGTCATTTTGTATATACTAACAATCCCACTATATTAATTGAGTTGATTAATAAAGACTTTATAGATTAAATTTATTATTTTTTGGTTGCCTTTATAGAAAACATTATCATATTACCCAATTGAATGGAAGAACATTAAGATCATTTAAGGATTGCATTAAAAACCATGATAATGGATATGTTGTATTCCAAATTTATAAAATTTAAATTGTGGATACAGAAAGTATCATTCTCAGGACATGTAATTAGATAAGAGGGTATTTATATGGATCGTTTAAAGATAAGGGTTTTTAAACAATGGCCTAAAGTAGAAATATATACTAAGATTCTTAGTTTTATTGGATTGAATGGATATGATAAATGGTTGTTCAGAAACATCTCATGGATATAAAATACACTAACGAATTTGACATGAAATAGATCCATATTTCCTTGGATATATTAATGTGATGCAAATTTCATGTATTTGAAGTGAATATTGGTTATTGTACCTATTCACAGACTACAGTATAGTAGATAAGGTTATATTATTTGAAATAATGCATCAAAGAATGGCATGTGATGGTTTATCATGCATAATGACATGGTAGTAACATATTCCTTATTCCAATTGAATATTAATGATAAAAATTTCTCAACACATGATTTTTAGCAGGAAATGTTATTTATTTTATTTGAAAATATTGAGGCATTATCTCTATAGTGATAGGTGTGATATATATATTGATAATAAAATAATTAATAACATATTCACATAGAAGGAGTTGAATATGTGCCTAAGGTGATGGTTAGAGTTGGATTATGATTATAAAAGCTTAAAATATTTTCAATTTGGGAAGGAAAACATAGTAGGTGATGCTCTGAGTCAGAAGGACCATGCTAGTTTATCCATGAGAAGAATATAATGTGATACAATACTTATGGATTTATAGAGGATAGACATAGAAATTATAAGGGAATGAGATAAATCCTATCTTTAACAAATTAATTTTAAACCATATACCCATGTGAAGATTAAAATGGAGTAGAAGGAGGATTTGGAATATAAGTGAATGTATAGATTATTCAACAGTTCAATCATGACAAAGATGGGTTGACAAGATTCAGGAACCAGATACATGTCCCTTTAATACAATAATTGAATAAGGATCTATTAGATAAAGCACGTAAATAATAATTGTATATCTATCTGGAAGGAAAAAATGTATATAGATTTTGAGGTAAATTTTTGGTGGTATAAATTTATGAGGGATACTATAAATTATTTATTTAAATACTTAGTATATCAAAATGTTTAGGCTGAATTTCATATTTCTAAGGGGATGATTTTACCAGTACCTATAAGTGTATGTAAATGGGAAAACATCACCATTGATTTCATCATAGGACTCATAAAGACATATAAAGTCTATAATTCCATTTGAGTTACAGTTAATCACCTTATGAAGTTATTTTATTTCATTAATATTATAATATATATATTTCATGATCAATATTATAGGATATACATTACGAAACCGGTAAGATTTCATAGAGTACAAAAATCAATTTAATATGATATAGATTCAATGTTTTCATCAAATTTAAAGAGAATTATATAGAAATAATTGGTAGAAAGTTTAACTTTATCACTTCATATAATCTTTGGATATATGATCAATTTTAGAGAACCATTCAAACCCAAGAAGGTATACTAATATCTTTATTTGTGGAGATCAAAGGAAGCTGGGATCAACACCTTCCTATGTTCTAATTTTATTATAATAATTTCTTTCAGTCGAGCATTCCAGTGTCTCCTTTTGAATACATATATGTAAATAAGGGAATAAATCTATTATTTGGAGATTAATTTTTATAATTAATGTTATTGGGACCTAAACAAGATAAGGAAATGTTTTAGAAGGTTAGATCCATTCAAGAGCACAATAAAGAACCTTAGAGTTAATGAAAATGGTATGCGGAAAATCCATGGTGATATCTTGTGTTTAAATTTTGTTACATGGAATTATTATGAATATATCCTTGGAATAAGGTCATGATATTTACAAATATGTGGAAGTTATGCCCTAAATATATTAGTCCCTATGAGATTCTTGATCGCATCAGAAAATTGATTATCACTTGGTTCTTCCATATAACCTATCACATGTTCGTTATATGTTCCATGTATAATTATTGGAGGACTATATTTCATATCCTTCACATGTACATAACATAGAAGAAATGAAACTTGAGAATGATATTTCTTATGTTGAACAGCTAATGGAAATTTGGGATTGAAGAGATAAAGTGATGAAAAAAAGACCACTCACATGGTCAATGATTTTTGAAAAAATTAAATATTTTATGAAGCTAAATGGTAACTAAAGGATTTAATAAATAATATGTGTCTTCATTTTTTCATCAAAGACACCAAATTTCAATGGTGAAATCATTATAAGGTGGGTAGAATATGACACCTTGTGATTTTAGAATATTATTTCCAAAAAACTAAATTCAACATATTCGATAGATTGTGATGTATAAAACATTAAATGTAAGTGAATAATGAAATAAATTAATATATTGTTACATTAAATTGATTGATAAATTACCTTTTAAAATAAAAGGGACCAAATTAACTAAATAAAATACAATTGATTCTAAAGAAAGTATTTTGAACTATTTTGTAAAGTTATGATTTTTAATTAAATTTATTACTTTTGAGGAATGATATCAATAAAATTGTTAATATAATTTTATTAGTAATAAATAAAATAAAATAATTACATCAATGAAATGGTTACAAAATAATAAGGAATACTAGTCCATTAATTATTGTTTAAACATAATGGTTTTTTAATGAAATTGTTTTTATAGTATATTATAAATATTTTTTTTGAATGATAAATTTATAAATTTTATAATTTTAATACGATAAAATGAACATAATTTTTGGATTCATTATTTTTTTTTTTGATATTTATGGGATTTTTATGAAATGGTTGATTTGTATGTGAATAGTGAAAAATAATGGTTTTACAAATACCGTATCTTTGATGAAATAATTATGATAGTAGCATGAATTTAAAATATTTGGAACATTTTTTTGAACTAAATATTTGTTTTAGGATTAATATAAATAATTCAGAACAATTATGTTGAATTTGGAAACCCATGATTTTCTTTTTGAATCCATAGTTATATTTTATTCTAATAAAAAAATATTTTGTCCCATATACAATAATTAGATATTCACAATGATCCTTTAAGTTTTTTCTTAATTTTAAATTAGTTAAAGTATTATTTATTTATTTATTAACTAATAATTTCCATGGTAATAAATTATGTACATTATTTTTGTGTAAATTATTTTAAATACATAAAATGTATTTTCCTAAAAATAGTTTTTACTGCATTTTATGTAATTATATTAAAAGTAATTATTAACAAATTTATAAATATAATATGATAAAATGGATTCCATATATAGAATTAATATTTTCATATTTTTTTAATAATTTCAATTTTTAATTCTTAATAAATATTTACCACGATAAAAGTAAATTCGTCATGATAATGGTCAACATGTGTTAAACGAGGTTAAAATAAAGGATAAGGCATCAAATATAAATAAAAAAACTCTTAATTTCATTTGTTGTGGGTAATTATTACTATCCTTATCCAATATTTAAATTTATCTAACTTGGATTTACTTTCCTTGATAATGAAATTTATTGTATTTTAATGTTAAGGGTATATATAAAGGTGACACTCCCACTACTTATAAAAGGGAACCCGCTATCCTCACATATACACATACTTTGAGAAAATTAACTCAACCAATACCAATTAAAATAAATTCCCAAAATATTTTTCTACACCCTATATGTTTTGGTCAAACCAAAATACCAACCTATGAAGGACTAATTTATAATCCAAAGGAGGATACCCGAGGAAGGGGAAATTGTCTAAACCAAGTCATTATTTGTTTATTTATTCTTAAAAAACCTAAAAATATGTTATATATTATAGTATTATTAAATAATTATCATATCTATAAATTAAAATTATTTTTTTGAAGTAATAATAATTATGTTTCTCATATCCATCTAGTGGGAAATGAAAACGTCACCTGTGTGTACATATAGACTGTTGCCTCCTTGAAGTGATCTATTTAATTTTTCATAAATTCTTTACATGTATAGTTATAAATATGGATTTGATAAATATATATGTTATCAATAATATAATATTTATTATGTAATTATAAATTATTATTTACCTTCCTTTCTTTCTATCCTTTGAAAAAAATTATATCATTACATGTGTTTACATACGGACTACCTCCACCATAAAGCGATGTATTCCATTTTTCAACATCACCTTACATTGATAGTTATAAATTGAATATTATAAATAAATATTATATTTATTAAAATTTTAAGATATTTTAGATGTTGAAACCATTTCCATGATTTAAGGATTGTAATCACCAAATTGAGAAAAGCATTGAAAATAGAACAATTTACATGTAAATATTGATTTTGATAAAGAATTATTAACAAATGGGTGATAAGAAATTATAATTAAATCATATGTAGAAAAATAATTATTAATATTTTTATTTTTGAAATATATAAAAAATTTAAATTTATTATATAGGATGATAGAAAATGTACTAAGAATATTGGGACTTGAGGTAAGAGTTTATGTTAAATTATTGCTTTTTTATTTAGATTGATTATATTTCAATATCCATTTAAGAAATTGTATGTTATTCAAATCATAAACCTAAAATATTTTATTCTCCTTTTATTATTTATTTAGTTTCAAATTATTATTTCCAGTTCCACCTCTTTGGTATGAAAAAGAAATGAAATAATGTTTTAGAGTAAAGTATAGCTTAATTTTTTTTTCAGAGAACATTTATCCTCAATATCCACAATAATGAAATTTATTTTGAATGCTCATATATAAATTTAAATAATTTATAAAATAATTTTTAAAAGATATTTTAATTTATTCCCAAAAACATTACAGGATTATTCTTTTCAATTTTTGAATGGATCATTTATGAATTTCATTAAAAAATTGTGAAAAGAATGATTTTTAATATTGACGGAAGGAAAATATTTTCCCACCACCAGGTCATTTCGTTATCAGGATTCTTCTTATAAAATTTTCCTTGTTTTTTATACAAAATAAAATACATAATTTTCTAGGATTTTTATATTTTTTAAAAATGTCGGTAAAATAATATTTTATTTCATCTTATTTTCAAAGCATATTTCTAATGAATTTATAAAATTTATTTTCATCTATGAAAAAATTATTTATGGAGTTTTATGTTTCTCTAAGGATATGATATTATGGTACGATCCAATTTATTTATCTATATTGATTATGATGATGTTGTTTAATTATATTTTCATGAAACCACATTATTTCCCTTGGTTTAATTAAACTATGATGAAATAATGAATGTTTTTATGATCTTGGAGAAAACATATGTATTATTACTACTATGTGATAAGTGGGAATATAATTATTCACCCATACAATTGATTATGTAAATCTTAATAACTCATGATATTATATTAAATGGAATAGGGATGGAATTTAATCCACTATGGGACTCTATCTACTCTGTTTATGGGAATTGTAAGTGATATTAATCAACAATGGGACTATATACACTATGTTTTTATGGTCATAGATTTTATACTTGACCAAGGAAATGATTTTATATGCTTATGTATAACCAAAGTTTTTCTACTTCTGATTATATATTATTTATCTATCATGATTGATTATTGATTACTCCATGCTCTTATAACTCATGTTTTTTTTGAAAAATATTTATGCGATGAATCATTATTTATGGTTTATGCATTGTTATGTATGTTTCTGTAAGTTATATCTATTTTCTCATATCATTATTATGATCCATTTTCACACCATTGATCATTTGTTTTTATATCCTATTTTTACCCTTACATAGTATCAAATATTACTCTTTATTATATTTCTATTCAACAAGATTATGAAAATTAGTATTAAGTATGATAAGTCTAGAAAGAGTAACATGTTTTAAGATTGATGGTGAGATATGTTAAATATTTGTCATAAATATATTAATTATGTATCAATTCACATACAATATTTCTATAGATAAATATATAAAATTATAAAAGAATATTATTTTTAAGATTCATTTATATAAGAAGGAAAAAGAGTTCATGTAAAAATTTATAAATAAGAAAATTCATTTCAATGATTTGGAATGAAATTAAAAATTGGAAGAAAACAACTATAATGAAAATGTTTAAAGGGGATTGTTATATTAAATAAAGTCACATGAATTGAAACAGAGGTTATACAATAATAAATGTATAGATAATGACATAAATAAAACAAACCAAATAATATAGACTTGGAAGAGAAAGATTCTCACTAAAATAGAAGAGGTAAGGATATTTTCTCTTATAAGAATCTCTTTAAGTGAATTAAGAATTAAAGGGGAAGAAAAATTCTAGGAAGATTTTTAATATAACTAAAACCCATATTAAAATAAAATAAATGTTTTTAGATATAAATAACATACAGTTTTTCTAAATGGAAAATTTTTCATAACAATATCGAATTCAAAATTATATTGGAATAAAAACCCTTACCTTTACTCCTGAATTCCACATATGTTCATTAATAACTTGTATAATAAACATAACCTTCATAATAACATATTTTATAACATTATTAAAATTAATTTTCTTTTATCTTATTCAACTATAATCATTCATTACTCATATATTGGTTAATAATTGTTTACTTTAATTGCCAAATGTTAATAATTTTGATCATTTCTTACAAGTTTTATAATAGCGAGGTGGTCACCATATTTGATAAAAATTTCAACATTAATAGATTATTAAAATCATGGAATAATTGTGTTACAATGGTTTACCTATCATTATATTCATTTTTACTGAAATTATGTGCATGGTTTATGAGATTGGAATATTGGAAACACATTTTTGGGCAGTTTACCGATAACAATGAGTTTTGTTACGGTGATCATTCATTTTTATGAAATCCGTAATGAAAAAATTTAATGACATATATTTATCATTAATATCATATATCACATGTATTAATTTCATTATCCTTATTTTTTGTGAAAATGATGATGTTGGTATAACATCGTTCATAAGGGTGGTTGGACTGATCCAAACAAGAACATGGTATACCATTGAGTTTGTAAGATTATAGAGTTATATTATAGTATTATATCATTATAATATGGATAATAATGTTAATATGGCATAAGTTTATTAGATTGTGATTATTATAAAAAATTTATATGATACGTTACTTGAAACATTAAGGGAAGAACATAGATACTTGATGAATTCTATCCTTCTTGATATAGGTTCTTTTGGAATGAAGTATTTAGGTTTCCTTATTTCACATGGAAGATATAAAATATATATAAATTTTTTTTGAGAGGGTAAAGGTGAATATATTAAAGTGATAACTTAGTGGTGTAATTGGTTGGGGTTGGGTATAGGAGGGGTACTTTACAGGTGAGTTTTTGAGTGGCATTTCAAAATATATTCTTTTCAAGAGGTTTGGGATTGTTATATTAAAAGGAATGTGTATACAAAGTGTTTTTTATTGGATATAGGATATTTTTTTTATAAAATATCTACTAAACACATTTATATAATTTTTTTGGTATTTTATTCCATGACCACTCAATTTCACCCTTTTTAACATGTTTTACCACTTTCATTGGAACTAAATTTTTACCACGATAACTTTTTTTAAGGAAAAAAATGAAATTAAAATATTTAAATAATATATATATGGTGAATAGAAAATGTTACTTCATTTAATCTAATTTTATTTATTAATATGGGATCTTTTAAATTGAAACATAAATTATATAAAAAAGTGCTTAGAAAAAAATTATTTTTAAAATATAATATGTTATTAACATATTTCATATAAATTACCAATTAAATGAGTCTTAATAAATTAGTTTATTTATTGATTAATAATATTATAATAATTATTAAAAGTTGATCAAATTAATTTTCTGTCATAAAAAAACATAATAGAAAAATAGTTCTTTGAAAAATATAATTTTTTAACATTAAATAATTTTAACCACATATAATTAAAATTAATTATTCATTACCTAAAATTATATTTTATCTATCCATTTTTGTTAATATATTTATTTTAATTTTAAAAATTCATCAAATAATTTTAATAGTAATAATTATTATAATAATATAACTCATAAAAATATATTTTATAAAAAAATATTTTCATCAAATATTATATATTTATTTCATTCCAAAAGAATATTATTTTCAATTAAACCACCTATTGAACAGATATACAGAATGACCATATATCCGATGACCATTTATCCAAGGACCATATATCCAATGACTATATTTCGAACAATCATAAGTAGAAGCATCTGATTTCATTCCTTTATATAGCGTTATATATATTCTTTAGAATCATTTTTCATATTTATTAAATTCTCTCTCAAAATTATTATTATATTTCTAATTTTATAATTAAATTATATAGTTGGAATCAGGCTTATGATCCTAAAAAAATAGGATGAAATGTATTACATGTCTGTGGTATTTTTATTTACATGTGGTTTTATTCTTTTTTTATATTTTTAATGTTGTTTCATATTGATTTTCCATACTATTTAATATTTATATTGTATTATAACTTTTAATATCAATAAAATGTAGCGTGGTTATTTTTATATTCGTGTTTCCTATGAAGAAATCAATTAAGAAACACATCCATTTAATGAAAAAATACACAATAAAATAAGGGGGTATTATATTATACACCCTTAATAAAATTTAAATATTGAAATTTAATTACTCTGATGGAAAATATGAGGATGCTTCTACATCATTACATATTTTAGTTAGCCTATTTTTTCATCATGCCTATGATCCCTATATTAAAATTTGACTAGGTAAGTGTTATTTATTAATTGTAATTTATCAATATGATCCCAAAATTCCACTAGTTACTCCCCATGAGATAGGTCATATTGTAGTTTTACTACATCTTATTTCAGTGTATGTGATGGGTTCGGTATGAAATTTCACAAAAGTGTACATAGAGCACATCTTTCAATTAGGATAGGATTGGTAGTAGGTCAAGATGATAAGTTATTGATCCCCCATGATAAAGGATTTGGAATGTGATAATGTATCTAGGGATTATCTTTCCCTTATTCAAAAATCTCATAACCCTATTCTATATTGATATTCAAAGGAATATCTTGTCTCTAACTACTAAATCTATATATTTTTTATGATTATAAACATAGATATTTTGTCAACATTGTAAAGTTCTACTATACTAATGAATGTTTTTAATATTCTCTAAATTTTTTTGATAATGATCTGGTCCTAGAATCTTACATGCCCAACTTCACCCAAATATAATGGTGTTATACACCTCTTCCAATATATATCTTTACATGGTTCTATTTTAATTATATAATGGAAACTATTGATATATGAGAATTCAAACAATGGTACGTGTTAATCCCAAACTCCATTGAAATCCATTATAAAATATATCTACATAACTTCTTAATTTTTAATGTTCCATTTAGACGAACCATTATAATGAGAATGATAAACAGTGATGAAAATCAAGTATATATCAATTTTTGTTGAGTAATTCTGTATAAATTCAATGTAAACCTCAATTTTCAGTCAGATACAATTGAGAGTGGTTCCAAATAAATCCTTAATAGATCCTTTATGTATATGATGGAAATTTGATTAACTGAGAAATATTTGAAAAGATAAAATAAATGTGATGAATTCATGAGGTGATTAACAATAACCCAATTTGAATTATAGAATTTAGTGGTATTAGGAAGGCCAATAATGAAATACATGGAGATTTTATCCCATTAAAATATTGGTATGGGTAATGGTTTCAGCATCCCCTTAAAATTTTTTCATTTTACATTAGAATACTAAGAATTAAGATATATATTCTAATCTATCACTACTCTTTTTGTCCCATCATAAATGATTATTGATATCAATATACATCTTGGTGCTTCCAGGATGGATATATAATGATGATATATGTGCATAATCCAATATATCATTCCTAAATTTTGGTACTTATTGAACACATATTCATGACCCAAATTCTAAAATTCCATCATTTTCAATATTAAACTCTAGAATACACCCTCACTTCCATTGAATTCTCGTATCCTCCTTATGTTCTTCCCTGATCTATACATTGATGGATGATTGAGAAGTCATTTTATATATGAATAATTTCTCCTCCTACCTCATGGTTTCAAGGTACATTATTTTAAAATCAATGAGTATTGGTTATCTATAAATCTTTCCCAAGGATAAGGTAGAATGGACTTTCCTTCAATGATTATCAACAACTTTTTTTCCTTCTATGGGTGGTATAAAATCAATTGTTATAATCATTGATCAAATATAACCATATATATTGGATAATTTTTAACTTATTCTCTATAAATACATATTTTCAGTTATTCTAATCTGTATATATATCAAAATTTTCACCATTAATTTTTTTTCAAATATTCAATGAAAATATTCCCACTGTTTTCTCTAAATCTTGTGTTGGGTAATTTTTTTATGAATATTTAATTACAATGAGGCATAAACTACCACCATGTTATTATGAATTAGAACACATTTAAAGAACTTATTTGATTCATAATTGTATATAAAAAACCATTCTACACTTTAGGGTAGTTTGAGTATAGGTGTGATGACCTACCTCTCTTGAGCTTCATAAACTTTTCTTCTCGTTCAGCAGTCTAGAGGAACTTATCTCCCTTATGAGTTAAATTAGTTGGTGAATTTAACAGTCATGTGAATATCTATTACAATTGTTGTTATATAAAATTATTTAATCCATGATTTATTTGAAGTATAAAAAAATATACCATCATTTGTGATTACATAACCTAAATATGATACTTTCTATATATAGAATTCACCCTTTCCCAATTTGGTATACAATTTCACTTTTCTAACGGTATTAAAAAAAATCTCCAATTGATTTTCCTTAGATTACGTATTATTGGAATAAATGATAATATATTCTATAAATACTATAATAAATTTGATAGGTAAATTTCCAAACACTATATTCATCAAATCCATGAGGATAGTAGGGGAATGTGTGTCTGAAAGGAAAAATTAAGAATTCATAGTTCCCATATCTTGAATAAAAAATGTTTTAATAAATCCTCTATTTTCACCCTCAGTTATTGATATATATTCTATGTTATATATTTTAGAATAATTGATCCCCTCATAGATGATTGAAAAAGTATTCAATATGGGTTAGAGGATACTTGTTCTTGATCATGATTTTGTTATGTTCGTGATAAACAGTATAGATATGAATTGATTAGTCTTTCTTATTAATAAAGAGGACCAATGCATAAAATGGTGAAGCACTTGAGTGTAAATGACCCATATCAATATTATTATGAAGTTGAATATTCAATTACTATATTTCAGTTTGGGTCATTTTATATGGAGTAATTATGATGGGCGTAAAACTGGGTATGAGTTCTATTGAAAACTCAACCTCACGATCTAGTGGATGTTCAATCAACTTTTTTATAAATACATTGACAAAATCCTACCAAAAATGTATATATTAAATATCATGTTCCCCCAAAATTTGATCTAAATATTCCCCATTATTGGATATGAATACCCATATAATGGATGTTAATTATATATGGAGTTCATGGTAATATTTTGACCAATAGATGATTATAGGTGGATTTGTTATATCAAATTTTATTTTGAAATCCCAAATTCGAATTGGGGTTTATACATACAAGGAAAATATATTCCCATAATAACATCAAATTCAAAAAAATGGAGAATAAAAATATTTTCATGAAACACATTCTCCAAAACATCTATCAATGAATTGTTGTAGGCTTGGTATGAAATCACCATACCACTTTTAGTTTCATTGATAACTAAATATATATCTATCAAGGTGGTGATTGGATGTAGAGACCCGAAGCCTGACGTACATGGACATTACATTACTTTTGCGGAATACATAGTACATAACAAAAACACACTAAAGGATCGTAATAGTTTAGTGTCTTTGGAAACTCGGAACGTAATCTTCTAATCCTGGTGAAATATCTTCAATATATCCCATAAAGATCTTCCCTTTTTTTACCTAAAACCTTTATTTATATCCTGGGGAAAAGAAAACATAAAAGGGTGAGCTCAAATGCTCAGTAAGGGTATACAAAAGAAATAAAAATCATATCATATCTTTTTGAAAATCATAACCTGCAAAAGAGATCATAATATCTTAACATGGAAGAAATCATAGAAGTGAAAATGAGATCACCATAATCATAACATGAAACTTGAAACTTTGTGGCATGCACACATAATCATGGAAAATCATTTCTTGTTAGTCATGACTCATTGCCAAGACTATCTTAGTGGACAAAGTCCCTTTCTGAATCGAGTAACCCTCATTTAAGTCCTGTTTCACTGAACCGGTATAACCTACCATTTCAGCCATGTCTATCTCATGAGATATAAAATCTTTACCCAATGCATTGGAGGGAGATATAGGTCCCACCCATCTTATAATGATCCTTTCTTATGTGTGCCACATAATCATAAATCATACATCATCGCAAAACTCATGTATTAAAAATGGGATTCTTAAACAACATGACATCATAAAACAGTTCATATAAGATAAAGGAATTCATAAAAATGTTTCCATCACAACATAATCAAATCCATGTAATAATAGGGATAAAAACAGAACCCTTTTATTATCTTAGATGGAAAATAATTTTGATAGAATACTTAAACTTCATTCTTGAGGAAAATATCCTTTCTACTTCAAAAACACTTTTCCTTTCTTAACATGTCATACAATTATAAACTAAAAGAAGTTGATTAAAAATAAACTTGAAAACTTGTAAAGGAATCTTCTTGGGAATAATTTTTTAAAAATCCATTCATTCCGTATAAGTTAAAAAAACATTCTTCGTACTTTTGTCGGAAAAGTAAAAAAGTACCTCGTACGAAAAACGACAAAAGATTCCTTTCATATTCTTTACTAAAAACTCACCGAAGGGTAAAATTGGATTTAAACAATTGTAGGTGGATGGAAATAATATTACATATTCAGGAAACATGGATGTGGATGATAAAATAAACCCCAGTAAATACTAAAGTATAAACAATCTCGGATAAAAATGAGATTGTGATATTTCCCTTACCTTAGGTCCAATTTGCTTCGTATGTGTCCGAACCTCCTGTATAATGATTTAAATAATGTCATTGACTTATTATAGAATCATATTCATTGTTATGATATCATATATGGTTCACTTATGACATTATATTACCCGTTCTTTTGTAAATTCCATGTTAAAGAAGCGTTTTGGGTAAAATCGTTTCATTTATCGTAGGTGTTTTGACTTGTTGTTCTTGACATCATTATTACTTATATCATGATTTACTTACTTCCAGAATATAAAATATGATTTATATATCATATATATTCAGTATATATATATATAATAGATAGATAAATAAAATGGAAAACACCGTTCATGGAGACGGTAGTCCGTACGTACGCATGAACGCTGTTTTTCTTTCCTTATTGTCTTGAAATGGAAGTAAGTAGATGACATACATATGTATATATATACATAAATCCAGTAGCTTTATAATGTCATATATTTCATTATTATTTCTTATATATACATTATAATCATTCTTAAATGGTTAACATGGAGAATGAATCTCATCGCGTCGTGGAGACGGTAGTCCGTACGTACGCACGAGCGATGATATCATTTCTATAAATATTGAATTGAATTGGAGTGGATTATACAATATATCAGAATCGATATGATGTTGTAATAACTATGTATAGTTATTCTTTACACCATTATACCCATCCATGTAAGGTGGTGGTGGAAAATAGATTACACCACGGCGTGGAGACGGTATTCCGTACGTACGCACGCGCGGTGATTTCTTTTTCCGTAGGATGGATAGATGGTGAAATAGGGTTGTTTCATACTTATAATAACATATCAGTATATGAGTGATACTGATGTTATTACTTCATAATGAAACAACCTAAGAAGAAGAAGTGGAAGAAGAAATAAAGATGAAAGAATTGGTAACGGTAATTACCTCTTCTTTGAAGTGCCTCTTTGAGACCTCCTCTTAGGGAACTAGAATTGGTCTTTGAGGAAGACCAGAACCTCTAGGATGTTTCTAGGGAAGTGGAGAAGAGATTTTGTCAGGGGTTGGCCGAGCTTGAGTGCTCAAATTGGTGTGAGGAGGAGGGGGAGGAGGTGTCCTTTTATAGGGGAGGAGAGGGGCACCTTAGGAATATCTCAAAATATTATTTTATATTAAAGTCAAAATCGGTTTATAATGGTTCCAAAGGGTCTTATTTCGAAGCTAAAGTGGGGATGGGTCGAAATCATATCAACCTATATAATTTAGACAAGTTTAGGATATTATTTTAACCTTATCAATTAGATTTAACTCTAAGTTAAATAATTTAACTTTTACCATGTCTTTTTGTTTTCTTTCACTATATGGTTAATACACTTACTATAACATGCCAAACAAACCCCAAATTGTTTATTATTAATATATATATCCTTATCTAAGTAATTTGGCCGAACCTTAGATTTTTAGGAATAAAATAACAATTAATAATATAATATTTGATTTAAAAACTATTTTGTGTCAATTTTGACACTATTTGATATATGATTTTTTGTGAAAGTCATAACAGAATTAAATGTTCGAACCAAGTTGATTAAATCAACATTAATATATCATAGTAACCTAGAAAATTAGTGGAATTCATAAAAAATCTCAAATTACATTTATTTTGGTGTTTATAACATCAATTATGTCAATATTTCATTAATAAGATAATTACTGCATCATCGTTGTGTCATAAATAAATTAACTTATTTGATGTCTAAAAATTACAAATAAAATACCATCATGTAGGAAATCTTTTTAGCTTTCTAATGAATATTTAAAATAGAATTTATCTTATGTATAACCCCATATTAAAAATAATTTACTTATTAAACATTGATTTTAACTATTTTAACCTTTCGTTAAATAAATTAATAATAAATGTCTTAATCTAATCCAAGTGGGCCTAAATGGTCATATTTTATTCATAAGTTTGTTTTTGGTCGAATTACACTTGTCCAATAGAATTAGGACATGTGTTAGGGTAATAGTAATATCATATTTACCCTTAGTTACCCTATTTACTATTAACCGCGGTAAAAAAAGTAAAAAGTTACTATTCACCAAAAAATTATTTTCATCTCATTGAACCACATTTTAGTCCTTGATATTAACCGTGTCTCTCGGATTTTCGAAATTCCATTCACAGAAGCGGCAAAATTAAGTTTTATGAAAAATTCAGTTTTTTTAACTACCACTTAGTAGTTTCACTATTCATCAAAAATTGATGTTTTTCAGAACAATGCCAAAATTTCATCCTAAGCTATATTTCATATTCCGAATTCAAAAATGAAATCTATTTTACCAAATTCATAACATAAAAGTTGCATTAATTAATTTTATAATTAAATCCCGCTGTTAAAACAAATAGCGTGTTTTTAAGAAACAATATCTACCAAAAGATTGACACTTGTTTATGTCTAGTTTAAATGTGAAATTACAACCAATGACGAACATTGTATTAAATTGTAAAAATATATTCTAAATATACTTTAAAACCACTCAAATTAATAATTTATCATTATTAATTATTTCGATTAAAAAAGTTGTTTTTAATTATAATTTAGTAATTTTCACTATTCATCAGAATATGAAAGTTATCCGAAAAGTACCAAAATTTCACCTTAGGCTAAATTCGATACTCCGAATCCAAGAATGAAGTTCATTTTGAAAAATAAGATTTACAGAATTTTATAAAGTGGTTATTACTATTCATAACGGCTAGTTTTAATAATATTTTAATAGCACATCGTTGTTTAGTGAAACTCGGTATTGCGTATTACACACGCTATCGAGGAAGGTCGTGATTGCGTGTAATGCAAGGCAAGACAAGGATGTGTGTTGTGCAAGCTCCTTTTTGTGTAGCATACAACACAAGACATTAATAAAATTAAAAAGAATATTTTTTTATAAAATCTTGGGCTGTTACATTCTACCCCCCTTAAAATGAATTTCGCCCTCGAAATTCATCGGGGTTATAAATGGTTTACTATTCGAAAGTTTCTTTAATAGAAACCCACATCGTAAAAAGGAATATCAAAACCAATCTTTAAAAACAAAAGTATGAAACGTAACGGTTACCCAAATAAACTAATCATTGGGTTTCCACATAGGTGAAAATATGGATATGGAAGAGAAATCTAACCATCATGTTCTGATGGAGAGTGGTAGAGAACATGGCTATGGAAAAGCCAGTAATCACAAATCCATAGATTTGTGATGATACAAGGTACCATCTAGTTCATCAGGTATAAGATCACTAGGACAACATTTTTGGTTTTCAAGATCATTTCCCCTAAAGTTGAAATTTTGAATTAGAATAAATACTTACTTTATTTTGGTACAATCTCATTGTTGTTCGTGCCTTGAACAATTTCCACTTCATCTCTTAAATAAATGAAGTTGAATTTGTTATTCGTGAAGTGTTAGCAGATCATGTGATAGAATGACGGGTCATTCCATCTGTCTCAAACAAAAGGTTAGCAAAAATTATATGCATAAATCGATCTATAGTGAGATTAATCATATATGGTTCCTAAAATGGACTTATACTTCATATATCATACTGCTTAATATAATAAAACTAGTTTCTACTAAACAGGGACTTCCTGTAGGCCAGTGGTAGGCGATAAAGGCCAGTCGCACTTCGGTTGTGGGTTCGATTCCCACAGCCTTGTCCGAAGCGATGGGCTGTCGCCCGTCCTGCAGGTTGTCCTTTTTATGAAACTATATTACTATAACATCCCATCAATAATATCGAAAAACTTCTATCCTTAAACAATACTAACTTATATCCAACATAATCCATTCCAATCTTTAGGCTTATCCATAATACTGCAGTCCATAACATAGTGAAAACGATTACCAGAGATTTAATACCATCATTGATCCCCATATATCATAAGATATATCTTGTTGGTCACATTCCAAACATTCAAAGGCCTTAATCTTGTACTCTCTTGAATACCCATTGAACCTTAGTGAAAACTTGAATGCAGTTAAAAGTTAACACTTTTCACATACCGAAATCCTCAAAATTCTATATACTCAAACCATTATATCACTTAGTCCTTATATCAATCATGAGCTCATGAATACTATCAAACATTTAATTTTCTCCTTATCCCTTCATTATGCGCATATCATCTACATTCCAAAAATATCTGAATAACCTTTCATGGATACTGGTAACATTAATCATACACTTTCAAAACACAAGGAAAGACAACAGTGTAACAATCCATAGATGTCTCTTTATTCCAAAATTACACATGATAAACATGTAATCATTCCACTACATTCTCAAACCATTGACCGAGCTTCAAAAATTCTTTCATCTCACATATCATTTGTAGTCTCTTCATCATCATCCACATAAATACTACCCATATGACCATACTGATTCTCTTCATGAGTCTTTCCCTTAGGGCATTTGTTTGCATAATGCCCATACATTCCACATTTAAAACACTTAACCATTTTTGATGTCGTAGCAATACCATTATCCTCATCCATGGTGTTAACCGACCCTTTTCCTTTGCACTTACTTGCTTTGTGTCCTTCTTTTCCACACCCAAAGCATCTTCCAGTTCCTTTGAAACATTCTCCTTGATGCCTCTTCCCACATGATTTATATAGGGGAAATTGAACTTTCTTTCCTCTATGATCATCATGGAACTCCATCTTTCTCTTATTAGTCGAGTCAGGAAACATACCAAATTTTACTTTATTGATCATATTGTGAGATTGCTGATTCGGAATAATAATGATGTTTGGACATCCAAATCCCATTTCATTTGGTTGCTCATGAAGAATATCATTCCATTGTCCATCATATCCTCCATTATTGTGAATCATCTTGTTTCCAGCCATTTTCTAAAACCCAAACAGAATAGTGTTAGATGCAAAAATCATAATAAAGGGGGAGTAACTTAAATATCTATCATCTTTGGTTTAATCTAATATCGTTACCATAGTTCTAGGACTATATCCTATACGTATACTTATCCTTAGGGGCATCCCTATACCTTATAAATATCTCTAAGGATCTCACTAAAGTTCTCGCATCCTAGTTTCCAAAGGTTGACTAAACCTTTCCTCTGATACCAACTGTAGAGACCCGAAGCCAGACGTACATGGACATTACATTACTTTTGCGGAATACTTAGTACATAAAAAAAACACACTAAAGGATCGTAATAGTTTAGTGTCTTTGGAAACTCGGAACGTAATCTTCTAATCCTGGTGAAAGATCTTCAATATCTCCCATAAAGATCTTCCCTTTTTTTTACCTAAAACCTTTATTTATATCCTGGGGAAAAGAAAACATAAAAGGGTGAGCTCAAATGCTCAGTAAGGGTATACAAAAGAAATAAAAATCATATCATATCTTTTTGAAAATCATAACCTGCAAAAGAGATCATAATATCTTAACATGGAAGAAATCATAGAAGTGAAAATGAGATCACCATAATCATAACATGAAACTTGAAACTTTGTGGCATGAACACATAATCATGGAAAATCATTTCTTGTTAGTCATGACTCATTGCCAAGACTATCTTAGTGGACAAAGTCCCTTTCTGAATCGAGTAACCCTCGTTTCAGTCCTGTTTCACTGAACCGGTATAACCTACCATTTCAGCAATGTCTATCTCATGAGATATAAAATCTTTACCCAATGCATTGGAGGGAGATATAGGTCCCACCCATCTTATAATGAATCCTTTCTTATGTGTGCCACATAATCATAAATCATACATCATCGCATAACTCATGTATTAAAAATGGGATTCTTAAACAACATGACATCATAAAACAGTTCATATAAGATAAAGGAATTCATAAAAATGTTTCCATCACAACATAATCAAATCCATGTAATAATAGGGATAAAAACAGAACCCTTTTATTATCTTAGATGGAAAATAATTTTGATAGAATACTTAAACTTCATTCTTGAGGAAAATATCCTTTCTACTTCAAAAACACTTTTCCTTTCTTAACATGTCATACAATTATAAACTAAAAGAAGTTGATTAAAAATAAACTTGAAAACTTGTAAAGGAAGCTTCTTGGGAATAATGTTTTAAAAATCCATTCATTCCGTATAAGTTAAAAAAAACATTCTTCGTACTTTTGTCGGAAAAGTCAAAAAGTACCTCGTACGAAAAACGACAAAAGATTCCTTTCATATTCTTTACTAAAAACTCACCGAAGGGTAAAATTGGATTTAAACAATTGTAGGTGGATGGAAATAATATTACATATTCAGGAAACATGGATGTGGATGATAAAATAAACCCCAGTAAATACTAAAGTATAAACAATCTCGGATAAAAATGAGATTGTGATATTTCCCTTACCTTAGGTCCAATTTGCTTCGTATGTGTCCGAACCTCCTGTATAATGATTTAAATAATGTCATTGACTTATTACAGAATCATATTCATTGTTATGATATCATATATGGTTCACTTATGACATTATATTACCAGTTCTTTTGTAAATTCCATGTTAAAGAAGCGTTTTGGGTAAAATCGTTTCATTTATCGTAGGTGTTTTGACTTGTTGTTCTTGACATCATTATTACTTATATCATGATTTAATTACTTCCAGAATATAAAATATGATTTATATATCATATATATTCAGTATATATATATATATAATAGATAGATAAATAAAATGAAAAACACCGTTCATGGAGACGGTAGTCCGTACGTACGCATGAACGCTGTTTTTCTTTCCTTATTGTCTTGAAATGGAATTAAGTAGATGACATACATATGTATATATATACATAAATCCAGTAGCTTTATAATGTCATATATTTCATTATTATTTCTTATATATACATTATAATCATTCTTAAATGGTTAACATGGAGAATGAATCTCATCGCGTCGTGGAGACGGTAGTCCGTACGTACGCACGAGCGATGATATCATTTCTATAAATATTGAATTGAATTGGAGTGGATTATACAATATATCAGAATCAATATGATGTTGTAATAACTATGTATAGTTATTCTTTACACCATTATACCCATCCATGTAAGGTGGTGGTGGAAAATAGATTACACCACGGCGTGGAGACGGTATTCCGTACGTACGCACGCGCGGTGATTTCTTTTTCCGTAGGATGGATAGATGCTGAAATAGGGTTGTTTCATACTTATAATAACATATCAGTATATGAGTGATAATGATGTTATTACTTCATAATGAAACAACCTAAGAAGAAGAAGTGGAAGAAGAAATAAAGATGAAAGAATTGGTAACGGTAATTACCTCTTCTTTGAAGTGCCTCTTTGAGACCTCCTCTTAGGGCACTAGAATTGGTCTTTGAGGAAGACCAGAACCTCTAGGATGTTGCTAGGGAAGTGGAGAAGAGATTTTGGCAGGGGTTGGCCGAGCTTGAGTGCTCAAATTGGTGTGAGGAGGAGGGGGAGGAGGTGTCCTTTTATAGGGGAGGAGAGGGGCTCCTTAGGAATATCTCAAAATATTATTTTATACTAAAGTCAAAATCAGTTTATAATGGTTCCAAAGGGTCTTATTTCGAAGCTAAAGTGGGGATGGGTCGAAATCCTATCAACCAATATAATTTAGACAAGTTTAGGATATTATTTTAACCTTATCAATTAGATTTAACTCTAAGTTAAATAATTTAACTTTTACCATGTCTTTTTGTTTTCTTTCACTATATGGTTAATACACTTACTATAACATGCCAAACAAACCCCAAATTGTTTATTATTAATATATATATCCTTATCTAAGTCATTTGGCCAAACCTTAGATTTTTAAGAATAAAATAACAATTAATAATATAATATTTTATTTAAAAACTATTTTGTGTCAATTTTGACACTATTTGATATATGATTTTTTGTGAAAGTCATAACAGAATTAAATGTTCGAACCAAGTTGATTAAATCAACATTAATATATCATAGTAACCTAGAAAATTAGTGGAATTCATAAAAAATCTCAAATTACATTTATTTTGGTGTTTATAACATCAATTATGTCAATATTTCATTAATAAGATAGTTACTGCATCATCGTTGTGTCATAAATAAATTAAATTATTTGATGTCTAAAAATTACAAATAAAATACCATCATGTAGGAAATCTTTTTATCTTTCTAATGAATATTTACAATCGAATTTATCTTATGTATAACCCCATATTAAAAATGATTTACTTATTAAACATTGATTTTAACTATTTTAACCTTTCGTTAAATAAATTAATAATAAATGTCCTAATCTAATCCAAGTGGGACTAAATGGTCATATTTTATTCATAAGTTTGTTTTTGGTCGAATTACACTTGTCCAATAGAATTAGGACATGTGTTAGGGTAATAGTAATATCATATTTACCCTTAGTTACCCTATTTACTATTAACCGCGGTAAAAAAAGTAAAAAGTTACTATTCACCAAAAAATTATTTTCATCTCGTTGAACCACATTTTAGTCCTTGATATTAACCGTGTCTCTCGGATTTTCGAAATTCCATTCACAGAAGCGGCAAAATTAAGTTTTATGAAAAAATCAGTTTTTTTAACTACCACTTAGTAGTTTCACTATTCATCAAAAATTGATGTTTTTCAGAACAATGCCAAAATTTCATCCTAAGCTATATTTCATATTCCGAATTAAAAAATGAAATCTATTTTACCAAATTCATAACATAAAAGTTGCATTAATTAATTTTATAATTAAATCCCGCTGTTAAAACAAATAGCGTGTTTTTAAGAAACAATATCTATCAAAAGATTGACACTTGTTTATGTCTAGTTTCAATGTGAAATTACAACCAATGACCAACATTGTATTAAATTGTAAAAATATATTCTAAATATACTTTAAAACCAATCAAATTAATAATTTATCATTATTAATTATTTCGATTAAAAAAGTTGTTTTTAATTATAATTTAGTAATTTTCACTATTCATCAGAATATGAAAGTTATCCGAAAAGTACCAAAATTTCACCTTAGGCTAAATTCGATACTCCGAATCCAAGAATGAAGTTCATTTTGAAAAATAAGATTTACAGAATTTTAAAAAGTGGTTATTACTATTCATAACGGCTAGTTTTAATAATATTTTAATAGCACATCGTTGTTTAGTGAAACTCGGTATTGCGTATTACGCACGCTATCGAGGAAGGTCGTGATTGCGTGTAATGCAAGGCAAGACAAGGATGTGTGTTGTGAAAGCTCCTTTTGGTGTAGCATACAACACAAGACATTAATAAAATTAAAAAGAATATTTTTTTATAAAATCTTGGGCTGTTACATTGGATTCCATTACAAATATTTCTAGATATAAAAGAGTGGGTATAACCATAAAAATAGGAAATTTTCAGCTATAAAGTGGATAAAGAGTGTACAATTACAACATCATTTTCAGGACCCACTTTAGTAAAAAGGAATACATAAGATTTACCATTGTCACTTGGCTTTGGGGGTTGATTATGCTGGTTATCATAAATAACACTAGGTTTTTCCAATTTTTTTTAAATTCCCATACTCCTTATAATTGAAGTGTTATAGAATGGGTGGTTCATTCAATTGTTCCCTACTTGTCTCCATGTCATTAGTATCCCTATTCACATATCTTCAGAATTCATGTTCTTGATGGCCTTATCTTCCTCACTTGAAGAATTTATATTCATTTTTTAATTCCATCTACAATTCTTCACACACTATTTGGGTATAGTAATATCAATTTTATCACCTTCTTGGGTTTTATCTGGTGAGTTTTTTCTCAAAAATCTATTTCTCTCTTCCTGGCAGATAACCATGAGAGTATTATTAGTCTCCAATATCCATTTATACCTTGATATTATATTGAACAATTTATTCATATCTACTAAAGTCAATTATAGACAATACATTTAAGAGACCTAGTTTTATAACACTAAAGAAATGATCGCTTTTTTTAGTTTCAATGATAAAACTAGAGGTTTACCATGCATGTATTGTGAAAATATCTTTATATGTACCCATGGATTAATCCTCCTTTTGTTTAAACTCTAATAATTATCAATCTATTTTAACATAGAGAGTTGTTGGAAGATATTTGGTGAGGAATATTTTTTTAAATCCTCCCATTACATAGAGTTAACTTTATCCATTACTGTCATATTCTTACTAAGGGTCTATCATTGTTAAACATCACTTTTCAAATGATAAACATATCTCATAATTTTTTCATGATCTTGGAAATGTAGAATAGAAAATATATTTTCAATTATGTCGATGTATTTCATTATAATTATTGGACTCAAATACTCACAATTGGTTAGTCATTTATGCATGAAAGTTTCAATGGATATTTATTACTTCCTTTGGAAATTAGGGATTTCATCATGATTCATGTTATTTTTAATAACCTAATTCATCTTAGGATAATTTCTCTTAGATTTTGTAATCCAAATCCCAACCCATTTGGTTTCTAATTGGTATAATATTTTCTATATCCATCACATCCTCTAGTAACTCGATTAATCATAATTACAACCATTGAATAAATCAAAAAGGTTAGTGTTCATATAAATAAAGAATATTTAGAGTAACATATCATATGCTAATTAAAATATATCCTATGTTAATTGTAATTTATGACCCCATCATTTAAACATATGATATTTTAGGTTCAATCTATATCAATTTTATTTCATCATAGGTTATTTTAGGTTCTATCCTCTTATTTTTAGTATCATAATCCCATGAAATAATTAAACCATTCTCTAATATTATCTATGATGACCCTATCCCAACATACATACATATTACTTCATTTTATATAAATATTAATTATATCTCATAATAAATCACATCAAAAATCGTAAAGGTTTAGTGACATTAAAAGTTAAATACAGAAAAAATTTCTTTCTAACCTTTTCAACATCTCCCATAAATAGTCTTCTCACATGAAACCCTTTTTTAAACATCATACATAATTATCTTTTACATATTATATGGAATGGAATCGTAATAAATTATGAGCTCAGATTCTTAGTAAGGGTAATAAAAAATAATGTAAATTGAAATAAAAAGTTTTCATGTGATAAGAATTTGGGTATGATAAAATAATCAATATTTAAGGTTAAAACATAATAAAATAACACCTAATAGAATTTATATCATAAAACATGAGTCCAGGAATAAGTATTTTAGCATAAAATAAGAAACAAGTCATAGGAGAGTCGAATAACGAGTCAATTATCATTATATTGAAGAACATAATGTAGGTATGTTGCGTAAAATAAGAATATGGAATAAACATAAGAATAAAAATCATAACATATATCGAGGATAACCACCATGATTCTAACATTGTAATGGGATTGGCTAACCTCCTTCCCATAACATAGAGGACTTGGTCTAACCACTCGTCACATTTAACATAGTGGAATTGTGATTAGCAACCTTATTCCATCCTTACCTCATGAGATATAAAACATTACCTAATTAATGGTATATTTATAAATAACCCACATATAAAATAATGGTAAACCAAAACTATATGTTCCAAAAGAATAAGAAAATTTTTATAATTCTATCATATATTAATTAAACCCTAAAAAATAAATAGGTATGATAAAAAAATTAATATAACATAATCATGATACAAATATAAAAATAAGTATTATGGTATCAGTAGAAAATATTTTCAGGAATTCATAAGAAGTAATAAATGATGTCGAGATATATCAAAAACCATTTTAAAACAACATTAGAAAATTTCTTTGAAAAATATATGAAGTATTATTTTATTTTGACAATTTTTACTTTAAAGCAAAAAATTAATAAAATAATTTGAATATATATTTCTTTATAAAACCATGGTAAATTAGATAATAATAATCATTATTAAATATGTTTATATGGGTGGGATAAGGGGTTCACAATGAAATTTTTTTAAAAATAATGTACTTTTCAAAAATTTGTAAAGAGAGTAAAAGTTGTTAAAAAACATCCACATTGAAAATGTTAAAGAATACTGCATTTTTAAATCAAGTAAAATAAATTTTAAATGACCTTAAAATGTCAAAAAATAACTAATAAGGATATTTATAAAACAAAATAAATAATAAATACATTGAATAGAACAAATATTGATAAAAATAGATATGTTCAGTTTATCAAACAAGCAACACATCAGAAAAATTAAGAATCAAAGGGGAAGTGAAATAGTCTTGGGACATTTAAAACTCATTAAAACCTAGATTAGAAGACAATAAATATATTTTTAGATTGAAAGGTAATAAATTTTTCCCAAATGGAAACTTATTCATAATAATACTGAATTCATAATTATATTGAGAATAAAACCCTTATATTAATCCAAAACATTAATAGAATTTATTGAAACTCTATATAATAAAAAAGTCATACTTTATCACATATTTAATAACCTATTCATTTAAATTACCTTTTATTATATTTAATTCTAACCATTTATTTTATATAGATTAGTTCGTTATTGATTATTTACATCATCAGATTCTAGTAATTTTGATCGTTTTGTAATAATTTATTATTATTGATTTCGGTACATGTTATTTTATACAATGTTCATCATTAACAAATTAGTTAACGCAGTGTAATATTTTTTCCAATGCATTATATAGTAACATATTGATTTTATGGAAATTTTGGCTTTGGTTTGTGAGAATGGAATGCATTATGATCATTTTTCATGTAATTTTCTGATAACAATGAGTTAATTTATTGTGATAATTCATTAATTTTTTTATCCTTAAAAAAATATTCAAGACATATATTACTACATTATATATTATATTATGAATATTAATTTCTTGATACCTTTTTTGATGAAAATGGAATTGTTGGTATATCATCATTCATGTGGGTGGTTGAACTAACCCAAACAAGAACATTACATTCTAATGAATGAGTCATAGTGCGGAATTATATAATAGCAGTACCATTGTCTAAAAAGCATATTGAATTTAATATAACATCATTAAAGTATAGGATGAGATTTAAAAATTGTGTTATTGAGAAGGTAATTTAAAAAGAAAGGGAAGAACATACATAATTATTTGAAGGATTCAATCGTTCAAGAAATGGGTTCATTTTTAATGAAGGATTTTTTTCATTCATGTGAATAGAAACTACCAAATTTATAATAATCATTTTATATTTTTTAACCCATTTTACATCATTTTTATATTACCATTGTAAATCAATTGTTACATCAATAACCTCTCTTTTCTCCCAAAAATTAAATTGAAATATTTACCTAATTTCAATGTACTAATTTAAATTTTGGACACTATTTAATGAATTTTAACTTATAAATATATTAAATTCAACTTTTAAATGAAATCATAAAATATATAAAATAAATATTTGTTTTAGATTTTTTAATGATTTATGGGATCTTAGTTCTATTTCACATCAATTATAACTAAACGAATCTTAATCTATTTGTTTATTCATTGAATAATTACATTAGATTAATCATTTAAAATAGATATAAATTTAACTTATTTATATAAAAATACATAATAATTTAAAAAATTGTTCTTTGAATAATTTCATTTTCAATATTAAATAATTCTAACCACACCCTATTAAAATTATTTATTCATCATATAAAAATTTAATACCAAAAATACAATGATATTAATTTTTATAGTTTTTAAATATAGAAAATCATTTTTTTAATAATAATAATAATATGTAATTCATAAAGAAATATTTTTATAAAAAAATATCTAATATAAATATCATTTTTTTTCTGTTAGAAAATTATATTATTTTCCATTACACTACTAAACCATTTTATATACCAAATTATAATATATCCAACAATAATTTTTCCAATGACCATATATCTAGTAACTAAATTTCCAAAGACCATATATATAATAGTCAGATTCAAATTCTATGTAGCCTTGCATATATTCATTATAATCTTTCATCTGAATCATTTATTTCTCTCAAAATATGTTTTCTTATTTATAATTCTATTCATTTTTTCAATATTTTCAATTGAGGTAATGATCTTCAATGAATACTGTGAGGATAAGTATTACATGTTGTGATTTAAAAAGGATATTCAACAAAATATGTATTTAAAAGAAAAATACATAGTAAAATCTAGGGGTGTTATGTGCATGTATATATTTATTAATATATTGATACATAAACAATAAAAAATATATGGAATAATAATATTATTAGTATTATTAATAATAATTATTGTTATATTATCCCATGTTGTTGTGGGGGTGGTTTGGGTTGGGGCCATTGGGGAACATGATTGGGTCGATCCCCGTAACTTCTTTTCTTATGATGCATCATATACTGTTGGTTCAATTATAACATCCATCATCATCATCATCACCACAATCATTATTATATAATTATATAGTTTTATACTTCTAACATGGGAATGATTTATTTAAAAAAATAATGAAGATGGGGCACAATGAGAGGCACGAGAGACCGATAAAGAAGAAGAAGTGATTCTATCAAATTCATTGCCCTCCAATCACTCCTCAATTTATATTTCTTTCAAAAAATAATTATCTATAAATGGAAATAGACTTGATGAAATCTTATTAAATTAAGGATTTGTGTTTTCTTTACAATATTTTATGTATTTTTTCAGATAGAATAAAGTCGTCTTTTTAGAATATTTTTGTTGGTTGTTCTAGATCTCTTGAATCAATGATATTAGAAAAATCCCAAGTGAGTATTTTTGGGTTGAATTTGATATTAATATTGATGAAAATAATAATTTGTACTGATATTATTATAACGGAATTGTCCTACGATGATTCATGAATTATCGAGTATGTTTGAGAATTTTAGTGTATACATTCAAAAAACATTCTACAATTTAATGTATTACACAATGGTTATTGTAAAGACCCTGACCCCAATAGTCTAGTGCCAATGTCTTAATTTATTTCATTGGTACTAAATACAACCTACCACACCCCAAATGAATGAATTTTTTAGTGCATTTAGAAAACCAGCTCGAAACATAATTATCATATTACAACATGAAATTAAACACAATATAGTAACTCTATTGGAAACCCCCATATTCTCAAAGACTATTCCTACAAGTCAATCATAATATACATATTGGAATCCTAAGTAGAAATAAAACATAATAAATGCATGAGATCAGATTCTTAGTGAAGGTAATATAAAAATGGAAGCTATCATAAATAAACATAAGCAGTAAGGCAAGGTGAATGACTAAAAACACATTCCATTAAAATGGAATCTTGAGTATAATATGACATGAATAAAGCTGATAAAATAATTCAATATAAATTTTTAAATGAGAATGAAACTGAAATATGGATATTATACTTGAAAAATAATCACGAGGATTATAAATAAATAATATAGTAAGTAGGGAATGCATAATGCGGGATATTATAAGCATACCATCAAGGATTCATCCAAGAAACCATATATAATTGGGTAAGACATCATCCAATACCCAAACATGATTTTCTCATTAGACCTAGTGATACATTTATTGGATATAATGTCTCTTGACCATCATTTAAAAAGTCTAATTAGTTGTTCATATGAAATGGGTGAACCATCATCAATACATAACATCATATTGAATCAATCTTATGAAATGTTAATAACTTTCCCAAGAAAATCATCATAATTATAAACCCAATGGTGTAATATGATGAATGGTATCAAAATAGAATATCCACAATAAAATAAATCATAAAAAATTAAATAATATATTGTATATGGAATCATAAGAGATAAACCTCAATTAATCATAAGATCCCAAAAAGGGTGTTGACATATATGTAAATAATCTAATAAAATCATTGAGAAATTCTTGATAGAAATTATAATTTTCATTGAAATAATTTATTTGAAAAACTATAAAACTATAAAACAAAACATTTCCTCAAATAAGCCTTGTAAACATGTAAATGATTTCTCAATAAATTATGTTATCAAGAAATTTGGAAAAGACACTTATTCAATATATGTTTCAAGAAAACATTACTTTTAGATTTTGGAAAAGAATCATTAAAATGAGAATATTTTAAAAGAAAGTGTGAGCATTAAAAAAATGGATTGAATATGTGTATTAGCTATAAATCCAAATAAAAAAGGGTAAATACAACATGATATCATTATAAGTTGTTTCACACATTATCATATAATGATATAATAAATGTAGTAATATTTTAACCCAAAGAATATAAATTGGGTTATGAATTCCCTTACCACTTTGAAATCAGTCAAACATTATGCCCCATAAAATTAATGGAAATAAAATTAAAAAACTAATGACTTAAAGATAAATAGATTCACAATATTATATATAAAATGTTAGTATAGATACACCACCCAAATTAAATAAGAGGTGAATAATTAATATCTCATTGAAATAAATGTGAGATGAAAATCCCTTAACTTATGTTTAAAGGTATTATTAACATTTAGTTAATGTCATGGATAATAAAAACATATCCATTAATTAATTAATTAATATTCTCCTAAAAATATATTTTATTTATTATAATTTTATTAAGTTCATTTATTTTCATTTTTATGAGTTATAATATTTAATTTTGCTGTTTCGAGAGTGTCTGCATCATGGTTTTTTTGGTCAGTTCCCTTGAGAATAAATATTTGTGTTCTTGTCAAATGTGAATAAGTTAAAGAGAATTGAAATTTTTTAGAATTAATGAAATTATATAAGTTTATATTTTTTTAATATATCATTTGGTTATATATTATATGGATGATTAATTAGATAAAATGTTGATGGAAATGTCTTAATTTATTTTTTGTGTTTTTTACAACCATCACAAGCTTCTGTCATTTTAATTAATTTTGAGTTTATAAATTGGTTAAGATAGATTATAAATATTATATATTGTATATTAAAATATTATTTAACCATAATAATGATTTTATGACCAGAATTTGAGGTGGTTATGTAAAATGATATCTTTTCGTCCATGAAGGCGGTGAATCAACACATTAGAGATGATGTTTTCATTAAAAAAAAGGGATAAGAGAATGTATTTTTTGATAGATAATCCATTATAACAATAAAATTAAATTATATATATTAAAATGGTGTTAAAATTCCAATATTTATAGGATAGTTGGGGATATGATAAGAAAATAAAATAAATTAAAAGAGAAATAATGAGGATTTTATCGCTTGAATACTATCTCCTTGGGAACTTCCTCAAGACACTTAGATTTTGTCATGGAAAGCACAGTAGATCATGGAAATTTGGAAGATTACTAGTAAGGTAATTAGGTAGAATTTAGAAAATATTTTTGTCTTATAATGAGTGAATAGAAGTGGTGGTATTTATAAGAGAGGATAGGTGTGTTTTTATCAATTCATTTGTTATTTTGTCTCAAAACTATCAATAGTGTTGATAATTGTGACTAAGTAAAGTAGATAGTAAATTTAATTTCAAATTAATGGGTTATTACATCAGAAATGACTGAAAAAATCTTTTATTTAACTTATAATGTTAAAAACTGTAAATTACCTTATCTCACTATTCATTACAAAAATCTACTATTTTAGAAAAATCTCAAAAATTCCCTCTAAATTTTTTAGGATGTGTAAATTTAAAAAATGGATCCATTTTATAAAAATAATTTTTTAAATATGATAAATTTAAATTATAAATAAAACCATCATTTATATTGAAAATACTGATTTTAATAATATAACCAATTTTATGGCATGTTTAGGAATTAATAGTGGTCTCATAATATTATATTGATATTCTAATATAATAAAATTTTAATTTTTGAATATATTTTATGGAAATAAATGTTATTTTAAATAATTATGTTAATTATACCGTTTTAAATAAAAAATTATGTTTTGAAAAATTAGCAACACTTAGTTTACCATTATTAAAATATTTATTTACTTATTCCGTAATATAATTATTTCATATTTTAATTTATGAGATACATAAATTTTATTTATCATTTTGTAGGTGAGTTCATTATTCTAACTGATATATTAATGTTCCTAATGGTCCTATTTCAATTCCAATGGTCATGTTAATATTTAATAGTATATCAATTTTTAGTTAAACTTCGTGTTTCATGAAACATAATCTATGAAATAAATAGAATTTATTTAATAAGATACATACCGTAAAATATTTGGGTGTTATATATATTTTCCCACCATTGAAAAAATCCATCCTTGAAATTTTCATGAGTTTTACATTCTAAAAAGACGAGGGTTGTTCTTCTTCATAGCATCTATTAGATTGCACACTACTTCTTCCATTTTTTGGTTTCTATAGAGAAATTTTACAATTCAATTTTTCTGATTTCTTAATAATTTCTCTCTTGGGTCAATAAGATCGATTGTCTCTTCATGTTATGACAAATTAGGTTTCAATTCTATTAATTCATAGGTTAGTTTATGTGTTGGATTTGGAATGTACTTACTTAACAAAGAGATATGGAACACATCATGTACTTTAAAAAGGCTAGGTGGCATCAATAAATGATAAGACATAACTCCAATTCATTCTAGAATGTTAAATGTTCTGATGTTCTTGGGTTTCAACTTCCTTCTCTTACCGATCCTTATATCACCCTTACATGGAGATACATTTATTAAGACATGGTCTCCCACTTAATACTCCAAATCTTTCCATCAGTTATCAACATAGTTATTTTTCTTACTATGAGATGCTTTGGTAATATTTTGAATAGTGTTTACCTCCTTTTGTTTCCTCCACCTGTTTTGGTCATAAAATATTCCTTTCACCAATTTCATCCCAATATTTTGGTGTACCAAATCTATTTCCATATAACACTTCATATGTGTAATTTGAATACTTGAAAGGAAACTATTGTTATAGGAAAATTTTACCAATGGTAAATACTGATCCCACATATGTTGAATGTCATGTGAGAATAATCTCAAAATGTCTCATAATGTTTTAGTACTCCTCTCATATTATCCATCGTTTTTTGGGTTGTAATAAGTGCTCAAATTAAGCTTAGTATTTAAAGAATTATAAATAATATTCCATAATTTTGATGTAAAATAGGGATCTCGATCAAACATAATCGATATAGGTTCTCTATGAAGTCTTAAAACATCATTAATATAGATTAATGCAATGTAATTTAGTGGTAAATCCTCTCTTATAACATGTAAATGTGTATATTTGGTTAGTCAATCAACAATTACCTACATTCCATTACTCTTTCATAGAGTTTTTCATAATAAATTGAATAAATCCATATTAGTTCCTTCCCATTTCTATATAGGAATATGTAGATGATGCGTGGATCCTATAATGTGTTTTATTTCAACCTTCACCTAATGAAAAACTAAACATATTGATACTTAATCCGTAATCTTGAGATTCATTTTATCCCACCAAAAGTTTTCGTTCAAATATATACACATCATTGTGCTATAAGGGTGTATATAGAAATTAGATCTATGAGAATCATTCAATAACTTTTTTTAGGTCAGGTATAGAGGGAACACAAATCCTCCTCCCAAATTCCACAAATATATCTTCATATATGAAGTCTACCAATTTGGGTCCATTCAATGATTTAATTTCCTTTTGAAAATTATCATCTTCAAACTAAGAACGTTTTATCTTTTCCAATAAAAATGGTTTGGAAACCATTTTATAAATTAGTGATGTTTCACCTTCCTTGATATATCCTGTATCCATTTTTATTAGATCCATGTACACAATATAATTATAAATACCTATTTTATTTATAACTCCATGATCCTTTATTCTTAATGTAACTACTACCTTATTTTCCTTCCCGAGGAGGTAGTGTAATGAAAAATTCCTAATAATTGAGTATCTCAATCCATCACCTTTTCCCCATGTTGAGTTTTCTCTATGAGAAGATATATTTAAAAATATTGTGATCTATATATATCTAACATATTTTTCTACAAAGATAGTATCTTCATATCATCAGAGAAAATATTAATTCTTGTAACTAAATATCATGATTTGGATAGTTCTGTTAATGAGTTTATAACTTCTTTAATGCATACGTAATTAATTTATCATTATTCATAAGGACACAACCAATTCCTTCCTTTAATGTATCACTTTGAATAAAAACCCCCGATTTCTCTATGGTAGAGTCAAGAACGGAGAATTTACTAATATTATATTCAATTATTGAAATCATTATTTTAATTATTTTATCCAAATAATCCAAACCCCTTTATGAAAAATATTGGATAATAGGATAGGTAATTGGGTAAAATTTATAGTAACCAAATAAAAAAATGCAATTACTTACCTCGGTTAAGTTCATTGGTGTAGAAAATTCTTGGAATACATTTGTCTTCATAGGATCAAATTATATTCCTTTATTTTAGATAACATAGCTAGGAAAAGAAACATTTTGAAGCCAGAATTCACACAAACTAAACTTCCCAAAAAATTATTTTCTTTTAAAAGTCTGTAGATCAATCCATAAATTGTTCTCATGGTCCTATTATATTATTAATCACACCCAGATATCATCAATATTAACCACAACAAAATTATATTTATTTTACTTCAATAGTTTGTTCATTATATCCATAAAAGTAGATGCTTCATTACTCAGTTCAAATGGTATTTTTGTAAACTAAAAATGTCCATACCCTTTTGGAAATTATGTCTTTGGAATATCCTCATTATTTACATGCTATTTATGTTACATAGAACAAATATCAATACTTTAAAAAGATTGATCTCAATGAAATAAGTCAAATAAACCATCAATGCAAGGATGATGATACCTATTATTTATTGTAATAGCATTGATCTCCATATAATCAATATAAAACCTCAAAGATCCATCATTATTCATAATAAAAAGAATAGACTCTCTAGAAGGTGAAACACCAGGGAATATAAATCACTTACAACTAAATTACTATAGTCTTTTCGTTAATTCCTTTAACTTCATCAAGGCCATTCTTTAGAGATTATTTCGTATTGGTCTTGCATCAGGGATTAAATAAATATAAAAAAAACTTCAAGATCTGATGGTTTTTAGGTAATTACTCTTGAAATACAACATTTTAGCCCTATAAATTAGGTACATCCTCAATTGTAAGATCACCCATTTCATTAATTGGTTTTATTTTTCTCTTCTTATCATAGAATATAATTTATAAGAGCTATTAGAAGATTATCTAGATATGAAATAGATGATTAATTCTCCCCTATAAAGATAAGGAATTATATATCTTCATAAAAAATCAAAATTTCATTCTTTTATCAATAAAATTTTTCATTGTATTTTGAAATCTAGTCAATACCAAGGATTACATCAATGTAAAACATAAGTATGATAATAAAATTAGAAATTAGAGCACATTTCTATATCCTAATAAGAACTTCATTACATTTATTTATTTCAATAAGGTTTCAACTAATATTTTTGGCTGATAACTCCCTTGTTATTGTGAATCAAGAATATATATTTTTTATAAAAAATTAGAATGATATAAAATAATGAAATGATCCAAAATCTAATAAATATTTCTCAAAATATTAGGATATTATTAATGTACCTGTCACTATATACTTAGGAACTTAATCCATAGCTGTTGTGACTAAATAAAAATAAACTTATTGCATTTATCTTTTTTTGGGTTATGTTTCCTTGACATCAAAGACAATCATGTGCATAGTGTCCCAACTACTTACAGTTAAACCATTTTCCATTGCAAAATTCATTCTTTTCGTTGTAATCACATGCTTGGTTTCCTTTTTCTCTACACTTGTAACCAAAATTTATTCCTAATAGGCCTGTTCCATGAGGCATTTTTACACATTTATTGAAATTTAGATATTATTCTCTCCCATTATTCCATTTTTCCTTATTTACTTTTCTAGATTACTAAGCTGGACTCTTCTCATCTTGCTTCCCATAAATGTCTTATGGCTTGGATAATTATTTATCTATCTTAATTGAACATGATACTATAAGATAATATGAATATAATGTTTTAATTATTAGTTACCTCCATAGAATTAGCATAAGGACATTAATGAAATGGTCAACATTTCTCTTTGGCTTATGTATATAGTCCATGACATGCCTTTCTCACATTGTAATGTTTTATTTTTAATTAGAAACATTTTCATCCTCTTTCTATATCAGGCTCAAGAATTATCTCTCCATACTTATTCAATGTTCACAAGGGAAATATTTTTCTATGAAAATTTCCATCAAATTATTTTATTCTCTATTCTAAATTTCTTACTTTTTATCTATGTTCTAAATTAATTACCACCATTGATCTGCATCTTCTGAGAGACAATAAACATACATGATAAACTTCCCCCTTTCATAAATTGTCATGGTGAGAAATATCTTCTATAAGAATCTTATCCATTGATTATCTAAAAATGGGTGTTTAGTTACATTGAATGATGGAGGTTATTACTACATGAAGTGATCTAATAGTGTTACACCACATTGTGGATATGTCTATTCCATGTAAGTACGGATATTGATCATAACATTTTTTAGTTGTACCATTATAGTTATATGATCTTTTTCTCCCATTTCAGCACCATCCCCAACATCATTAAATTTCATAAGAGGGAAATCCATAAATTAAATTCATGCATTGATATGATTTACATTCCTTCCAATAAGCAATGAAATAAACAAGTTTAAACCATAACATTATGAAACATAATGTATAATCTAAATCTATCAAAAAATTTAAATTAAATTATATATTTTGTTATAAATATTATATAAATAATAAGCTTGGTTACCCTAGGAGTATTCTTAAAGAAAGTTATAGGGTTATATTTAACTAATATATATTTTTCCAAATCTAGTTTATAATGTACCTACTAAATTTTCCACTAATAAAAACTGTAAAAACCCCAACCTCAGTAGCCTAGATCTGGTGCCTTATTTTATTACATTAGTACTTAGTAAAGTATATCACAACCCAAAAGTAAATATATTATATTAGACTTAGAAAATCATATACAAATATTATTATTACATTACAACATGGAATGGAATATGACATAGTAAATACATTGGAAATACCCCTACTCCTATAGATTATACATACATGTCAATAATAATATACATATTGGAATCCAAGGGAATAATAAAACATAAAAAAGGGGTAAGATCGAATGCTCATTTAACTTATGAATACAATAAAATCTATCATAAATAAACATAAACAATAAGTTTGGGTGAATGACTAAAAAATTCCATTAAAATACAATCTTGAGAATAATATGTCATGAATAAATCTTATAAAATAATTCCATATAAATAATCACATGATAATGAAATAAAACCATGAATATTCTGACAGTATAATAATTAAATGGATTATCAATAAATAATATCATAGCGATAGAATGAATAATGTGTGGAATCATAAACATATCATCAAGTATTCATCCAAGACACCTTACATAATAAGGTAAGACATTAGTAGATGCTCAAACTAGCTTACCTCATTAGACCTAAGAATGTATCAAGGATATATAGAAAGCCCTTTCCAAGACATTCTAAGTCAAGTTAATTAATAATATTAAAGCGTTGAATCATAATCATCATATAAAATCATATTTAAACTAGCATATGAAATTTTAATAACTCTCCCCAAACAATAAACATAATCATTATCCATTAGTGTAATATGATGAATGGTAACAAATTTGAACTATCATAGTCAAAATGATAATAAATAATTAAATAAAATATGTTATATGGTATCAGAAGAGAATATCCTAAATTAATCATTATATACAACAAAGGGTGTAAATATTGACTAAAATAATCAAATAAAATCATTGATAAATTCTTCAGAGAAATACCACTTTTATTTGACATCATTTATTTAAAAAAATATGAAAATATTAAAGAAATGATTTTATTTGAAAGTAAAATTGTAAAATTGTAAATTAGTCCTTAATAAATTAAGGTATCATGAAAGTAAAAAAATTACTTCCTACCTTATATGTATTATGAAAAAAATCCTTTCAACTTTTCAAAAAAATATTTATAAAAGAATATTTTTAAATGAATTTGTGAGTGTTAACCAAATGAATACATTATGTGTATTAGATGTAAATCCAAATAAAATAGGTTTAAATAAAACATAATTTGAAAAAAAATCATTTCACACATAATCATATCTTGACATTTGCAATTGAGTAGAAGTTTAACCCAAAGACTAGAAATTGGGTTAATATTTTTTTGAAAACTTATTAATCAACCAAACCATATTCCCCATAAAAATAATGATCATTAAGTGAAAAATTAAAAAATTATATTAAATATATTCATGATATGATATATTAAATGTTATTATGTAGACACCACACCAATAAAATAAGTAGTGAATATGGTATATCTCACAGAAAAAAAGTTGGATGAGATACCCTTACCTTAAGTCCAAAAAAATTCTGTTCTTGTACTTAATATACTAGATAATAAAATTAGGTTAATTAATTAATTAATTAATTAAATTTTTATACTTATATTTTATATTTTATTATTTTATTATGTTCATTTATAGACATTTTGATGAGTTATAATGTTTAATTTTGTTTCTCTGGTAGCGTTCATTTCATGGGTTTATTGTCTGTTCCATTGATTATAAACATGGTAGTTTTTTTAAATGGGAATAACTTCTCATGATGTGAAATAATTTAAAATTCTTGAACATAATTTTTTTAAATTGTCACATATATCATTTTTTTATGGTATGAGGATGATCTATTTGATAAAATGTTGATAAAAATGTCTTAATTTATTTTGGTGGTTTTTACGACCATCACAGACATGTGTCAATTTATTTAATATTATGTTTATATATTGGTTACCTATAATTATATAACATATAATATGTATATAGAAATATTATTTAACTATAATAATTATTTAACGACCAACCTTGAAGGTGTTAATGTAAAATGAATAATCATTTTCCATGAAGTCGGTGAATCAACAAATCCGGAACAACGTTTTCATTTTTAAAATAAAAATGATTAGATATGGGATTTGAAAATGGATAAGGAATTATAAAATTAATATCATAGTATATATATGATGCTTTATTTACCATACCAATTTGTATTGGGGAGGTGATGAGAGGATAAGAAAATAAAATAAATTAAAAGGTAAAGAATGAGGATTTTACATCCTGAATATTTTCTCATTGGGAACCTCTTTAAGACACATTGATTTGGTATTTTTGTATGAATAGTTTGTCTTGGAAGTGGGTAAGAGGTTCTGGAAGGGAATTGTTTAGAATTTATATAATCTTAAATGCTTGGAAGGTGTGAGGAGAAGGGGTGGTATCTATAGTGGAGGAGGGGAGTGTTTTTTGATTATTTAATTCATTCATTTATTTTGTGCCAAGACTATAAATAGTGTTGATTCATGTGAATAATTATAGTAAATAGTGATTTTTTTTTCTAACTAATGAGTTCTTACACTATAAATTATTCAAAAATTCATTTATTTAACTTATAATGTTTAGGACCTTAAATTATCACAGTTTACTATTCATAAAAAATCATATATTTTAGAAAAATCGCAAAGATTAAACCTAACCATTTTTATATGTTCATATTTAAAAAATGAACTCCCATTTAGAAAAATAATTTTATTATTATGTTAAATTTTATTTTTAAATAAAATCTACACTTATTTGAAAAATATTGATTTTAATATTATAACCGATTTTTCGACACATAGAAAATTTAATTATGGTATAATAAAATTATATTATAATAATAATTCCACAAAACATTAATGTATGAATTTCTTTTATGAACATGAATTTATTTTAATTCATTCTATTAATTATAAAATTTAAAAAAAATTTCCAAAAATACCAACACATAATTTATCATCTTTAAAACATTGATATACTTATTCCATGATATAATTATATAATATTTTAATTTATTAGATACATAAATTTGATTTCTAGTTTCATAGATAATGTTATTATTCTAATGGATAGATTAATATTCCTAATTTCACATTATTATTCCACCATTAAAGTTAATATTTAATAGTGTATCGCATTTCATTTAAGCTTGGTGTTGTGTGAAACAGAAGCTATAGAATAAATTGAATTTATTAAAGAAGATACATAATATAAAATATCTATTTATAGTATTTATTTCAAAGAATTTAGATAATTTAATGAAGTAATGAAATTAATGGAATATACAATATATTTCTAACAATTTTTTGTGGATTATGTGTAAATAATAGACCATGGTTTTTGTGTAGTCACACTAGATGATAGGTCCTCCTTATTACATAATGTTTTTGTGGTGTAAGTACTGGATACAAATATTTTTTAAAAAGTGATCTAACTCTATCTAACACTAGATACCAATTATGTCATAATGAGACACATTAATGTGAATGACTAATTTTCCAAAGGTATTGACTCTAGGTTTTTTTAGAAGGTATAAATGTTTATTATACAGATAAAATCCATATATGTTTTTGTTAGAGATTTTGAATCATAGTAAATTATACATTTCGTAATTTATTTTTCAAGCATGTCTTTTGAATTTGATAACATCATCATATAAAATAGTGTATTTTCATTCAGTATATTATTTTAAGGTTCTATTTTTTCAAAAATATTATGGTATAATTTGTGAAATTACATCAGCATTTTCTTCATATCTCTAGATATTTCAAAATCTAAAATTGTTCATTTTTATATATTTCAATATGATATACCGAGAAATTATTTATTCATATTATATTTATTTAAAAATCCATTAAGTAATATTTTTAGGTGGATTGATTAATTATAATAAAAGAAACATTTTCTAATCCCTTGAATTGATCATATCCATTAGAGTAAAATAAAAGGAAATAATATAGTTAAAAATGACAAATATAGAGATACACAAATAAATAAACAAATATTATAAAATTAGTGTTTAATATTTTGAAATAGGAATGTAATTTTTTGGTACTCATTGATATAATATTATAATGGGAAAAATAGGAATAAAAATATCATCAACATGTAATATATGTAATTAATTGTTAGAGAAAAAATGGGTAATATTTCATGTTTTGATTATAGTCCGAAATTCATTCAATTCCATGACAATATGTATAAACATGTAATAGATTGTATTTATTTATCTATGGAATGAGGGGTTTAAAACCTATAGAGATATATTTTTCTCTCTAAACATGTAATAATTAGTGCACTTTATAGATTTTGATACCTCGATACATTTGATTTTATAAACCTTAGAACTAACCTATTGTGGGTGATACAAGGAATATAATTTATATGATAAACTTATTCTGTATTAAAAATAGATTAGGGTGTGAAAATATTCCCTAATAAATACCAATATTGTGTAAAGGAATGATTTTTATTAACTGAACAAAATTCAACCCTTCCCCCTTTAAGGGGAAAATCCCTAATGTAAAAATAAGTCATATAAAAGTCACGGTTAAATTTTAAAGGTGTTTTCTCTCATAAATATATATTATAATGATCATAAGTCATAAGATAATTCTTATATTAATCTGATATAATTTTTCATTATTTAAAAATCATATAAAACACTATTCTTATTCAGTTGGAATATCTCTATACATTAATTTTATATAAAGAATTATAGTAAACATGAAAAGTGGACCAGTCAATGAAAGAGATCACTATGAATTATATGGAGATGAAAAATGACTCAATAATTTATTGGGATACCTATATAGTATAATTTATACACATATGATATCATATATATATATATATATATCCTACAACGACATTTCAAGAAAATTGATAAAAATATATAAATGTAATTTAAATATTAACGAGGTAAAATTACAAGAACAGTGGAACACATAGAATGATTAAGGGATATAACAATCTTAATCTATTAGTGAATTCTTTGATTGAGTGAATTTACTTGAATATATAATATGTATAATTTTTTAGATGCTAGAATATGTTATCATTGTGAAGTATTTTCTTTGATGGGTTTCTCTACACATTAATAAAAATGATTCCCTACATAACATATTAGATCAAAATATATTATCTATAGACGACTTATAAATCATCCTAATTTTATATTAGAGAATGGTGAATATGGATGATCATATGGAAAATGATAATTCAATGAAAGTTGTATTTATGAAAATTAAAAATCATACCATGGAGGATAATATGGGAGATAGTGAATTTAATGAAGTAATATAATTACTTTATACAAATATAAAGAGGGGGGATTAAAAATTAAAGGAAAATTTTATTTTCATTCTTTTAATGTTGAATGAATGAAAAAAAATTGAAAAGTGTCCCAATAAATTCTATGTTGATGAGGAGGATTAACCACCAATGAGTATGTACTATGGGGTTATGATATAAAATAATATTTATATAACAAATTTCATTAAAAATAAGAGAAAACTCCAATAAAATTATGACGGATCATTGAAGTCAAATATAAAATTGATTTTAGACTAAAATGAACCTCATGTATAAGTTCATATAGATTAGATTTAAATAAAACAAATAAATAAAGTAATGTAGGTTGAATAATATTAATTTGAGTTCATTATTGTCCTATAAGTCTAAATATAAGTAACATTCATGTAAATATATATTTCACGATCTTTTATGAAAAATAAAAATTAAGTGATGTGTGATTATAAACCCTATATTTAGATGTATAAATAATGGAAGGTTGAGTTAGAGGTTGATATTTAAATAATAAAACTTGATATATATGTGGAGTCATAGAATGAAGTTGGGGACAAGATAAAAGATAAATAATATGCCTAAATCATTTATTATTTGTCTATTATATAAAAATCTAGGTGTATCTGTATTGAGGAACATGAAATTAAAATTGTTTACATGAGGTAAAATATTATTGATTAATAATGTTATATAACTTTATGTATGACTTCTTGAAGCAATCTCACTCCATTATATGAGAAGGTAGAATAGAGGCACTAAGATACCTAAAAGGATATTTATTATTACATTAAATAAAAGTGATTTTCCCATTTATAGAATATAGGATTAGGACTTAATATTTGAAAATTTAATCCAATTTTATAGAAATAAAGCTAATACACCATGGAAGATGACTGATTTGTGTGAGACCCAAAAGGCCGATAGACTATTAATGAATATATATAAGGATAAAAATAAAATAATTTTTTATTTTTATGGAATGATGGGCCACCCACGTAACATGTCTTCCATAATGACAAATTATTATATAACATAAGAGAAAAATAGTCAAAAATAATTAAATATTCTTGTTATGTTTTCTATGGCTACTATTTTTTGTTTTATGGTTATGGGAAAAAATACATTTATTACTAATCACTAAGAGAAATGAGAGTGATAATATATATTGAAATTCGTGAAAAATAGTAGCTCGTGGAGACATTTATAAATCTAGAAAATCAAAACATATTTAAAGATTTATAATATTTGGAGAATCGAATCTATACATAAGAATAATGTGATTATTAATCAAAAAATTATATGAAATAGAACTTGTAGATCCTAATGAATAGTGATTATAAGGATTTAGTGGTGTATATTTCTCTAAAATATATGGATCAATCTTGATATTGGAATCATGTTATTGGGTTCATTTAATATATGATGTGAGATATGAATATTTTAAATAGAAATCAAATATGACATCGATGGATTTATTAAATTTTGAGAAACATGAAGGGTTTAATATTTTTTACCCTAGGATGGATAAATGTAAATAAATGGATATGAGCAATATGGTTGTCTTAGTAATTGAATATCACCATCATAATCTTTTAATTATATGTGATTTTTATGAATTGACACTTGTCATTAAATTTACCTTGGATTCATGTAATCTAAAAGGAAAATATTGTGGAATTGTGATGCAAGGAAAACATATAAAGAGAAATATATATCTGATAAGAGTGAAATAATACTTGTACTTTCAAACCATGGATGATGAAAATAAAATATGTATGAAATATATTGTCCAAGTGAGACAAAACTCTCTAGAATACGTAGTGAAACATTAACATGCATGTGATAATCATAGGATTATATGTGATCATACTTATATGTGTAATGTGTCCTAAAATAGAAAAATAATACAAAAATCATGAAATTTGAAGAAAAATATTTCATAAAAGATAAGTGAAGTGGTGAATCTAGATTATTTTAGTTATATCATGCTAATAAATTTGATGAATAGAGGTACTGCACACTCTATAAATTACTACAATATGATGGATTGGTTAAAGGTGATCACTCATAATTACCTTATGTTTAATTTCAAAAAACATTATTTAAGGTTGAAATTATTAACAGATAATGGTATAGAGATTACCAATTGAAAAAGTGAAATATTATCATGAAATTAATGGGCTAGGGAATCATGTTTTTTAGTTAAAACTCCTCAATGTAATAAATTCATTGAGTGGAAAATCAGGTAATAATTAACATATCTTATATGATGATTATTAAGAAAGATCTATCATAATTTTTTATATTAATAATTATTTATTTTGGAATATATTTTCATTCATTTCATATTATGACATGGGGAATAGAAGGCCCTATAATAGGTATGGCATGGGAAGAAACCAATAATGAAATATTTTTCAATCTCATAAAGTAAATTTTATGTTCTTACAAAAATATAAAATATACTAAATGATTAAATATTATATATAAAAATGTAAAATTAATGTATATTTTTCATTATGTAAATTGATATTTTTTTCAAAAAAAAATAGAAAATTTATAAAAAATAATTATATCTCTATGATGAAAAACAATAAATTTTTTCAATATGATGCTGATGAAGTCTAGATGGACCACAATATTTAAATAAAAAGTTATAGGAGTGTGATGGAGGTAGATGGTGATTATGATGATATGATAATTCAATATCAAGTCAGTTATTATCATTAAATATATGGAGTGGAACTAAATTGATGAGAAAAAAATTAATTTTGATATAGAATATTAAAAATTTCAAGGATATAGGCTTTATAATAGACGACACTGTTATCACTAGATGAAACTAAGAGTTTCAATAAGTCACATAAGATCAATTATTGATAAAACATCTGAATGACCGGTTTGATCAAATTTATAAAAATTATGATTTCTAGATTTTTTTGAGGTTATAGTATATGATTTTTATAAAAAAAATTTTTTAAAGTAAAATAAATGAGAAATGAATCTTGATTGAAAAAAATAATTATTTTTCAAATAGGATACTTAAAAATTAATTTTACAGGAATTGATGACACATTTTCTCTTATAGTATGGTTGCATATGATTTGGTAATTATTCTTTGTCATTATTCAAAGTCAATTATAGACTATCAAAATGAATATAAAGAAAAATTATCATAATAGAGTTGTTGATGATAATGTATAAATTGAATTTCCAAATGAAATTTTTTACATTAATATGATAAATAATCATATCGATTAATGAAGTCATTTTATGTGTTGAATACTTCACGAAGGTATGATATTATATGCTAGATAAATTTTTGATAAATCATGGATTCTTATCAGGAAATGTAGTTCATAAATTATATATAGAAAATGATCATGATCAAAGGATGATAGTGATAATATACATGGATATTATAATATTTGGCGGCTTATGTGATATTTAATAGAGGGACTTTACTAAGTTTATAAATAGTGAGTGTGATATTTTAATGATTTTAGAATTAATATTTTTCTTATATTTTATGATACATAAAGAAAATATTGGAAACTTATCTCTCAATTAAAATATAAAGAAGAAATATAAGGAATATTTTCCATGGAATATATAAAAGTTATGATTACTTCGGTTACCACTAATAAAATGATATAATGTGGGGTAATATCATAGATTATAAAAAATTCATTTGGGGAATATTATATATAACAACAAAAAGACTAAATATTGCACATTACACATGTACATGACATGAAATTAAAGTAATTCTGAAGAAACCATTATTATGATATTGAAACATATAACTTTAGATATCAATTTCAAGTTAAATTTCATATTTTTCAATAGATGAAAAAAGTTAAAGGAGTTATTGGGATATACATACATCGAATAGGGGAGTTTGAAAGATAATAAAAATTAATCATCAATAGCTGAAATATATTATATTGATTTATGTATTTCATGTAGTATAAATAAAATACATTTCATATAATTTTTAATATAATAAATGATTTTTTACTAATCTATCTTGTGAACAACTCTGGTAGGTAGTAAAACACATTTTAGACATCAATATTGAAGGTTTTGAGCCATAACAGAAGCATTAATTATGAAAACTAATAATTTTTTTATCAACTTATTTAGATTTATCATTGGTACTAGATAGAAATAAATCTCTAGAATACAAAAATGTAGAATCTCACAAGAAATTTATAATTAACTTAGATAGATAAATAATTTAATTTTCTTTTAATTCATTATTAGTTATATAATTTGGTTTCCCCTTCATGTCTAACCATCCTTGTGGTGGAGGAATCTAGGGTAGATTCCTTCTAGTGATGATCCACGCATGCACTAAGAAACATTAAAAATCATTGTATGGTTCTCGAGATGTTAGTGTATAAGTTCATATAACTTGTGCAATTTGTTTTTTATCATTCATTTAGAATCCCAAAAAAATCCTGTTGGATTTTCTTAGTTCTTTAATAGTCGGAGAGAGTGGATGAGGATCACCAATGTTAATATAACGTGGATCTTTCTTGAGAGTATATCTCGGATGTGATAATTCTAAACATAGAATAATGTTGGGAACAAAAAAAAATATTTAGAGAATTTTATAGTCAAGTATTTATATAACTTGGGTTAAAATATTATTTTCAAAATGGATGTTTCATATTCTCTTAATCCTTAGCATACATCATGTCTAAATAATAATAATAATATTATTATTTAATTGACATATAAATTAAATGAAAAATAATTAAATATTATTTGTCTCAATGAAATAAATTTATATTTATTCATATAATATTTGCATTCCTTCTAAATAGATACCTAGTATATTTATCCTCCTCATTATTTAATGAACCAAGTATACTGAATAATTATTTAAATAAATAAATGTCACAACATCATAAACTAATAAATAAATAATTGAAAAGAACCAAAAAAACAAAATTAAATAATATTCCCCGGAACTAAGAATAATATTCTAATCTACTTGATAAAATCTTTTACAATTTAACCATAGTTCATGTATACACTTAGTGTGTGACCCCAAGTTTACTTTATCACGGGAATTGGGCTAAACCCCCTAGAGTACAAAGATAGTGTTTATTTTTTTATGAAACTAATAGAGAAAATTGGTAATGTCGCAATGATATTCATTCTCATAGGAATGATATCCATGTAATACAATCTATTTGTGTCAATATCTGTCATCAAACATGTTTCAAAACTCTTTTCCTCAACCAATTGCATGAATCTATTTCTTTTGGTTTACAAAACTGAAAACACTAATAAAATTCAATTGATATGGCCTTAATCTAGCTATTCTATTCTATCTATGGGTCTTAGATATTCAATTACATTGGACATTACAAACCCTATGTCACATTGTTCTTTAATTCAATTCCTCCTGTGATGCACCCAAAAAAACCAACATCACCATAAATAATCATCTTAATAGATTAAAAAATACATATAATCACCTGAGTCATACCAAATATTAATAATAATATTGGAGTCAAAGGATCAAAACACATGTCCATAAATATTAATATCCAATGACACATGAAACATGTGGAATTATAATTTTTGATCTTTTCTCATAACACATATCCTTAGAAAATACCAAGGGTGACCACCCTGCGAAGGTGTCTAAATGTCTTATGAGCATCCTAACCATGATATACTATATCATCTTTGTGAAGTCAAAAAATACAATCCAGTCAAATAAAATAGTTTTAAGGAAATCTGTTATATAATATAATATATTTCATCATATTAGGGACCTATTATGTACTTTTGACGAGGCATGTATCCCTAAAAAATTGTAAAATACACTATCACAAATGAGAAAAAATATAATCTAATAAGAAATTATATTATATTATATTTAAATACTATGAATTTAAATTTAAATTTATATTTCAAGGGATGTTTATTTTAGGGAACCACCAACTCCAATAGGTATTGAGGTACTTTAACCTATTGTGATTAAAGGTTATAAATGAAGTGATACTAATTATAGAAATATTTTAGTTCATTTTTTATGATCAAGTAATTATGAGATCGTGTAATTTTTTATAATTGAGACACATAATTGAGTAATGATGAAATTTGAGTTTGTGTCAAAAAATATTGATGTTTTAGATATTATAATATAGGAACTATACATGAAGGATTTTAGAAGAATCAACTAAAACATGGTGTTCAACCATATCAACCCACAAGATTGTTTATAAAAGAGCTCCCACTCTTGTGTATGCAGGATTAAAGAAAGCATAATGAGTTTTTATTATTCTATAGTTTATTTCAACATGGGGTATTACTTAGTTATAATTTCACTAAGTGGTATTAATCATCATGTGTCTTATGAAGAGGTATTTTTATAGAAAGTTATGTTTCACTAAGTTATTGATTTTTGAACACAGCCATGAAAAGAGATATTTGAGATCCTTTAAAAAGGGTTAGAGATTAATATATTAAGGGGGTTATTACCTATAATAGGAAGAATTATCTCAAGGAAAATATTTTTCATAGAGAAGTGTATTTAAAAAAACATTCATATGGAGGGGAGGGTATTATTAATGGATTAGTAGAGAAGACGTATTATAGTACATGATGATGAATTAGATTTTAAAAAATCATTTCAAAATTAAATGTTATTTATATGAATGCAAATAAGGCTAACGAAGTTGTTCATGAGACACATTTCATTATTTTTTTTCTCATAATGAGCTTGGATAATGTGGTCTTAGGGTGTATTACTTTTGAATTATATAATACAATATGATGGTAATTACTATGTTGTTATAGATTTATATAAATGTTTTTTCAAATTTTAGAACTGATTAAGGTGGAGAGAGGATTTCCTAAAAATCCAAGAGGAATGATTAATAAAAATTAAAAGTGTGTATTTTATTGGTTTTCTATTGAAAGATGAAATGAAAAATATTTAAAAATAATCAATTATTATTGGGAAATAATATTATTAGGTTTCATGAAGTATAGAGGAAGAACGAGAGGATTTGTTATAAAATTAAAAAATCAGTCTGTAAATCTATATTTTACACCAATGTTATTTCATTGAGTATAAAGAATTATATTAAGTGAAAAAGGAAAAGGAATTTGTAAAAACCACATAACACATTTTTAGGATTTCATGGTAATTGTCAACCATGGATTTTTTTGAGTTTCTAGATGAAATTATTTATTCATTACAACAAGGGTGTGTGGTGTAAGGTTACTTGTTGAGAGTTTTAAAAGATGTGATACTGGACAGTCCAACACTAGAAAGTAATTATACTAAAATGAGATATCAAGATTTTAAAATTGAATAGTTTTTTAATAATGTTATTTAATTGGGGATTTATGTTTCCATTTTTTTAATGAAGAAAATTTATCAAGCATATTGGGACTAAGAAAAACATTTCTCCATGAATGACCAATTATCAAATTTATTAATAAGATAGTTTCTCAAAGATATAACAAAATTATTTATAAGAAATGGGAACTAAAATGTTACACAAGATATATGACATTTTATAAATGAATTCATGTAGGATACTATGGTTATGATTAACACAATATTTGAAATTTAATTATTTCTAGAAAACATATAAAGAATATTATTTACTGAGTATATAAGGGAGTTTATTTTGGAAATTGGGTTAGAAGGGGTAGTTCTAGGGTCTAAATAATTATGATATTAATTTTAATGTATAATTTGATAATGAATGATGGAAGATACTATAAGGAATTTTTAGATAACCAAGATTGACGTACATGGACATTACATTAAATTTGTGGAATACATAATACGTAACAAAAATAGACACTCAACGACCATAATAGTTTAGTGTCTTTGGAAACCCAGAACATAGTCTTCTAATCTTGGTGAAAGATCTTCAACATATCCCATAAAGATCTTCCCCTTTTGTTTTCTTACTTAAAACCTTTATTTATATCCTGTGGAAAAGAAAACATATAAAGGGTAAGCTCAAATTCTCAATAAGGGTAATCATGGATAAAATAAAACAAAATATATACTTTTGAACTTAAAAACATGAACATAAAGTTTAAACATCAAAATCTTGAGATGTGAAATAAAACTTGGCAGTACGTAAGGTATAGATCATAAAGGAACATCAATCATGATAAAATAACATGGTAATAAATCATGTAATTGTGGAAACCATTAATCACATGATATGATTTCCATAGTAGCGAAGACACTGCTTCCAAGACCATCATAGTGGACAAAGTCCCTTACTGAACTGAGTTCACTCCTTGTTCCAGTCTTATATCACTAAACCAGATTATCTGTCCATTCCATCCATGTCTATCTCATGAGATATAAATCATTACCCAATTCATTGGAGGGAGATATAGGTCCCACCCATCTCATATTGAAATCTTTCTTATGTGTTCTACAAAACAATCATAAATCATTCATCATAACCTAATGAATAAAATGGGTTTCATAAACATCATCCCATCATAACATAATCCATATAAACAAATGGATATCATTTCATCATAAGAAAAATAAAACCATTTAAATAATAGAGACATTATTCTTGAAATAAACATATTAAATAATGTCATCATAGAGGGAAATTTGTTTTGGTAAAACACTTGAAATGAATTCTTGAGGAAAATATCCTTTATTCTTTAAAATCATCTTCTTTTCACAAAATACCATGAAACATTAAAATAAAATTACTTTTGTTGAAAATAATAATGAATTATTGTAGAGGAATCATCATGAGAATGATGCATTAGAAAACCGTAAAAATCTGTTCATGCCATATAAGTTAAAAAAACATTCTCCTCATACTTTTGCCAGAAAAGTCAAAAAGTTCCTCATATGGTAATCAAAAAAATATTCATTCCATAACACAAAGTAAAAGTAAAATATGGGTAATAATGACATTAAACATACATGAAATAATATTAAATACTTTATGAAAAACATTTTTATGGACATGGATGAAAAATATAACCCTAATAAATACTTACGTACAAGCAATCTTGGATAAAAATGTGATTTGAAAAATTATCCCTTACCTTAGGTCCAATATACTTTATATTTATCCAAAAATCCTGTATAATTATTTAAATAATGTCATTGAATTATTACAGAATCATATTCCCTGTTATGATTTCATTTATAGTTCACTTATCACATTATATTACCCGTTCTTTTGTAAATTCCATGTTAAGGAAGTGTTTTGGGTAAAATCACGTCATTTTTTGTACCTGTTTGGAATTTTTGTTCATGATATTATTACTTATATACTTATTTAATTAATTACATAATGTAAAACATTTTTTAGATATAATATATATTCACCATATAAATATATGTGATAGATCGATCAATGGAATGAAATACACCGTTCATGGAGAGAGTAGACCGTACGTATGCAAGAACGCTATTTTTGTTTCGTTATTAAATTGAATGGAAGTAAATTTAATATATATATATATATATATACATAAATCCAGTAGCATTATTATGTGATATGTTTCATGATTACTTATAATATATACTTTATAATCATTCTTGAATGGTTAACATGGAGAATAAATCTCATCGCATCGTGGAGACAGTTGTCTGTACGTGTGCATGAGCGACAATATCTTTATTTTGATATTAAAATAGTATAAAATTTGCTTGTATATAATATATACTTAAAATTATACCCTTCTTAATGATGAAATTTTTGAATAAGAAACTACACCATGAAGTGGAGACGGTATGCCATACGTACACACGTGTGGTGACTTTTTCTTTCATAGGATGGATAAAATAACTAATATGGTTGTACCATTTTTTATAATAATATCACAGTATAAAGAACATATTGGACTTATTATTTTACAATGGAAAAAACAAAAAAGGGGGAAGTGGAAGAAGAAAGTAACTTTAAATAGGTGGTGAGATATTTACCTTTTCTTTGGGTTCTTCCTTTTGATTTGATAAAAATGGCTCCTTAGGTTGGATTTCTGACTAATGGAAGGCCTCTAGAATGAAGGGAGGATAGTTAAGTGGGTATCTGGGCAGGTTTTGTCTGATCCAAATGGCTTGGTAGAAGTTAATTTTAGAGAAGAAGTAGTTCCCTTTTATAAGAGGGGTGAGGGGCACCTTAGGAAAAACTTAAAATATTATTTTATAATAATTTTGTATTCAGTTTATAATGGCTCCAAAGTGACTTATTTCAAGAATAGGGTGGGTATGGATCGAAATAATCTCATCCTATAGGTTTTAGACAAGTTTAGGTTACCATTGTAACCTTATCATTTAGATTTAACTCTAAGTTAAATAATATAACTTTTAGTGTGTCTTCTTGTATTTTTATAATATATGGTTAATAATCTTACTATAAACTACCAATAAAACCCCAATTGATTCATTAATGTCATATATATTATTATATAAGTATTTTTTCTGATTATTAGATTCTTATGAATATAATATCAATTAATAATTTAATATTTGTTTTAAAACCCCTTTTATGTCAATTTTGAAACTATTTGGTATTTTTTTTCTAAATTCATAAAAGCATTATTACTTCAAAAAAAATTCATCTAAACACCTATAATATGTTATATTAACCTATAAAATTATTTTAATTTTAAAAAGTCTCAAATTACATTTATTTGTGTATTTATAATATCAATTATGTTAATATTTAATTAATAAGGTAATTACTACATCATCATTGTGTCATAAATAAATTACATTATATAATGTCTAAAAATTATAAATAAAATAACCTTATGTAGGAAATAATTTTATATTTCTAATTAATATTTATATTCGAATTTATCTTATGTATTACCCTATATTAAAAATGTTTTACTTATTAAACTTTGATTTTAACTCTTTTAACTCTTCGTTGAATTAAATAATAATAAATGTCCTAATCCAATACAAGTGGACCTAAATGGTCATATTTTATTAATATGGTTGTTTTTGGTTGAATTAAACTTATCCAATAGAATTAGGACATGTGTTAGGGTAATAATAATATCATTATTACCCTTAATTACCTTATGTACTTTTAACCGTGGTAAATAAAAGAAAAATTTTACTATTCACAAAAACTTATTTTTATTTTATTTAACCACATTTTACATTTTTATATAAATTGTGTCTCTTAGAGTTTTGAAATTCCACTCACAGATGCGGTAAAATTATGTTTTATGTAAATTTGTAAATTCTCCTAGGAGGTCTGTAAAAGACGGTAAAAATTTCAATTTTTTTATATATCTAAAATGATTATAAAATGAATCCAATGAATTAAATTGAACTTATATAGGTATTATGTATCTATTTTGACCTAAAATAAATTTAAATAAAATAAATTCTTATTTAAATAATAAGTTAGTTTAAACCAATAACTCAGTGTTTTCACTATTCATCAAAAATTGAATGTTTTCAGAAAAATACAAAAAATTCACCCAAGGCTAATTTTGATATTCTGAATCCAAAAATGAAGTCCATTTTGAATATAAAATTAATAAAATTTCAAAAACTGGGTATTAATATTCATAACGGCTAGTTTATATAACATTTTAAGAACATATCGTTGTTCAGTGAAACCAGGTAATGCGTACTACACACGCTATCGAGGAAGGTCATGATTGCATGAAATGCAAGCCAAGTAAGGGTTGTGTGTAGTGAATTATCCCTTTAGTGTTTCAAATAACATAATTCAAACATATTTCATTTATACATTAAACAAAATATATACTTACTATTGTGTAGAATAATTTTCACAAAATGAACTTGAAATTGTGTGTAACACGAGCCAATAATAGTGTTTCTTATACTGGAAGCTAATACGGAGTTGTGTATAATACAAACTAATCATGGTGTAGTATACAATAGAAGACATAAAAGAAATTAAAAATAATATTTCACATAAAATCATGGGGTGTTACATTCTACCCCCCATAAAATGAATTTCCCCTTGAAATTTTTCGGGGTTATAAATGGTTTACTACTTGAAAGTTAATTCATAGAAACCCACATTGTAAAAAGAAATACTAAAACATAATTTAAAAAACTAAAGTATGAAATGAAACAATAACTCAAATTAACTCATTACTGGGTTTCCACATAGGAGAAAATTGGTGAAAATATGGATATGGAAAATAAATCTAACCGTCAAGTTCTGATGGAGAGTGGTAGAGGACAAGGCAATGAAACATCGAACAATAAAAAAGCCATAAATTTGTGATGATCTAAGTTACTATCTGATTCATCAGATATGAGGGTACTAGGACATCATTTTTGGTTTTCAATACCATTTCCCAAATGTTGACTAATTAAAAGAAATACTTACATGATTTTGGTACAATCTCATTGTTGTTTGCGCTTTGAACAATTTCCACTTCATCATTTAAAGAAAAAAAGTAGAATTTGTCTTCCGTGAAGTGTTAGCAGATCATGTGATAGAATGATAGGTCATTCCATCTTTCTCAAACATAAGGCTCGCCAAATTTATAAACATAATTCCATCTGATGGTGAGATTAATCATATATGGTTCCAAAAATGGACTTATACTTCATATATCATACCTCTTAATAAAATAAAAACAATCTCTAAAAACTAGGGACTTTTTGTAGGACAGTGGTAGGTGATACAGGCATATTTCACTTCGGTTGTGGGTTTGATTCCCACATCCTTGTCCGATGCAATGGGTTGTCGCCTATCCTGCAGTTTATCCTTTTTCTAATCCTATACTATTATAAGATTCCAGAAATATTATTGAAAAACAATTTCTAGCCATAAACAATATTATCTAATGTCTAAAATAAGCCATTCCAATCATTAGGATTATTCAAAATACATCTATCTAATCTCATAAAGAAAAAAAATATTACTAGAGAGGTCAACTACCAAACATGTGATTACCATCATTTGTCCCCCATATATCATAAGATATATCATGTTGTTGGTCACATTCAAAACATGTGAATACCTTAATCATGTCTTCTCTTGAAAAATTAATACCCATTGAACCTTAGTGAAAACATTGTTGCTGTCAAAAGTTAACTCTTTACAAATACCAAAATCAAAAAATTTCTATTTTCTCAAACCATGATATCACTTTGTCCTTATATCAGTCATGAGCACATTAATACTATAAAACATATTATTTTATCATTGTCCCTTCATTATGCGCATATTATTAGCTTTCCAAAAAATATTTCAATCACATTTCATGGTTTCCTATACCATATAATTATTGAAAACCACAATAAACCAATACATAGATATTCCAATATTCCACAATACTATAACTAAGATTCCAAAACATTATTTCAGAATCCCATTATATAAATGCATAATCATTCGACTACATTGATGTCATACTCAAAATTTCCAATAGTGATTGCATGTGACTTCCCTTTTTCCTTTGAATTAAGATGATGTTGGGGTCAATCATCATTAAACCTTGGATTAGGGCATTTGTTAGCATAATGCCCCATTTCCTTGCACTTGAAGCATTGAAGTGATGGTGGTGCATTCTCTGTAGTCTTTTCTCTATTCACATCATTAAATACCTTTTTCCCATAACATCGACACTCAACTACTCGATGACCTTCTTTTACACACATAAAACATTTTATAGTACCTTTTAGACAATCTCTACCTTTCTTCTTTCCACACATTGAGCATAAATAAACATTCAACTTCATTTCACCATTGTTCTGAGATTTTTCCTTGAACTCTATCTTTCGTTTCTTATCAGAACCATGAGATGGATATGTAACACCAACTTCCAGTTCTACCTTGATAGAACAACACAAAATTTATTTATATCTACTGAATTCTATTATATCTAATTCACTTCAAAGACTTGGTTTTAAGAGATCAAATAATCAATCAACATTACTTTCAAGTTGGATGATAAAGCCAGATGCATACCCTGGAAGCCTTGTAAAATTTTCCTTGTAAATACAAACAGATTCATCATTCTTTTGCATAAGCTCAAGGAACTCTTTTTTCCATCTTTGTTCAAAGAATATGAGGGAAGTACTTATTAAAAAACAAGTTTTTGAACTTGTCCCATTCCATGGATTAAATTTCATCTTGGGACCTTATATTCTTAATTAGAGTATACCACTGGTCTACTTCACCATCCAAATGGTAAACAACTAAAATGACTTTTTCATGTTCTGAATAGCGAAGTATAGAAAATATCTTTTCAATGGAACTGATCCATTATTCAAAAAAATGTGGTTCTGAAGACCTATTGAAAGAAGGTCGACGTTGCCTCATAAATGACTCAATAGAATAATATTTCCTTTTCTACTCATCTGGAAGTCCAGAATGATTCATAGCTTGCGTAAGTATAGCAACAAGTTTTTACACTCTATCTCCCATAATAATGGTTGTTCAAGAGGACAATCAATGAATTGTCCATTACATTGATCAACATGTTTCCATCGGGTTTCAGCCATCGTCTAAAAACCAAAAATAATAGTGTGAGGAAAAATTCATGATAGGGAAAACAACATAATAAAGGGGGAGTACCATCAATATATAACATCTTATGTTTAATTCTAATATTATTACCATAAATCAAGGTATATAACCTAAAATTATACTAATCCATAGGGACATCCCTAGACAAACCTTAGAAATATCTCTAGGGATCTCACTAAAGTTTTCGCATCCTAGTTTCCAAAGTATAACAAAACCTTTCCTCTGATACCAACTGTAGAGACCCAATCATGAGGTACATGGAAATTAAATTACTTTTGTGGAATACATAATACATAACAAAAATAGACACTCATGGATCGTAATAGTTTAGTGTCTTTGGAATCTTGGAACATAATCTTCTAATCTTGGTGAAAGATCTTCAACATCTCCCATAAAGATCTTCCCCTTTTGTTTTCTTACCTAAAACCTTTCTTTATTTTCCAGGGAAAAGAAAATATATAAAGGGTGATCTCAAATCCTAATCAAGGGTAAGCATTGATAAAATAAAACAAAACATATACAATTCAACTTTAAAACATGAACATAAAGTTTAAACATCAAAATCGTGAGTTGTGAAATAAACCTTGGAAGTACTTAAGGTACAGATCATAAAGGAACATCAATCATGATAAAATAACATGGGAATAAAACATGTAATTGTGGAAACCATTAATCCATGATATGATTTCCATAGTAGCCAAGTCATTGCTGCCAAGACCATTATAGTGGACAAAGTCCCTTACTGAATCAAGTTCACTCCTCGTTCCAGTCATGTATCACTGAACCAGATTTAACTTTTGATCCCACCCATATCATATTGAAATCATTCTTATTTATTCCACAAAAGAATCATAAATCATACATCATAACCCAAAGAATAAAATGGGTTTCATAAACATCATCCATCATAACATAATCTATACAAAAAAATGGATATCATTTCATCATAAGAAAAATCAAACCATGTAAATAATAGATACATTATGCTTGAAACATAACCATATTAAATAATGTCATTATATATGGAAAATAGTTTTGATAAAACACTTGAAATGAATTCTTGAGGAAAATATCCTTTCTTCTTCAAAATAATTTTCTTTTCACAAAATACCATGAAATTTTAAAAGAAAATAACTTTTGTTGAAAATAATCACGAATTCTTGTAGAGTAAGCTTCATGTGAATAATGAATTATAAAACTGTAAAAAACATGTTCATTCCATATATGTTAAAAAACAATCTCCACATACCTTTGACGGAAAATTCAAAAAGTTTATCGTATGGTAAACAAAAGAAAGATTCATTCAATAACACATTGTAAAAGTAAAATATAGGTAAATATGAATTTAAAGATATATGGAAGAATATTAAAAACTTTATGAAAAACATTTTTATGTTGATGGAAGAAATATATAACCCTATTGAATACTTATATATAAGCAATCATGGATAAAAATTAGATTTGCAAAATTATCCATTACCTTAGGTCTGATATGCTTCATAAATATCCAAACCTCCTGTATAATAATTTAAATAATGTCATTGACTTATTACAGAATCATATTAATTGTTATGATATCATGTATGGTTCACTTATGACTTTATATTACCCGTTATTTTGTAAATTTCATGTCAAAGCAGCGTTTTGGGTAAAATCATTTCATTTATCATACGTGTTTGAACTTGTTGTTATTGATATTATTACTTATATCCTGATTTAATTAATTCCATAATGTAAAACATTGTTTAGATATAATATATATTCATCATATAAATATATATGATAGATTTATAAATGGAATAAAATACACCATTCATGGAGACAGTAGACAGTATGTACGCATGAACGTTGACTTCGTTTCCTTATTAAATTTAATAGAAGTAAATGACATATATTTATACACATAAATCTAGTATAATTATTATGTCATATGTTTCATGATTACTTATTATATATACCTTATAATCATTCTTGAATGGTTAACATGGAGAATGAATCTCATCTCATCGTGGATACAGTATTCCACACGTACGCACGAGTGATAATATCATTATTTTGATATTAAAATATTATATAATTGGATGGTATATGATATATTCTTATTATTATACCCATATTAATGATGAAATGTTTGAATAAAAAACAACACCATGATGTGGGGATGGTAAGCCGTACGTACGCCCGTGTAGTGACTTTTTCATTCATAGGATGGATAAAATAACTAATATGGTTGTACTATTTTTTAATAACATCAATTTATAGAGAAGATACTAGAGTATTTATTTTATAATGGAAAAAACAAATAAGGAGTAAGTGGAAGAATAAAGGAATGTGAAATAGGTGGTGAGATATTCACCTATTCTTCGGGTTCTTCCTTTTGATTTGATCAAAATGGCTCCTTATGGTGGCTTTCTGACTAAAGGAAGGCCTCTTGAATGAAGGGAGGATAGTTGAGAGGGTATTTTTTTTGGGTTTTCTGAGCTAAATGGATTGGTAGAAATGAATTTGAGAGAAGAGGGAATTCCCTTCTATAAGAGTGGTGAGGGCCCCCTTAGAGAAACCTTAAAATATTACTTTATAATAAATTCATATTCATTTTATAATGGCTCCAATGTGACTTATTTCGAGGATAGGGTGAGGATGGGTTGAAATACTCTCAACGGATAGGTTTTAGATAGGTTTAGGTTACTATTTTAAACATATCATTTACATTTAACTCTAAGTTAAATAATACAACTTTTACCATGTATTCATGTATTCCTACAATATATGGTTAATAAACTTACTATAAACTGCCAATCGATCCCCAAATGGTTCCTTAATTTCATATATATTATTATATATGTATTTTTAAAGAACATTATATTTTTAGGAATAGAATATCAATTAATAATTTAATATTTGTTTTAAAAACTCTTTTTTGTAAATTTTGACACTATTTGGTATTTTGTTTTTGCTAAATTCATAACAACATTATTACTTCTAAATAAATTCATATAACCAACCCAAATTTGATATATTAACAAAAAAATAGTTTAATTCATAAAAAGTATCAAATTACATTTATTTGGGTATTTATAATATAAATTAAGATAATATTTCATTAATAAGGTAATTACTGCATCATCATTGTGTCATAAATAAATTATATTATCTATTGTCATAAAATTATAAATAAAAAACCATTATGTAGGAAATATTTTTATAGTTATAATTAATATTTATAGTAGAATTTATCTTATGTATAACCCTATATTAAAAATGTTTTACTAATTAAACACTAATTTTAAATCTTTTAACTCTTCTTTGGATTAAATAATAATAAATGTCCTAATATAATACAAGGGGACCTAAATGGTCATATTTTATATTTAAGGTTTTTTTGGTCAAATTACACTTATCCAATAGAATTTGGACATGTGTTAGGGTAATAATAATACCATTTTTACCCTTAATTACCCTATTTACTTTTAACCGTGGTAAATAATATTAAAAAGCTACTATTCACCAAAAATTATTTTTATCTTATTGAACCAAATTTTACTTACTATTATCCACCGTGTCTCCCGGATTTTTGAAATTACACTCACAGAAGTGGTAAAATTATGTTTTATGTAAATTTGCAAATTCACTTAGCTAGTGGGTAAAAGACGGTAATAAGTTTAATAAAATTTATATATATATATATTATTATTATAAAATGACTCCAATTAATTACATTTAACTTATATAGGTATTATGTATCTCTTTTTACCTAAAATAAATTTAAATGAAATAAATTATTATTTAAATAAAAAGTCATTTTTAACCAATGACTTAGTGTTTTCACTATTCATCAAAAATTGAATGTTTTCAAAAAAATACCAAAAATTTACCCTAGGCTAATTTCGATATTCCAAATCCAAAAATAAAGTCCATTTTAAAGATAAAATTTATAAAATTTCAAAAAGTGGGTAATAATAATCATAACGGCAGTTTATATAATATTTTAATAACATATCATTGTTTAGTGAAACATGATATTGTGTACTACACACGCTATCAGGGAAGGCTGTGATTGCGTGAAATGCAAGCCATGTCAAGGCTGCATGTAGTGAAAACTCCCTTTGGTGTTGCGTATAACATAATCAAAACTTATTTCATTTATATATTAAACCAAATCTATACTTATTGTTGCGTAGAATAATTTCCACAAAATGAACATGTAATTGTGTGTAACACGAGCTAAGAATAGTGTTGTGTATACTGCAATCTAATACGGTGTTGCGTATCGTACAAGCTAATCTTTGTGTAGTGTACAATAGAAGACATCAAATAAATTAAAAATAATATTTCTCATAAAATCTCGGGGTGTTACAGAATTATTTTTTTGTTGACTAGTTTCATGGTTTCTTATTGAGTCTATGAAGGTTATTTATTTAAAAATTAATGTTTATTATTCAATTAATGAATTAATCATGAATGGGTAAGATGCGTTAAATGGGTAATGAGTTAGAAACCACTAAGATTCCAAGAATACGATTGAATTATGATGATTGAGTGATATTTTATAGACCCTCAATTGGTATTCGTTTATGCTATATAAAAATTAATCTCTTAGGGTTGGATGGAGAACATGATAGTGATGGGAATGATATCTGGCATAATTGGGTATTTTTGGATGTGAAGTGAGAAGTTACAAGTTCATAAATTGATATATTTTTTAATTATGATTTTTCATTTGAACCCTCTTTTATTATTCGGTTTCAATTTGGGTAATTACTAACTTCTTAGTGTTATATAGAATATAATGATGGTTTTCCTTATCATATATATCCTCCTTGATTTATGTTTATTTTGGTTTCTATATTGTGATTTGTTTCAGTAATTATTTGGAGATATGGGTTTTATATTTTCATTAATAGAAAATATTTGAATAAATACTCTATAGGGATAGGCATTCTTTAGGGGGTATATCCAACTAAATTGTATCATGTGATAGTGGTTTAAGAGACTTACATTGGGGTTTGGGGATATGTATTGTGATTTTATATTATTATTTCTTCCACTAATGATGTTACACATATTTTATGGATTTTTTTTATATTGTGTTGATGGATCTATTTTCTATATGATGTACTATATCGACGATTATATATACTTTTATGTTTATTCTATGTTTTAAACCATGATTCAGTTATCCAAAATACACATTTTATATGTCAAATTTTTTAATTTATTTACTCTTACGAGGGAGGCATTTGTTTTGTCATAAACCATTATTCGGTGGGATAGTTACAAGATATCATATGAATACATTGTTATGGAACAAAAATCAATTTGGAGTGCCCATGGTTTAATGAAGTTATGATATAAAAATTTATATAGACTGGATAATCTATGTAATCTCAATCATCACAGTTTCTAGGTAGGAGAAAAATCATTCTATTGTGGTTAAAATGTATTAAAAAATCTAATTGAAGTTTCCATTAAAACATAAAAAGGCAGAAACAATGAACTAGAACTACCATTTATCAGTATTAACCCCAAAATACTAATGTATTCAAATATATAATGAATAACCACACTATAAATCACCACACCAAGTCAAAAATCTCCATCAAAATCAAATAAGCATTTAAGTATGAATAAAAGAAAAGGAAAAGAACCTAATGGATTTACATAGTTCAAAAACCATGTCCTATAACCATTTTAGATTAATTTTGAATTTTTATTTCTTCATATGTTTCAAATATCATTGTCACTTTTGGAAATCATCCAATTAGAACACCAATCACAAGTACTATTGAAGACATGTATCCCACTCCACATTTATAATGGATCTTTATTGTCAACTAGTTATTGTGACTTAAAATATTTAAGAAATTCCCTCTATTTGAGAATAGTATCCTCTAATCACCTATATAAATGTACACATGACCTTTTACGTCATCTGAACTGTAAATAACCCTTGTATTTTAACAAGTTACTCTTAGGTTATATCTAAAGACTCTTGAATTCCATACATATATGAAGAGAATCATGAGTAATGGAGTTTTTGTATCATCATTAGAAGATATAATATATGTATTTATTAATACTACTTATCAAAATCATATAGACATCTAACCTATTTCACACAATATACGAAACATGAACTTCTGAAACACCTTCCTCTGTTGGATTTTTCATTGATGATATATTCATTAAACAAAATTGTTTCACCATGAAATTATTCTTCTAGATAACAGATCAAAACATGATACCATAATTCACCTATCTAGACAATATCCCACTAGGATTTGTCTTTCATGGAAACAGTGTAATCCTCTAACACTTGGGAAAGAAAATCATTCAAACATTCCGAGAAAAAATGGTGCCCTGACCACTATTTGATTACCCTTGCCCAATTGAGGCATAATTTTTCCTCATAATTTTCTAGAATAAAACCTTATTGAACTTATCATACATATATTTTCATTAATTTATCTTCTATAGTCTATCTCTATGTGCTCGAAAATCTTTTTAGTGGAGTGATATTTTAACACAATGGGCTTCATCCATGAGTGAGAAACCATGTTCTTATCCAAATGAATTTTACTATAACTATTATAGAATAACTACACACCTTCATAAATCCATTAACTGAATCCTTCAACATATAATTTCTTTTCGAGATTATATTTTAACCATATATTACACTTTCATTTCAAAAAAGTATATTTCAGGCTACAGCCTTGTCATCTAGTTAAATACTATTCCTGTGAAGCTGAATAAAAATATTGTTTTACTCTCTTGAGTATCAAAATTCCCCCAAATTTTATATCCACATAAACCCACAATACATATAATATTTTTAAGTATATATTTAAGTCTTATAATCCATTGAGATACTAGATAACCCATTAAATTGATTCCTAGTGTTATTTACATAAAATTGAAATGAAATTGTGTAAGACTCCCACTAAAAATGTAAAGAGTGGTCAAGTATGTATCATGACATACATTAAGAAATATACCATTGATTCAACTAGAAATTTCACCATGTACTTAACCTTATATTCTATTTTATATTCTTTCCATGTGTATAGTCTAAAGTTCATATCCAATGGAGTTGAGATTGGATTATATCTTAGTATCCCAAATATTTTTATTAACTTCCAAATATATTCCCTCTAAAAAAAGAATTCACCATCTCTCTCTATCCAAATCCCCAAGATTTTATTATACTCCTAGAGAGCTTTCATCTTGAATCTTCTAAACATTCATCCTTCAACATCTAAATGTATGTAATTTTTGTATCTTCCAGGGTCATTTCATTAATATATGGAAGAATAATGGAAAAAACACCATCTTTAAACACCTTCAATTAGATATAAAGAGACAAGTTTCTCTAAATAAAACCCCTATCATCCTTGAATTATTTTAACATTCGGTACCACTACCATGTTGGTAATTTAATCTATAGAGACTCCTCAACATACACACCAAGTCCTTATTATGATTAACCTTAAAACCATCCAATTTCTTAATATGGATTTACACCTCCAATTAAACATAATGAAATGATATTTTCACATATATTCACACCAGATGCAATATATAAGAATTAATGACATTCCACACTATTCTAATGGTTGTGTTTTTACTACTAGTCATTTTTTAAGACTTGAATACTCCTTGTTTTTGTTGAAAACAATTCACCACGAACCATTCATTGAACTTATTCCTACTATAAAATAATTTTTAAAAATAGAAAAACTAATTATTATGAAGTGATTTATTTCCATGTGGTAATTATGATAGATCTAGGGTTTCATTTTTATACAATGAATCCAACAATTTTTTATTGATACTCTCAATTTTTGGATTCACTATGATAGGATAATATTTATGGGATCTCAGGTTCTATGTGATTCATTAAAATAATGCATTGAAAATAATATTTAATATAATATTTCATTCATTTAATTTTGTATAACTCATCAATTTAACTTGTGATTATTCTGTTTTCAGAACAAAAACATCTAGAACTTCACCATATAATATTTAAAACCAAGCCTTTATAATCCTCAATATTTTTTGTGTATATTCTACTAGAATAACTTTTAAACATTCCATCTTTCATAAAATTTTCATATATTTTGTACTAATAGAACTTTGGATCAGATCAACTTAGATAGGGATCGTTAAATATTTTATCCCAACTTCATTTTTAACCAAGTTATGTCATTTACATAAAACAATCTAATTGAAGAGAACATTTCAAATTCTAATTACTTGTTTCATGTTATCTTTATAAATTTAAAATCTAATGTTTTCATCACCATATCCGACAAAGAAACATATATTGGACTTACCTTTGAGTATGTATTAATCCATGGAATCAAAATACAAAAAGAATAAACTGATAAGAAAATTTAGTTTGTTAACTTGCATTGTTTTCTTGGACTATAGTTTTTATTTAATATCTTGACCCATTAGTATAGAATGAATTATATTAAAAATTTATTCTATATAAAAAATTAATTATTCTAAATATCCCTTTTCATTTTGGAATAAAAATTCATCATCCTTAACTTTTATATCAATGTATGATTCATACAATTAGGAAACAAATTCCTATATTGGGTTCTGAGTATAATTATTTCATTTATTGTTCATTTTTTATTATAGATGTCGAAGAAGTATATACTATTTAATTCACCACAATTATCATAATTTATTAGTTTTTTTTATTATTGTCTCCCTTTTCACTATTTTCTTTTATGTAATAAACACTATAAAAATTTTGGAATTTATTTTAGGATGTAAACCCATATATTCCTTTTTGAATCATAAATGAAAGTCACAATGTACATTTAACCATCATGAAAAAAATAGTGTCTTACCCTAAACACCCATGAGAATGATTTATAGCTTCTAAGATCTAGGTTTTCCTTCATTCATGTTTTATGAAACCTTTCTTGGGTTTCCATGTACAAAACTATAAAAAATTCTAAGAACTATGTGACCAAGATTTAGTATAAACATTGTCTCTTGATCTTACATGTTCTTCTCATTGTGGTTCCTAAGATGAAAATGCCAAAATTTAGAATTAAATGAATTTGGAGCTCTAGAAATTATTCCTTCATTTTATTTCTAGCAATGATATACTACCACATACACCTTTGGCTATTACAATGGAACCCAAAGTAATTTTTAATACATAATTCAGGAAGATATTTACAAATCCAATCATATCCATCATACCAATGAAAATTAGATTTTTCCATAAACCTGGTACGTACCAAACTCCCTTCTTGTCAAGGTAAATTCTATTTTATATTCTTAATTTAACATCACCCTTTAACATGACTTCAAGAGATTTATTATTATCCAAGTGAACATTGAAATACATTCTAGATTCATAATTCATGATGCACCTCCTCTAAACCATTGAGTGAAATGAATCCCTAGAGTTAATGACCCATGATTACAACAAAACATTTGGACTCAATAGGAAACCAAAAAAACCATAACATATTGAATTAATTGAGTTTGAACATCAATAACAAGTTATTATTGTGTGAAACCTATAATCCTGGTAGTCCTCTTCATGATTTACTCCCTTACTATAGTTCTAGTATACATGTTTGGGTATGAACGATTGAACTTAAATAATCACTCTAGACTTATCTTCAAAATTATTATAACTTATTTTATAAAAAAAAATTACTCTACCTTACAAATTAAACATTATTTTCATCAGTTCATAGACTTAACATATTAGGTTATCTTCATTTAGAATAATATTTCTAACATCTTCAAAAACCATGTTATTTTTACATTAAAATTACATATATATGTTACTATCTTGTACCATGATTCTCGAAGCAATGAATAAAGTAGTAATGTACACATGGAATCTATGAACATAACATTAATCAATTTGATATGAGTATGAATCATGTTAAAGTCATCCAAAGCATCATTATCAAGTCTACATTTTAAAAGACTCATGTAAAACAACTTACGCATCATGGAAACCTAGTTCCAAGCTTCCATCTTCTCATACATATCCACTATAGAATTCATTAGATCCATTATTTTCATCTTATCTTACATGTTAAAAGATATGTTCCATAATAATGAAATTGAAATCTATCTAAGTAATTTTATTTTTTATCCTTTAAAAATAATCTTCCTTTATTATTTATATTTTTAATCCCTTTAACATAATCTGAAGATTTTTTTACTCAGATAGTCTTTCATGTACACCCTTAAGAAACCAAATTCTGACCCAAAAAATTTATCTACATGGAAATTTCCTTATTTTAAGTTCTTTCCTTCCAACAATAATAAACTAACTCTATATGAAAATAATTTCTTGACAAGAGTTTTACCTATGATTACTACCAAATGTTTTTCTATTCCTTAAACAAATATTTAATACCACTTAGGGTAAAAAAAAATTAGTGATCAATCATAATTTTCCACTAAAAAATAAAATAGAAAAAGAGTCTCAGATCATTCATTGATTTAAAGGAGCCCCATGATGTTGATGTACATAAAATTAGGTATAAGAACCTCACCCTATATTATTTCACCGATTCATAATGTTCACACACACACAAATAAATCTTTATGATGAAATAATTTAAAAAGTAAAAATCATGTTGGAATAATGGGGTTTGGAAATTAATTCATATATCCACGGGGGAACACTAATATATTTCATTTAATTTAAATTTAAAAAATACTACAATTACTTTTTAAAATCATACAATCACAAGTAATCACCATGTTTTTTGTAAAAGTGTCACCACCCCACCATTATAGAGGTGTCAAATTGGTCAACTGATTGTAACAACATCGAATATTTACATGAGTCCCTCCATTTTATAATGATAACATATGATTTCTTGAAGAAATATTTACCCAAACACTAATTTTTTTTGGAAATTATAGGCAACCCTTACATTTGAGAAATTTAATATTTGGTTCCATCCTTTACCAAAAATATCACATCGAATGACTTTTATGTATTATCATCAGAATCCTCAATGTGTTATATTATTAATAACTACTGATAAAAACCATCTAATCAAATCTTTACAAGCACAAAACTTCTAGAAAACATTCATATACTACATTGTTTTCTACTACAGTCTTCATGAAAATGAATCATTTAGTTGGGTGTTTATCCTTTTATCAACTAATCAAAACATGAAACTATAATTTATATTTCACAAATGACACAAAAACTGATATTGTTTATTAAACTATATTTTTTGGTAGCTTTTTGACTTAATTTTCATTCTTATTAATTCTATTAAATTGATGGTATATTTATTTGGTTGAGTGGTATACCCCTGTTGAGTTTTTAGGTTTTGTTTACCTTTTATGGATTTTTTGTATTATCTTTCTCAATATTTGTTGGGTGTAACATATATGATTTAATTTTTATTATTTCATGATGATGGTAGGAGTAAGAGATTTAGTGTAGAAGTTATAGACGATTCTTACTCTAGTGCTTTTAATATTTCATAAAATTTTATTAAATTATTATTTATTTTATAAACGGCTAACCTATGGATCACCAAATAATGCATGTGTGTTTTGGTATGCCTCATTACAAGTTTATCATGTTATTTGGTTTAATTTTTTTATTTTATTTTGTATGATGTGATTTTTTTTATTTGGAATGATGTGGTTTTCATTGTGATTTTTTATTTGTTTGTTTATCAAGTCATTTGGAATATTTTATGAATTGGTGTTTTTTAATCTAAGGATAAATTTATCCCCAAAAATTTATTACGAAATTTATGAAATTGTTCTCTATATCTGGGGATCCGGGAGTACACATGATGACCTGTGTTGTTCTGACTCAATTGGGGTGGATCAGTCTCGGGACAATACATTACAATAGCTCAACAGGGTTTAACTATGGTACAAGTTTCTATATAAGGAATTATTAGAGAGAGAAATTTAAAATTTAACATAAATATAGGATCTATATTATTTTTTTTGTAAAAATATGATACATTTAAACTTTCAAATAATTTTTTTTAAAGGATTTTTTTGAAATTGATAATTTACCTAAAAAAATTAAAATGGAAATTTTACCCATTCAATAGAAATTTCAAAAAATTCCAGACAAAATTATTGGATTGATGTTATAGAGTTTCTATTTTGGTGAGAGATTGGTAATTTATAGTATCATGGATGAAATTTAGATAATTACAGTGTTTTGAATAATAATAATAATAATATTCAATAAGAAAACATAATTATATTAAAAAGACTATATATTTCCATATATGGAAATTTTCATTCCATAAAATAAAAATGATATTTTCTCTAGAGAGAAGAAGGATCCATATGGATGGATAATCATAAAAAATATAGAGATATGTTGTTAAGGTATGGGTTTCTATATCCTATTTATCACTATTTCTTGAATTATTTACTTTGATTTATATATTTACAAATTAAATGAATCAATATAAATTTGAAATATTTTTAAATTAAGATCAGTACCAATAAATAAAAATTTGATTACGTTTGGTAAAAAATAAAATATATGCTTTCAAGAAAATATAGAGATAATTTTGGGCATTGAATAATTATCTCTAAATTTGAGAGGCACAAAACATAAATTCATAAATTGAGATTCATATATATTATTCTATATCTAATAATGTTTCTAAAAACAAAATTGTCTTTAATTTTCACCTGAAAGTATATATATATTCTTCAAAGAATAAATCTTCTATTTTTTATAATTTAAAGATTTACTGATATTTAGAAATAATCACCATGAAATTCATATAACCATAGATAATTTTTTTAAAAAAAATATAATGAGACCAGTTTGAGGCTATTTTTATTAATGGGATATAAAATAAGTTATTTTAATGTCCTATAATACCATAAAATTTCAAAATATATTTTACCTTATATAAAAATTGTATCGATAGCTTGTTTCACATGAAAAATTGAACTAATGTGATCCATGATATATTAGATAAAAAACAAAAAAAATTAAATCATACAATAAATAAAAATATATTAATCAATTTTAAATTCATAATAAATAGGATTAAGAACACTTAGTGTTTAAAAGGTATTTTTTCAATAACAGAAGTTTTTCTTTATATATTTATTAATATTTAAAGGATAAATTTATAAATTTTATAATTTTAATTTGAAAAAATTTAGTTCATTTTGGGATTATAATTTCAATTTTATTTTTGGATTAATGTTGTTGTTCTTCTAAAATAATTTGTTTTTAGGTGATTGGTTAAAGAACACATATTTTCCCAATATCTTCACTTTTATGACATTATCATAAAATAAGAACAGATTACAAATTTTTGAAACCTTTTTATAGGAAAATTATCCCTAAATTAAAATAAATAAATTAAAAATAATATATTATATTTATAAACACATATTTATCATTTTCTAAACATAATTAACATTTTACTCTAAAAATTATTTTTATTCATTTATATTAAAAATTAGTATTCATCACCTATAAAAATTAAAACTAAAAAAATATTTTTACTAGTTTTTAATATATTTATATTATTTAATTGGGTAGATATAATTTTATCCATATAAATATGATTACTCTGAATAATCCTATTTACCCTGATAATGGTAAAATTGTAATTTTTAATGAATAATTTTCATAACATTGTTTAATTTTTATCTAATAAATTAAATTAAATTATTTAAAAAATTTAATTTAATACAATTTCTAAAACTATATATAAATACACTAACACCCATTATATTTTTAATAAATAATAAATAATAATAAGAACACATAATGTTAAATTGTTTTTCTACAAAACTATTTTTCTATTATTAAATTTTATAATTTAAAAGTTAAATTAGTGTTATTTTAATAATGAATTATAATATATATAAAGAATAAATTTAGTTTTGGAGAACCAAAATTTGGTTATAGTTATTACCTTATATTTGTTTATTAAAATATAATATACTAGGGTAAAACTAGTTATTAAGGTAAAAACTAAAATGAAAAAATATAAAATTCATGTGGTAAAAATGATGTAACATTTTAAAAACAAGTTTTAGAATTGTTAACGGTTTATAAATATATTTTATCTCATTTTAAATCTATTATTTATAACTTTTTAATGTATTGAACCTTGAATAGTTTCATTCCATTATTGAAAAACAGTGGGTGTTCAAAAAAATACTCTTTTATTCACTTATAAAATGGGATCACTTACACACTCTTAAAGTTATAGAAAAACTTATAACTTTCCATGAAATCATACCAAATTATATGATCAGATAATTTCATTTCATAAAATAAATTATATGGTCATAATAAGTTATCCAAATACCACCATTTCAATGAAATCCTTCAAGAGAAATTTCAACGTACCGAAGTTAGTATTAATCATTAGAATTTAATTATTAATACATTCCTTATAAAACTACCCTAACCATAAAAATATAATAAATTAACAATCATTAGTATACTAATGTATTATTATATCAATGGAAAAACCATTATTTATTCCTCAAAAGCTACATAGAAAAATAAATAAATGACAATTGTACATTTGTGGTTATTACCACCTCCATGATGTGAAGTCTTCCATTTTCAATACTCGTTATTTACAAGGACATAATTATTGAATAGAAGTATAAATGTGATATATGTAATATCATTACTATTATTAATATAAAAATCCTAACACACCTTCATTCCCTCATATTCCTAGGGAAATGAAACTGTTAATCATGAGTTGTGCAGAGTACTACCTCTACAAAAATAATATATCTCATTTTTCATATAGTTAAATAAATTATTTATTAAAAAATATTAAAATATTATAAAAACCTTTAAAATATATATAATAATTATTCTTGTATAATAATTATTTTATTTTAGAAGAAGAAAACATTTATAATAATAATCATCCTCTAATTAATGTATCTTCATGTTTGGGTCAGTGTAACCAACTACATGAATAAGGCTATAAAACACTATCATTGATGAAAATGAGAAATTAAATTATAATATTATTATAATATAACAATAAAATAATAAAAATTTTAGGGTTATTTGAAATTTATATTAAGTATTAATCTTATTATTAAAATATCTTATTTAACTGCCAAATATATCGATATAAGACGACATTGATTCCCCTTTCCCACAACATATCTAAAAAAATTATGGAATGATATAAGATATTAATAAATATTTATAAGTTATCTATTCAATTACCTTAAACTATTTATTAATTATATACTTTATATCAAAAAATGGGTGTTGAAGTTGACATCATAAAGCATGCACAAAAAAGCTAAAGTTAATAACACCTAATGGTAAAAAAGCTATAACTTACTAATATATTCATAATAAATTACCATAATTTAAGTACATAAAATTTATTGTTATTGAATAATTTTATTAAATAGAATATTAATAAATTTCATTTTAATAGGATGTTAGAGCGCACTTGACTTAGCGAGGAATTAAGGTAAGGGTTTCGTATCTAAATTTCCATCCCTTGATAATTATTTCTTATTATAAAACATGTTTTCAATTAAATGGGGTATCTAATGAACTTTTATATACAGTATCATGATCCAATAATTATTCATCGTATTTAATGTTTCATTTAAATCATATATTTAATGTGGTTTTGATTCCAATGTTTCTAATCATATAAAGGATTGTTTTTCTCAAATGAAATTTCTTGAAACATAATTCGTATTATACAACATGAAATATTTAACTTATAATGATTAATTACTAATAAATTACTTTTATAAAATTTATTTAATTCAGGGTGTTTAAATATCCATATCACATTCATTCTTTAAATGGATGTTGATTCAAATAATACTAGAGTTGTAAGGGTTTTTGTAAACACAAATCCATTCGCTGTGTAGAAATTATCATTCATGAAGAAAATTCTCATAATTTTGGTTTCTTATAACCTAATATTTTATTTCATGGTGATTTATCTTCCTCTATTATGGTAATTTACATTTTAATTAAAATCATTGACCATGATAAAATTTTACTCTGAAAAAGTATATCATTATTGAGAATAATTTTCATCTTCTCTAATGATAGTTATCCCTCCGTGTACATATCTTACTTTCCCACTAATATTATCCCTAATATGTGTAATTTTTTTCCTATCTCAGGGAACATTAAAATTTCATGTTTCCTCATTTTAAAGGATGTTTTGTTATCCCTTTTTGTGACGAGGGCTTCAACAAAGGAATTTTAAAATATGGAAATGATTTTACACCCATGATCATTTGATTTATCTTCCACTAAGTGTAACATCCCAAGTAAGTAATGAATAATAGATATTTTTATCTATGTCTATTAATGAATTAGATAGTGTTTTAGAGGCTTAAAAAGAGAATAAATCCAATCATAAGCATGGAATACACTAATTTTTTTAAAAGATTGTTTTACTGCCTTTTGATGGAAAACCATATTTTAAATCTATCTTTTGAAAATTTTATAAGCTCTATTTGTCAAAATAAACTGATTATTTATTATTGGGACATCAAAATTTACTTTTTCTGAATATTTGGAATTTTTCTGATAAAGTTCATTTTTTAATGAATAGTGAAAAATGTTGTATTTTAATTCAAAACCTCTTTTTAATCTAATTTATTAATATGATTATATTATATTTTTAATTGGTTTTAGAGTTCAATTAGAATATATTTTTACCATTTAATCCAATAGTGGTCGTTGGAATTAATTTCACCTTGAAATTGGACTTAAACTAGTGTCAATCTTTTGATACTTATTGTTTCATAAAAATATGCTATTTTCTCTAACAGTGGGAATTAATTATTAAACTAATTAATGCAACTTATATGTTTTGAATTTTTTAAAATAGGCATCATTTTTTAATTCGGAATATCAAATATAGCTTAGAGTGAAGTTTTGGTTTTTTTCTGGAAAACTTCATTTTTTTATGAATAGTGAAACCACTATGTGGTACTTATAAAAACTGATTTTTCATTTAAATGAAATTTTACCACCTCTGTGGTTTGAATTTCAAAAATCTGACATACATGGTTGTCATTAAGAAGTAAAATGTGGTTCGATGGGAATAAAATAATTTTTTTGGTGAATAATAACTTTTAAGTTTTTAATCGATATTAGAGGTAATTAGTGTAATTTAAGGTAAGAATAATGTTTTAAAAATATGAGATGAGCTTGAAACATGTCCTAACATTATTTTATGTGTCATGGCCGACCAGGACAATCCATGGGTCAACTTGGGGACCCCATGGAGCCACTTTGGTAGGAAAATGACATTAATATCTTTTTATTTAATGTTAAAATAAAAATGACACAAACATGAGTTGTTTTACTAAAACAATGTTTACATGGGGTTATACAAGTAATATTTTTGACTATAAAGAGTAATTGGAAACATAAAGAGATGTTATACATCATAGTATTTTTTTTTAATAATTTTTAGACATTAAATAAATTTAATTATTTATGACACCATGATGATGCAACGATTACCTCATTATTTAACGATTTAAATAAAATGAAACGATAATGTAAAATCTATGACCTACACATGTCCAAACCCTATTGGATGGGTGGATTTCGAACCCTTATCACCTTATCCTCGAATTATATCAATTTTTGACCTTTCAAATCAGAAACTCATTTTAAAATAAAGTAACATTTCTTTACTTTCCAAGAGTGTCCCTCCTCTCCTCTTATAAAAGGCCCCCACCTCTACCTTCGTACCCACACTTACAAAGCCTTTTTATCAGCCAACCCATACCCATTTTGTCTCTCCACATCCCTATATAACTCCTAGAAGTCTCACTTTGGTCATAAGTCTTTCCAAGGAAGCCTTTGAGCTCAAATCAAAAAGAGTTACCTGATTTAAAGGTAGTGTCTTCTCTTGTGTTCTTATGTTTTATTTTGCTTCTCCAACCCCCTAAACTCTTTTTATTCATTTCCTTTGTAACAACACTAGTATCTTCTATATAGTAGGATGTTGTTATAAGAAGTATTCGAGCTAAACTTACACACACCTACATCTAATGGTTAAAGAACATACTATTTCCGTGGATGGCGAATTTCTTCCTCACGAAACGATTATTGTTCAACACACATATATCACCTTCAAAGGTAGCCATTAATATGTAACTATATTTATATATTATATATAATATGTTTATTCTTTACTTAAGCTTCTGTATTTTTCATTTATGGCATATCTTTATGGTTACCATTATGAGTAAACGTGATATCTTCATTTTAGGAAGTGCGGATGACCGCCCCCTCAAAGTGATTTGATTCGTTAATACCATATGTGGTACATATAAAGGATATATTTAATGATATTATTTATGATACCATACTGGAATTAAAATAATATTATGTATCATTATGTTTTAATTCCATAAAATACGAAATAGATATGATAGTAGCATTCATGCGTACGTACAGCTTACCGTCTCCATGAATGGTGCATTTAATTTCTTACCTATAAACGTTGTGTAATATTATAAATGCATGTATATAATGGATATATATGATATATATATCATGAGTATAACTCTGGATATAATGGATACATGAACAACTTGTAATTATATAGAGCATATTTTGACTCAAGTACCAATGATCGTTAAAACGAACGTTATTAACTAAAATAATTACATAGTGTTCATGAAATTGTAATAAATGATATAAAAGGAATAATTAACTTGAAAAAAAGTTCTTAAGAAAGTAGAAGTTAACTCAAGTTTATTATTCAGGAGATTAAAGAACGATCAAGTCAAGTCGGATACGAGGTATGAGACTTCGTCTTAATCTCTTTTCATTGAGGAATATTTTGTTTTATACACAACCTTCTTTTATACGATGTATAAACCCCTTTTACTTTTACGTTTATTCAAAAGAAATCTTTTTTATACCAAGCATCTACTAAATGACAAAAGGGAATGTTTTATTTTTGTCGTACGTATGTGGCAACAATGACTTCTCTACTGCCGGGACCGTTATTTGAGTTTCGGATTCCTCTACAATACATACTTTTTTTTAAAGAAAAATAAATACCATGTTATACTTTTATTTTATTTTCATATTGAAAATGGTTTTCATAATTTTTTTATATCAATGTGTTGTATTGATATCTTGTGATTGAACGGTGGAAATGTTATGTTTCCTTTATTCATGTTTTATGTGATATGATTATATTCTGGTTCTTGGGAATTATTATGAAGACGGGTGGTTCCGTGATAAAATAAGGGCGGGTGAGCCCGATATAGCTCTCCAATGCATTGGGTAACATGAAGGAGTGAAACGTTAAGGTTTCTCCAAAGAGATTTAGAGAATATACTATGATGGGTATTCCAAACGTAACCAAGAGGGTTACTCCCTACGTAAGAATGTTATGAATGCCTCAAGTTACCTTTATGTCTTATGATTTCTATGATTTATTCATGATTTGATGAGGTATGTTAAATTTCCTATGTTTTATGGGTAAAGTATGATTTCATTCTTATGTATATATGAACTCATGTTTCCTTTCCATATTTTTATAACCCTTACTGAGCTTTTTATGCTCATCCCAAGTTTTTGAAATGTTTTTCACAGGTCATGGGAAAGGTAAATGATATGATGATAGTGTCAAGGAAGTGTCAAGAAAGAATCCATGTTTTATTTTAAATATGTTTCCATTGATGGGAAAAATGAATACTATCTTTTATGTAACAACTTTGCTTAAATGTGGAATGTAATACATGTTTTATGATCTCATTCTCTAAAACTCTAAACCTGAAAATATCCTCAATGTGAATTATTCATTTAATTCAATATTAAGTAAGGTTTAAGGTCGGGGCCTTATAGTGGGTATCATAGGTCGTTTTAGATAACTTTAGGAGTTAGAATTTTATTAAATTATTATCCAAAAATATTTTTTTATTGTCAAATTGAAATGATATAGCATTTGAAGATTACATTTTGCTTCATCTAAGACATGTTTGTTCAGAATGGTTTTCTGCGGAGGAAACAGGAAAGCAGTGCTAGGAAGGAATACGGAAGGAAATAAAATTTCGAATCAGCATTCTGAAATGGTCGGAATTGGAACTGAACAGTTTTTTGTAGTGATGACACAGTTGACTCAAGCGATAAATTGTGGTGGTATCCATGCACGAGATCATCCAGATCAACCGCAGAGGAACATGTTAGTGGTGGAACATTTCATGTGGCAACATCCCCCATCATTCAGAGGATCATTTGACTATGTACTAGTTGAAGGGTGGATTAAAGCACTAGAGAATATTTTCGATGTAATGTGGTGTTAAGACAATCAAAAGGTTAGTCTTTCTATTTACCGTTTGGAGGGTGAAGCAGATCAGTGGTGTTCGATGGTTAGAAATATCAGGGATGCTGATGAGATTGATACTCTCGACTGGGATGAATTTAAAGGTATGTTTCTTGAGAAGTATTTTCCTAAGGCTGTTTTACTAAGGATGGAAAAGCAATTCTTGGAATTGATGCAAGAGGAAGACTCAGTGGCTACCTATGAAGAAAGTTGCACTTGATTGGCAAGGTATGCTCCAAATTTTATCCGAGACCTTGAAAGTAAAATCAATCATTTTTACTCATAATTAAAGCCAAAATATCGAAGGGCTTTAGATTCTTGTGAGTTCAAAAGTTATGAAAAGCCTGTTCGATGTGCTGATAAGGTGGAAATGGAGTTTGCCGATGATCAAGTGTTCTATAACAACCAGCAAGAGAAGAGACCGAGGTTGTAGGAGAAAAATAAGAATTCATCAAAAAGGTATGATGGTAAGAAAACTAAGTTTCCAGTTTGTGATAAATGTGGAAAAAAGGCATGCTGGGGAATGTCTTCTAAATTCTGGATAGTGCTACCGATGCGGTAAGATAGGACATAAGGCTCGTGATTGCACTGAAAAAGACCAGGGTGATAGTAAGACCAAATTTGAATTACAGTTAGTGAAATGTTTTAAGTGCAATGAGATGGGTCACAATGCAAACGAGTGTCTGACAAAGAGATTGAGTGATGGGAAACAGTTAGACTACAAGCAGAAAGGGGTGGTGAAATCCTTTGCAACTACTTAAGCAGATGTCGGGCCATCAAATGAAGTTGTTTCAGGTACTTTGTTTGTTTTTTCAGATTATGCCAGTGTGTTGTTTGATTCGGGGTCTACACATTATTTCATCTCTGAAACCATTTCTAGTAAAATTGGAATACCATCTCAAGAAATGAATCCTAAACTTGTTGTAAAAACACCAGGGGGAAATGTTGAGGCAAACAAAATTTATAAGAATCTTCATATCCTTATCCGTGGAAAGAAACTACTTGCGAACCTTATTGTTTTACCTCTAGTAGAGTTTGATGTTATCCTGGGAATGGATTGGCTATCTATTTACCATGCTAAGATTGATTGTAGAGCTAAAGAAGTTTCTTTTTAGAATGAATTTCCGTTTGTGTACAAGAATGAACCATTACTGTTGATAACATATCAAGAGGCTGAGAAACTTGTAAAAGATGGAAATGAATGTTACCTTGCACATATTGTTGAAAACAAGGGAACTGTTCAGATTAATGATGTGCCAGTGGTAAATGAGTATCTTGATGTTTTTCCCGATGAGTTGCCTGGAATAATACCAGATCGGAAAGTTGAGTTTACTGTTGACTTAGTTCCTGATGCTAAGCCAATTTCAAAACCCCCTTATCGAATGGATCAAATTTAACTTTTAGAGTTGAAGGAGCAATTGCATGATTTATTAGAGAAAAGTTTCATTCGACCTAGCACATCACCATGGGGTGCTCCTGTTTTATTTGTCAAGAAGAAATATGGTTCTCTGAAACTTTGCATTGATTATAGAGCCTTGAATAACATCACTCTTAAGAACAAATATCCTTTGCCTCATATCGATGATTTGTTTGATCAGCTCCAGGGAGCTCAGTATTTTTCAAAGATTGACCTGAGATCGGGGTACCATCAGATGAAGGTAAAGGAAGAATATGTTCCGAAGACTGCGTTTCATACAATATATGGCCATTATGAATTTGTAGTAATGCCTTTTGGGCTAACCAATGCACCTGCTGTATTCATGGACATAATAAATAGAATTTTCCATGAGTTATTGGATAAGTTTGTGGTTATTTTCATTGATGATATTTTGGTATTTTTTAAAAGTAAAGAAGAGCATGACAGACATTTAAGGGTTATTTTTAAAACCTTGAAAGAAAAGAAATTGTATGGTAAATTTAGAAAATGTGAGTTTTGGTTGCAACAAATTTCTTTCCTGGGTCATATTGTTTCTAAAGATGGGATAACTGTTGATCCTGCAAAAACAAAGGTTGTGGAAGAATTGCCAAGACCCACAAATATAACTGAGATTCGTAGCTTCCTTGGTTTAGCAGGCTATTACCGAAGGTTTCTTAGAAATTTTTCACAGTTATCCAGTCCAATGATGAAGCTAACTCGGAAGGGTGTTAAGTTTATCTAGACAAAATAATGTGATGATTGTTTTCAGGAACTGAAAAAGAAGTTTGGTGGATGCTCCAGTTTTGGCACTACCTTCCAGGAATGGTGAGTTTGTTATATACAGTGATGCTTCATTGAAAGGATATGGTTGTTTCCTAATGCAGAATGATCAGGTAATTGCTTATGCTTTACGACAGTTGAAAAATCATGAGGTAAATTACCCTACACATGATTTGGAATTAGCTGTTGTTGTTTTCGCTTTAAAAATTTGGAGGCATCATTTATATGGAGTAAAGTGTGAAATATATACTGATCACAAAAGTTTAAAGTATATATTCACTCAGAAATATTTGAACATGAGATAGGGGAGATGGATGGAATTAATCGAGGATTATGATTGTACAATTCATTACCATCTGGGAAAAGAAAATAAAGTGGCTGATGCTTTGAGTTAGAAAAGTAATGCTTCATTAACCATGCTACGTTTGGAACAAGATCCTTTGGTTTTTGATTTGATGAACTTTTGCATAGAAGTTGTTATTTTAGGAAGTTCTTCTATTTTGTTTTAGGTATCAGTGAGATCATCTCTATCATACAGAATCAAGCAAGCATAGAAGAAAGATAATGAGTTGCAGAAAAAGGTAGAGCTGGTTCAGAAGGGTAAGTTGCCTGAATTCAACATTGATAATGAATGTGTTTTAAGATTTGGGAAGATATTGTGTGTGCCTTGTGATTCACAGTTGAAGATGTATTTGTTATGTGAAGCTCATAGTTCTCTGTTTTCAGTTCATCATGGGATTACTAAGATGTATAGAGATATTCGGGAGTATTACTAGTGTGACGGAATGAAAAGAGATATTGCTGATTTTACTCTGAAGTGTTTGACTTGTCAACAGGTTAAAGGAGAGCGACAGTTACCAAAAGGGATGCTTCAGCCTTTACCAGTGCCAGATTGGAAATGGGAGAATATATCCATGGACTTTGTTGTGGGATTACCAAAGACATCCCGAGGTAATAATGCAATCTGGGTTATTGTTGATCGCTTGACCAAATCTGATCATTTCCTTGCTATACGAGATACTTTTTCCCTAGATCAACTTTCTCGTTTGTATCTTAAAGTGATAGTCAGGTTACATGGATTTCCTCTCTCCATTATATTTTACTGTGATCCCAGGTTCACTTCTAACTTTTCGAAAAGCCTTCAGAAGTCGTTGGGTAATGAATTAAATTTTATTACAGCTTTTCATCCTCAATCAGATGGGTAGTCAGAACGAACGATCCAGAATTTGGAGGATATGCTACGTGCTTGTTCGATGGATTATCAGGGAAGTTGGGACCAACATCATTATTTGGTTAAATTTTCTTATAATAACAATTTTCATTCCAGTATACAGATGGCACCATTTCAGGAATTATATGGGAAGCGGTGTCGAAATCCATCTTTCTAGGATGAAGTGGGTGAAAGGAAGTTGATGAGACCAGAATTGGTAGAAGAGCTGGAAGAAAAAGTTTAGCTGATATAGAAACACATGAGAATAGCTCAGAGCAGGAAGAAGAGTTATGCGAACAATAGGAGGAAGGATCTCTCTTTTGAGGTAGGTGATCATGTTTTTCTCAAATTATGACCATGGAAAAGTGTGATGCGATTTGGTAAGAAAGGAAAGATGAGACCAAGGTTCATTGGACCATATGAAATTCTGGAGAGAGTTGGATCAGTTACTTACCGAGTGGCATTATCTCCAATTATATCTCATGTACACAATGTTTTTCATGTTTCGATGTTGAGAAAGTATATGCTAGATCCATCTCATGTTTTGAGTCCAGAGGTAGTTTAGCTAGAAGAGAACCTATCTTATGAGGAACAACCGGTCCAGATTCTTGACCACAAGGAGCAAGTGTTACAAAATAAGGTGATTCATCATGTAAAGGTTTTGTTAAAAAACCACATGATTGAAGTGTCAACATGGGAATCTGAAAATTCAATGAGGGATAAATACCCCCACTTATTTGATAAGTAAATGAATTGCGAGGACACAATTTTATAAAGGGGGAAGGATTTAACATCCAATGTAATTAATTAATAATAGATATTTTTATCTATGTCTATTAATGAATTAGATAGTGTTTTAGAGGCTTAAAATGAGAATAAATCCAATCTTAAGCATGGAATACACTAATATTTTTTAAAAGATTGTTTTACTGTCTTTTGATGGAAAACCATCTTTTAAATCTATAATTGAACGATTTTATAAGCTCTATTTGTCAAAATAAACTTATTCTTTATGATTGGGACATAAAAATATACTTTGTGTGAATTTTTGGTATTTCTATGATAATGTTCATTTTTTTAATGAATAGTGAAAAATGTTGCATTTTAATTCAAAACCTCTTTTTAATCTAATTTAGTTATATGATTAGATTATATTTTGAATTGGTTTTAAAGTTCAATTAGAATATATTTTTACCATTTAATCCAATAGTGGTCTTTGGGATTAATTTCACCTTGAAATTGGACTTAAACTAGTGTCAATCTTTTGATACTTATTGTTTCATAAAAACACGCTATTTGCTCTCACAGCGGGAATTAATTATTAAATTAATTAATGCAACTTATATGTTTTGAATTTTGTAAAATAGACATCATTTATGAATTCGGAATATCAAATATAGCTTAGGGTGAAGTTTTGGTTTTTTCTGGAAAACTTCAGTTTTTTATGAATAGTGAATCCACTAAGTGGTAATTATAAAAACTGATTTTTCATTTAAAGGAAAATTTTCCACCTCTGTGGATTGAATTTAAAAAATCCGACATACATGTTTGTAATTAAGAAGTAAATTGTGGATCAATGGGATTAAAATAATTTTTGGTGAATAGTAACTTTTAAGTTTTTAATCGTGATTAGAGGTAATTAATGTAATTTAAGGTAAGAGTAATGTTTTAATAATATGAGATGAGCTTGACACATGTCCTAACATTATTGGATGTGTCATGGCCTACCAAGATAATCCATGGGTCAACTTGGGGACCCCATAGAGCCACTTTGGTAGGAAAATGACATTAATATCTTTTTATTTAATGTTAAAATAAAAATGACACAAACATGAGTTGTTTTACTAAAACAATTTTTACATGGGTTTATACAAGTCAGATTATTTACTATAAATAGTTATTGGAAAGATAAAAATATTTTCTACATCATAGTATATTTTTATAATTTTTAGACATTAAATAAATTAAATTATTTATGACACCATGATGATGCAGCGATTACCTCATTATTTAACGATTTAAATAAAATGAAAAGATAATGTAAAATCTATGACCTACACATGTACAAAACCTATTGTATGGGTGAATTTAGAAACCTTATCACCTTATACTCAAATTGTATCAATTTGGGACCTTTTAAATCCGAAAAACATTTTAAAATAATGTAACATTTCTTAACTTTCCAAGAGTGCCCCTCCACTCCTCTTATAAAAGGCCCCCACCTCTACCTCCTTACCCACACTTCTAAAGCCTTTGTCTCGGCCAACCTCTGCCTATTTTGTCTCTCCACATCCCTCTCTAACTCCTAGAAGCCTCGCTTTGGGATGAAGTCTTTCCAAGGAAGCCTTTGATCTCAAATAAAAAAGAGTTACCCGATTTAAAGGTAGTGTCTTCTCTTTTGTTCTTATGTTTTATTTTGCTTCTCCAACCCCCTAAACTCTTTTTATTAATTTCCTTTGTAATAAAAACAGTATCTTCCATATACTAGGATGTTTTTATAAGAAGGATTCGAGCTACAGTTACACACCTACATTTAATGGTTAAAGAACATATTGTTTCCATGGATGGAGAATTTGTGCCTCACGAAACGATGATTGTTCAACACTCATATATCACCTTCAAAGGTGGCCATTAAGATGTCACTATATTTATATATTATATATAATATTTTTATGTTTTACTTAAGCTTATTTATTTTTCATTTATGGAATATCTTTATGGTTACCATTATGAGTAAACGTGATATCTTCATTTTAGGAAGTGCGGACTACCGCCCCCTCAAAGTGATTTGATTCATTAATACCATATGTGGTATGTATAAAGGATATATTTAATGATATTATATATGATACCATACCGGAATTAAAATACTATTATGTATCATTATGTTTTAATTCCATAAAATATGAAATATAAATGAAAGTATCGTTCATGCGTACGTACGGCTTACCGTCTCCATGAACGGTGTATTTCATTTCTTACCTCTAAAATTTGTGTAATATTATAAATGCATGTATATAATGGATATATATGATATATACATCATGAGTATAACTATGGATATAATGGACACATGAACAACATGTAATTATAGAGATCATATTTTGACTCAATTACCAATGATCGTTAAAACGACCGTTATTAACTACAATAATTACATAGTGTTTATTACATGGTAATAAGTGATATAAAAGGAATAATGAACTTGAAAAAAGTTCTTACGCAAGTAGAAGTTAACTCAAGTTTATTATTCATGAGATTAAAGAACTATCAAGTCATGTCGAATACGAGGTATGGGACTTCGTCTCAATCTCCTTTCATTGAGGGATATTTTGTTTTATACACAACCTTCTTTTATACGGTGTATAAACCCCTTTGACTTTTACGTTTATTCAAAAGGAATATTTTTTATACGAAGCGTTTACTAAACGACAAAATGGAATGTTTTTTTTCATACGTATGCGGTGACAACGACTTCTCCGCCGCCGTGACCATTATTTGAGTTTCGGCTTCCTATACAAGCCATACTTTTTTTAATGAAAAAAAAATACCATGTTTTACTTTTCTTTTATTTTGGTATTGAAAATGGTTTTCATAATTTTTTTATATCAATATGTTGTATTGATATATTGTTATTGAAAGGTGGAAATGTTATGTTTCCTTTATGCGTGTTTTATGTGATACGATTATGTTGTGGTTCTTGGGAATTATTATGAAGACGGTTGGTTCCATGATAAACTAAGGGCGGTTGAGCGTGATATAGATCTCCAATGCATTGTTTAATGTGAAGGAGTGAAATGTTAAGGTTTCTACGAAGAGATTTAGGGAATATACTGTGATGGGTATTCCAAACATAACCAAGAGGGTTAATCCCAACGTAAGAATGTTATGAATGCCTCAAGTTACCTTTATGTCTTATGATTTCTATGATTTATTCATGATTTGATGAGGTATGTTAAAGTGCCTATGTTTTATGGGTAAAGTATGATTTCATTCTTATGTATATATGAACTCATGTTTCCTTTCCATATTTTTATAAACCTTACTGATCTTTTTATACTCATCTCATGTTTTTGAAATGTTTCTCACGGGTCAAGGGAAAGGTACGAGATATGATGATAGTGTCAAGGAAGTGTCAAGAAAGAATCCATGTTTTATTTTAAATATGTTTCCGTTGATGGGACAAATGAATACTATCTTTTATGTAACCACTTTGCTTAAATATGGAATGCCATACATGTTTTCTGATCTAATTCTCTAAAAGTCTAAACCTGAAAAGATCCTCAATGTGAAATATTCATTTAATTCAACATTAAGTAAGGTTTAAGGCCATGGCCTTATACTAATAATTTACATGAAATATAATTTATATATTTTTCAAGGATCCATTATTGAGGTTTCGTTTTTAAAGTAATGGTTTCAAAATTTTTTCAAAACATATGCACCAAAAAAATTCTTTTTACAGTGAGTCACAACTTATTATTTTCATGAAAATGGTAAGAATGTTTGGTAAAAACATTATTACGGTTCACTCCCATTTTCATACTTATCATAAAAAGAGTTTTATTTCATCAAAAATTATCTTTCATGAATTACCATATAAGTTATACGGTACTATTTTGAGAGATTTAACTCATTTAAATCCGTGAATATCTTTTTCTTTCATATTAATTTATTGTTTTCTATTTTTATTCCAATGACATTCCTATGTAAACACTCTATATTTTCTTCCTATAGTTGAAGGGTGGCCACCGTAATGATATAAATCAATTGATTGGATAAATTATTGACTAAACCATATACCTTTTATCTATAAAGTGTAGTTACCATATATCTAATCATTTTAATTAAAGGTTATTCACCCATAATGTTACTGAATATCTTTAGATACCCATTTATTTTGAAAAATATTTGTGGTTATGATTATTAATGTAATTTTTAATGATTTATTTATGTTGTTATATTTTAAAGGATATGAAACCAATTTTAATTTCCTAGGTTATTTATAATTTGATAAATTATTTATTTTAAGTGGATCTTATATGTATGGATGATGATAGGTGGGGTATTATATCTCCCTATAATGTATTGGTTAAGGATTTATATCTCATGATATAATTATGTGTGGATATACATAAATATTTTACAACAAAAGTGTGCATATACTCATATTTATTCACAAAGAAATGGGTAGATATACATGGATTTTATATACTGTGTCCATATTCTTATTTTTAACCACCATTTTAGGTTTATTGTTTTTAATAATTTATTTGATTAGGGATCATGTTTATTATCTCTAGTTTCAAAACACATTTTATTCATTTATTATGCTATAACCTATGATATTCTATAATTTATGATCTATTATTTTTTTAGTATTACACATTTATATAACTTTATTATTCCAATATGTTCATCCTATGATCACTTACTATATTTTATTTTTATTGATTATGATTACCCTTATTGAGAATCTGATCTCACCCCTTCCTTATGTTTCAATTTTCCCATGTTATGAAGAAATGTAATTTATAGGATGTGTCTAGAAGATTACCTTATGTGTATAATTTCTATGATATGTTAATGAATTATTATTGATTAATGGGTTTATTATAGATTGTAGACATGTCTATTAGAACAAAAAAATTGTGTTTTGTTAGTTAATATTTTTACCCCATTCTATAGAACAATAAAACTAAAAGATCATGGAAATTCATTGTAATGAAATATTTTATTTATGTCATTCAATTGAAAGGATAACATCTATGGGACACCATAACTATAATTAGAATAGGTTTTATATACCTTTATAGGTTATGACATTATTTGAGGATAATGTGAGGGTCGAGAAGTTAAGGTTGATCAACGTTTCAAAGGTAAAAATAAAAATATTATTGAGTTGAGGTGATTTTGAATATTTTGGATATTGGGATAATATAACATTCAAAAAAATCCAGGGGATGTGTATATGGGATAAGTCTGAGTATAAGATAACATATTTATGTTTTGGTAAATTAGAGATTGTGTTCTTCTCTTAGAAATTGAATCCCTGTATGGATACTTGTATGTGGATGTGGATATGGAACCAATGAAAACTGGGACAATCAACCTAAACCTGATTTTTTTATTATCAATGCAATATTCAATCTAGTGTAAAATGAGTGGGCCCAATACAATACACCAGGCTATAAAGATATGGAAGATATTCATTATTTATTCATTTTCTATTTACATGCCATTATGAATTATTTATTTAAAAATTACATTTAGGGTTTTGGTTGATAAGTATGATATAACAGAACTTAAGTTAACCTAGATTGAACAAAGAGAGTTATAGGATGAAGTAAGTGTGATATAATTGAAATTAAATCATCATTGGTTGAAATGAAGGAGTTATTATAGGGTAAATATTAGGATTCAGATTTTATATTCATTTGATAATTTACTCTAATTATATTGGATATTATCATATTCTTTTTTGTTTATAAATTTGGTTTGAAATAAGATCATTAAAATGTTTTTATGGAATATATGTAAAAGTAAACTCATAAAACATAGCTATATAGGTGTATTTTGAATAAATTGTTGAGAATCTTAATATAAGACAATTATTTGTGAAGAAATATATTACATAGTCTTACATAAGATAAAAAGGTTTTTATCACATAGAATATATATCAAGAGTCATGATTATCTTTACATAACATTAAGATTTTTTATAAGTATGTTATAATTAAAATAGCAAGGACATGATTTATTTAAGGGGGAGATGTAACACCTTGAGATTTATGAATATATATCCACATAAAAAATTTCTATAGATAGACTATTTCATATGAACCACTGTATTAAAATTATCCCTGAAATATTATATAAGAAAATTATGAAATTAATAAATCTTATAGTAGATAAAAAGATATCAATCAATTAGAAATGCATGCAAAATATGATTAAAAAAACTGAATATTTTAAAAGGAAATTTTTTTAATAATAACAAATTTTGTTAATATATTTTATTTTTATTTAGAAGATAAATTTATAAATTTTATAATTTAAAATTGAAAAAAGTAACTTATTTTTTGTATTAATCACGTCAATATTATCTTATGATGGGTTTTGGTGATTTTTGTAAAATAATTGTTTTTTGGGTGAATAGTGATAACAATACTGATTTTTCTAATAGCATCACTTTTATGACATTATCATAATAAAAGATTGAATGAAATTTTAATAAATCCATTTATATATAATAAAAATATCTAAAAATTTATTTTAATAATTTAAAATTACTATATTTAATTTATAAAACCTATATTTAATGTTTTGGAAACTTAAGTATTATTTTACTCTAATGTTTTTATTATGTTGAAAATTAATTTTCATCTACTATAGAAAAAAATTATAAAAATGAATTTCTTATTTCATATTTAAATTTTTAGACTACGTAATAATTTAAATTTCAATTATTGGCACAAAATTATGACTACTAGGAATAATGTTAATTAAGAGGATAATTGTAACACTATTAGTTTAAAAGAAATATTTTATTAATGTTGTATAATTTTATTATAAAAAAATAAATTTATATCATTTAAAAAATTAATAGAATATTTTTTGGAACTATATATAAATACATTAACACTCATTCCTTTTATAATAAATACTATATAATATTAATAAATTTTGATGCATAAGTTAATATTTTTCAATAAAATAGTTATCTATATATTAAATATTTTAATGTTAAAGATAGATTTATACAATTTACAAAATTAACTCTACTATATGGAGCCTAAAATTAGGATTATACCATAAAAATGTTTTTACAAGGGTTACCTTAAAATTTTTATTGGTATATAAATAACTAGTTTAAATACAAGTTACCAAGGTAAAAACTAAATGGTAAAATGTAAAAATCAAGTAGGGAAAAGCATGAAACGTGATCAAAACATGTGTAAAAATAGTTTTTTAAGGATTTATCGACCTTATATCTCCAAAATATCCATTATTTCCCAATGTTTTAACCATTGGATGATAAATAGTGTAATTCTATTAATAAAACGTATTGTGTGCTAAAACGTTACTGTTTCCTCACTTATAAAAGGGTTCATTTACACCCTCTAAAATTTAAACATATACATTAAAATTTCTAGGAAAACCTAACCAATTTTACTATATTCTATGTCACATTAATTAACGAAATCCCTTGATCACGATAAGTTATACTAATCTCTTCATTTGAAATTATAACTTAATGTGAATGTTCTATATCCCATAGTAAGTATTTCTTAATTATTATCCTTTTTTTCTTAATCAATCCATTCCATAACTATTATTAAAAAAATAATAAAATGAAATAAATTTCATTAGTATACTTAATTGTTATTATATCAATGTAAAACTGAATATTTACTCCTTTCAATCAACTTAGAAAAATAAAACATTTTTGATCGTGTATTTTTACAAACTATAGCCTCCACAAAGCAATATATTTCATTTTTCACTACCACATATCTTAAATGGATATAAGAATTTAATAAAGGAAAAATATATGAAATATATAATATAATTTTGATTAAAATATATTGGCATAGTATTAACAAACATTGATATTACATCATTGTATGTAAATATTCAGCACTTTACAAAAATACATGCCTGAGTATCGTAATAGTTTAGTGTCTTTCGAAACTTGGAAAAAAATATTCTAACTTGGTGAAAGATGTTAAATGTTTCCAAAATAGATATCCCCCATTAGTAATTCTATATAAATCCCTTCTTCATAACCCATGTAATTGAAAAAAAATAAAATGGTTAGCTTAGATGCTCGGTAAGGGTAAACATGGGAGATATGTAGTTATAAACATGAGTGTAAGGGTATTAGAATGTGATAATGACATTATAATATCATAAAATTTATATAAAATATTATAAATATGAATCATGGAATAAATTTGGGATGTTCATAAGACATCAATCATAAGGGTGATAAATCATCATAAATCAAACCTGAACTATAAGGTCATGTCATATAAGTGCGGTTCCATCATACATGTACACAACCATTTATTGTGTTAATGTTAAATACTAATACCATGAAAATAGTGTATTATGAGACACATATTTCCTTGAGTGGATCATGATTCACCTTTTCCTATAGTGGATACGGACATACCTAATTCCCATGGTGGATAAATACACACCTGTTTCCCACTAGATTAGGAGACACATTTTTCCCATTATTGATCAAGCATGTTGACTTGTTTCCCATAATTATATCATAATATATAAATAATTACCCAATTAATATGAGGGATATATATTTCCCACCCTCCTCATAATTAAATCATACATATATGTTACATAAAACATTTATCTTATCTTGACCCATAAAAAGATATAGGTTTCATAAACATTATATAATAACCCATTAAAAGAAGAGGGTATAATAAAAATGTAATCATATCACTTAATTTAGAAAATATATAGGTTTAAAAATAATTTCATCCTAGAATAACCCATGAAAGGAAGCAGGTTTCATAAGAATTTATCATTGTATGACTTGTAGAAGAGAAATGAGTTTCACAAACATCATGCCAATAAAATATAGACCATCTATAGAAATAATATGAATGTTATCCTAGGAACATTTCCCTATAAAATCAAAAAATATAACCAAGTATGACCTCTAATATTTATAAGGATTTTATAATAACCCTTGGAATATTACTTTTATATTAAAATCAATTTTTAAAACTTATAGAATTTTAAAAATATTTTCCCTTCAAACCAGTTTGAAAAAAAATAAATGAATCCTCAAAAATCATTTAAAAATTTTCTAAAATAAAATATCAATTATTCTCTGAATAAATAATTTTTAATAGTTAAACATTTTGAAGACCATTTTCCTTGAAAATAACCTTTAATTCATATATAGAATATTGTAATCATTTCGAATAACGTTTTCCTTGAAAAATTACAAATGAATATTAAAAACATTTTAGGTACATTTTTCATTGTAAAATAAATTAAAACATTAAAAAATAATCTTTGAGTTCAATGAAGTATTTTTTTCTAAAAAAACCTTTTGAAATCAAATAAGGTAATCATTGAAAATCACATAAAACACTTTATAAATATAAATTCTTTTTGAAAACCCTTGTTTTTTGATTTTTTTTTAAAAAAAATCCAATATATTAAGAAAAACATTCTTAAAATAAACAACCTTATAAATATACAAAGGAATAAACAAGGTAATTCCATTAATGATGATGGGTAAGTCCATACATATTGTACATTATGTTTACATGTTAAATGTTTAGAATGGTGGCTTGATTAGAAAACAAAAAGAATATTCCATTCCAAAATGTTTTTTAAAAAGGTATTAAATGTGTAAAAATATTCTACAAACATAATAGGATAATAATAAAACATTTTTTAAACTTTAAGATAACAATGTTGTTAAAGAACACATTATTATGACTAAAAAGTCAAAAAAAAGATAGATTTTCCAATTTTTTTTATTAATTGTGTTAATTAAAAAAGAGTGAAAAAATGCTACAATAAATTGGATATAAAATTAATAACTAGAGGTTAAGAAAAATTATGAGAGTTCTTGAGATATGTATCATAATATTTCATCAATGGAAGCATAATCATAAAAAATCATCATAAATGTTGAGATTTCAGTAATAAACTCTTACAACTTTAGTAACCTTGAATCATAATACAATGGAAATAATTTTATTAAATTAAACTTAAAATCTAATATAAATAGAGATATTCATAATATAACATGTCAAAGGAATTATATAAATCTCATAGAGAAATATAGGTGCACAACATGACATGTTTCTCAAAGAAGGAAAATTGAGACAAAATTACCTTAACGAATTGAAAACTTTTGAAACATAAAACCCCTTAAAGAAATATCATAAAATGGATATTTAAATAACCCTTCAATTAATTATAATAATTTTATTATAAATCCATGGAATGTATATATACCACATATAATAAATTTCAGGTGAACATGGCTTATGTCTCATGGGAAATAAAAGTGAGACGAGAAAACCCTTACCTTAAGTCTTGAATTTCATCATAGATATTAATACCACTTGTATAATAAATATAATTTTATTATAAATCATTCAAATAACCATGTTATTATATATAATACCGTATATTATTTTATTATCACTATATATTACATTTTTATTAACAATTCAACGTTAACATTATGTTTCTGGTTATATATGTGTTGTTTTTCTTATATGTTTTTGAGTTTTTATTCTGGAAGATACAAACTAGATCATGATTTAAATATTCAAATAATGTAAAACAAGATATAAGAATAATATATATTCATTATATATATATATTTATTTATTTATAATAATCTATAAAATATATAATTATGAAATGGTATATAACATTCATGGAGACGGTAGGTCGTATGTACGCTTGAATGCTTTTTTAGTTTTATTATCATATTCAAAAAAATAAAGTAAATGAAATATATGTATATATATATATATAATAATTAATGTGGAATTATTATTTCATATATAAAATTTAATTTCATTAAACTCACCTTTAATACATTCCATGTAAATGGTGAACAAATCACATTGCTTTGAGGAGGGGGTAGTCCACACGTCCACAAACAAAGTTATCATATTTAAAAAAATTGAAAGCATGAAGGTATGTTTTATATAATAATTAAATAATCATAAATATATCATAAATATAAGATATATATCATAAAAAATGTTGAAAATCATAATTACCAACCATCAGAGGTGGTACAAAAAAATGAAAAATCATTCCGTGAGGTTGTAGTTCACCGTACATAAGAACGGTATGTTGGTTACCCATTAGATGTAAGTGTGTGTATGTTTTGGTATAACCATTATATTAAAAAATAGCAGTTTATTTATGATAATTATGTAATTATGTAATCATGGAATAAGAATATCTAAGGCTTTGACAATGAAAATAAAACAAATGAGGTTATGGAAGGATATTAGCTCTTCTTTGGGTAACTCATTTTGGTTTTCACTAAAGGGCTTCCATGGTTGTATTTAATAAAAAAGGTTTGATTATAGGATGAAAGAAAGTGTTTTGGGAGATTATTAGAGTATATTTTTTGTGATCCAATGGTTTTGAGAGGTAAAAATAAGAGGGAGGGTGGAGTTCATTGTTTATAGTAGAGGAGGAGTGACATCTTTCTAAATTTTGGTAATGGGAATTAAAACCACATTTTCATAATAATGTGGCACAAATAATGGTCCAAATACAATAAAATGGATTATAGGTTCTATATATATCAAACCAATATCGTTTTTATAGGTTTATATGTCATTTTGGCTGTTATGATTATGTTTTAGTCTCTTATTAAGATTATTTTACTCTTCATTGCTATAATTAATTTTCATCAACTTCACTAATTTGTTTGGTCAAAAACCAAGTTGAAATTATTATATGATATAAATTATTTTGAGTGCAAATATGTAAACCATTTTTTCAAATTCCAATCACTTAAGAAGAAAAAATTTATTCAAATTTAATCTCACAGGTGGGACGACAAAGCAGGATTTCAAAGTAAAAATTTTTAAAAACGTTGGAATGTTTTTATATAAAATTTGTAATTCCCCAACCCTAGTTACCCAGAGTCACTGCATTTTTAAAAAACATTGGAATTATCAAAATATATCACGTCTTGAAAGACAGATTATTTTAGTATCTTTGGCAGTACTAGATACATACATAAATTTAACAGAACATTATAAAATTGAAAAACTACAACATTGTGTCTCCTTTGAACACAGTCATCTACCTTAGCCTATTCCTGTAAGTCCATCATAAAATATATATTCACATCTTGGGAAAATAAAACATAAGAAAGGGGTGAGCTTGGATTCTCATTAAGAAGAACAATATAGTGAAAATTATCATAAATAAGCATAAACATTTAAAAGCAATGTATAATACTAAAAAAAGACTTTTAAACATAAAATTAAGCATAATATGATGAAGATAAATAATATAATTACATTTACTTATTCACATGGATATTATAGAAGTTTAATATTCACATGTATTATCAATAGATATTTTCATAATGATGGAATGCATAATGTCGAACACTATAACAAAACAGTCAAGGCCTCATGCCAAGAATACAAATAATAATTTTGTCATCGCCTTGTGAAAAGACACTAGATTGTATCATGAGACCTACCGATGCATTTAGGGGCTATAGTGGGCCCCGATCATCACTTACTACATCTAAAGCATTACTCATATGAAAATGTTGAAACATAACAAAAAAATTCATATTAAAACTAACATATGAAATGTTAATAATCTAAAAATAAACCATGGATGATATAAAAATAGCACATCCATAGTCAAACATATGACAAAACCTTCAATATAGTATAGAATATTATATCGTCATAAATCATCTTCAAATAAGCGTAAAATCTAACAAAGGATGTGGACATAGATGAAATCAATCCAAAAACCATTTGAGTGAAATATCTCTTTGTACTTTTAAATCATTTAAAAGTAAAGAAAAAATTTATTTTGAAAATATTCTTATAATCTGGTAAGGGAAGCTTCAATGGTGTTTTAATGGCGGAAAATGGCCGCACCCACCATATATGTTAAAAAACATTATTTTCTTAATTTGTCGAAAAAGGTCCTAAAGCACCTTTTTTGGAAAACGCATGAAAGATTACCTTAAAACCATTTTATAAAAAGTAAAAAAAGGGTATAAATCACTTTAACCCATAGTATGGGATATATTAATTGTTTTGGAATAAATTTCTGGGAAACATGGATGTGGATGATAATGAAGTCCCAGTAGATACATACGTATAAACAACCTCATATAATAACGATATTGTGAAATTAACCCTTACATTGTACTTTTCCATAGTCTAGGGTTGGTTAACCTCATGTATAATGGTTAAATAAATATTATTAAATTATAAAAGAACCACATACATAAATATGATATCATATATGATCCATTAATATTTCTTTGATAATATTTCAGTAGTATCATTGTTTCGGGTGTTAACTGATTCATTTCACTTTATATGTTTTGTTATGTAAGTCATGTTTGTTATGGATATAATGTGTTGGATTCATATCCAGAATGATATTATGTTCTTTAAACATTATTTTTAATCATCAAATGAAAATAATTCTTGAATGGAAACGATGGGGAATGGAATCTCACCACACCATGGAAATAGTAAGACGTACGTACGTACGAGCAACAATATCATTCTATATATGGTGAAATTGTATAAAATTTGATGGTATTTTATATATAAAGAATCATTAAAATGTTATATTTATTATTAACAACAATTATACTCATTATTATACCCATCCAAATAATGAAGTGTTGAATAACAAACTTCACCACAACATAGAGACGGTAAGTCATACATACAAACGTATGGTGGCTTTGTTATTCATAGGATGGATATAATAATGAAAAAAGTCATGAAATATTTATTATAACATCTTAGTATACATAATTAATGGGAGTTATTATTTTAGTATTTAAAAAACAAATAATGTGGAAGTGGAAGGTGAAAAGAAGTTTAAAAGAGGTGATGAAATAATTACCTCTTCTTCGAGTGGTTCCTTTTAATTTGAACAAAAGGGATCATTAGGTTGGATTTATGACCAATTTAAGGAAAATATGTTGAATTGAGGGTATTTTTTAGGAGATTAGATCATGTTTTGGCCTATCAAAATGGCTTTGGAGGTGTGAAGTTAAGATAAGGGGAATTTCCCTTTTATAAGAGAGGTGAGGGGCACTTTACGAAAAGATTGAAATATTGAATTATTATAAAATAATTTTCGGTTTATAATAGCTAAAAGTGGATTTATATAGAGGATAAGGTGGGGATGGGTTGAAAAAAATTCAACTAATTGGTTTGAGACATGTTTATGTAACCATATTATCCTTATCATTTATATTTAACTCGTAGTTAAATAGTTTAACTTTTACAATGTCTTCTTGTATTCTTACACTATATGGTTAATAAAATTACTATAAACTACCAAGAGAACCTAAAGTAGTTAATTAATGACCTATCTATCATTAAGTATGTTTTTTAGATGAAACTTATATTTTTAGGAATATTATATCATTTAATAAAATATTATTTCTTTTAATAAAATCATTTATGTCAATTTTGACACTATTTAGTATTTGGTTTTAGTGAAAGTCATTAAAATATGATTTATTCAAAAACAATACTTTTAATTAATCCTAACATGTCATATGCACCTATAAAATTCTTGGATGACATCAAAAGTTTCAATTTTCATTTATTTAAATATTTATAACATCAATTATTTTAATCTTTCTTTAATATGGTAATTACTGCATCATCATTCTGTCATAAATAAATTAAATTATTTAATGTCTAAAAATTATACATAAAATACCAAGATGTAGTAAATATAATTGGATTCATAACTGATCATATTTTTTCCCTAAGGCTGATTTCGGTCAAAATACACTTATCCAATCGAATTAGGCTTTGTGTTTGGGTACTTATAATATAATTTTTATCTTTGATTACCCCATTTTAATTTTAATCGTGGTAAATAAAATTCAAAACTTACTATTCACCCAAAATTATTTTCATCCTATTAAACCACATTTTACATATGGATGTCAATCGTTTCTCTCAGATTTTTAAAATTCAATTCACAGAAGCGGTAAAATTACATTTTATGTAGATTTCGAAATGTGCCTAGAAGGTAGGTAGAAGGCGTTAAAAGTTCAATAAAATTTAATACATCTAATATTATTTAAAAATGACTTCAATGAATTAAATAGTATTAATATAGATATTATGTATCTATTTTGACTTTAAAATAAATTTAAATTTAAAAATAATTATTTAAATAAAAAGTTGATTTTTAAACAATAATGTAGGGTTCATCAATATTTATCCAAAATTGAAAGTATTTAGAAAACTACCAAAGATTCCCCATTAGCTAATTTTGATATTCTGAATCAAAAAATGATGTCATGTTTGAAAAGTAAAGTTTATTTAATTTCAAAAAGTGGGTATTAATATTCCAAACTTCTTTCTAAATGGCTCCTTTGATTAGTCATTGTGTGCTAGAACTTGATGTTGCATACAATGAAAGTTGTTGTATTATTTAAAGAGAAGTGTATTATTGAAGCTTGTGGTGTTACATTCTTACATCCTTCAAATACTTTCTTCCTTGAAATTTATAAAATATTACTTCATAAAAAATATTTATGTGGTTCTTTATTATATGCTTTTTGGTTCCCATGTTGCCTCTTCTATTTTATGATTTCTACAAAGAACATTTACCAGACGAGTCGTATGATTTCTCAACACTTGTTCTCTAGTATCAATAATCCTAATAGGATCTCCACAATAAGATAGATCTGGTTCTAGTTATATTTCTTCATAAGTGAGTACACAAATTAGGTTAAGGATGTATTTTCTCAACAGTGACACATGGAACACATCATTAACTTTAGAGAGACTTGTAGGATTTTCCAAATGGTAAGATACAACTCCAATTCATTCTGGAATTTCAAAAGCTCTGATGAACCTGAGTTTTAATTTACTCTTCTTACCAAAACGTATAACACCCTTCCATGGAGATACATTTAAGTAAACATGATCTTCTACATGGAATTTCAAATCCTTCTTTTGGTTATCAACATAATTCTTTTTACTACTTTGAGCTGCTTTGATGTAGGTTTGGATAATCATTACCTTTTCCATTTCTTCCTCCACAAGTTCTAGGCCTACGAGTTTTCCTTCACCAACATCATCCCAACAAGTTGGTTTGTGGAATCTCTTTTTATATAAGGCTTCATATGGTTCCATATGAATACTTGAATAGAAATTATTGTTATAGGAAAATTCTACCAAAGGAAAATACTGATCCCACATACCTTGAAAGTCAGGTGATCAAGATCTCAACATGTCTTCTAAGGTTTGAAAAATTCAATTCTCATAGTCCATTAGTAGGAGGGTGGAAGTTAATGCTCAAACGAAGTTCAGTATCCACGTATTTATAAAGACTTTTCAAGAATCTTGATGTAAAATGGGGATCACGATCTGAAAGAATTGATAGGGGTACACCATTAAGTCGTATAACTTCATTAATATATATTCTAGAGAAATGTTTAAGTGGTAAATCTTCTCTAATACCAAAAATGTGTGCTTACTTGGTAAGATGGTCAATAATGACACAGATGGCATCATTCCTTCTAGGATTCTTTGGTAGATCTATGACAAAGTCCATCATAATATCATCCCATTTCTACTCAGGTATGGGAAGAGGTTATATGAATCCACTAGGATGTTGTCCTCCAGCCTTCACCTGTTGACAACCGATACATCTTGACACATAATCAGAAATCTCCCTCTTTATGTTGTCCCACCAAAAATGATCCTTCAAATCTCTATACATTTTTGTGATACCATGGTGTATAGAGAAATTGGAGCTATATGAATCATCTAGGAATTCCGTTTTTAGATCAGGTATACCAGGAACACAATGTCTCTTCCAAAATTTCACAATCCCATCTTCATATATGAATTTGATCAATCTCTTATCATTCATTGCTTTAATTTTATTTTAAAACTCCTTATCATCAGCTTGAGAACTTTTTTTCCTTTCATGTAAAGATGGTGTGTCCACCATTTCAAAAAGTTTTGATGTTTCACCTTCTATGATTATTACCATGTCAATATTTACTAGATCCATGGATAGAGGATCCATTTCATCTCTCATATTGTCTAGAACACCAAGTTCCTTTCTACTCAATGCATAAACCACCTTATTTCCCTTCCACGGGAGGTAGTGCACAATGCAATCATAATCCTTGAGTAGTTCATGCCAAAATCATTACCTCATGTGGAGTTTTGTCTGTGAGAAAAGATAATTCAAACTCTTTTGATCACTATATATCTCACATTTCATATCATAGAGATAGTGTATCCATATATTCAAAGCAAGGATTACAGCTGCGAATGAATTATCATGAGTATTATTTATTTGTTCATGAGTTTTTAGCTTCCATGATGCATATGAAATAACTATATCATTCTGCATAAGAAAAAAACCACGTCCTTTCTATGAAGCATCACTATAAATAACCAAACCATTATTCCATAATGGTTGATTCATGATAGGATCCTTGATGAATCTTCCCTCAATTCTTCAAAAAATTCTACACAATATTTTTTTTTCAAAAAAAATAACCCCTTTACATTTGAGCATGGTTAATGGGGTAGAAAATTAGGCAAAATTATGAACGAAATGCTGATAATAACCTGATAATCCAACAAAACTGTGTACCTCAATTATACTACCCAATGATGGAAATTCTTAGATTTCACTTTTCTTTGAAGAATCAACATAGATTCCTTCCTTAAAAGCAAAATGTCCAATAAAAGAAATCTCTTGAAGCAAGAATTCACACTTTCTAAACTTCCCATATAATTCACTTCTTCTAAGAGTCATTCGAACTGTAATCCAGTGATTTTCACGTTCTTTAATGGTTTTCAAGTATAACAATATATCATTAATAAATAATAATACAAAGTCATCAAGATATTCCTTGAAAACTCAATTAATTAGATCAATGATGAAAACATGCATTTGTTATTCTAAAAGGCATTGACGTAAACTCGTCATGTCCATACCTAGTTTAAAATGATTTTTGTGAAATTTTTTTCTTCTTCACGCACAACTGATGGTATTCAGATCGAAGGTCAATATTTGAAAAATATTGATCTCCATGAATCTGATCAAATAAATCATCAATTGGAGGTAAGGTATTATTGTTCATTATTGTTATAGCATTGATCTCCTTGTAGTAATTGCACAACCTCATAGATCCATATTTATTCATAGAAAAAAGAATAGGGTCTTCTGATAGAGTAACACTGGGGAGAATAAATACATTATTACTCAATTCATCTAGTTATTTATTTAGGTACAGTAATTACACAGTGGAAATTATATAAGGGGTCATCAATATGGGCCTTGAACCGAGAATTAAGTCAATTGAAAACACAATTTCTCATTCTGGAGGATATCTAGGTAAATCCTCTGGAACCACATCAACATATTCTTGAACAATAGGTACATAATCTATTTGAACATTACTTTCCTCACCCATAAGTGTTTGACTCTCTTCCTCCCCAATAATTAAATTTAGTAGAGCTATTGGGGGTGTATATAGATGAGAATTAGATGGTGATGTTTCTACTCTAAAGAAAAGGGATTGCTTATCATCATAAAAAATTTAACCTCTTTCTTCTTAGAATAGATTTTAGAATCATGGTCTGAAATCCAATCCATACCGAGGATTATATCAAATTAAATCATGGGTATGAGGATGAGATCATCCGATAAAACACGTGTATATGTAATAATTATAATTGATTCACAAAACATGGTTTCAATGAAACTTCCCTTAAGAGTTTTGACTGAAAACTCTCTTGTTATATCAAATTGGAAATATCTAATTTTATTGGAAAACTAGGAAGATATTGAAGTTCCTAATCATAATCCAAGTATCACTGAGAGGGGGAGGGGTGAATAAGTGATATATTTTTCTTTTTAAGTTTTATTCTTTTTGAAACAACTTTCACCTCTTGTTAAAGAGTTTTTTCCCTACTGAACACACACATCCAAAGGAACACCAGATTTATAGGGTTCACTACTCAACAAGAGTAGCTACGTCCTTGTTATGGTACAAAAACAATCCAGCACCACAAAATCCACAAGAAAACAATCATTTGATGTGGAATACAATGAGTAGGATATACCCTTACACTCGTGTAGCACTTGGAAAACAATTTGTAAGTGCATGTGTACCCTCTTATCCCAAAGAGGGAATTACAATATTTCAGTGCATCTTTACAATTGACCAGTTGTATTCTCTGAGGTACAGATCTTCACTTTCCTACCTAGAAGTCGGTAAGAACTCCCATATGCACAAATGAATTTGTGCAAAGACCCAAAAAATTTTGCAAGAACTTTAGTGTTTCTTCCATGCAATGCAAAAGCCTTGCGTGAAAAAAATCCACTTTTGGCACGGAAAACTTATTTTGCGCAAATTCCTTTTTTGCGCAACTATTCACTTTTTTGCACAACTCCCCTTTTACGCGCAAACCACTTTCATTTCACGCAACTCCCATTTTACGCACAAATCTCTTTCTCTTCATGCAACTCACTTTGTGTATAATTTTACAGGCACAAGAGCTCAAGATTTCTACTATGTGTTAAGAATAAACAAATGAGAGGGATTTGGCTCATATTTATAGGCATTTTTGACACCACATAAAAAAAACTAATCCGCACGTAAAACCCCCATCGTGTGCGTAAAAACTCTTTCACGCAATATAATATTTCACGCAATGCTCCAATTATTTCACACACCTCATGACTTTTCCAATTTCCGAGCTTCTGATATGAAAACACCTCTTGCGGGAGAAACTTCATTCCTCTATTTCACACACTGCTTTATTTTTTACGCATCCCGCTGATATTTCTCACATCCCAGAAATATTTCGCGCAACCATTTTATTTTTTTCAAAACCCGCTGATTTTTCACGCATCCCACTAATATTTCGTGCGACCTTCATTATTTCATGAAATCAGCCCATTTTTGTGTGAACTACATGCCTTTGTCATTTTTAATGTCCTGACCTTGAATCATGCCTTACGTGCCAAAATCTAAACCATATTCTATCTTGCGTGCAACATACATTGCCAAAAACACATGAAAGATTCATTTATAACCATTTTATAAAATGTCAAAAAGGGTACAAATGACTTTAACCCATAGTATGTGATATTTTAAATTTTTTAAAATAAAATTTTGGAAACATGGATGTGGATGATAAAGAGGTCCCAGTAGATACTTACATATAAATAACCTTACATAATAAAGGGATTGTTAACTTAACCCTTACCTTGTAGTTTTTTCTTAGTCTAGGGTCGGTTAACATCATGTATAATGGTTAAATAAATATTATTAAGTTATAAAAGAACCACACACATAAATATGATATCACATATGATCCATTAATATTTATTTAATAATATTTCAGTAGAATCATTGTTTCGGGTGTTAGCTGATTCATTTCCCTTTATATGTTTTGTTATGTAAGTAATGTTTGTTATGGATATAATGTCTTTGATTCAAATCCAGAATGATATTACGTTCATTAAAAATTATTTTTAATAATCAAATAAAAATAATTCTTGAATGGTTACGATGGGGAACAAAATCTCATCACGCCATGGAAATGATAAGCCGTACATACGTACGAGCGACAATATCATTCTATATATGGTGAAATTGTATATAATTTGAATGGTATTTTATATATACAGAATCAGTAAAATGTTATATTTATTATAAACATCAATTATACTCATTATTATACCCATCCAAATAATTAAGTGTTGAATAACAAACTTCACCACGACGTAGAGACGGTAAATCGTACATACACACGTATGGTGGATTTGTCATTCATTGGATGGATAGAATAAATAATAAAGTTGTACAATATTTATTATAATATATTAATATATATATAATTAATGGGAGTTATTATTTTAGTATGTAAAAAACAAAGAATGTTGAAGTGGAAGGGGAATAGAACTTTAAAAGAGGTGACGAAATAATTACCTCTTCTTCGAGTGGTTCCTTTTAATTTGAACAAAAGGGATCCTTAGGTTGGATTTATGACCAATGTAAGGCCTATAGGTTGCATTGATAGTAGTTTTTAGGAATATCATATCATTTAATAAAATAGAATTTCTTTTAAAAACTCATTTATGTCAATTTTGGCAGTATTTAGTATTTGGTTTTTGTGAAAGTCATTACAATATGATTTATTCAAAAAAATACTTTTAATTCATCCTAACATGTCATATGAACCTATAAAACTCTTGTATGACATAAAAAGTTTCAATTTTCAGTTATTTAAATATTTATAGCATCGATTATATTAATCTTTCTTTAATATGGTAATAAATGCATCATCATTCTATCGTAAATAAATTAAATTATATAATGTCTAAAAATTATAAATAAAATACTATGATGTAGTAAATATTTTTGGATTTATAATTAATATTTATAGTCATATTTATTATATATTTAACACTATATGAAATATGTTTTAGTTATTAAATATTGAACGTATCACTTTTAACTATACATTAAATAAAATATAATAAATATCCTAATTAAATCCAAGTGAATCAAAAAGGTTCATATTTTTCCCCTAAGGTTGATTTTGGTCAAAATAAACTTATTAAATAGAATTAGGACTTGTGTTAGGGTACTTATAATATAAGTTTTATCTTTTATTACCCTATTTACTTTTAATAATTGTAAATAAAATTCAAAAGTTACTATTCACCCAAAATTATTTTCATCCTATTAAACCACATTTTACAAACTGATGTCAATCGTGTCTCTCAGATTTTTAAAATTCAATTCACAAAAGCGGTAAAATTACATTTCATTTAGATTTGCAAATGTGCCTAGAAGGTAGGTAGAAGGCATTAAAAGTTCAAGAAAATTTAATGCATCTAATATTATTATAAAATAAAATCAATGAATTAAATGGTATTAATATATATATTATGTATCTATTTTTACTTTAAAATAAATTTAAATGTAAAAAAAATTTAAATAAAAATTTTATTTTTAAACAATAATGCAGTGTTTTTCACTATTCAACCAAAATTGAAAGTTTTTAGAAAAATACCAAATATTCCCCATTAGATAATTTTGATATTCTGAATCCAAAAATGAAGTCCATTTTGAAAAATAAAATTTATAAAATTTAAAAAAGTGGGTATTATTATTCCAAACTACTTTCTAAATGGCTCATTTTATTAGTTATGGAGTACTAGAACTTGAAGTTCCGTACAACGCAAGCTATTGTATTATTTAAATAGAAGCGTATTGTAGAAGCATGAGGTGTTACATTCTTACATACTTCAAATAATTTCTTCCTTGAAATTTATAAAATATTACTTCATAAAAGATTCAGATGGTTCTTTATTATAAGTTTTTCAGGTTCCTATGTTGCCACTTCTGTTTTATGGTTTCTCCAAATAAAATTTACCAGACGAGTGATCTGATTTATCAACACTTGTTCTCTGGTATCATAAATCCTAACTGGATCTTCACAATAACATGGATCTTGTAACAGCCCAAGATTTTATAAAAAAATATTCTTTTTAATTTTATTAATGTCTTGTGTTGTATGCTACACCAAAAGGAGCTTGCACAACACACATCCTTGTCTTGCCTTGCATTACACGCAATCACGACCTTCCTCGATAGCATGTGTAATACGCAATACCGAGTTTCACTAAACAACGATGTGCTATTAAAATATTATTAAAACTAGCCGTTATGAATAGTAATAACCACTTTTTAAAATTCTGTAAATCTTATTTTTCAAAATGAACTTCATTCTTGGATTCGGAGTATCGAATTTAGCCTAAGGTGAAATTTTGGTACTTTTCGGATAACTTTCATATTCTGATGAATAGTGAAAATTACTAAATTATAATTAAAAACAACTTTTTTAATCGAAATAATTAATAATGATAAATTATTAATTTGAGTGGTTTTAAAGTATATTTAGAATATATTTTTACAATTTAATACAATTTTGGTCATTGGTTGTAATTTCACATTTAAACTAGACATAAACAAGTGTCAATCTTTTGATAGATATTGTTTCTTAAAAACACGCTATTTGTTTTAACAGCGGGATTTAATTATAAAATTAATTAATGCAACTTTTATGTTATGAATTTGGTAAAATAGATTTCATTTTTGAATTCGGAATATGAAATATAGCTTAGGATGAAATTTTGGCATTGTTCTGAAAAACATCAATTTTTGATGAATAGTGAAACTACTAAGTGGTAGTTAAAAAAACTGAATTTTTCATAAAACTTAATTTTGCCGCTTCTGTGAAGGGAATTTCGAAAATCCGAGAGACACGGTTAATATCAAGGACTAAAATGTGGTTCAATGAGATGAAAATAATTTTTTGGTGAATAGTAACTTTTTACTTTTTTTACCGCGGTTAATAGTAAATAGGGTAACTAAGGGTAAATATGATATTACTATTACCCTAACACATGTCCTAATTCTATTGGCCAAGTGTAATTCGACCAAAAACAAACTTATGAATAAAATATGACCATTTAGGCCCACTTGGATTAGATTAGGACATTTATTATTAATTTATTTAACGAAAGGTTAAAATAGTTAAAATCAAAGTTTAATAAGTAAATCATTTTTAATATGGGGTTATACATAAGATAAATTCGATTGTAAATATTCATTAGAAAGCTAAAAAGATTTCCTACATGATGGTAATTTATTTGTAATTTTTAGACATAAAATAATTTAATTTATTTATGACACAACGATGATGCAGTAATTATCTTATTAATGAAATATTGACATAATTGATGTTATAAACACCGAAATAAATGTAATTTGAGATTTTTTATGAATTCCACTAATTTTCTAGGTTACTATGATATATTAATGTTGATTTAATCAACTTGGTTCGAACATTTAATTCTGTTATGACTTTCACAAAAATCATATATCAAATAGTGTCAAAATTGACACAAAATAGTTTTTAAATCAAATATTATATTATTAATTGTTATTGTATTCCTAAAAATCTATGGTTCGGCCAAATGACTTAGATAAGGATATATATATTAATAATAAACAATTTGGGGTTCGTTTGGCATGTTATAGTAAGTGTATTAACCATATAGTGAAAGAAAACAAAAAGACATGGTAAAAGTTAAATTATTTAACTTAGAGTTAAATCTAATTGATAAGGTTAAAATAATATCCTAAACTTGTCTAAATTCTATTGGTTGATAGGATTTCGACCCATCCCCACATTAGCTTCGAAATAAGACCCTTTGGAACCATTATAAACCGATTTTGACTTTAATATAAAATAATATTTTGAGATATTCCTAAGGTGCTCCTCTCCTCCCCTATAAAAGGACACCTCCTCCCCCTCCTCCTCACACCAATTTGAGCCCTCAAGCTCGGACAACCCCTGCCAAAATCTCTTCTCCACTTCCCTAGAAACATCCTAGAGGTTCTGGTCTTCTTCAAAGACCAATTCTAGTGCCCTAAGAGGAGGTCTCAAAGAGGCACTTCAAAGAAGAGGTAATTATCGTTACCAATTCTTTCATCTTTATTTCTTCTTCCACTTCTTCTTCTTAGGTTGTTTCATTATGAAGTAATAACATCAGTATCACTCATATACTGATATGTTATTATAAGTATGAAACAACCCTATTTCACCATCTATCCATCCTACGGAAAAAGAAATCACCGCGCGTGCGTACGTACGGAATACCGTCTCCACGCCGTGGTGTAATCTATTTTCCACCACCACCTTACATGGATGGGTATAATGGTGTAAAGAATAACTATACATAGTTATTACAACATCATATTTATTCTGATATATTGTATAATCCACTCCAATTCAATTCAATATTTATAGAAATGATATCATCGCTCGTGCGTACGTACGGACTACCGTCTCCACGACGCGATGAGATTCATTCTCCATGTTAACCATTTAAGAATGATTATAAAGTATATATAAGAAATAATAATGAAATATATGACATTATAAAGCTACTGGATTTATGTATATATATACATATGTATGTCATCTACTTACTTCCATTTCAAGACAATAAGGAAAGGAAAACAGTGTTCATGCGTACGTACGGACTACCGTCTCCATGAACGGTGTTTTTTATTTTATTTATCTACCTATTATATATATATATATATACTGAATATATATGATATATAAATCATATTTTATATTCTGGAAGTAAGTAAATCATGATATAAGTAATAATGATGTCAAGAACAACAAGTCAAAACACCTACGATTAATGAAACGATTTTACCCAAAACGCTTCTTTAACATGGAATTTACAAAAGAACGGGTAATATAATGTCATAAGTGAACCATATATGATATCATAACAATGAATATGATTCTGTAATAAGTCAATGACATTATTTAAATCATTATACAGGAGGTTCGGACACATACGAAGCAAATTGGACCTAAGGTAAGGGAAATATCACAATCTCATTTTTATCCGAGATTGTTTATACTTTAGTATTTACTGGGGTTTATTTTATCATCCACATCCATGTTTCCTGAATATGTAATATTATTTCCATCCACCTACAATTGTTTAAATCCAATTTTACCCTTCGGTGAGTTTTTAGTAAAGAATATGAAAGGAATCTTTTGTCGTTTTTTGTATGAGGTACTTTTTGACTTTTCTGACAAAAGTACGAAGAATGTTTTTTTTAACTTATACGGAATGAATGGATTTTTAAAACATTATTCCCAAGAAGCTTCCTTTACAAGTTTTCAAGTTTATTTTTAATCAACTTCTTTTAGTTTATAATTGTATGACATATTAAGAAAGGAAAAGTGTTTTTGAAGTAGAAAGGATATTTTCCTCAAGAATGAAGTTTAAGTATTCTATCAAATTTATTTTCCATCTAAGATAATAAAAGGGTTCTGTTTTTATCCCTATTATTACATGGATTTGATTATGTTGTGATGGAAACATTTTTATGAATTCCTTTATCTTATATGAACTGTTTTATGATGTCATGTTGTTTAAGAATCCCATTTTTAATACATGAGTTATGCGATGATGTATGATTTATGATTATGTGGCACACATAAGAAAGGATTCATTATAAGATGGGTGGGACCTATATCTCCCTCCAATGCATTGGGTAAAGATTTTATATCTCATGAGATAGACATGGCTGAAATGGTAGGTTATACCGGTTCAGTGAAACAGGACTGAAACGAGGGTTACTCGATTCAGAAAGGGACTTTGTCCACTAAGATAGTCTTGGAAATGAGTCATGACTAACAAGAAATGATTTTCCATGATTATGTGTGCATGCCACAAATTTTCAAGTTTCATGTTATGATTATGGTGATCTCATTTTCACTTCTATGATTTCTTCCATGTTAAGATATTATGATCTCTTTTGCAGGTTATGATTTTCAAAAAGATATGATATGATTTTTATTTCTTTTGTATACCCTTACTGAGCATTTGAGCTCACCCTTTTATGTTTTCTTTTCCCCAGGATATAAATAAAGGTTTTAGGTAAAAAAGGGAAGATCTTTATGGGAGATATTGAAGATCTTTCACCAGGATTAGAAGATTACGTTCCGAGTTTCCAAAGACACTAAACTATTACGATCCTTTAGTGTGTTTTTGTTATATACTAAGTATTCCGCAAAAGTAATGTAATGTCCATGTACGTCAGGCTTCGGGTCTCTACAGTTGGTATCAGAGGAAAGGTTTAGTCAACCTTTGGAAACTAGGATGCGAAAACGTTAGTGAGATCCCTAGAGATATTTCTAAGGTATGTCTAGGGATGCCCCTAAGGATAAGTATACGTATAGGATATAGTCCTAGAACTATGGTAACGATATTAGATTAAACCAAAGATGATAGATATTTAAGTTACTCCCCCTTTATTATGATTTTTGCATCTAACACTATTCTGTTTGGGTTTTAGAAAATGGCTGGAAACAAGATGATTCACAATAATGGAGGATATGATGGACAATGGAATGATATTCTTCATGAGCAACCAAATGAAATGGGATTTGGATGTCCAAACATAATTATTATGCCGAATCAGCAATCTCACAATATGATCAATAAAATAAAATTTGGTAAGTTTCCTGACTCGACTAATAAGAGAAAGATGGAGTTCCATGATGATCATAGAGGAAAGAAAGTTCAATTTCCCCTATGTAAATCATGTGGGAAGAGGCATCAAGGATAATTTTTCAAGGGAACTGGAAGATGCTTTGGGTGTGGAAAAGAAGGACACAAAGCAAGTAAGTGCAAAGGAAAAGGGTCGGTTAACACCATGGATGAGGATAATGGTATTGCTATGACATCAAAAATGGTTAAGTGTTTTAAATGTGGAATGTATGGGCATTATGCAAACAAATTCCCTAAGGGAAAGACTCATGAAGAGAACCAGTATGGTCATATGGGTAGTATTTATGTGGATGATGATGAAGAGACTACAAATGATATGTGCGATGAAAGAATTGTTGAAGCTCGGTCAATGGTTTAAGAATGTTGTGGAATGATTACATGTTTATCATGTGTAATGTTGTATAAGAAATCTCATGGTACTATGGAATAAAGATACATCTGAGGATTGTTACACTGTTGTCTTTCCTTGAGTTATGAAAGTGTATGATTAATGGTACCACTATCCATGAAAGGTTATTCAGATATTTTTGGAATGTAGATGATATGCGCATAATGAAGGGATAAGGAGAAAATTAAATGTTTGATAGTATTCATGAGCTCATGATTGATATAAGGACTAAGTGATATCATGGTTTGAGTATATAAAATTTTGAGGATTTTGGTAACTTTTAACTGCACTCATGTTTTCACTAAGGTATTCAAGAGAATACACGATTAAGGACTTTGAATGTTTGGAATGTGACCAACAAGACATATCTTATGATATGTGGGGATCAACGACAGTATTAAATCTCTGGTAATCGATGTCACTATATTATGAGAGTGGACTGCAGTATTATGTATAAGCCTAAAGATTAGACTGGATTATGTTGGACATAAGTTAGTATTGTTTAAGGATAGAAGATTTTCGATATTATTGATGGGATGTTATAGTAACGTAGTTTTAGAAAAAGGGACAACCTACAGGACGGGCGACAGCCCATCGGTTCGGACAAGGCTGTAGGAATCGAACCCACAACCGAAGTGCGATTGGCCTTTATCGCCTACTACTGGCCTACAGGAAGTCCCTGTTTAGTAGAAACTAGTTTTATTATATTAAGCAGTATGATATATGAAGTATAAGTCCATTTTAGGAACCATATATGATTAATCTCACTATAGATCGATTTATGCATATAATTTTTGCTAACCTTTTGTTTGAGACAGATGGAATGACCCGTCATTCTATCACATGATCTGCTAACACTTCACGAATAACAAATTCAACTTCATTTATTTAAGAGATGAAGTGGAAATTGTTCAAGGCACAAACAACAGTGAGATTGTACCAAAATAAAGTAAGTATTTATTCTAATTCAAATTTTCAACTTTAGGGGAAATGATCTTGAAAACCAAAAATGTTGTCCTAGTGATCTTATACCTGATGAACCAAATGGTACCTTGTATCATCACAAATATATGGATTTGTGATTACTGGATTTTCCATAGCCATGTTCTCTACCACTCTCCATCAGAACATGATGGTTAGATTTCTCTTCCATATCCATATTTTCACCTATGTGGAAACCCAATGATTAGTTTATTTGGGTAACCGTTACGTTTCATACTTTTGTTTTTAAAGATTGGTTTTGATATTCCTTTTTACGATGTGGGTTTCTATTAAAGAAACTTTCGAATAGTAAACCATTTATAACCCCGACGAATTTCGAGGGTGAAATTCATTTTAAGGGGGGTAGAATGTAACAGCCCAAGATTTTATAAAAAAATATTCTTTTTAATTTTATTAATGTCTTTTGTTGTATGCTACACCAAAAGGAGCTTGCACAACACACATCCTTGTCTTGCCTTGCATTACACACAATCACGACCTTCCTCGATAGCGTGTGTAATACGCAATACCGAGTTTCACTAAACAACGATGTGCTATTAAAATATTATTAAAACTAGCCGTTATGAATAGTAATAACCAGTTTTTAAAATTCTGTAAATCTTATTTTTCAAAATGAACTTCATTCTTGGATTCGGAGTATCGAATTTAGCCTAAGGTGAAATTTTGGTACTTTTCGGATAACTTTCATATTCTGATGAATAGTGAAAATTACTAAATTATAATTAAAAACAACTTTTTTAATCGAAATAATTAATAATGATAAATTATTAATTTGAGTGGTTTTAAAGTATATTTAGAATATATTTTTACAATTTAATACAATGTTGGTCATTGGTTGTAATTTCACATTTAAACTAGACATAAACAAGTGTCAATCTTTTGATAGATATTGTTTCTTAAAAACACGCTATTTGTTTTAACAGCGGGATTTAATTATAAAATTAATTAATGCAACTTTTATGTTATGAATTTGGTAAAATAGATTTCATTTTTGAATTCGGAATATGAAATATAGCTTAGGATGAAATTTTGGCATTGTTCTGAAAAACATCAATTTTTGATGAATAGTGAAACTACTAAGTGGTAGTTAAAAAAACTGAATTTTTCATAAAACTTAATTTTGCCGCTTCTGTGAAGGGAATTTCGAAAATCCGAGAGACACGGTTAATATCAAGGACTAAAATGTGGTTCAATGAGATGAAAATAATTTTTTGGTGAATAGTAACTTTTTACTTTTTTTACCGCGGTTAATAGTAAATAGGGTAACTAAGGGTAAATATGATATTACTATTACCCTAACACATGTCCTAATTCTATTGGCCAAGTGTAATTCGACCACAAACAAACTTATGAATAAAATATGACCATTTAGGCCCACTTGGATTAGATTAGGACATTTATTATTAATTTATTTAACGAAAGGTTAAAATAGTTAAAATCTAAATTTAATAAGTAAATCATTTTTAATATGGGGTTATACATAAGATAAATTCGATTGTAAATATTCATTAGAAAGATAAAAAGATTTCCTACATGATGGTAATTTATTTGTAATTTTTAGACATAAAATAATTTAATTTATTTATGACACAACGATGATGCAGTAATTATCTTATTAATGAAATATTGACATAATTGATGTTATAAACACCGAAATAAATGTAATTTGAGATTTTTTATGAATTCCACTAATTTTCTAGGTTACTATGATATATTAATGTTGATTTAATCAACTTGGTTCGAACATTTAATTCTGTTATGACTTTCACAAAAATCATATATCAAATAGTGTCAAAATTGACACAAAATAGTTTTTAAATCAAATATTATATTATTAATTGTTATTGTATTCCTAAAAATCTATGGTTCGGCCAAATGACTTAGATAAGGATATATATATTAATAATAAACAATTTGGGGTTCTTTTGGCATGTTATAGTAAGTGTATTAACCATATAGTGAAAGAAAACAAAAAGACATGGTAAAAGTTAAATTATTTAACTTAGAGTTAAATCTAATTGATAAGGTTAAAATAATATCCTAAACTTGTCTAAATTCTATTGGTTGATAGGATTTCGACCCATCCCCACATTAGCTTCAAAATAAGACCCTTTGGAACCATTATAAACCGATTTTGACTTTAATATAAAATAATATTTTGAGATATTCCTAAGGTGCTCCTCTCCTCCCCTATAAAAGGACACCTCCTCCCCCTCCTCCTCACACCAATTTGAGCACTCAAGCTCGGCCAACCCCTACCAAAATCTCTTCTCCACTTCCCTAGAAACATCCTAGAGGTTCTGGTCTTCCTCAAAGACCAATTCTAGTGCCCGAAGAGGAGGTCTCAAAGAGGCACTTCAAAGAAGAGGTAATTACCGTTACCAATTCTTTCATCTTTATTTCTTCTTCCACTTCTTCTTCTTAGGTTGTTTCATTATGAAGTAATAACATCAGTATCACTCATATACTGATATGTTATTATAAGTATGAAACAACCCTATTTCACCATCTATCCATCCTACGGAAAAAGAAATCACCGCGCGTGCGTACGTACGGAATACCGTCTCTACGCCGTGGTGTAATCTATTTTCCACCACCACCTTACATGGATGGGTATAATGGTGTAAAGAATAACTATACATAGTTATTACAACATCATATTGATTCTGATATATTGTATAATCCACTCCAATTCAATTCAATATTTATAGAAATGATATCATCGCTCGTGCGTACGTACGGACTACCGTCTCCACGACGCGATGAGATTCATTCTCCATGTTAACCATTTAAGAATGATTATAAAGTATATATAAGAAATAATAATGAAATATATGACATTATAAAGCTACTGGATTTATGTATATATATACATATGTATGTCATCTACTTACTTCCATTTCAAGACAATAAGGAAAGGAAAACAGCGTTCATGCGTACGTACGGACTACCGTCTCCATGAACGGTGTTTTTTATTTTATTTATCTACCTATTATATATATATATATACTGAATATATATGATATATAAATCATATTTTATATTCTGGAAGTAAGTAAATCATGATATAAGTAATAATGATGTCAAGAACAACAAGTCAAAACACCTACGATTAATGAAACGATTTTACCCAAAACGCTTCTTTAACATGGAATTTACAAAAGAATGGGTAATATAATGTCATAAGTGAACCATATATGATATCATAACAATGAATATGATTCTGTAATAAGTCAATGACATTATTTAAATCATTATACAGGAGGTTCGGACACATACGAAGCAAATTGGACCTAAGGTAAGGGAAATATCACAATCTCATTTTTATCCGAGATTGTTTATACTTTAGTATTTACTGGGGTTTATTTTATCATCCACATCCATGTTTCCTGAATATGTAATATTATTTCCATCCACCTACAATTGTTTAAATCCAATTTTACCCTTCGGTGAGTTTTTAGTAAAGAATATGAAAGGAATCTTTTGTCGTTTTTCGTACGAGGTACTTTTTGACTTTTCCGACAAAAGTACGAAGAATGTTTTTTTTAACTTATACGGAATGAATGGATTTTTAAAACATTATTCCCAAGAAGCTTCCTTTACAAGTTTTCAAGTTTATTTTTAATCAACTTCTTTTAGTTTATAATTTTTTGACATGTTAAGAAAGGAAAAGTGTTTTTGAAGTAGAAAGGATATTTTCCTCAAGAATGAAGTTTAAGTATTCTATCAAAATTATTTTCCATCTAAGATAATAAAAGGGTTCTGTTTTTATCCCTATTATTACATGGATTTGATTATGTTGTGATGGAAACATTTTTATGAATTCCTTTATCTTATATGAACTGTTTTATGATGTCATGTTGTTTAAGAATCCCATTTTTAATACATGAGTTATGAGATGATGTATGATTTATGATTATGTGGCACACATAAGAAAGGATTCATTATAAGATGGGTGGGACCTATATCTCCCTCCAATGCATTGGGTAAAGATTTTATATCTCATGAGATAGACATGGCTGAAATGGTAGGTTATACCGGTTCAGTGAAACAGGACTGAAACGAGGGTTACTCGATTCAGAAAGGGACTTTGTCCACTAAGATAGTCTTGGCAATGAGTCATGACTAACAAGAAATGATTTTCCATGATTATGTGTGCATGCCACAAAGTTTCAAGTTTCATGTTATGATTATAGTGATCTCATTTTCACTTCTATGATTTCTTCCATGTTAAGATATTATGATCTCTTTTGCAGGTTATGATTTTCAAAAAGATATGATATGATTTTTATTTCTTTTGTATACCCTTACTGAGCATTTGAGCTCACCCTTTTATGTTTTCTTTTCCCCAGGATATAAATAAAGGTTTTAGGTAAAAAAAAGGGAAGATCTTTATGGGAGATATTGAAGATCTTTCACCAGGATTAGAAGATTACGTTCCGAGTTTCCAAAGACACTAAACTATTACGATCCTTTAGTGTGTTTTTGTTATGTACTAAGTATTCCGCAAAAGTAATGTAATGTCCATGTACGTCAGGCTTCGGGTCTCTACAGATCTGGTTCTAGTTCTATTTCTTCATAAGTGAGTACATGCATTGGGTTATGTATGTATTTTCTCAATAGTGATACATGGAACACATCATGAACATTGGAGAGACTTGTAGGATTTTCCAAATGGTAAGATACAACTCCAATTCATTCTAGAATTTCAAAAGCTCTGATGAACCTGAGAATTAATTTACCCTTCTTACCAAAACATATAACACCCTTCCATGGAGATACATTTAGGAAAACATGATCTTTTACTTGAACCATAAAATCCTTCTTTCGTTTATCGACATAGTTCTTTTTACTACATTGAGCTTCTTTGATGTGGGTTTGGATAATTCTCAGCTTTTCCATTGTTTCCTCCACAAGTTCTGGGTCTATGAGTTTTCTTTCACCAACATCATCTAAACATGTTGGTATATGAAATCTCTTTCTATATAATGCTTCATATGGTGCCATATGAATACATGAATCGAAGTTGTTGTTATAAGAAAATTCTACCAAAGGAAAATACTGATCCCAAAAACCATGAAAGTCAAGTGATCAAGATCTCAAAATGCCTTCTAAGGCTTGAAAATTCCATTCTGATAGTCCATTAGTAGGAGGGTGATACGTAATGCTCAAATGAAGTTCAGTATCCAAGGATTTCTAAAGACTTTTCTAGAATCATGATGTAAAATGGGGATCACGATCTAGAAAAATTTATAGGGGTACACCATGAAGTCTCATAACATCATTATTATATATTCTAGATAAATGTTTATGTGGTAAATCGTATCTAATACCAAGAATGTGTGCTGAATTTGTATGATGGTCAACAATGACACATATTTCATCATTCCTTCTAGGAGTATATGGTAGATCCATGATAAATTCCATCATAATATCATCCCATTTCCACTCATGTATGGGAAGAGGTTACATGAATCCTCTAGGATGTTGTCTTCTAGCCTTCACCTATTGAAAACCCATACATATTGACACATAATCAGAAATCACCCTCCTTATGTTGTCCCACCAAAAATGATCCTTTAAATCTCTATTCATCTTTGTGATACCAGGGTGTATAGAGAAATTGGAGCTATATGAATCATCCAAGAATTCCCTTTTTAGATCAGGTATACCAGGAACACAAAGTCTCTTCCCAACTTTCACAATACCATATTCATATATGAATTTTATCAATCTCCCATCATTCACAGCTTTAATTTTTTTTTAAAACTTCTCATCATCAGTTTGAGATCTTTTTATCCTTTCATGTAATGATGGTGTGTCCACCATTTCAATAAGTATTTATGTTTCACCTTCTATGATTATTCCCATGTCAATATTTATTAGATCCATGAATAGTTGATCCCTTTAATCTCTAATCTTGTTCAGAACTCCATGATCCTTTCTACTCAGAGCATCAACCACCTTATTTTCCTTCCTCGGGTGGTAGTGTATAGTGAAATCATAATCCTTGAGTAGTTCAATCCAGAATCATTACCTCATGTGGAGTTCTGTCTTTGAGAAAAGATACTTCAAACTCTTTTGATAACTATATATCTCACATTTCATATCATAGAGGTAGTGTCTCCATAACTTCAATGCTAGGATTACAGCGGCGAATGAATTATCATGAGAAGGATAGTTTTGTTCATGAATTTTTAGCTTCCAGGATGCATATACAATAACTCTATCATTATCCATAAGAACAAAACCATGTCCTTTATATGAATCATCACTATAAATAACAAACCCATAATTCCCTAATGGTAGATTCATGATAGGATCATTTATGAATCTTTCATCAATTCATCAAAACCATTCTACATAATATTTTTTTGCCGAAAAAATTATCCCCTTTACATTTTATCTTTGTGAATGGGTTAGAAAATTTGTAAATATTATGAAAGAAATGCTGATAATAACCTACTAATACAATAAAACTGTGTACCTCAGTTATACTGCTCAGTGATGGACATTCTTGGATTGCCCTTATCTTTGAAGGATCAACAGAGATTCAATCCTTAGAGGAAATATGTCCATGAAAAGAAATCTCCTGAAGCCAAAATTCACACGTGCTAAACATCCCATATAATTCACTTCTTCTAAGAGTCTTTAGAATAGTGCTCAATCAATTTTCATGATCTTAGTAGGTTTTGAATCATACCAAGATATAACTAATAAATACCAATAGAAATTCATCAAGATATTCCTTCAAAACTCAATTCATTAGATCCATGAAAAAATGTGCATTTGTTAGTCCAAAAGGCATTGATGTAAACTTGTCATGTCCAAACTTAGTTTAAAATGATTTTTGTGGAATTTCTTCCTTCTTCACGCACAACTGATGGTATCCAGATTGAAGGTCAATATTTGAAAAATATTGATCTCTAGGAATTTGATCAAATAAATCATCAAATGGAGGTAAGGGATTCTTGTTCTTTATTGTTATAGCATTGATCTCCTTGTAGTAAATGCACAACCTCATAGATCCATCTTTCTTCTTAGAAAAAATAATAAGGGGTTACAATAGAGTAACACTTGGGGTGAATAAATACTTTATTACTCAATTCATCTTGTTGTATATTTAGTTCCACTAATTTCATAGTTTCCATTCTATAAGGGGTCATCGATATGGGCGTTTAACCGAGAATTAAGGCAATGGAAAACTAAATTTCTCATTCTGGAGGATATCTAGGTAAATCCTCTAGAACCACATCAATATATTCTTGAACAATAGGTACATAGTCTATTTGAACATTCTTTTACTCACCCATAGGTATTTCACTCTCTTCCTCCCCAATAATTAAATTTAGTAGAGCTACTAGGTTTGGATCTAGATGAGAATCATATGGTGATGTTTCTATTCAAAAGATAAGGGAATCCTTATCATCCTTAAAAATTGAACCTCCTTCTTCTTACAATAGATTTTCGAATCATGGTATGAAATCCAATCCATACCGAGGATTATATCAAATTAAATAATGGGTATGAGGATGAGATCATCTAATAAAACACATTTATATACCATAATGTTAATTGATTTACAAAACTTGGTTTCAATGATACTTCCCATAAGAGTTTAGACTGACAACTCCCTTGTTATATCAAATTGGAAATATATAATTTTATTGGAAACCTAGGAAGATATTGATGTTTCCAGTCAGGATCCAATTATCACTGAGAGGGGGAGGGGTGAATCAGTGATATCTTTTTATTTTTAAGTTTTCTTTTTTTTCAAACAACTTTGGCCACCTGTTAAGGAGTTTCTTCTTTACTAAACACACAACCCCATAGGAACACCAAATTTACAAGGTTAACTACTCAACAAGAGTTGATACGTCCTTGGTATGGTACGAAAACAATCTAGTACCACAAAATACACTAGAAAACAATCCCTTGATGTGGAATACAACGAGTAGGATATATCCTAACACTCATGTAGCACTTGGAATAAAATATGTATGTGTGTGTACCGACTTATCAAAAATAGGGAACTAAAATATATCAGTGCATCTTTACAATTGAACATTTTTATTCTCTGAGGTATAGATCTTCACTTTCCTACATAGAAGTTGGTAAGAACTCCCATATGCACAACTGAATATGTTTGAAGACCCCAAATTTTTTGCTCAGTCCTTAGTGTTTCTTGTACGCAATTCAAAATCCTTGCACAAAAAAATCCACTTTTGGCACAAAAAACTTATTTCGCGCAACTTCATTTTTTTCACAACAATTCACTTTTTTGCACAACTGCCCTTTTACATGCAAACGTCTTTCTTTTCATGAAACTTCCCTTTTACGCACAAATCTATTTCGTTTCGAGAAACTCTCATTGTGTATAATTTTATGCACACCAGAGCTCGAGATTTCTACTACGTGTCAGGAATTAACAAATGAGAGGGGTTCACCTCATATTTATAGGCATTTTTGACCCCAAATGAAAAAAACTAATCCACGCATAAAACCTAATTCGTGCAAGTAAAAACTCTTTCACGCAATATCATATTTCATGCAATGCTCCAATTCTTTCACGTACCTCATTCCTTTGACAATTTTTGATCTTCTGATCTCAAAACACCACTTGTATAAGAAACTTCATTCCTCTATTTCATACACCGCTTTATTTTTCACGCATCCCACTGATATTTCCCACATCCAGCCAATATTTCCCACTGCCATTTTATTTTTCGCACAACCTGCTGAATTTTCACACATCCCACTACTATTTCGCGCGACCTTCATTTTTCACGCACTCGGACCATTTTTTTGTGCACCAAATTCCTTTGTCATTTTTCAATGTTCTGACCTTGAATCATGCCTTCCGTGCAAAAATCTAAACCATCTTCAATATTGCATGCAACATCCATTGCCAAAAACACATGAAAGATTCCTTTCAAACCATTTTATAAAAAGTCAAAAAAATGGTATTAATGACTTTAACCCATAGTATAGGATATATTAATTTTTTTTGGAATAAATTTTTAGGAAACATGGATGTGGATGATAAAGAAGTCCCAGTAGATACTTACGTATAAAAAACCTCACATAATAAAGATATTGTGAAATTAACCCTTTCCTTGTACTTTTCCTTAGTCTCGGGTTGGATAACCTCATGTATAATGGTTAAATCAATATTATTTAATAATAAAAGAACGACATACATAAATGTGACATCATATATGATCCATTAATATTTCATTAATAATATTTCAGTAGTATCATTGTTTCGGGTGTTAACTGATTCATTTACCTTTATATGTTTTGTTATCTAAGTCATGATTTTTATGGATATAATGTATTTGATTCATATCTAGAATGATATTAAGTTCTTTAAACATTATTTTTAATCATAAAATGAAAATTATTCTTGAATGGTTACGATGGGGAATGAGATCTTATCACGTCATGGAAATGGTAAGCCATACGTACGTATGAGCGATAATATCATTATATATATTTTGATATTGTATATAATTTGGATGGTATTTTATATATAAAGAATCATTAAAATGTTATATTTGTTATTAAAATAAATTATACTCATTATTATACCCATCCAAAAAATGAAGTGTTGAATAACAAACTTTACCACGATGTAGAGACGGTAAGTCATACTTACAAACATATGGTAACTTTTCATTCATAGGATGGATAGAATAATGAAAAAGATATACAATATTTATTATATCATCTTAGTATATAGAATTAATGGGAGTTATTATTTTAGTATGTAAAAAACAAAGAATGTGGAAGTAGAAGGTGAAATGAACTTTAAAAGAGGTGACAAAATAATTAACTCTTCTTCGAGTGGTTCCTTTTAATTTTAAAAAAAGTGATCCTTAGGTTGGATTTATGACCAATTTAAGGCCTATAGGTTGACCTGAGGGTAGTTTTGAGGATATTGGAGCATGGTTTGGCAAATCCAAATGGATTTGGATGTGTGATGTTAAGATAAGGGGAAGTTCCCTTTTAAAAGAGAGGTGGCGGGAAATTTAGGAAAAGATTGAAATATTATTTTATTATAAAATAATTTTCAGTTTCTAGTAGCTAAAAATTGATTTATTTCAATGATAAGGTGGGGATGGGTTGATAAAATCTAAACAAATAGGTTTTAGACAATTTTAGATCACCATATTATCCTTATCATTTATATTTAACTCATAGTTAGATAGTTTAACTTTTACCATGTCTTCTTGTATTCTTACACAATATGGTTAATAAAATTACTATAAACAACCAAGAGAAACTAAAGTACTTAATTAATGACCTATATATCATTATCTATGTTCTTCAGATAAACCTTATAATTTTATGAATATTATATCATTTAATAAAATAGTATTTCTTTTAAAAACTCATTTATGTCCACTTTTGACACTATTTAGTATTTGGTTTTTGAGAAAATCAATAAAATATGATATATTGAAAAACAATACTTTTAATTAATACTATCATGTCATATGAACCTATAAAATTCTTGTATGACATCAAAAGTTTCAATTTTCATTTATTTAAATATTTATAACATCAATTATTTTAATCTTTCTTTAATATGGTAATTATTACATCATTATTATATCATAAATAAATTAAATTATTTAATGTCTAAAAATTATAAATAAAATACCATGATGTAGTAAATATTTTCTGATTTATAATTAATTTTTATATTCATATTTATTATATGTTTAACCCTATAGGAAAAATTATTTAGTTATTAAACTTTGAATTTAACACTTTTAACTATACATTAAATAAAATATAATAAATGTCCTAATTAAATCCAAGTGGATAAAAAAAGATCATATTTTTTCCCTCAGGTTGATTTTGGTCAAAATACACTTATCTAATAGAATTAGGACTTGTGTTAGGGTACCTATAATACAATATATATCCTTGATTACCCTATTTACTTTTAATCAGGGTAAATAAAATTTAAAAGTTACTATTCACCCAAAACTATTTTTATCCTATTAAACCACATTTTACATGAAGATGTCAATCTTGACTCTTAGATTTTTAAAATTCAATTCACAGAAATAGTAAATTTATATTTTATATAAATTTGAAAATGTGCCTAGAAGGTAGGTAGAAGGCGTTAAAAGTTCAATAAAATTTAATACATCTAATATTATTATTAGATGACTTCAATGAATTAAATGGTATTAATATAGATATTATGTATCTATTTTGACTTTGAAATAAATTTAAAATTAAAAATAACTATTTAAATAAAAAAATTATTTTTAAACAATAATGTAGTGTTTTTCACTATTCATACAAAATTGAAAGTTTTAGAAAAATAACAAAGATTCCCAATTAGCTAATTTTGATATTTTGAATCCAAAAAAAGAAGTCCATTTGAAAAACGAAATTTAGAAAATTTCAAAAAGTGGGTATTACTATTCTGAACTTCTTTCTAAATTTCTCATTTGATTAGCTAGGGTGTGCTAGAATTTGAAGTTGCATACAACGCAAGCTATTGTATTATTTAAAGTGAAGCGTATTGTAGAAGCATTAGGTGTTACATTCTTAAATCCTTCAAATAATTTCTTCCTTGAAATTTCTCAAATATTACTTCATAAAAAGATTCAGGTGGTTCTTTATTATAAATTTTTCGGGTTCCCATGTTGCCTCTTCTGTTTTGTGGTTTCTACAAATAACATTTAGCAGACGAGTCATCTGATTTATCAACACTTGTTCTCTATTATCATGAATCATAATAGGATATTCACAGTAAGATAGATCTTTTTATAGTTATATTTCTTCAAAAGTGAGTACATGCATTGGTTTAAGGATGTATTTTCTCAACAGTGATACGTGGAACACATCATGAACTTTGGAGAGACTTGTATGATTTTCCAAATGGTAAGCTACAACTCCAATTCGTTCTGGAATTTCAAAAGCTCCGTTGGAACTGAGAATTAATTTACCCTTCTTACCAAAACGTATAACACCCTTCCATGGAGATACATTTAAGAAAACATGATCTCCTACTTGAAATTTCAAATCCATCCTTCGGTTATCGACATAGTTCTTTTTACAACTTTGAGCTTCTTTGATGTGGTTTTGGATAATCTTCATCTTTTCTATTTCTTCCTCCACGGGTTCTCGGCCTACGAGTTTTCTTTCACCAACATCATCCCAACATGTTGTTTTGTGAAATATCTTTCTATATAATGCTTCATATGGTGCCATATGAATACTTGAATAGAAGTTATTATTATAGGAAAATTCTACGAAAGGAAAATACTGATCCCACATACCTTAAAAGTCATGTGATCAAGATCTCAACATGCCTTTTAAGGATTGAAAATTCCATTCTGATAGTCCATTAGTAGTAGTGTGTTAGGTAATGCTCAAACGATGTTTAGTATCCAAGTATTTCTAAAGACTTTTCTATAATCTTGATGTAAAACGGGGATCATGATCTTAAAAAATTGATAGGGGTACACCATAAAGTCTTATAACTTCATTAATATATATTATAAATAAATGTTTAAGTGGTAAATCTTCTCTAAAACCAAGAATGTGTGCTAACATGGTAAGATGGTCAATAATGACACATATTTCATCATTACTTCTAGGAGTCTTTGGTAGATCCATGATAAAGTCCATTGTAATATCATCCCATTTCCACTCAGGTATGGGAAGAGGTTACATGAATCCTCTAGGATGTTGTCTTCCCACCTTCACATGTTGAAAACACATACATCTTGACATATAATCAGAAATATACCTCTTTATGTTGTCCCACCAAAAATGAATCCTTCAAATCTCTATACAACTTTGTGATACCAGGGTGTATAGAGAAATTGGACCAATATGAATCATCCAGGAATTCCATTTTTAGAACAGGTATATCGGGAACACAAAATCTCTTCCCAAATTTCTCAATCCCATCTTCATATATGAAGTCGATCAATCTCCCATCATTCACAACATTAATTTTATTTTAAAACTCCTCATCATCAGTTTGAGAACTTTTTATCCTTTAATATAAAGATGGTGTGTCCACCATTTCAAAAAGTATTGATGTTTCACCTTCTATGATTATTCCCATGTCAATCACTACTAGATCCAGAAATAGAGGATCCCTTTCATCTCTCATCTTGTTCAAAACTCCATGATCCTTTCTACTCAATGCATCAACCACATTTTTTTCCTACCTCAGGTGGTAGTGTACAGTGCAATCATAATACTTGTGTAGTTCAAGCAAGAATCATTACCTCATGTGGAGTTCTGTCTGTGTGAAAAGATACTTCAAACTCTTTTAATCAATTTATATCTCACATTTCATATCATAGAGATAGTGTCTCTATATATTCAAAGTAAGGATTACATCATTAAATGAGTTATCATGAGTAGGATAGTTTTGTTCATGAATTTTTAGATTCCATGATGCATATGCAATAACTCTATCATTCTGCATATGAACAAAACCATATCCTTTCTATAAAGCATCACTATAAATAACAAACCCATCATTCCCTAATGGTAGAGTCATGATAGCATCATTTATGAATCTTTCTTAAATTCTTCAAAACATTCTAAACAATATTGTTTTTGCAAAAAAAACCCCATTAACATTGGAACTTTGTTAATGGGTTAGAAAATTGGGCAAAATTATGGACGAAATGCTGATAATAATCTCCTAATACAGTAAAACAGCGTACCTCAGTTATACTCCTCGGTGATGGACATTCTTGGAATGCCTTTATCTTTGATGAATCAATTGAGATTCCATCCTTAGAGGCAATATGTCCAAGAAAAGAAATCTCCTGAAGCCAGAATTCACACTTGATAAACATCCAATATAATTCACTTGGTATTTATTAATGATATATTAGAACAGTGATCAAGTGATTTTCATGATATTCAAAGGTTTTGATGTATACCAATATATCATTAATAAATACCAATAGAAAGTCATCAAGATATTCCTTGAAAACTCAATTCATTAGATCCATAAAAAGGTGAATTTTCTAGTCCAAAAGGCATTGATGTAAACCTATCAATTCCATACCTAGTTTAAAATGCTTTTGATGAATTTCTTCCTTCTTCACGCACAACTGATGGTATCCAGATCGAAGGTCAATATTTGAAAAATATTGATCTCCATGAATCTGATCAAATAAATCTTAAATGGGGGGTAATGTATTCTAGTTCTTCATTGTTATAGCATTGATCTCCTTGTAGTAAATGCAAAACCTCATAGACCCATATTTCTTCTTAGAAAAAAATAAGAGGGGATTTTGATAGAGTAACACTAGGGAGAATAAATAATTTATTACTCAATTCGTCTATTTGTTTATTTAGTTCCAATAATTACACATTGGCCATTCTATAAGGGGTCATTGATATGGTCCTTGAATCGAGAATTAAGTCAGTGGAAAGCTCAATTTCTTATTCTGGAGGATATCTAGGTAAATCCTCTAGAACCAAATCAACAAATTCTTAAACAATAGGTACTTAATATATTTGAACATTCCTTTCCTCACTCATAGGTATTTCACTCTCTTCCTCCCCAATAATTAAATTTAGTAGAGCTACTATGGGTGGATCTAGATGAGAATTAGATGGTGATTTCTCTCCTATAAAGATAAGGGATTCCTTATAATCATAAAAAATTTGACCTCCTTCTTCTTATAATAGATTTTCGAATCATGGTCTGAAATCCAATCCATACTGAAGATTATATCAAATTAAATAATTCTTATGAGGATGAGATCATCCGATAAAACACATTTATATGCCATAATGGAAATTGATTCCCAAAACGTATTTTCAATGATACTTCCCTTAGGAGTTTTGAATGACAACTCTGTGGTTATATCAAATTGGAAATATCTAATTTTATTGGAAAACTAGGAAGATATTGAAGTTCCCAGTCAGGATCTAAGTATCACTGAGAGGGGAAAGTGGTAAATCATTGATATCTTTTTAATTTTAAGTTTTATTCTTTTTGATACTACTTTCGCCTCTTGTAAAAGAGTTTCTTCCCTGCTGAACACACACAACCACAGGAACACCAAATTTACAAGGTTCAATATTGAACAAGAGTAGCTACATCCTTGGTATGGTACGGAAACAATCCAGTAACACACAATCTACTAGAAAATAATCCTTTGAAGTGGAATACAAGGCGTAGGATATACCCTTACACTAGTGTAGCACTTGGAAAATAATCTGTAAGCGCGTGTGCACCCTCCTAACACAAATATTGAATTACAGTATTATAGTGCATCTTTACAATTGAAAAATTGTATTCTATGAGGTACATATCTTCACATTCCTACCTAGAAGTAGGTAAGAAATCCCATATGCACAACTAAATATGTACGAAGACCCCAAATTTTTCGCGCAACCTTTAGTGTTTCTTGCACGCAATTCAAAATCCTTGCGCGAAAAAAATCTGCTTTTGGCATGAAAAACTTTTTTCGCTCAACTCCTTTTTCGTGCAACTATTCAATTTTTTTCACAACACCCCTTTTACGCGAACACCTCTTTCTTTTCATGCAACTCCCCTTTTATGAACAAATATCTTTCTTTTCACGCAACTCACTTTGAGTATAATTTTATGCGCACTAGAGCTCGATATTTCTACTATGTGTCAATCATTAACAAATGAGAGGGGTTCACCGCATATTTAAAGGCATTTTTGACCCCACATGAAAAAAACTAATCCGCATGTAAAACCCCCTTCTTGCATGTAAAAACTCTTTCACACAATATCATATTTCACGCAATGATCCAATTCTTCGGCGTACCTCATGCCTTTTCCAATTTTCCAGCTTCTGAACTCGAAACACATCTTGCATGAAAAACATCATTCCTCTATTTTACAAACCGCTTTATTTTTCACACATCCCGCGGATATTTCACGCTTCCCAGAAATATTTCATGCAACCATTTTTTTTTCGCACAACCTGCTGATTTTTCACGCATCCCCCTACTATTTCGCGTGACCTTCATTTTTTCACGCACTTGACCCATTTTTTTGTGCACTACATTCCTTTGTATTTTTTCAATGTTCTGACCATGAATCATGCATTGTATGAAAAAAATTTAAACCATCTTTAATCTTGCGTGCAACATCCATTGCCAAAAACACATCTTCATCTCCAGATTTTTAGGCCCTAAAATTTGGAAAACACTGGAAAACGACGCCACCTTATACTATTCTTTGGTTCTGCCTCCAGATTGTCCATTACTTTGTCATTTCTGTCTTTACTGATTCCCATAACCATTCTTGTGCTTTGATAATGAACTACACTATCGTGATATATATCCTTTGACAGTTCAGATTTAGCATCGTCAGAGTTACAATGGAAAGTATTGAAACTTCCCTATCTTCCAGCAGCATCATTCCTTCCAATCAAAACTGTATATGACTAACATCATCATTTCTCCCCTTTCCATCATACGGCTTGCATCATATGTTCTCCTAACTTATGATATTTCTGAAATACACATCAGCAAAGAATCATCTAGTTTTAAAATCCTTTACAAAGTGTATTGATTTATCTTATTTGAAAACAAAAGACAACACTCTACAAAGGCTGACTCTTCAGAATTTATTATCCATCCAACTTGGTCCCAACTGATATGAAAGAATTTGATTATCCATAATCAAATAATAAATTGGCTAAATTAGAGGAAACTATTAATGGACCTTCCATGATGTCATTCAGAACTTCAACCACTAAAGTTGTGATTGCAAAAGCATGGACTTTCTCTCTTGGCCTTTTCTATGGTAGTTTTTTTGTTGCTTAGGAAATTAATTTTCATAATGCCCCATTTCTTTACAACTATATAATTTGACATTGACAACCACTTTCTACCCCTTGTAATCACGATCTTGATTGCCTTTTTATCCAAACTTGTAACAGACTCACATTCCCTTCAGGTAAGTACTAGGGTGTTTCTTCCCACACTTAATGCAGGGTGGAAATTCAACCTTTCCCTTCATCCCCTTATTTCTATTTCCAGATTATTAATCAAATCTCTTCTTTTATTTATTTTCTTTAATGTCGTAAGACATAGATAATTCCTTTTCTATCTTGATAGCATATGAGACTATATCTTCGAATTATGAGAAGGATTTCAAGACTAATGCTTGATGGAGAAATGGTTTTTACCTATCAAAAAATAGATCAATATTACACATTGGGTTACATATATTATCTTCATAATGGCTTGCTAACCTTGTAAATTTAGCCACATACTTTGTGATATTCTCATCCTCCTTTGGCCTCAGACTTAGAAATTGACCTTCTATATCTGTTCGATGTTCACAATGAAATTATTTTTTATGAAAATATATTTAAATGCCTTCCATTCCATATTTGATACTTCTTTATCCCCCATTGTGTTTTGAATTAGTGACCAACATTGATCTATATCTCCTGGGAGGTGATAAAATCCCATGAAAAGTTTTTCCCTTTTACTACTCCACGAAGCATGAAATATTTTCTCTATGGAACATATCCATTGCTCAGCTAAAAATGGATTTGTTGTCCCATTTAAATTTTTGGGTTGTTGCCTCATGAAGTGGTCTAACATTGATCCTTCGTGTTGTGAATCAGGGTGCTTCATACAATTAAGGTTATTATTCATAACCAGAGTGAGTCGTCCCATTATGGTTTTAAGATATTGAACACCAGTTGCATCACTAGCTCCACAATAATTTTCATGAGTAGGAGGGAAATCCAAACATGGATTACGTGAGTTGATATGGTTTCCCTTCCTTCTACTATGCAGTTTTTCTAAAAAATCGTATACATTAAATTAGTTTATAAATTGTAATATATAATTCCAAACTAGTAAAATACCAATAAAAAATTGAATAGTTTAGGTGTATAATACATAGTCATAAAAAATGTTTTCTTTGAGGAAGTATTTACTCATAAATCCATTACAATGGTTTGTAAACAACATATGAATTATCCTAAGCATATCCCCCAAGAGTGTCCAACCAGGTGCATAGTAAGGCGTGTTGTTGTGTACCGGGATATACAATGTCTAGCCCAAAACTCCTTGTTAGAGTTTTCACTCCTAGGTACATATGTTCTAGAACCACATCTACTTGTTGTATCCAGAAAATGATGTATTCTTGGAAAACCCACATATTATCTACATTACAGAAATATTTTTTATCTTCTTCTATAAAACTCCTCAAAGTATATCTTAGGGTAATGTTCTCTAATTAGTGTTTTTTAAAATATAGTTTTTGAGGGTGGTACTAAACATTCTTTGATACCAACTGTAATGCCCTAACCCTAGTTATCCATAGTCGGGGCATTATTACATAACATTATCATGATGAAAAGAGATCATGTCTCTAAACATCGATTAGTTTAATATCCTTGTAAGTACTAGATACATACATAAGTTTCACATTACATTATGATATTGAAAAACTACAGAATTTTTTCTCTTTTGAACACACTCATATCCCTTATCCTATTCTTGTAAGTCAATCATAATATACTTATTCACATCCCGGGAAAAATAAAATATAAGAAAGGGGTGAGATTGAATGATCAATATAGATTACAATATAGTGGAAACTATCACAAATAAGCATAAACATTTAAGGCAATGTATAAGACTAAAACACAACCCTTTTAAGCATTATAATCTATATAATATGGAAAAGATAAATAACATAATTCCATTTACTTATTCACATGGATATTATACTATTCAAATAATCACATTTAATATCAATAACTGATTTCATAATGATAGAATGCATAATGTCAGACATCATAACCACATATCCACGACCTCGTTCTAAGAATAAAAATAATAATTTTATCATGGACTTGTTCCAAGAAACGAGTTTGTCTCATGAGACCTATTGATACATCTAGGGACTATAGTGGTCCTTGCCTGCCACTTACAATATCCAATACATTCCTCATATAAAAATGTTGAAACATAACAAAAAAATTCATATTAAAACTAGCATTCAAAATGTTAATACATTAACCATAAAAGATTGATGGTATAAATATAACACATCCATAGTCAATAATATCTCAAAACCATCAATAAAATATGGAATATTTTATCATAATAAATCATCTTCAAACAAGTGTAAAATTTAACAAAGGATTTGGACATAAGTGAAATCAGTCAAAAAACTATTTCAGTGAAATATATCATTTTTACTTTGAAATAATTTAAAATTAAAGAAAAAATTTATTTTGAAAATATTCTTATATTATTTTGAGGGAAGATTCAAAGGTGTTATAATGGAATAATATGGCCGCACTCGTTGTAGAAGTTAAAAAAGCATTCTTTTCTTTAATTTGTTGAAAAGGTCATTAAGCACCTTGTTTGAAAAACGATGGAAATATTTCATTAAAATAATTTTAAAAAAAAAGTCAAATAAGGGTATTAATGAATTTAAATCATTGTCTACGATATAGTAAAAAAACTGAAATACATTTTAATGAAACATGGATGTGGATGATGAAGAAGTCCCATTAGATACTTACGTATAAACAATTTCAGATAATATAGGGATTGTGAAATTAACCATTACCTTGTACTTAATCGAGGTTTAGTTAGACTCTTTTATAATGGTTAAATAATTGCTATTAAATTATATAAAAACCACATACATAAATATGATATTATATATGATCCTTTAATATTACATTAACAATATTTTAGTAGTATCATTGTTTTGGGTGTTAACAGAAGCATTTTCCTTTATATGTTTTGTTACGTAAGTCATGTTTTTTATGGATATGATATATTTGATTCATTAATATAATTATACTAAGTTCTTTAAACATTATTTTTAATCATAAAATGAAAATTATTATTTAATGGTTATGATTTTGAACAAAATCTCATCACGTCATGGAGATGGTAAACCGTACGTACGCACGTGCAACAATATCATCTTATTGATGGTGAAATAATATGTAATTTGGATGGTATATTATATAAAAGAATAATTAACATTCTATATTTATAATTTAAATCAATTATAATCATTATTATATCCATCCAAATAATGAAGTGTTGAATAACAAACTACACCACGATGTGATGATGGTAAGCCGTCCATACACACGTATGGTGACTTTTTCATTTATAAGATTGATAGAATAATTAATATGTTTTTACCATATTTATAATAAAATCAAATTATGTGTAAGGTACTGGAGGTATTATTTTATTATGGAAACAACAATGAAACATGAAGTGGTAAAAGAACAGAACTTTCAAAGCACTGATAAAATAATTACCTCTTATTCAGGTGCTTCATTTTGATTTGAACAAAAAGGATTCATAGGTTGGATTTATGATCAAATTATGGACTGTATAATGCTTTTAGGGTAGTTGGGAGGATATCTGAGAATTTTTTGTCCATGAAAAATGGATTTGGAGGTGTGAAGTTAAGAGATGGGGATGTACCATTTTATAAAAGAGGTGAGAGGAACTTTAGGAAAAGCTTGGAATATTATTATATTATAAATTACTTTTTGGTTTATAATAGCTCTAAATGAATTTATTTCTTGGATAATGTGGGTGTGGGTAAAAAATCTCTCAACCAATAGGGTTTAGACATGTTTAGTTCACCATATTTACCTTATCGTTTGTATTTAACTCTTAGTTAAATAGTTTAAGTTTTACCATGTATTCTTGTATTCTTACACTATATAGTTAATAAACATACTATAAACTATCAAGAAAACCTCAAGATTTTGATTAATAAAATATATAACATTATTTATGCTCTTTTTCTGATATATTTATTTTTAGTAATATTTTATCTTTTAATAAAATAGTATTGTTTTTTTAAAAACTCATTTATGTCAATTTTGACACTATTTAGTATTTGGTTTTTGTGAAAATCATAACAATCTTATTTACTAGAGAAATTACATTTAATTAATACTAACATTTCATATTCACCTATAAAATAAGTTTATGACATAAAAAGTTTCAATTTACATTTATTTTAATATTTATAACATCAATTATTTTAATCTTTCGTTAATAAGGTAATTAATTCATCGTCATTATGTCATAAATAAATTTAATTACTTAGTGTATTAAAATTATAAATAAAATAATTTGATGTATGAAATATTTTTATCTTTATAATGAATATTTATATTTGAATTTATCTTATGTGTAGCCCTATATTAAAAATGATTTTGTTATTAAACATTGAATTTCACACATTTAACTCTTCTTTAAATAAAATAAAATAAATTTCCTAATCTAATCCATGTGGATAAAAAAGGATCATATTTTTTTCCTATTTTTAATTTTGGTGGAAATAAACTTATCTAATAGAATTAAGAAATATATTAGGTTAATTATAATATAATTTTTATATTTAATTACCATATTTACTTTTAACCGTGGTAAATAAAATTCAAAAGTTACTATTAACCAAAATATATTTTCATCCTATTGAACCAAATTTTAGTTACGGATATCAATTGTGTCATCCATATTATTTAAATTCAATTTATAGAAGTTGTAAAATCTCATTTTATGTAGATTTTCAAATGTGGCAAGAAGGTGGGTAAAAGACCTTAAAAGATCAGTAAATGTTTATATATCTAATATTATTATAAAATGACTCAAATGAATTAAATTGGATTAATATAGGTATTATGTATCTTTTTTTACTTTAAAATAAATTTAAATAAAAAGTTGGTTTTTAAACAATAATCCAGTGTTTTTAACGATTCATAAAAAATTCAAAGTTTTCAGAAAAATACCAAAAATTCATCATAAGCTAATTTTGATTTTCCAAATCAATAAATGATTTCCATTATGAAAAATAAAATTTATAAAATTTCAAAAATTGAGTATTACTATTCCTAACTACTTTTTAAATGGCAGGTTTGATTTGTCATGGTGTGCTAGAACATGAAGTTGATTACAACGCAAGCTATTGTATTATTCAGAGAGAAAAATACTGTGGAAGAATGGGGTGTTACAAAATTTCAAATATAAATTTATTATAATGACCTAAATTGGAATAATATATTTATAATTGATCTAATTGAGCTTTAAAAGAAATAAAATACATAATTTAACTATATAAATTAATTAGATGAAAAAACAGTTTTGAATTAAAATTCAGTATTTTTAACTATTCCTAATAAAATCAAATATCACAGAAAAATACAAAAAATTCACCCTAAACTAATATTGGAATTTAAATTTAAAAAAATGATGTTTATTTTTTCAATTAAATTTATTAAATATTGAAAATTCATATATAATGTAGGCACTCCATTAAAAGGCTATAAAATTACATTTTAGTAAAATTATTATTCTTATTCATAAAATTGGATTTATTCATATCTTATACCATTGAAAACTATTGTACGAGTATAAAATATATTTATTGAATATATAATATATAACGTTTAATGAATAAATTTACGAAAAGTGGTTTGTTTAATTTATTGAGTTAATATTTTATTTGTAAATAGAAAAATTATTTTCATAGAAAAGTTATTTATTAATTTTCCAACAGTTTTTACATTCACTTATACTAATTAGTAAACAAAGTATTAATTTTATATAAATATTATAATCATATTTTTAAAAATTAGTTATTCTTACTCATAACATCCATTCAAACATCGAGGTGGTAGCTATAATAATATTTCTATAATAATATTAATACTATATTTTAGTTTAGTAAAACTCAGACTTGTGTGTAAGGAAAGCTATCAAAGGGACTTGAAATTTTGTGTAATAATGGAAAAGTATAGTGTTGTGTGTAACAAAAGATAATATAAGTGTTGAGTGTAACACCCTAATAGATTGTCCACTAATACAATAGATGGACCGATGAGTCACATGGCCTCAATCACACCTCCCCATACGCCAATGGCTAGTGACTACCAGCGAAGGAGTAAAGACATGATAGAGTTGAGACTATACCATCATGATCACAGTTTTAAAAATGTTATACCAAATATTAAATAATAGAAAACAGAGAAATCAATAATAAATGAATGACAAAGCACTATAAGAATAATATAAGCTTAATATATAATATATCCAACACTATTATACAACATATGCATGCATGTCTTGATGATTATGCATAAAATAATAAAAAGACATACAATAAGAAATGATACAAATAAAATAAAATAATAATGAAAATAAATAAAAGAAAATCCCCAAGGGTTATCTCCATTATTATCCTGAGATCTCTCCCAGTCATGTGCTCCTAACTCCCATTTACGTGCTAAACAGATCAAGCAATCGACCAGGGTGATGAAAATATAAGCTCTACTCATTTACCCCCATGCAATAGAGGCTCGAGTAGGGTGTGAGATAATAATCCCAAAAGGGTCCCACCCACGATTTATATGAATGAATCAAGTCCATGAAATATAATGTAAAGTAGTGTGCATGTATATGTAGTAAGAAAAGTAAATAGTGTTTAATAAATAAACAAACACCAGTCAGAAAATATTCCAATAAAATGCCCAAACAATTCAACCTACATCATCTCACAGTCAGAATGGATGTTTGATTGGTAACTATGTATCTATTAGTAATTATATATATAATTTAGTTATATATTGAATCCACTTCTATGAACTAAGTACATGTAGATGTAATTGTACATATATCGGGAATACTAGTTGCTGGATGGGTCAGGGAATCAATCAAACATCCATAACCAGTCTAAATTAGATTTTAAGGTCATGAAATTGGGTAAATTACCTACATCCAGATAAATTAAGAGACACCGTGAAAAAACACTCTATATGGTTAGTGAGCCTCCATGACAATAGTCTAATAATGGAATGTGGTGCATAAAGCCAATCATCCATATAGTATCACTTGTGTGAGATTCCATGAACTCAACACCAAATACAAGGTGTAATTGTATTTATAATAAACATAAATGATGTAGTACCTCTCATGCATTACATTTATCAATCCCATATAATGGAATCTTCATATTTATAATATAATCCATGAGGAAATAACTCTCATGATTTGCATTTAAATAACCCATTATAATCAACAGAATAACATTTCAGTTAAGGCATGTAAAAGTCATGCAATAAATGTTCTATTATTTCCACCCTTAAAATTTAATTACATTAATAACATTAATTACATTTAAGGCTTAAATACCAATATAGTCAAGGAATAAAATTTAAAAAAACTATGGAAAGAAATCCTTATGTCCATCCATTCTTTTTGTTTCAACAACTCATTCAAAGAAACCAACCATAATGAATAAACCATTTAATTAATGAAATTACATTTAATCTATAAAAAAAATAAATTCATTTAACAAGGCCCAAGGATTTTATTATAAGGAACCATGAAAACATGATATTTTATATACTTGGTAAAATCCATTTATAAGTCCAGACCAACCCTTAGAAGAATCGTTGTTAAAATAGTCATTTAGGTATGATACGGTCCAATCCATGCACATATATGGTGCAATGGTTCTATAAAAATTTATAAAGGGAAAATACATTTTCTATTTACACTAAAGGACATGCACAAAACACTCCCAGAATTTGATAATAGCAAAGTCATAAGTTATCACCAACCATTGTATAAATTACTAACCATTACTTTTTATCTTGGAAGACAACACCCCTATTCTGTGGGGTTTTATTGTAAAATATGACATTGTTCATCAAAAATTCATTTAATAATATTTAAATATCCTTATCAAGGCGTGTCTCAATTAATTGAATGAAACATTATAAAAAAACTGAAAAACATGGAAATTTAATTCATAGAGTATCAAATGAAATTAAAAATGTGACATTATCATTTAGAAAATCATAGACTTGGGGGAAACCATTTGTAGACTATGATAAATTCTTAGAAGGAATTCTAGGATTTTAATCATTTAATTATAAGGGTAAATCCATAATAGTATACCCTTGGGGTGTCAGTGACCGAGGGTTATATCCTCAAACTACTAAACAATGGTCATATGAAGTTTGTCTAGGTGTAATGATCAATTTGATATGAAGTAACCAATTATATTGAAAATCACAAAAAAGGTTAGTGTGAAGAACAAAAGTGTAATTATAAAATGATGAAAAATTAAGGAAAAGGTCATAGACCAAAATCCACATAATTAGGATGTATCACTCATAAAATATCAATCCCTGATTCGATCTGGATTGGAATAGATCAAAGAACTATAGATTCTATCTGAAATTAGGGAAAATGAGGACACAAAAAATAACACAATAGATGGAATGTTGAATGTGTAATAGATTAGAGAGGATTCATGATCATACCAATGTAGATCCATAGAGACTAATAGAGAATTATTCAGATAATAGATAAAGAAGATATCTCTATTACTAAATTGGAGAGGAGGAGGATCCAACTACGTAGGTCTAGGAGTCTCACAAAGTTGTTTGAGGAGGAATGAAAAAAGAATGAAATATAATGTTAAATAAAGGAAATTTCGGTAATTGCACTCAAAAAACAAAGTGGTACGGTTTGGCCCCATGGTTCGGAAAATCCATGCGCCAACCGTGTGGCATCCATTTCTTAAAAAACCACCTCACATGTTTTATGTTGCATGGTTATACTAACTGTTCAAAAACTATATCATGAATAGTGTGAGGGTACTACCTAAGCGGTACTACTCATGTGAGATAAACATATTGTTTTGGAAAACCAATCAAATCATATCCAGAGAATTTATTATACTTTGTTCTAGAATCAAAGTTTTCTATAGAGGGGATTCAAGGATTTAGAAAAATCAGGTTCCCTATACAAACCCTCAAAAACATTGATTTCCAAACCTCATCACTATAGAATCTCTACGAGACACCTATTAAACATCGTGGTAATTTACCCTTGTCTAAAAAACTCATTTATGTGTTCCAAATCTCATAATTACATTTTTAATCTTAGTTCAAAGAACAAACCATCCAGTAAATGAAAAAATTCAAATTAAATTGTAATTTCTCCTTGGCTAAAAATAGGTTCCATTACAACGTCACAAACATAGAACATACATTCCAAGAGAAACCTTTGGGAACATTGAAAACACCACATGGCCTATGAGGATCTTGTGTATCATTCAAATGCTATTATTTCATTTTAAAATTTCCAATTAACCCTCATACATCTCTTAAGAAATTAACACATAAGAAGTCAAATCTCAAGAAAATGCTTATTTCCAAGCTAAAACACAGATTCAACACTTAATCAATCCATTTTAACTGGATACACATTCATGATGTCACCTCTTTCATATTTTGGCTGATAATGCTTTCCATTATTGGTTTTAACATCAGATGGGTCCAATTACAAACCATAGTGGGTCCACTATCAAAATTACCTCACAAAGAACATGTCTAAGAATTCTATTGATGTTATGGGTGTGATTTCTATAATAAAGAAAACCTGACTACAGCCAAGGTCATAGAACAGAACTCATAGAGAGAAATGGTCAAATATAGACTAACTTAGAAGAACCAAACACACATTATTTCCAAGAAAGACATAGCCTACCCTTTAAACCACATCAACCTTAACCTGCTGACATGATTCAAATGGTTTCATCCTTCCTCACTAATTAAATAATAATGTTCATGAGTCAATCCCCTATGGTCAATTTATCTCAATGATTCCATTCAAAAATAGTTAGTTCATTTCAAATAGAACAACAATGACTTCCTTCAAGGCATATTTCATTAACAATAGGAACATCCTCCGAATCAAAAACATAAATTCCAATTACTCTCTATAATCAAACAAAAAAATTACCATTTAAACCATTGTGCCTCCATACAATCAAGGGTATAATCCCGATCCATCTCACTAGAATAATTACCTTTAAAAAAACTTTGATCCCAACCACAGGTCAAGGGTATCCTCAAATTCATTAAATTCGAGTTCTAGGAACTAATAATGGTTTTCAACACCCCATTAATACAGGTGAAACTTTGTTATAAGACCACCATATCCATATTAGATTATTGAATGAACCCAGAGTGGAATCCTCATAGTAGTCAAGTTAGAGAGGAACAGTTGGTGTCCATGATTCTCCCAAAGACATTATTACATGAGAACCTAATTGTCACTAAAGACTAACTAATCCAAGATAAGAACCATGCATCCAGTGTGAAACACTGATAAAACCAGCCAAAAATCCCAACAATGTTTTAGGATTTAGTGAGGCGTCAGACCAATGATCTTTTAATGCATCAAGGATGAAGTCAAGACAGGGGATATGATCATATCGAATGTTGAGCACACTATGATGAAACCAAGAAATCATGAATAAGATTAGTATAACCACTACTAATTGAGTTCCTTGGAAAGAATCTTTACTTCACCATCCAACACACAAACACAAACCGATCGTAGGTCTTCTCCACTCGAGGAATTTCCATGTTCATTCAAGATTAAATACCGAAGTCCTTCATGGACAAGGATGTTTCCAATGGTTTCACACACAACTATCTATAAAACTGTTGGGCTTATTAGAAAGCACCGAAACGTTTCGAAACATGAAATCTTGGAATGAATTTGAGAAAAACTAACAATTTTTCAATGACCCTCTTGGGATATTCTCCTTCTACATGGAAGAAAATATTTTCACCACCACTAAAGAGACACTCCCCACCATAGGATTGTCCTAGTTATGAAAAGAAAAGAGAGAAACCATCCAATCATAAAGGTGCTAGATCAAATACACCAGAAACATGCATGTGTTTTTCCTCGGAGTCATGATCAACATGTCACAAAATCCGATCATTTGTCATGAATGGTAGAAAAAGAACTAACTTGCAATTCAAAATGAACTAATACACTAGGTAATCCTTCCCAAGCATTGGAAAAAACATGATTTCTTTTAACGCCCATGTCACTATACTCCATAGATGACCTGTGAACATACTGAATAAAAGAAGGCTCAATGATTTCCTCGAACCCCACTATTTCTTTTCATAATTTAGTAGTCAATGGGAACTACATACATGAACGCATACCATCAAGATGTTTCAAATACAAAATGATGCATCCACAAACCTATCCATAGACTATCTACTGTATAGATTAATGATTCAGATGGAACCCATAGAAAACAAGAAAAAATTCATGCCAACCCATACTATAAGGCCCCATCTTTAAACATTACATAATCTTGAGTAAATTCAATAATTCACATTGAGAATCTTTTCAGATTTAGTGTTTTAGATAATTAGGCAATAACTATTATATTACATCTCAAATATTACAAATTAGACACTTCTACTCAGTATACATTTTTTTCATAAGATAAAATATCTTAAATGAAAATAGGAATTCATTTCTTAATATAAACATTCTTGAATTATTCCTTTCTCATACCCTACCTTATACCCTGCGAAAAACATTTAAAAATCTTAGGATGAGCATAAAAATCTTACTAAGGGATATAAAATAAATAAAGAAATCCTTAGTCTATCAATACATAAAAAACATAATCTCTTTAATACAACTCCTGAAATCATAAGATTTATGAATAACACAAAGAAATCATAAATCATAAAGGTAACTTGTGGCATCCATAACATACTTATGTTATATCTTTCAAAATAATGTAAGGAGTTACATTTGGAATACCCATAAGAGTATATTCGCAAAATCTCTTAGGAGAAACATTATTGTTTACCTCCATCTCATTACCTAATGCATTGGAGATCTATATCGGGTCACCCTCCCATGTTTTATCATAGAACAACCCGTATGCATAAACAATTCCTAAGAACCATAACATAATCATAACACATGAAAAGCGTACAGGATAGATAAATTTTTCACATTGAAATAATGATATAACATTTCAATATATTGAATAAAAAATCCATTACCAAAACCATTTTCAATACAAAAATAAGTAAAAATAGTATTTGGTATTTCTTTTTCTTTTAAAACATTATGACTTGTAAAGGAAGAAAAATATCAAATAATGCTCGCGGTGGAAGAACGGTCATTGTCATTACGTATGTTAAAAAGAAAAATTATTTTTATCCTTTAGTAAAATTCCTAATAAAAAAATATTCATTTTGAATAAAATTAAATTTACAAGGGTTTTATTATATGACTTATAAAAGAAATTTGTGTATAAATTGAAGTATGCCTCAATGAGAGGATACTAAGACGAAGTCCCTTACCTGATGTCCGACATCACTCGTTCGTTCTTTAATATCCTTAATAATAAACTAAATTTAATTTATACTATCATCAGAACATTTTTCAAATTTATTTTTCCTTTTATATCCCTTATTAACATGTTGTAAACATTACATAATCATTTAAGTTAATAATAGTTATTTTGTCGATATTTGGTACACGAGTAAAAAAAACTTCTTATAATTACAAGTTGTCCATGTGCTCAAAAGTCCATTATCTCCAGAATTTCATTAATGATTTAGAAATAATATATATCATATATATCATGTATATATACATTTATATATTTATAATAGTACATAACATTTTGAGATAAGAAATGAAATGCACCGTTCATGGAGACGGTAATCCATACATACACATGAAGGTTAATTTCATTTCTATTTCATATTTAATAGAATGAAAAAATCATTAAACATAGATATATTACAATTAATGTAAAATATTATATATAATTTCATTATATCTATCCTTTATATGTTCTTTATTTGGAATGAACGAGTCATATCACTTTGAGGGGGCGGTAGTCCTCAATTCCTCAATTGAAATTATCATATTTACCCATTATGGAAACCATAAAGACATGCTATAAATGAAAAATAAATAATCATAGAGATAATATACATATAATATATATCATATTTAAATACAGTTTTATCATAATTTCCACCATGAGAGGTAGTAGGAGATAATTCAACAATAATCGTTTTGTGAGGCACTAGTTCACCGTCCACAAAAACAGTTTGTTCGTATCAATTAGATGGAGGTGTGTGGAAGTGCAGTTTGAATACTTATAATAAAAATATACTAGTATATTTACGATACTTTTTATTATTATAAAATAATGTAAGAAATATATTTTAGGGGGTTGGAGATGGAAAATAAAAGAAAAGAACTTTAGAGAAGACGTTACTATTAAATCAGGTAACTTCGTTTGGTTTGAGACAAAAGGATTTATTGAATTTCTTTTTGCCCAATGAAAGGATTCTAGGTGGAATAGAGGTATGTTGGGAGATTATTAGAGTATATTTTGTATGAGACAAGGGTCTTGAGAGGTTTTAGTAATGGGTTAGAGGTGGTGGCCTTTTATTAGAGGGAGGAGGGGATCTTTAGAAATGTGTGAAAGTATTATTTAATTATAAAACAATTTTTCGTTTAAAAGGTAAAAAACTCTATAAAATAAAAGGTAATATGAATATAAGTCGAAATAAAATCATCCAATAATAATTGGACCGGTTTTGGATACTTTTTAATCCTTATCTTTTTTTATTTAACCTTTTTAACTCTTACCGTTTTATCAAGAATTTATCACTTTGAGTATCAAAATAGTTACCAAAACATGACAAATATCAAATTAAAGAGTCAATAATTGAATCTTAGACTTATTGTAACCATTTGGATGAATCGTATATTTTTTTATAATTTTATAATATTTAATAAAAAATTTCATATTTTAAAATATGAATTATGTCAATTTAGACATGATTCATATCATAAATTTTAAAAAACACATAAAAACATGACTGATTAGAAAAAACGTCATTAATACAATGATAAAATGTAAAAGAATCCATAAAACTCTTGGATGAGATAAAAATTAAAAAAATTATTTTTATTTTAACATTTATAATATCATTTATTTGAATCCTTTATTAATGAAGTAATCAATGCATAATCATTGTGTCATAATAAAATTTATTTATTTAATGTCTAAAAATTATAAATAAAATATCATGATGTATAAAATATTTTTATATTTTAACTAATATTTATAGTCTAATATATCACTTATATTACCACATATAATTTTTTTTACAAAAAGATACATGTTTAGGTTATATTTTCCGTAACCTTAAATTAAAAGTAATTAAATGTCATTTTCTAACCAATGTGGCTCTATGGGGTACTAAAATCAACCCAAGTATTTCCATGGTTGAAGATATCTCATCCAATAGGGTTAGGACACGTGTTTGGGTAATTTAATTTTATTCTCTACCCTTATTTATCATATTTACCCTTTAACCACAGTAATTAAAAAATTTACTAAAGTTAGTATCCATAATTTATAAAAATAAAATCTACCAATTTTCAAAATTTGGACCTCCTGATTCTAAATATGGAATCCATTTTCCCAAATTCAAAAAAAAACTTTTTGGAGACTAATTTAAATTTAATTCTCATGGCCCAAACAAAAAAAGCATGTTTTTATGAAATAATAACTATCAAAAGATTAGCATGTGTTTATGTATAATTAAAAAGTGAAATTACTTATAATAACAAAAATTGGATTACATGGTAAAAATATAATCCAATTACTCTTTAACACAAATTAAAAGGAAAATATAACTATATAAATAAATCATATGAAAAGGAAATTATGATTTAAATGCAGTATTTTTCACTATTTATTAAAAAATGAACTTTATGGAAAAAATATGAAATATTTAACCAAAGTAGATTTTGATGTCCCAATTCTAAAGAATAAGTTTTTTTTTCAAATTTAACATATAAATGTGACAAAAAATATATTTAAAAGGGGTTTGACATCAAATGGTGGTAAAATGACAATTTAAAAATATTAGGATTTTCATGCTTAAAATCAGATTAATTCTCATTTTAAGCATCTAATTTTTATTGGATAGCTGTAAAAACATTTAACAAACACATATAATCATATTGTAGTTAGTTTTTTTCATTACCTCAAATATAATGAATCGGTGTTAACTACCATTTAAATTAATATTATATTATTATTTTTCTGTATGATTTAGTCTTGTGTGTAACATGAGATTTTGAAAAAAAACCATTGTTTCATGTTGCGTATTCCATTGATCATAGAATCCACTTTAAAGTAAATTTAATATTTATTTCAAAAATATTAATAAATATGAAAATATCATATCTATTATTTATCTGGGATGTTACATCTTTCCCCCTTTTTGGAAATTGGGTCCTCACAGTTTTTATTCACTTATATAATAAGTGGGGGTATTTATACCTCAAAGCATTCCGAAATTCCCATGTTTCCTCTTCAATCATATAGTTTTTCCAAAAAATCTTTACCTGATAAACTATCTTATTCCACAAAACTATCTCCCTTTAGTCAATAATTTGGATTGGTTTTTATTCATTAGAATGATTCTCTTCTAACTAAACAACCTTTGGACTCAAAACATGATATGGATCTTGCATATTCTTTCCTAAAACTGAAACATGAAAAATATTGTGTACTTGGGATAAAATTGGAGGCAAATACACTCAGTATGAAACTGATCAAACATTCTCTAGGATTTTATAGGTTCTAATGAACTTCAAACTCTTCTTTACATTATTACCAAAATAAATCACACCTTTCATTGGTGAAACGTTGAGAAAGACATGATCACCTACCTCAAAAGAAACATCCTTCCTCTGGTTATATGCATAAATTTACTACCGACTCTGAGATATCCTCATGTGTTTCTGTATCAACAGAACGTTCTCTACCATCTTTTCTACCAATTTTGGCCACATCAACTTCCTTTCACCCACTTCATCACAAAAGCTGGAGTTCGACATCAATTTCCATATAGTGCCTCAAATGGAGCGCTCTATATAATGGAATAGAAACAATTATTATAAGAAAATTTAAAAAAAGAAAGATGTTGGTCCCAAATTCCTTGGTAATATATTGAGAAATCATGTAGCATATCTTCCAATTTCTGAATTGTTTATTCTCACTACCTGTCTAATTGAGGATGAAGAGTTGTACTAAAATTTCAGTACCCAACGAATTCTGAAGGAATTTCCAAAAGTTAGAAGTAAACCTTGGATCATTATCTGATTCAATAGAGATGGGAAATCCATGCAACCTCACTATACCTTTAACATAAAACTGAAAAAGTTGATCTAGAGACATAGTTTCTCGAATAGGAAGGAAATGAGGAGATTAAGTCAACCAATTAACAAAAACACAGATTATATTGTTACTTCAAGATGTATTTGGTAATACCACAAAAATGTCCATGGATATATTTTCCCATTTCCATTCTACCACCTGCAATGGCTGAACTACCCCATTCAGTAATTACATCTCTTCTTTAACCTATAGAAAAGTCAAACACTTCACAGTAAACACAATAATATCTCTTTTCATTCCATCCCACCAATAATAATCCCAAATATATCTGTACATATTAGTAAATATAGGATGAACTGAAAAATGAGAATTATGTGCTTCAACTAACAACTCTTTATTTAACTGGGAATCACAAGGCACACATAAACTCTGCCCAAATCTCAAAATAAAATCATTATCAATGTTAAATTTAGGATAATTATTTTACTGAACCAACTCTATCTTTTTTTGCAACTCACAATATTTCTTATGTGCTTTCTTAATTCTGTTTGATAGGGACAATTTGACAAATACCTAAACAAATAGAAGAGTTTCATGTACCAACAACTTATATGCTAATGTTCACCAAATCATTAATAAAAGGATCTTCTTCCAAACATAACATGGTTAATATAGCATTAATTTTTCAACTCAAAAAATCACCCACTTTATTTTTCTTTCCTATAGGGTAATGAATCGTTCAATCATAATTCTTGATTAATTCTATACATCTCCTCTGTCTCATGTTTAATTTATTCTGAGTGAATATATACTTTAAACTTTTTTGGTCAGTATATATTTCACATTTTACTCCATACGGATGATGCCTCTAAATTTTTAAAGTAAAAAAACAATAGAAGTTAATTCTAAATCATGTGTATGGTAATTTTACTCCTGAGGTTTCAACTGACATAAAGAATTAGAAATTACCTAATCATTCTGTGTAAGGACATAACCAAGTCCTTTCAATGATGCATCACTGTTGATAAAAAATTCACCATCTCTAGAAGGTAATGCAAAAAAATAGGGAATTCAACAATCTTCATTTCAATTCCTGAAAACAATCATCGCATTATTTTTTCCAAATTAACATAACACCTTTTTATGTTAACTTAGTCAGTGGGCTAGATAACCACACAAACTTTTCAACAAACCTCCAGTAATAACCCAATAAACCAATAAAACTATGGATCATGGTTATATTTGTGGGTCTTGGCCATTATTCAAAATTTTTGTTTTATCAGGATCAATAGTTATGCCATTTTTTGAAAAAATGTGACCAATGAATGATTTTTTTGTAACCAAAACTCACACTTTCTGAATTTCCCATATAGTATATTTTCTTTTATGGTTGGAAAGACAACCCTTAAATGATTCTGAAGTTCTTGTTTACTTTTAAAATAAACCTAAATATCCTCAATAAACAAAACTAGATATTTATCCAAGAACCCACGGAAAATTCTATTCATATGATCCATGAATATAGTTGGTGCATCAGTTAACCCAAAAGGAATAACAAAAAATTTATAATAGCCATATATAGTATGAAAAATAGTCTTCAGAATGACTTATTCATTTAATTTCAACTTCTGGAACCCTAAAATCCAGTCAATCTTCGAAAAATACTGAGCTGCTGGGAGCTGATCAAAAAAATAATTAACATGAGGAAAAGGATACTCAATCTTAATAGTGATGTTATTAAATGCTCTATAATCAATGCAATGTCTCATAAAAACATCCTAATTTTTAAAAAACATGATAGGAGAACCCCATGGTAATGTTCTAGTTCAAATTAAACCCTTATATAATAACTTCTATAATTTCTTATTTAACTCTAAAAGTTAAATATGTTCCATTTGATAAGGGGGTTTTGAAATTGGCTTAGTATAAGGAACTAAGTCAATAGTAAATTCAACTTCCCGATCATGTATTATACCAGGAAACTAATCAGGAAAAACATCAAAATACTCATTTACCATTGGCACATCATAAATCTAAATAGTTCATTTTTTTCAAAAATAGGTGCAAGGAAACATTCATTTCTATCTCTTACTACTTTATCAGCTTCCGGATATGTTATCAAAAGTAAGGGTTCATTATTGTACACAAAATAAAATTCTTTCTAAAAATAAACCTATTTATCTCTGTATTCAACCTTACCATGATAAATGGAAAGCCAATCCATACCCAAAATAACATCAAACTCAACTAGAGGAAAAACAGTAAGGTTTTTAGGAAGATTCTATCCTCACTCAAGGACATGAAGGTTATTATAGATTTTTTTTCCTCAAAATTTCTACCAGGTGTTTTTACCATAAGTTCAAAATTCACATCTTGATATGAAATTCCAAATTTACTAGAAAATTTCTAAAAATTGAATGAATTTATAGACCCTGAATCAAAAAACACATTTGCATAATCTGAATAAACTAACAGTGTTCCTAATACTACTTCATTTGATGTCCCATCATTTGATGAATTAGTTACAAAGGATTTCACCACCCCTTTCTGCTTGTAGTCCAGCCAATTTCCATTAGTTGAGTTCTTTGTTGGACACTGATTTTCATAATGGACCATTTCATTGCACTTAAAACATTTTACTAACTGTAAACCAGATTTTGTATTACAATTACCCTGATCTTTTTCAATGTAATTATGATCCTTATACCCCAATTTACCACATTGTTAGCACTTACCAAAATTCAAAAGGCATTCCCTAGTGTTCGTTTTTACCACAATTTTCACAAACTATAAACCTAAGTTTCTTACAATCAATATTTTTTTGAACCGTTCTTGCCCTTTCCTCTACCACCTCAACATCTTTTTCTGCTATTTTTTAAAGAACACCTAATCATTGGAAAACTTTATTTCCTCCTTCTATACACATTGAACAAGTATTTCATAATATTTGGACACACTAGAAGCTAAATCCCTTTGATACTTTGGATTTAATCTTGAGTAAAAATGATTTAATTTACTATCAAAATCTCATATGAAATTTGAATCATACCATTCCAATCAAGTGAAATTTTCATCACAATTAGCCACTGAGTCATCCTCCTGCCTCAATTCTAGGAATTGTTTTTCCATACTAAGTTGAACCACCTTAGGAAAATATTTCTCAAGAAACATACCTTTGAATTCATCCAAATCAAGGGCATAAATATCCTCACTATCTCTGACATTTCTCACCATCCACCACCAATGATCGGCCTCACCTTCAAAACAGTAAACAACAAGATTAATTTTTTGATGTTCAAAACACCCCATGACATCAAAAATCTTCTCCAGTACATTAATACACCCTTTAGATAGCATAGGTTCATATGATCCTCTAAATTATTGGGGATTTTTCCTCATGAAATGCTCCACTACTGACATGTTCCTCTATGGTTGATCTGGAAGATCTCATGCATGGATACTACCACCATTTATATCCTGAGTCAATTATTCCATCACAGTAACAAACTGTTCAGTTCTGATTCTGACCATCTTAGGTTGCTGATTTCAAAGGATGTTTTCCTCTTGATGTCATCCCATCATAACATCCCCATTTCCTCTATGGAATACCATTATAAACATAGAAATATCTCAGGTGAAGAAACATGGTAATCTGTAAATGATATATCATTTTAGTTCTACTAGAAATTAAATTATGGATATTAACTTAACAATATAATAACTCATAATGTTGTCTAAATGACCTCTGATACCAACTGTAAGGCCCCAACCATAAACATTACATAATCTTGATTTAAGTCATAAATTCACATGGAGGATATTTTCTGGGTTAGTGTTTTAGAGAATTTGGCCATAACGATTACATTACAACTCAAATATTACAAATTAGAAACGTCTACTAACTATCCATATTTTCATAAAATAAAATCTCTTAGAAGAAATCATTATTTATTTTCTTGATAAAGATCTTCCTGAATTCTTCCTTTCTCTTACCCTACCTTATACCCTATGAAAAAATTTTTTAAAAACATTGGATGAGAATGAAAATCTCAACAAGGGTAATAATATAAGGAAAGAAATCATTCATATATCAATACATACAAAACATAGAATCTTTAAAAAACCTCTTTAAATCATAAGATTTATGAATAACACATAGAAATCATGAATCATAAAGGTAATTTTTGGAATCCATAATATACTTATTTTGTAGCTTTCACAGCTACGTTGGGAGTTACGTTTGGAATAACCATCAGAGTATATTCCCTAATTATCATTGGAGAAACATTAATGATTACCTCTATCACATCACCATTTCATTGGAGAGATATCTCGAGCTCACCCACCTTAGAATTATCACAGAACCACCCATATTCATAAACAATTCCTAAGAACCATAAAATAACCATAACACAAGAACAAGAATAAAGAAAAGATAACATTTCCACATTGAAAGCACAATATAATATTTAAATATATTGACATAATAAATCCATTCCCAAAAACCATTTTCAATACCAAAATACATAAAAATCATATATGGTATTTATTTTCCTTTAAAAGCAATACTACTTGTTAAGGAATCCAAATATCAAATAATTCTCGCGGTGGTGGAAAGATCATTGTCATCACATACATCAAAAAGAAACATTATTTTTGTCATTAAGCAAAACGATTTATAAAAAAATATTATTTTTGAATAAAATTAAATTTCAAAGGGGTTTATTATACAATGTATAAAATAATGTTGTGTATAAATCAAAGTATGCCTCGATGAAAGGATATTGAGACGAAGTCCCTTACCTCATATCTGACATGATTTGTTCCTTATTTAATCTCCTAAATAATAAACTAAAGTGAAATTTTACTTTCTTTAGAACCTTTTTAATGTTTTTATTCATTTTATATCACTTATTACCATGCTATAAACAATACATAATCATTGATGTTAATAACGGTCGTTTTTCGATATTTGGTACTTGAGTCAAAAAAGAACTTCTTATAATTACAAGTTGTCAATGTGGTCAAAAGTGAATTATTTATGGAATTATATTAATTATTTATATGTCACATATATAATATATATCTAGTATATATCTATATATGTATTTATAATAGTTCACAACATTTGGAGAAAAGGAATGAAATGATCCGTTCATAGAGATGGTAATCTATACGTATGCATGAATGCTACTTTCATTTCTCTTTTGTATTTACTCGAATAAAAACATAATGATACATAGGCATATTATAATTATAATATAATATCATATATAATTTTATCAACTCCATCATTTATATGATCCATGTATGGCATGAACGAGTCATCTAACTTTGAGGGGGCGGTAATCCGCACTTCCTCAAATGAAATTATCGTATTTACCCATTATAGAAACCATAAACGTATGACATAAATGAAAATAAATATAAATAGATAAAATATAAATTTATTTTATATCACATATAAATATATTACCATCATAATGGCCACCATGAGAGGCGGTAGGAGATAATTGAAAAATCATCATTTCGTGAGGCAATAGTTTACCATCCACAGAAATAGTATGTCCATATCCATTAGATAGAGGCTTGTGGATTTTTAGTTTGAATCATTCTCATTAAATAATCCTAGTATATTTATGATGCTAGTGTTTTTAAAAAATAATTGAATAAAGAGAGTAGTGGGTGGGAGAAGGAAAATAAATGAAAAGAACAGGAGAGAAGACGTTACCTTAAAATAAGGTAACTCCCATTGGTTTCAACCAAAAGGCTTTACTGAGTGTCCTTCAACCAAAATTAATGCTTCTAGGTGGAATAGAAAGATGTTGGGAGATTATTGGATATTATTTTGGATGATCTAAGGGTTTTTAGTGGTGTGAGTAAGGGGTTAGAGGTGGCGTCCTTTTATAAGAGGGATGAGGGGCTCTTTATGAATGTTTAAAATTATTATTTTATTATAAAATAAATATCGTTTTAAAAATATAAAAAACTCATTAAATTCAAAGATAAGATGAATATAAGTCGAAATAAAATCATTCAATAAGAATTTTACAGGTTTTTGATATTTTTTAATCCTTATCTTCTTTATTTAACATTTTTCTCTTACCGTTTTATCATGCATTTAACACTTTGAGACTCAAAGTTGTTACTAAAATATTAAAAATATCCAAATAAAGAGTAAATGATAAAATTTTAGACTTATTGAAACGATTTATATGAATTTATATTTTTTTTATAGTTTTGTAATATTCAATAAAATATTTTTTATTTTAAAATATGAATTATGTCAATTTAGACACAATTCATATCCAGACGTTTTAAAAACTAATAACAACTTGATTGATTAAAAAAACTTTATTAATATGAATTTAAAATGTATATATCATCCATAAAATTATTTAATGACATAAAAATTACCAAATTATATTTATTTTAACATTAATATTATAATTTATGCTAATATATTATTAATGAAGTAATCACTACATCATCATTATGTCAAAATTTAATTTATTAATTTAATGTATACAAATATAATGATGTAGAATTTTTTATGTTTCTAATTAATATTTATCTTCTAAAATATCCCTTTTATAAACCCATATAAAAATTGTTTTACTAAAAGATACGTATTATGGTTATATTTTCCTTAACTTGAAATTAAAAGCAATTAAATTTCATTTTTTTTAACAAAAGTGGCTCTATGGAGTCCTAAAATCGACCCATGGATTCCCATGGTCAGAAATATCTCATCCAATAATATGAATACACATTTTAAGGTAATTTAATATTATTTTTTTACCCTTATTACTATATTTACCCTTTAACCATGGTAAATAAATTTTATACTGATGTTACTATTCATAATGTCTAAAAATAAAAGTTACCTGTTTAAATAGTTTTAACTCCTGATTCCAAATATGTAATACAATTTTACAAATTAAAAACATAGAATCTGTAGAAATTAATTTAAAATTAATTCCCGTTTTCAAAACCAAAAATCATGTTTTTAAGAAATAATAACTATCAAAAGATTAACTTGTGTTTATTTATAATTAAAAAGTGAGATTACATCCAATGTCCAAAATAGGATTAAATTGTAAAACTATAATCCAATTAAACTTTAAAACTAATTAAAAGGACAAACTGAATATATAAATAAATCATATGAAAAGGCAGTTTTGACATAAATTGAAGTATTTTTCACAATTCATTAAAAAATGATCATTATTGAATGAATACCAAAATTTTACTCAAAGTAAATTTTGATGTGCCTATTTAAAAGAAGAAGTTTATTTTATAAAATGTATCATATAAATGTGAAAAGAACTAGACTTAAAATGGGTTATCCATTAAAATGCGATAAAATGACCTTCTAAAAATATTAGATTTTTTCATGCATAAAATCATATTCATTCTCATTTTAAGTCTCTAAATTTTATAGGATAAATGTAATTTTTTTTAAAAAAATGTATAATTATAAAATAGATAGTTCTATTCATTCCCACTGATACAATAACTAGGAATTAACTACCATTTAAAATAATATAAAATTATTATTTTTTTAGTATGACCCAGCCTTCTGTGCAACATGAGATTCTAGAGAAACCCATTGTTGCGTGTCAGGTACGCCTTCTAACATAGAATCCTTTTTAATGTAAAATTAATATTTAATTCAAAAATTTTAATAAGTATAAAACTATTATATTTTTTATTTATCTGGGATGTAACAAATAAAATCATTTTACTAGATAACAACAAACGAACTCTTCCTTCAGTGTGGAAGAAAAAATGGTCACATGACCTATGAAGTGGTTGACCATGGCCTTGGAATGTCTAACCAAATGAAAAAGAGCATTGCTCGATGCTCACATTGATATCAAAAGACAAAAAAACATGACCACCCATCAGAAAAAGGTTTCATCAAAAACAAAAATTCATACTAGGAACAACGACCCCTAAACAAAACCAAATATCAGAAAACTCACATCATTACGCAATTCATTTACGGTCAAAGTGTGCTACCCACCTCGGGCTATCCCCATTCTAAAAAAACATTGAACCTATCACTTATTCATGTAAAATATAATTCACTAGGATCAAGATCCGATCATCTATTCCATTTCCAAAAACCAAAGGCATATGGAAAACAGTCACATTTCTATTCCAAGGTAACTCAAAGAGAAACTGAAACTACCCTTACACATGGGATTAAACAAGAAAACTACTTAAGGTTCCATTTTCAATTCTTTAAATTGAATTAAAAAAAATATTTAATCATTTAAACTATTTTACAACAAAAATCTAAGGAATAGAGGGAAGTATTAAAAAAATTCATTTTTAAAAAGTTATTCATTTATTGATATCCTATCATAAATTAGGAAATTCATCACATAAATTAAATTGTAAGTTATAGAAGATAAGGTAACCAACAAGGGTCCTAATAATCCAGCCCAGTTTCATCAAGATGAAACCCAATAGTAGTTTCATAATCATTAAAAGATTCATAACACCCATAGAGGGTTATCACATAAGAAACATGCCCCATATCACTTACTTGGGTCCAACTGAGCATTGAAGAAGGTAAAAACCCTATTTTAGAAGAAAAAAAATAAATTTTACATTTATAACCATTTAAAATATATTAGGGTCACATAAACAATAGAATGATTACCTGGGTTGCCACCACCCCAATCTATAAATCACTATAGACATTATCGATCAAATTCTATCTCCCATTTAACCGAAAACAATTTTGTTTGGGATATAACATGCTCATTACTAATACCTCATCCACATGGGTGTCCATATAATAATCCATAAAGTTCCAATTAACTTTTCATTTTGAAATTTTTATCCTATTTATAAAAAACCATTAACCTTGTAATTTAAACATCATTAGACTTTTTTTAGATGTTTAATAAAAGTTTCTAATCTTTTATAATCCTCAAAATGGTTCAATTATAAGGGTTTCCTCTTCCCAATCATATGGTTCCCATACACCTCATAATTGAAAAACATATCTCATTTAATCAAAACCAATACATTTATCCCATGAAACCATTTATTCATATCAAAACAGTACTAGCATGATATCGCAAGCAATAAAATATAGTAATCAATCTAGATAATTAAGAAAAATATAATATAATCAACTACACATGGAAGTATATTAACGTTCTAAATAAACACCCAATAATGTTTTATAAAAAACCATGCTAAATAATTACCAAAATACGTACCAATTTAATTATGTTATTAATATATCAAAATATGACTACTAATAAACAAAATAAAAGGATAACACTCAAGGAACACAATCAAATCTCTAGGAAACCTAAAAAGGAAAATACATGGCATGGAATATGAATAACATGTGAATTTTATATGTACCTATAATGATGCATGTAATTCTTCTTCCTTTTCATATCGGGCAAAGGAAAAAACATAAACTTCCGAAAGAAATTTATTGTGGAAATTTCAACAGTAACTCAAGTTGAAATCATATCAACTGTAATAGAAAATTGTACGAACATCAATCCCATCCCTAGTCAATTGGTATTTTCCTCATGGGTGGGGTGATTAGTCCCAAACATGACTATTTACTAAGCTTAAACACATTCATTTTATCATATCTGCCATACCAAAATAGTGAGACTATAGAAATGAAATAACCTCTAATAAAACATTGTAACATACCAAACTGGATGACTAATAATATTGTAGAAAACATTGTGGGTAATAAGGCTTCATGTGTGCCTCCCCATATGCTAGAGGATGATGACTAGAATTAAGTGTGTTTGGAGATGATAGTGGGGAGACTATACCCTTATGTTCAGTGTGGAACTATATTATAATGATAGTAAATAACACACAACATCAGAATCAGTAATAAATGAATGATAGAGTAGTGGAGGAATAATATAAATTAAATATAAAATATCACCAAAAACAATATATAAAACGTGCATTAATGTACTGATGATGATACATAAACATAGGAAAATACATATAATCGGAAGTACTATAGATATAATACAAGAATAATGAAAAGAAATAAAAGAAAATCCCCAAGGGTAATCTCCACGAGCATCCTAAGCTCCAACTCAATCATGTGCTACTAACTCCCAAGTACTAGCTAAATAAATCACAAAATCAACCAAGGTACTGAAAATATAATGTCTACTCAGGTACCCCTATGTAATGGTGGCCCTATAAAGGTGTGAGATAATAATCCCAATACGTTTTATTACATGGTGTCTATGAAGGAATCCATTCTGTGAAATATAATATAAATTATTATGTAGGTATAAGAATCCAGAAAAGTAAACAATTCCAAATAAATAAATAAACACATATCAGATTAGGTTCTAATAGAACACGTAGTGGAATCTACCTACTTTAACTAATGTATAGAATGAATGTCTAATCAGTAACTATATATATATATATATATTTATAATAATATATGTTAGTTATATATTAATCCACCTTTTTGAACCAATTACAGGAATATGTAAGTGGCCATATACAAGGAATACTAGTTTCCAGCTAGACCATGGTGTAACTCAATCATCTATAACCTGTCAAAACGAGCATATAAGATCATGAAATATGGTATATTCCATATATCCCAATAGATTTATAGACTCCATGCTACAACACTTGTGATGGAGAGTGAGCCTCCATGGTAACACTCTATTCAAGGCATGTGGTGGAAAAATCCCAACGCCCATATAGGATCACTGGTGTGGGATTCCAGGAAATTAACACCCAATGTAAGGGAGGGTGAACCCACCATGCTCAACCAAAACATTAACATTGTCCCACATCCTATGTATAAGGTGTAATAATATTTATAATAAATATCCATGAGGCAGTTCCTTTCATGCTTGAAATTTATCAATCCTGTATAAAGGCATCAACATATTTATAATAAAATCAATGAGGTAATACCTCTCATACTTTTCATTTCAGTAATTTATTATAATCAATTTTATTGCCTTTAAATTATGTCATGTACAAATAATGAAATAAAAAACATTTTCCTGCCACACTTTATGTTTCATTTCATTTATAAAATTCAATTCATTTACGACATGAAGTTAAATATTATCATGGAATAACATTTAAGAAAACCAAACAATGAAATCCATCATGTCAATCCATTCTGTTATTTTCAAAAACATATTAAATGAATCTAACCATCATGAATAAACCAGTTAATTTATGACACACCATTTAATTTATAAATAAAATTAAATTCATTTAATAAGGTCCAAAGATGTTCTTATAAACAACCACGACCAAATGGAAATTTACTTACATGGGAAAATCCATTTATAAGTAATTACATGCCCTTAAAAGAAGCTTGGATAAATATTAATTTTGGTAGTATATGGCCTAATCCATGCACTTAGACGGTGAAATGGTTTAATAAACATTTATAAAGGGAAAATCTATTTTTTAATGCCCTTAAAGATCGAGAACAAAACATTCCATGAATATAACAATTAAAAATGAATAAGTAATCACCATTCATGGTATAAATAACTAATCATTACTTTTTAGCTTAGAATATATAGCACCTCAGCCAAGGGGTTTTATTATAAAACATTAAATTGTTCATTAATAATTAATTTAACAATATTTAAACATCCATCCCAAGGAATGTATCACCTAATCAAATTTAAATTAATAAATTAACTACCAAACATGGAAATTTAATTCATAGAGGTTCATATGGAATTAAAAAGGTTCCTCTATCATTTACACACACATATGAGGGGGAAATAAATTTACTGTCTATTTTGTGTGATTAGAAGCTATTTGGGGATTTTAATAATTTAATTATAAGGGTAAATCAATTCCATCACACCCATGGTGTGTCTGTGGATGAGGTTAATATTATCAAACTACTAAACAATGATCATATGGAGGGTATATAGGAACGATGATAAATTTTATATAAAGAAAACAATTATAATGAAATTAATAACAAAGTCTATCATGTGGTGAAATGAAACTCTTTAGAAAACAACAAAAATTAAGGAAATATTTATAGACCACATACCTCATAATTATGATGTATCACTCGTCCAATATCAATCCCTGATTCGATCCAGTTTGCATGAGATCTAAGAAATAGAAATTATCCTCGAAAAAAATTGAAATGAACTCACACTAAAATCATATAGCATATGGAATGAAAAAATTGGATTATATTAGATAAAATTAGATAGATTACTAATGTAGATCCATAAAGAATGATGTCGAATTATTATTATAATAGATATAGAAGAGATCTCCATACCCAGATTGGAGAGGATGAGGAGCCCACTATTCGGGGAGAGGAGGTTCACGTGGATGATATAGGATGAAATAAAGAAGAAGGAAGATTAAAGATCCATTAAGGTAATTTTGGTAATTTAACCCCAAAAACAAAGTTGCATGGTTTGGCTATATGGTTAGTCCATAACGTATACCAAATTTGTGACCCATATTTCTTATGAAACTGCATTGCATGGTTTTTGGGAATAATTACCCAAACCATACAAAAGAAATGTAGTAGATAGTGTGTGGGTACTACCTAAGTGGAACTACCCATGAAAGATAGGTTCACGGTTTGAGAAACACGTAGGGTGTTTTTTCTCCTATTCTATAGCCATACGATTTGCTGGTGAAGGGTTACATAGTTTTATACAAACCATATACCCTATAATAACCCCCATAATATATATTTATAGACCCCAGCATTCCTAAAACACGATGAGACACTCAAGTAACCTCTTTTTCCTTTACCCATGTTAAAAAAAACACATTGATGTGTTTTAACACTCATAATTACATTATGAAGCTCAATTTAGTGAATGGCCCTCACAGTAAAAAAAATTAAAAGTCCCATGGAAATTCTCTTTAGCTAAAAAAACAAACAACATTATATTTTTTGTGGTGTAATATTAACTTGGTGTTTCATAAAATTAAATCCAAAGTTAGAAATTATATATATAAGATAAATTTAGTGTTTCATGAAGTTAAAAAATATTAAAATAATAAACTATTTTGAAAAAATAATTCCCAAAATATTATTGTTTTACATTCTACCCCTCTTAAAATGATTTTTCCCTATAAATTCATCTGGATTATAAAATGATTAATACTGGAAAGTTCCTTTCACAGAAACCCACATTGTAAAAATGAATATTAAAACATAATTTTTTTAAAAAAAAGATGGAAACATAATGGTATCCCGGAGTAACACATAAAAAATGTTTCAACATAAGAGAACATAGGTGGAAAGTGAAAACATGGACATGGAAGAGAAATATAACAATAAATTTTTGAGGGAGACTAGTAGGGAACATAGTATGGAAAAAGTTAACAATCACAAAAACATAACCCAAAAAGGCTTGAAAGGGTTATTTATGTCAACCAAAATGATGATAACTTGACAAAATTTAATTTCAAGACCTTTTCACTGATCTTGACGAATTTTCATAAAAAGATATACTTACTTGATTTTAGGAAATCATTACCCTTTGTGGTGGCTGGATCAAATTCGACTTCATCTCTTATTCCAAGAAATAAAGGTGAATTTTTCATTCCTAAATAATTAATATAATGATATGTCATTCTATCTATCATTATCACAAAAAGGTTATCATAAGTTATCAAATATTCCTAAATCCTCATATGGGAATATAATACATTAATTTATAAAACCTCACCTAATGTTTAAATTTTACAATTCCATAAATTATTATCCTTATAATCGTTCCAAAATATAATTCACCCTTTATTTATTAAAAAACATCTTATATTATACCAAAAAAAAATTAATTGGAATCAATGGTTCATAATTTCACCAATAGAATATTTATATTTTTTATTAGTCCAAAATCTATATAGATAGATATAATCTCTTGAAACATTAGTAAAGGATGTACAACAATATTTTCATAGGTCTTGTTCACACAAAAACAAATATTAACATCCAAACTAATGGGTGAGGAAAAGTGTTTCCTAATTACCGTGATTCAATTCATCTATTGTGATTGTATATGATTTAAATTTCTCCCTTTTCCTATTTTGTTTTTGTGACTTATAATTTATATTATCCCTCAGATTAGGGCATTGATTTTCATAATGCCCATACTCTTTACATATGAATCACTAGAGTGTTGGTGGTGCATTAGTTGGAATTATCACCTCTTCCATTTCATTAACTATCCCATTAATTATATTTGAACATTCATGGAATTTATGAACAACATTTACACATTTAAATCACCTCTCATTTTCATTCAATCAATTCCCTTAATGATTATTCCCACATTATTTGGACACAAATGATTAGAATTTCTTTTCACCATTTTGGTTTTCCTAAGAATCAACCATCCTTTTCTTATTAAAATTAAAGAAATTGTATGAATATCAAATTTCCATTTCTACCTTCAACTCACCTCAAACTACTTATTCATAACTATAAAATTATATTATAGCCAATGCCTTTTAAAGACATTATTTTCGGAAACCAAAGAATCAATCGATTTTGTTTTTAGGGATTATGATCAAACTAGAAGTTTTCCTTGAAAGCCATGTACAATAAGATTCATAGGTACCAATAGATTCATCTTAATTTCTATTTAACTCAAGGAATTCCTTCTTCATATTTTTTATAGAGTACGATGGATGTACATATGCAAAAATTTTCTCTTAAACTCTTCCCATTCCATAGATTCCGTTTTTTATTTTTTCCTCATGTTCTTAATAAGATTCTACCACTTTTTCGCTACACCTTCCAAAATTTTTATGGCCAAAATTACTTTTTCATGATCCGATCACTGAAGATGGAAAATATATTTTAGTGTTATTTATCCCTTACCCAACGACTAGTGGACAACTAGAACCACTAAAATATGGTGGATGTTTCTTCATGAAGGACTCAATAGAACATTGTTTCCTTCTTTGATTGTTTGGAAGTTAAATATGCTTCACAGATTGGGAAATTTTTTGGAACATATCAAAAATAATTTTCGTTCCATATCCCATTTCCTTTGGTTGACCAGGAGGACGATCATCACATATTCCATTGCATTCAGCATTAACACAGTTTGTTTGGGTTCCACATATTAACTAAAACTAGCAATCATAGCATGAGTATAAATTATCATATAATAAAAACATATAATCAAGAAAAGTTTCTTATAGGGTGTCTAAATTATGACTCATTATTTTAAATCTATGAAAACATAGGATTTTGGTAAGAGACATCCCTAGACATATGCTCATACATATCCCTCAGGATCTAAATAATACATTCTCATTCCAGTATCCAAAATAAAACAAGACCTTCACTTTGATACAAACTATAGTGAACCATGATAAACATACATGGATATTACATAATTTTATATGAATATTCAGCACATTATAAAATGCATACCTGATGACCATAATAGTTCAATGTCTTTGGAAACATGGAACATAGTATTCTAATTGGTGAATGATCTTCAATGTTTCCAACTAATATCTCCCCCTTTAGTACTTTTACTTAAAACAATTATTCAAAACCTATGGAAAGAAAACATAATAAAAGAGTGATCTCAGATTCTCAGTAAGGCTAAAAAATGGAGATATGTATGTATAAACATGAGCATAATGGTATGAGAGTGTGATTATGAAATTATAAGATCATACATTGAATATCAAAGACAATCACCATGAATCATGTCATTGATAATGTCATTTCATAAGACATGAATCATAAGGGTGATAAATCATCACAAATAAAACACGAAACATATGATCATGTCATATAACAGAGGAACCATAATACATGTAGAAAACCATATCACGTGTCATGGTTAACTGCCAAGTCAATCAACATATTGGATTAGGAAACAACTGTTTCCCATAGTGGATCAGTATATACCTATTTTACATAGTGGATTAGGACACACTTGTTTCCAATTGTAGATCAGGACACACCTATTTCCCATTGTGGTTCAAGACATGCCTTTTTTCCATTTTGGATCAAGATTATCAACCAGTTTCTTATCATTATCTCATGAAATATAAATCATTACCCAATGAATTAGAGGTAGATATAGGTCTCACCGATCACATTATGAAATCATACATACATGTGCCATAAAACATTCATATTATTATGACCCATAAAAAGAGATGGGTTTGATAAATTGATATCATAACACATGAAATGAAATGGGTATCATAAATATTTAATCATATTATAAAACATGGAAAATATATATGTTTCATAATCATTTCATCGTACAATAATATGTGAAAAGAAGTGGGTTTCAAAATCATTTATCAGGGTATAAACCATTGAATATAATTACATTTCGTAAACATCAATCCATCAAATCACATACCCTTCAGAGAAATAATATGAATTTTATCCTTGGATCATATCCCTACTAAATTATAAACTATAACCAAATATGTCATATTAGATGGAGAATTATTTTTAAAGATCCCATATAATATAAATTTTTCTTGAAAAACTATTTTTAAAACATATAAAAATTTGAAGATATTTTTCCTTGAAAACACTTTGAAAACATATAAAAATAATCTTGAAATATAATTTAAAACATTTCATGAGAAAAATATCCCTTATTATTTTTAAGATATATTTTAAACCATACAACATTTCACAACTAATTTTCAATGAAATAGCTATTAAAGCATATTAAAAAGCATGAAATGATTTTGAAAAACCTTTTCCTTGAAAACATATAAAAGAAGCTTGAAAATATTTTCAAAACATTATTGTATGAAAATAAATTGAAAATTTATAAAATAATCTTTTATATCATTACAATCAATTTATTTTAAAATAACATTATTAAAACATATATATAAATATTTGAAAATCATTGAAACCACATTCAAAACGTTAAATAATTTCTAAAAAAGAATTTTCTTTGGAAATTTTTTTAAAATCAACAAGTTTTAAAAATATGAGGGAAAAAAAGTTCTTAAAAAATATCCTTGTAAACATAAAAATAAGTCATCATGAAGATGATGGTCATGACAAACATTAAATCTATTTATAATTAACATTACTTTTAAACCATAAAATTTTAAAAAAGTCACTTGATTAGAAAACAACAAAAATATTATTTTTGAAATTGGTTTTAAAGATAATACATTGTTTATTTTCTGAGAAAATCAATGGATAACAGTAAAACATTTTTTAAAATACATTTAGGGACCACAGTTTCGAAGGAACAATGATTTTAGACTAAAAGGTGAAATAAATTCATATTTTCATAAAAAAGATTTTCTTAATTATATAATTACCAGATAAGGAAAAAATTGTATCGTTACATGGATATAACATGAATAACCATTGGTTAAAAAACAACATTATATTTATCGAGGTAAGGATCATAAAATTTCTCTAATGGAATCATAATTATAACTAATCTTAATAAATGATGAGATTGTAACGATAAATCATTACCACTTTGGAAACATTGAAAGATAATACAATCAAAAGAATAAAATTACATGAAGTTAAAAAAATAAATAAATAAATAATATTAATTCTATAACAAGTTAATGAATTATATACACCTGACATAAAAATATACATGAATACCAAGGCAAGTGTCTCAAAGAAGGAAAATTGAGACAAAATTACATTACCGATTTGGTAATTTATGAAACACAAACCCCTGAAAGAAATATCATAAAATGGATATATAAATACCCATATATTTAATTATAATAATAATATAGTACATTAATCGGAATTATAATCCCCATATATAATAAATAGGAGGTAAACTGAGCTTATGTCTCATGGAAAATAAAAGTGAGACGAGAAAACCCTTACCTTAAGTCTCAACATTTTTGTATAAATTCAAAACTCATTTATAATAAATATAAATTCATTAAAAATATAAAAAATTACTATATTATTATCACTAATATAATATATTATTCTATTACGACTTTATATTACTCGTTTCATAACAATTCCATGTTACCATTACGTTTCTGGTAATATCCACGTTGTTTTTCTTATATGTTTTGTTATGTAATTCTTTAAAATATTAATTAGATAATGATTATCATATTTAAGTAATTTAAAAATTATATAAACATCATATATATTACTTATATAAATATTTACAAAAATATATAAAATATATAACTATGTAATGTGATACACCATTCATGGAGACGGTAAGACATACACACGCATGAATGATGTTTCCAGTTTATTGTCAATTTTAAAGAGGAATGGAAATTACATATATTTATATATATATATATATATAATAATTTCAGAATCAATATTATTTAATATATATATATATAACATAATTTCATTATACCCATCCTTAATACATTCCATGTATATTGGGAATGAATCACATCGATTTTAAGATACAGTAGTCCACACATTCACAATCGAAGTTATCATATTTATAAAAAATAGAATGCATGAAGTTATGTGTTATACAATAACTAAATAAATCTAAATACATAAAAAATATCACATATATAATATAAAAAAATCCATCATAATTCTCTACCATTTGTGTTGTTAAAGGAAAAAATAACCACATTGTTTTGTGAGGTTGTAGTTTGTTGTGCTCAAGAATAGTAAGTTTCTTACCCATTAGATGAATGTTTATATAAGTGTAACATTAACCATTATAATAAAAATATATGTATTTTGATGATACTTATTTTCTTATATAATCATGGAATAATAATACTTTATGGTTGGAGAATAAAAATAAAATAAAGGAGCATAAGGAAGAATGTTACCTATTCTTTGGGTAACTCCTTTTGGATTGTACCAAAGAGATTCCTTGAATAGATTTATTATAAAAGAGTGTTATAGGATTAATGGAGGTATTGTGGTAAATTATTTAATTAAATTTAGGGTGATCCAAAGAGCTTTAGAGGTTTGAATAAGTGGGAATGGTGGGAGCCATTTCATAATGGAGGATGAGCGGTATTCTTGAAAATTTAAGGAAAGGGAATTCCACCCACATTTTTTCTACGAAAAGTGGCTCCAATAATGGTAAAAATCATACAAATGGGATTATAGGGTCTAAATATGGAGAAAAATATCTTTTTCACAAGCTTCAAGGTCATTATGAACCTTAATTTTATTTTTTATCCCCTTATTAAGCTAATTTTCCTATTAATTATTGTAATTAATTTTAATCACTTTCACATATTTTTTGGGAAGAAATCTCAGTTGAACATATTATAAATTATAAATTAATCTTATTACACAATTTTAATCAATTTTTACAAATTATAATAAAAATTCTAATAAATTAATTTAAATTTAATCTGAAAGATGGGATGAAAAAGAGGGTTTTTAATGTAAAAATGTACAAAATTCAGAAAGTTTCTATATCTATTTTCAATGTGAAATTGATTCCCATGACATAAATTTTATTATTTTTTTTACTATTTATGTAATTTAACTTTAAAACCAATAAAAACATAATTTATCCTTATTAATAAAGTAGATGAAAAAATAGTTTCGAATCAGAATTCATTATTTTCACTATTCATCAAAATCGAACTTCATAGAAAAATACAAAAAGATCACCCTAAAATAATTTTGATGTTTATATTTAAAAAATTTATTTTATTTTGTCCTATTATATTAATAAAACTATAAAAATTTAGATTTAATGTAGGTTTACCATTATAAGATTGTAAAATTACCTTTTTGAAAAATATTATCATTTTGTCCATAAAATTGGATTTATTCTTTTATATACTTATTTAATCTATGGAATGACTACAAAAAATATTTATTGAATATTTAATATATAAATTTTATTTAATATATATTTATAAATTCATTTTCTTAATTTATTGAGATAAAATTGTGTTTTTACAAAGAAAAATACTTTTCTTAGAAAAGTATTTTTATTATTTTCGAATAGTTCTTACATTAAATTATATTACTTTATAACAAAATGATTCATTAATTATATATATATATATATATATATATATATATATTTGTGTGTGTGTAAAAAATATTTTCACAATTTAGTTAATCATATTCGTAACTTCCATTCCAACAACTGGGTGGTAGATTTAATAATATTTTGATTACCATATTAATAGTATATTGTTGGCAAGTAAAACACAACATTGCCTGTAACACAATCTATAAAAGTGACTCAGTATTACAAATAATACTAACCAAAAATAGTGTTGTGTGTACCTCAACATAATCTAAGTTTTGAGTGCGTCACAAGATTAACATGGTGTTTTATATAATAAATCCAAACTTAGTGCTTATATATATATATAAGTTATATTCTGTGTTTCGTTTGATGAAAAATATTAAAATACTAAATTAATTTGAAAAACATAATTCACAAAATATCTGGGCGTTATAGAAAAGGATAAACATTATAAACCCCTTCATTCCCACTCATTCATTTTTAAATAAAAATGTTATCCATGCGTTGGGTACTCTATCAACTCCACAAATAAACATACCTCATTTTTCATGTAGTTATTTTTTATTTTTTAACCCCTATTAAAAATTTGTTAATCGAATTAAAATAGTTAACTAATATCATTATTCTTATTTAATAATGATATTATTATAAAATAAACTTCTTTAATAACTATAATAATCCATTAATTGTGGTATGTTCATGTTTGGGTCAGTTTAACCACACACATGAACAATACTATAAAACACCACCGTGGATGACAACGAGAACTGATATTATAATTTTATAAAAAATTAATCAGAATTTTTTATATTTTAAGGAAATGGGAAGGATATATAATGTATTTAACATAATATTAAATTATCATCTTTAATCACCAAAATTAATGAAAGTAGTCAACACATATTTCACTTTCACAAAACATAAATAAAAAACATAAGCAATGAATTATATGATTTAATGATAAATATAATTCATCTATTTTAGTACCTTAAACAATATATTAATTATGAAATTATTATCAATGAATGGTTACCCAAATCGATATCATAAATCAAATGTGAAATAATTAAAGTTACATATAGTTGAAGAAAATAATAATCTATAACTAACTAATATATTCATAATAAATGATAATTGATGAACTATATAAAATCTAATGATAATGAATAATATTTGTATATACAATATTATTATATCTATGTTTGTTTTATAAAATTTTAGATTTCATTCGACAAATCATGGAAAGATGATTAGGGTTTCATGTCTCAATTTTCACCCCATTAGTCATATTTCTTATTATACACCACTTTTTTATCTTGAATTCAGTATTTAATACCCTTTAAATTTTTTTATTATGATACTATAATTATTTATGGTATTTAATGTATCATTTTAAATCATATCATTCACATGGTTTGGATTTGAATTTATAAAATTTCACAAGGGGTTCTTTGTCTCAAATATCATTTCATGAGGCATTATTATTATTATTCAGCATTATATATTTAATATGGCGTGATTTCTTACTAATATATTTATTTTACTATATTAGTGTAATAAATTATGTTTTATGATCTATGTCACATTATTTCTTCATATGTATTTTAATATAAATATTTATCGTGTAGTATGTTTTTTTCCTCAAATCCTTTAATTGAGTTAAAATGATCCATATTGAACTTATTTCTTCCAATATTTGATTATTAGACCATATTATATAATCTTATGTTACATTATCTTGCCTTATTGTAGAACTTGACCTTTTAATTCAAATATTTTACCATGATAAAATTTCATTCTAAAAAAGAATATCATTGTTAAGAAGAATTATCATCATATCTAATGAAGTTTTCCCATCATTGTCAATGTCATACATTCCTATAAATATTTCCTCTTATATGTGGAAATTTTTTTATGTGTCATATAATCTGACTTTCACAATTCCTATTTTTTCATTTTTAAAGCATCGTTTTCTACCCCTTTTTCCAATCTGGTTTTTAATAAAGGAATTTTAAAATATAAAAATTGATTTCCTTCCATGATCATTTGATTTATATCTACTCCAATTTTTTATGAAAACATATTTATATATTCCCCAATTCTCCATTTTTTTGGATTATTGTAATAGTAAATATCACACTCACCATCTTTAAATTAATTATTTTATGAATTTTCTTTGCGTCGGGTAGTCCGAGTTGAAGCTCAACTTAAATTTTTGGGGTCTCGTCTAAAAATGTGTTGTTTGGCCTTGATAGTGTTAAACACACCGCTCTCTAAGCCGAGAAGCCTCGCCTAGGTCACCGTGCAGCTTCGCTCGGTTCACTGTACTCCCTTCTCAATGGTCAACTAATTAAACAAAATGACTTGATAAAAAAATTCAGAAATAAAATGTGATAAAAAAATAATAAATTATTTTAATGATCATAATAGTATTATTATTTGAGGATGTAATTGTTATAATTATTTTATCACTATATTTATAATTATTACAACTTTAATATTAATACTATAAATTTATTACTATTATTTTTATTGTTAGTTTTTGTTTATTATTATTATTTCCATTATTATTATTCTTATTATTGTTATTAGTTTTTTTGGTTTTATTTATAGTTTTATTTATAGTATTATATATATTTTTTTATATTTTTTTATATTTTTCTATATTTTTTTTCTTCTTTGTGTGTTAGGGTTTTCAAACCCCTCTTTCCCCTATATCCCATCCTGACCCCCAATTTTTCCAGCTTAATATCTTGCCACCCAGCTCTAAATCCGACACCCTACATGCTACACCCTCACATGTCGGACCACCCACTGGCCCTACCACCTACTCGAAATCTGACCATCGCCCCTACTCCATCCGGGAATGCGCCACATCCCCGATGAACCCCGCTCTGTCCGTTGGTCTGTGCCCACCACCCCCATGTCTGGCCATCCATACCTCCTTCCCGTTGACTCTCCAAGCCAGCATCCCCAGTTGGCACCATTGTGTGACTTCCCCCGAAGACCCGGCACTCCAATCCTACTCCTGGCCAACCAGCTCGCACAGCAGCCTAGACCCCTACGCGCGCCTCCTGCACTAGTCATACTTCTAGTTACCAGACCTCCCATTTGAACTCTCATTCCACCACCACCTGTCCCTCTTCTTCCGAGTAATCCCTTCTGTGGATTTTAGGGTTTCAGTTTGGGGTTTTTGAGTTGTTGAGTTCTGATATCAATTACTTTGGTTCAATCATCTATTGTAGGGTTCAATTGTGATTTTTTTGTTCGAATTATCGATTTAGGATCCAATTCAATATACATGTGGTGCATTTTTGTGCGATTGGAGATTCTTATGAGTTTTATGAGTTTTCTTATACCCATGTTAGTGTTTCCGCACCTTAACATCATTAGTTTAATATAATTTGTTTTTTTAATTTATTAATGTATTGTCTGGTTTTATCATGTGATGTTTTTGGTGTTTTTTAAATGGTTTGTGTTTGAATGTAGAAAACAATTTTCTAATATTTATATTGACCATGCTTCATTGTGAGCATTGATGTAATGTTTTTTTAATGGGTTTTAGGAGTTGTTTGGGTGGTGTGGAATGTCCTCGGAAATTTTTTTGACATCCATATGTGATATTGAGCCTACCCTTCATATGAGTCTTGTTATGAGAGTTCTTTGAAATATGCAGTTATTTATTTTTGGTGTGAAAAATATGATTTGGTAATAGTTTGATTCGTATCTGAGTTAGAAAATTTTTTTCTTTCTTGAAAATAATTGGTTGTGTGTCGTGCATATCAAATTATAGTGTTTCTTGCAAAAAATGGTTTCAGGTCCTATCATAAAAGTGAGGAATATTTTTTAAATCACGTAGGGTGAGAGTTTATAAAAGGAATGTTTAAAGGAATAATTATTTATTTTGGAAATTTGAACTTATTGATCGCCTTTTTATTTAAATATTGAATAGTGGGATTAGCAGAAAACATGTTTTGGAATGTTTTTGATGTACATTCAATTTTAAAGTGTTGTTTTGGCATTAGATCAGGTGTGTTTTTTGTGTAAAATGACGTGTGTTAATCTTAAATGTTTTATAAACTATTTATTTGAATTTATTTAATTAAATGTGATGTGAGGATGTGGTGTTTTATAGGGTTAAAAATGTGTCCGATTTTAGGTGGCGTTGTTGTGTGCAAATTAGGCAATTTTTAGGGTAAACCCTTGATGTTCCAATTATAAATTTTCTACTAGTTATTTAAATTATTTATGATGACATGCATATAATGTGATTTATTGTGTGAAACGGTTTTTGGTGTGTGTTTGGTATAAAAATGGGTATTTTGAACATGTCTTCGGGTGTAAAGTTTTGTGGTGCCTTTGGAAATGGTTTGGGACACTTTTTTTGTATGAGGTATTAAATTGCATAAGTGGTGTTAGGAATGTTTATCAAATGGTTTGGTATGTGTATGTTTTTAGAGTGGGGTTTGGTTGTGCAAGTGGTGGAACACTCTGTACGTTGTTTGGATTAAATTTTGTGTGTGAATGTATTGTGTTTGTGATTTGTAAATGTGAATTTTTTTTAGCACAAAAAGGGAACCTGGGTACCTAGGTGGGTGGAATAGGACTAGTATAATAGATTTCACAGAATTGGTTTGTCCTGGTTTCATCTATCATGACTGAAATTACAACACAAACTAGACTTTTGTGATAATTGAAGACCACTAGGTTATGGATGTGTTTCCCTACTAGTGGATCAAGCACGAGAGCATTGTAACACCTGAGACTTTTATGTTATATAAATCATCAAAGGAATCTTTTTCTACACAACACTTGCTTGGATTGCTTTACACGCAATCGCGACCTCCCTCAATAGCTTGCGTCGTACGCAATACCGATTTTCACTAAACAACAATATGCTATTAAAACTAGCCGTTATGAATAGTAATAACCACTTTTTGAAATTTTATAAATTTTATTTTTCAAAATGGACTTCATTTTTGGACTCAGAATATCGAAATTAGCCAAGGGTGAAATTTTGGTATTTTTCTGAAAACTTTCAATTTTTGATGAATAGTGAAACCACTAAGTGGTAGGTTAAAAAACAGAATTTTGCATAAAACTTAATTTTACCGCTTCTATGAATGGAATTTCGAAAATCCGAGAGACACGGTTAATATCAAGGACTATAATGTGGTTCAATGAGATGAAAATAATTTTTTGGTGAATAGTAACTTTTTATTTTTTTTACCGCGGTTAATAGTAAATAGGGTAACTAAGGGTAAATATGATATCAATATTACCCTAACACATGTCCTAATTCTATTGGACAAGGGTAATTCGACCAAAAACAAACTTAGGAATAAAATATGACCATTTAGGCCCACTTGGATTAGATTAGGACATTTATTATTAATTTATTTAAAGAAGGGTTAAAATAGTTAAAATCAAAGTTTAATAAGTAAATCATTTTTAATATGGGGTTATACATAAGATAAATTCGACTATAAATATTAATTAGAAAGATAAAACGATTTCCTACATAATGGTATTTTATTTGTAATTTTTAGACATTAAATAATTTAATTTATTTATGACACAATGATGATGCAGTAATTATCTTATTAATGAAATATTGAAATAATTGATGTTATAAACACCAAAATAAATGTAATTTGAGACTTTTTATGAATTCCACTAATTTTATAGGTTACTATGATATATTAATGTTGATTTAATCAACTTGTTTCGAACATATAATTCTGTTATGACTTTCAAAAAAATCATATATCAAATAGTGTCAAAATTGACACAAAATAGTTTTTAAATCAAATATTATATTATTAATTGTTATTTTATTCCTAAAAATCTAAGGTTCGGCCAAATGACTTAGATAAGGACATATATATTAATAATAAACAATTTGGGGTTCTTTTGGCATGTTATAGTAAGTGTATTAACCATATAGTGAAAGAAAACAAAAAGACATGGTAAAAGACAAATTATTTAACTTAGAGTTAAATCTAATTGATAAGGTTAAAATAATACCCTAAACTTGTCTAAATCTTATTTTTTGATAGGATTTATACCCATCCCCACTTTAGCTTCGAAATAAGACCCTTTGGAACCATTATAAACAGATTTTGACTTTAATATAAAATAATATTTTGAGATATTCCTAAGGTGCCCCTCTCCTCCCTTATAAAAGGGCACCTCCTCCCCCTCCTCCTCACACCAATTTGAGCACTCAAGCTCGGCCAACCCCTTCCATTTTCTCCTCTCCACTTCCCTAGAATAATCCTAGAGGTCCTGGTCTTCTCCAAAGACCAATCTTAGTTCCTTAAGTGGAGGATTCAAAGAGGCATTCCAAAGAAGAGGTAATATCCATTACCAATCTTTTCAATTTCTTTCTTCTTCAACTTCTTCTTCTTTAGTTGTTTCATGATAAAGTAATAACATCAGTATTAATTACATACTGATATGTTATTATAAATATGAAACAACCCTAATTCACCTTCTATCCATCCTACAGAAAAAATGAAATCACCGCGCGTGCGTACGTACGGAATACCGTCTCCACGCCGTGGTGTAATCTATTTTCCACCATCACCTTACAAGGATGGGTATAATGGTGTAATGAGTAACTATATATGATTATTATGAATTAATATTGATACTGAAATAATATATATATACTCCAATACAATTACACGATCATAGGAATGATATCATCACTCGTGCGTACGTACGGAATACCGTCTCCACGATGTGATGCGACTCATTCTACATGATCTTCATTTCATAATGATTATATAAATGAATTGAATGAATGAATATGGTATATAACACACTAATACCATTCTGGAAATGAATTATCTATAACCTAAAGATAAGAATAAGAATTTATTCGACAAAACACGCATAAGAACAAAAAGCAATAAAGACCCGAGTAACAAGTAACCGTGAAATATTACTATCAAGAAGCTAAGAATATAACCATATATGATATCATATCAATATGTATGATTCTGGAATAAGTCAATAACATTATTTAAACCATTATACAGGAGCTTCGGACACGTACAAAGCTAATCGGACCTAAGGTAAGGGAAATATCACAATCTCATTTTTATCCGAGATTGTTTATTCGTAAGTATTTACTGGGGTGTATTTTATCATTCACATCCATGTTTCATCAATATGTAATATTATTTCCATCCACCTACAATTTTTTAAATCCATTTTTACCCTTCAGTGAGTTTTTAGTAATACGTATGAAAGGAATCTTTTGTCGTTTTTCATACGAGGTACTTTTTGACTTTTCCGACAAAAGTGCGAAGAATGTTTTTTTTTTAACTTATACGGCATGAATGGATTTTTAAAACATTATTTCCAAGAAAATTCCTTTAAAATTTTTCAAGTTTATTTTTAATCAACTTCTTTTATTTTAAAGTTTTATGACATGTTATGAAAGGAAAAATGTTTTTGAAGTAGAAAGGATATTTTCCTCAAGAATGAAGTTCAAGTATTTTATCAAAATTATTTTCCATCTAAGATAATAAAAGGGTTCTGTTTTTATCCCTATTATTACATGGATTTGATTATGTTGTGATGGAAACATTTTTATGAATTCCTTTATATTATATGAATTGTTTTATGATGTCATGTTGTTTAAGAATCCCATTTTTATTACATGGGTTATGCGATGATGTATGATTTATGATTATGTGGCACACATAAGAAAGGATTCATTAAAAGATGGGTGGGACCTATATCTCCCTCCAATGCATTGGGTAAAGATTTTATATCTCATGAGATAGACATGGCTGGAACGGAAGGTTATTTCGGTTCAGTGATACAGGACTGAAACGAGGAGTGAACTCGGTTCAGAAAGGGACTTTGTCCACTAAGATAGTCTTGGCGATGAGTCATGACTAACAAGAAATGATTTTCCATGATTATGTGTGATTGCCACAAAGTTTCAATTTTTATGTTATGATTATGGGGATCTCATTTTCACTTCTATGATTTATTCCATGTTAAGATATTATGATCTCTTTTGCAGGTTTTGATTTTCAAAAAGTCATGATATGATTTTTATTTCCTTTATTTGCCCTTGCTGAGCATTTCAGCTCACCCTTTTATGTTTTCTTTTCCCCAGGTCAAGAAGATGGATATTAAGTAGAATATGCTAAAAGGGACCCTAGATATGATGAAATAAATGGGAGACACTGTAGAAGATTTATGAACCAGTTTTTTATGTTTCCCAGTTTCTAAAGACACTATACCTATACGGTCCTTTGTGGTTTTGTCATATGTTGTAATAAGTGTGCTTCAATTTTGAAGTATTAACAATGTATGTAAAGTATGGGTCGTTATAGTTGGTATCAGAGGAAAGGTATAGTCAACCTTTGGAAACTAGGATGTGAAAGCCTTAGTAAGAACCCTAAGGATAAGTCTAAGCATAGAACACAATCTTAGTGTTTTAGAAATGGCCTTGAATAACCTAGGATAAGACCTTAAGCATGAAAATTTTATTCTTGAATTATGTGGTTTCCTATTATAATTAGTGTTGCTCACACTATTCTTCTTGGTTTTAGTCAATGGCTGGAACCCGAAGGAACCGTGTTAATGCGGAATGCGATGGGCAATGCAATGATTGTCCCCCTGAGCAACCAAACGATATGGGAGCTGGAATGAAAAATCTTGTAGCCATGCTCACACAACTTTCTCAAGCTATGAATCATGCAGGACTTCCAAACGAGCAAAGGAAGGAGCAACATTCTGTTGAATCCTTCATGAGGCAACGTCCACCTTCTTTCAGTGGGTCTACTGATCCATTAGTTGCTGAACAATGGATTAGTACTACTGAAAAGATATTTTCAGTTCTTCAATGTTCTGAACATGATAAAGTCATCCTAGCAGTGTATCGTTTGGAAGGAGATGCTGATCAATGGTGGAATCTTATTAAGAATACGAGGAAAAGGGATGAAATTGAGTCTATGGAATGGGACGAGTTCAAGAACTTATTTTTCAATAAGTACTTCCCTCGTATTCTCCGAACAAAGATGGAGAAAGAGTTACTTGAACTGAAGCAAAGGGATGATGAATCTGTTAGTACCTACGAAGCAAATTTTACAAGACTTGCAAGGTACGCTTCTGGTATTATTATCCAACCTGAGAGTAAGATCGATCGATTCTTTAGTGGCTTAAAACCAAGTCTTTTAAGGGCGTTAGCCATAAGGGACTTCAATAGCTACGAGGAAATCGTTCGATGTGCTCTCAAAGTCGAGTTCGAGATTGGAGTAACCCATCAGTCACATGGGTTTGATAAGAAGAGGAAGATGGAATTCAAAGAAAAATCTAAAGAGCACACTGAAAAGAAGATGAACTTTCCCTTATGCTCAAAGTGTGGAAAGAAACATGGAGGGAGTTGTCTTAAAGGGACAAGTAAATGTTTTAAATGTGGAAAAGAAGGTCATCGGGCATTTGAATGCCGTAATAATGGGAAGAAGATGTCTAATGACGCAAACAAAGTAAGGGATACACAGAATGAACCTACTACACTTCAATGTTTTAAGTGCAAGGAGATGGGGCATTATGCCAATCAATGCCCAAATCCAAGGGTTGATGATGATGGTCGACGTCAACAAAATCTTAAGGCTAAAGACAAAGGAAAGTCACATGCAATTTCTATCAGCGATGTGGAGTACGATAACGAAGTGGTGAAAGGTACACTTACCATCCACTCTAAAGTAGAAAATGTTTTATTTGATTCTGGATCCACCCAATCTTTTATTTCTGAAGACTTTTCTAAGGGTATCACCGTATTACCTCAACAATTAGATGTTGAGTTAGCTGTGACAACACCTAATGGCACATCAATCGCATCAAAAGTTTATAATTCTTCTCCGATCGAAGTTTGTGGGAAAGTGCTTCCTGCAAATCTTGTGATCCTTCCTTTAGTGGAATTTGATGTGATTCTTGGCATGGATTGGCTTTCTCTACATGGAGCTCATATCAATTGCCAAAGAAGGGAAGTCACATTTCATATTCTAGATCAATCTACGATCGTCTATCAATGCAAGGATGAACATAACCTTCCAGTGGAAATTTCTTCCATCTTATGGGTATTGATTCCACTAAATGAAGGTTATTTATCTCAAATGGTTGGTGAGAAACTCACGATTAAGAATATGCCCATTGTACGGGAGTTTGATGATGTCTTTCTGGAGGAATTGCCGGGTCTTCCACCAAATCGTGAAGTTGAGTTTTCAATAGAACTCGTACCGGGTGCTTTGCCTATTTCAGAGACACCTTATAGAATAGCCCCAATTGAGTTGCAGGAATTGAAGAAGCAACTCCAAGAGAATCTTGATAAGGGATTCATACACCCTAGTGCGTCACCTTGGGGAGCACCTGTTCTATTTGTTAAGAAGAAAGATGGATCAATGAGACTCTGCATTGATTATCGAGAACTTAACAATATCACTATCAAGAACAAATATCCTCTCCCACGCATTGATGACTTATTTGACCAACTACGCGGAGCTCAATACTTCTCCAAGATTGATCTTTGTTCAGGGTATCATCAATTAAGGGTAAAAAGGGAGGATATACCAAAGACGGCTTTCTGTACAAGGTATGGACACTATGAATTTATAGTGATGCCATTTGGTCTTACTAATGCCCCTGATATCTTCATGGATCTAATGAATAGAGTCTTTAGAGACTATCTTGATCAATTTGTGTTAGTCTTTATAGACGATATTCTTGTCTATTCAAAGAGCAAGGAAGAGCATGAAGATCACTTGAGAATTATATTGAAGACCCTGAGAAAGGAGAAGCTTTATGACAAATTTACCAAGTGTGAATTTTGGCTTCAAAAAGTTTCATTTTTGGGTCACATAATCTCAAAAGAGGGGATATCTGTGGATCCAGCAAAAACAGAGGTTATCGAAAGATGGTCGAGACCAACAACAGTAACTGAGATCCGAAGTTTTCTTGGTTTGGCTGGATATTATCGACGTTTTGTAAAAGATTTTTCACGATTATCTAATCCACTCACCAAGTTGACTCGGAAAGGAGTTAAGTTTGTCTGGACAGAGGAATGTGAAGAGAATTTCAAGGAGTTGAAAAGAAGGTTATCCAGTGCACCTGTGCTCACACTGCCTTGTAGTGGAGAAAGGTTTGTGATCTACAGTGATGCATCCAAGAAGGGATTGGGGTGTGTTCTTATGAAAAATGATATGGTGATAGCTTATGCCTCACGACAGTTGAAAATCCATGAGCAAAATTACCCAACACATGATTTGGAGTTGGCTGCGGTAATCTTTGCATTAAATATTTGGAGGCATTACCTTTATGGTAAAAGGTGTGATATTTATACTGATCATAAAAGTTTAAAGTATATTTTCACACAAAAGGAGTTGAATATGCGTCAAAGAAGATGGTTGGAGCTGATTAAGGATTATGACTGCTCAATCCATTACCACCCTGGGAAAGCAAACAAGGTGGCAGATGCATTAAGTCGACAAGACCATGCTAGTTTATCCATGATGAGGATCACAAAAGATCCAATATTTATGGATTTACAAAGGATGGATCTTGGAATTATAATGGAAGGGGAAAAATCTTATCTTTCTCAAATGAATGTTCAACCATCTATACATGTGAAGATTAAAGAGGCACAGAAAGAAGATGTCGAGTTACAAAAGAAGGTGAGAAATGTTCCTGAATTCAAACTTGATTGTGATGGGATAATAAAGTTCAGGAATCGGGTTTGTGTTCCTCCCATCCCCGAAATAAAGAAGGAGCTGCTGGATGAGGCACATAGTTCTTCATTCTCTATTCATCCTGGAAGCACGAAGATGTATAGGGACCTGAAAGAGTACTTCTGGTGGGATGGCATGAAAAGAGATGTTGCTGAATATGTCTCTCGATGCTTGGTTTGTCAACAAGTTAAAGCTGAGAGACAAAAGTCTAAGGGGATGTTACAACCATTACCCATACCCGAATGGAAATGGGAAAACATCATTATGGACTTTGTCACAGGACTTCCTAAAACATCCAAAGGCAATAATGCTATCTGGGTCATAGTTGATCGTCTTACAAAGTCTGCACACTTCATTCCTATTAGAGAGGATTTCTCTCTAGATCAGCTTGCCAGGATATATGTAAAGGAATTGGTAAGATTGCATGGAGTACCAGTTTCTATTATATCTGATCGGGATCCGAGATTTACCTCGAAGTTCTGGCGAAGTCTTCAGCATACTCTGGATACAGAGTTGAGTTTCAGCACTGCTTATCATCCCCAGACAGACGGTCAATCTGAGAGAACAATTCAAACCCTAGAAGATATGTTGAGAGCTTGCTCTATGGATTTCAAAGGAGGTTGGGATCAACACCTACCTTTGGTGGAATTTTCTTATAATAATATCTTTCACTCCAGTATTCAGATGGCTCCTTATGAAGCTCTCTATGGAAAGAAATGCAGGACTCCAACTTGCTGGGATGAAGTTGGGGAACGAAAGCTATTAGGACCTGATCTCGTTGATGAAATGGCAGAAAAGGTCAGATCTATTCAACAACACATAAGAGCAGCTCAGAGTCGACAGAAAAGTTATGCCGACAACCGAAGAAAAGACCTAGAGTTTGAAGTGGGTGATAAAGTGTTCTTACGAATATCTCCCTGGAAGAGGGTTATGAGATTTGGAAAGAAGGGGAAGTTGAGCCCTAGATATATCGGTCCTTTTGAAATACTGGATCGTGTTGGGAAGGTAGCTTACCGATTGGTTCTTCCACCGAATCTCTCTCAAGTTCATGATGTGTTCCACGTATCTCTCCTGAGAAAGTACATACCAGATCCTTCACATGTACTCAGCTCAGAAGTTGTACCGCTGGAGCAAGATCTTTCTTATGAAGAACAGCCGATAGAGATTCTGGATCATAGCGAAAAAGTCCTACGAAACAAGACCACTCGCTTGGTGAAAGTTTTATGGAGAAACCACCAACTTGAAGAAGCTACATGGGATCTTGAGGATATGATGAGGGAGAAGTATCCTCATCTGTTTGTTACAAAGTGACGAATTTCGAGGGCGAAATTCTTTTTAAGGGGGGTAGAATGTAACACCCGAGACTTTTATGTTATATAAATCATCAAAGGAATATTTTTCTACACAACACTTGCTTGGCTTTCTTTACACGCAATCACGACCTTCCTCAATAGCTTGCGTCGTACGCAATACCGAGTTTCACTAAACAACAATATGCTATTAAAACTAGCCGTTATGAATAGTAATAACCACTTTTTGAAATTTTATAAATTTTATTTTTCAAAATGGACTTCATTTTTGGACTCAGAATATCGAAATTAGCCAAGGGTGAAATTTTGGTATTTTTCTGAAAACTTTCAATTTTTGATGAATAGTGAAACCACTAAGTGGTAGGTTAAAAAACAGAATTTTGCATAAAACTTAATTTTACCGCTTCTGTGAATGGAATTTCGAAAATCCGAGAGACACGGTTAATATCAAGGACTAAAATCTGGTTCAATGAGATGAAAATAATTTTTTGGTGAATAGTAACTTTTTATTTTTTTTACCGCGGTTAATAGTAAATAGGGTAACTAAGGGTAAATATGATATCAATATTACCCTAACACATGTCCTATTTCTATTGTACAATTGTAATTCGACCAAAAACAAACTTAGGAATAAAATATGACCATTTAGGCCCACTTGGATTAGATTAGGACATTTATTATTAATTTATTTAAAGAAGGGTTAAAATAGTTAAAATCAAAGTTTAATAAATAAATCATTTTTAATATGGGGTTATACATAAGATAAATTCGACTATAAATATTCATTAGAAAGCTAAAAAGATTTCCTACATAATGGTATTTTATTTGTAATTTTTAGACATTAAATAATTTAATTTATTTATGACACAATGATGATGCAGTAATTATCTTATTAATGAAATATTGACATAATTGATGTTATAAACACCAAAATAGATGTAATTTGAGACTTTTTATGAATTCCACTAATTTTATAGGTTACTATGATATATTAATGTTGATTTAATCAACTTGGTTCGAACATATAATTCTGTTATGACTTTCACAAAAATCATATATCAAATAGTGTCAAAATTGACACAAAATAGTTTTTAAATCAAATATTATATTATTAATTGTTATTTTATTCCTAAAAATCTAAGGTTCGGCAAAATGACTTAGATAAGGATATATATATTAATAATAAACAATTTGGGGTTCGTTTGGCATGTTATAGTAAGTGTATTAACCATATAGTGAAAGAAAACAAAAAGACATGGTAAAAGTTAAATTATTTAACTTAGAGTTAAATCTAATTGATAAGGTTAAAATAATACCCTAAACTTGTATAAATCTTATTTATTGATAGGATTTCGACCCATACCCACTTTAGCTTCGAAATAAGACCCTTTGGAACCATTATAAACCGATTTTGACTTTAATATAAAATAATATTTTGAGATATTCCTAAGGTGCCCCTCTCCTCCCTTATAAAAGGGCACCTCCTCCCCCTCCTCCTCACACCAATTTGAGCACTCAAGCTCAGCCAACCCCTGCCATTTTCTCCTCTCCACTTCCCTAGAATAATCCTAGAGGTCCTGGTCTTCTCCAAATACCAATCTTAGTTCCTTAAGTGGAGGATTCAAAGAGGCGTTCCAAAGAAGAGGTAATATCCATTACTGATCTTTTCAATTTCTTTCTTCTTCAACTTCTTCTTCTTTAGTTGTTTCATGATAAAGTAATAACATCAGTATTACTTACATACTGATATGTTATTATAAATATGAAACAACCCTAATTCACCTTCTATCCATCCTACGGAAAAAATGAAATCACCGCGCGTGCGTACGTACGGAATACCGTCTCCACGCCGTGGTGTAATCTATTTTCCACCATCACCTTACAAGGATGGGTATAATGGTGTAATGAGTAACTATATATGATTATTATGAAGTAATATTGATACTGAAATAATATATATATACTCCAATACAATTACACGATCATAGGAATGATATCATCACTCGTGCGTACGTACGGAATACCGTCTCCACGATGTGATGCGACTCGTTCTACATGATCTTCATTTCATAATGATTATATAAATGAATTGAATGAATGAATATGGTATATACCACACTAATACCATTCTGGAAATGAATTATCTATAACCTAAAGATAAGAATAAGAATTTATTCGACAAAACACGCATAAGAACAAAAATCAATAAAGACCCGAGTAACAAGTAAACATGAAATATTACTATCAAGAAGCTAAGAATATGACCATATATGATATCATATCAATATGTATGATTCTGGAATAAGTCAATAACATTATTTAAACCATTATACAGGAGCTTCGGACACGTACAAAGCTAATCGGACCTAAGGTAAGGGAAATATCACAATCTCATTTTTATCCGAGATTGTTTATTCGTAAGTATTTACTGGGGTGTATTTTATAATTCACATCCATGTTTCATCAATATGTAATATTATTTCCATCCACCTAAAATTGTTTAAATCCATTTTTACCCTTCGGTGAGTTTTTAGTAATATGTATGAAAGGAATCTTTTGTCGTTTTTCATACGAGGTACTTTTTGACTTTTCCGACAAAAGTGCGAAGAATGTTTTTTTAACTTATACGGCATGAATGGATTTTTAAAACATTATTTCCAAGAAACTTCCTTTAAAAGTTTTCAAGTTTATTTTTAATCAACTTATTTTATTTTAAAGTTTTATGACATGTTATGAAAGGAAAAATGTTTTTGAAGTAGAAAGGATATTTTCCTCAAGAATGAAGTTCAAGTATTTTATCAAAATTATTTTCCATCTAAGATAATAAAAGGGTTCTGTTTTTATCCCTATTATTACATGGATTTGATTATGTTGTGATGGAAAAATTTTTATGAATTCCTTTATATTATATTAATTGTTTTATGATGTCATGTTGTTTAAGAATCCCATTTTTATTACATGGGTTATGCGATGATGTATGATTTATGATTATGTGGCACACATAAGAAAGTATTCATTATAAGATGGGTGGGACCTATATATCCCTCCAATGCATTGGGTAAAGATTTTATATCTCATGAGATAGACATGGCTGGAACGGAAGGTTATTTCAGTTCAGTGATACAGGACTGAAACGAGGAGTGAACTCGGTTCAGAAAGGGACTTTGTCCACTAAGATAGTCTTGGCGATGAGTCATGACTAACAAGAAATGATTTTCCATGATTATGTGTGCATGACACAAAGTTTCAATTTTTATGTTATGATTATGGGGATCTCATTTTCACTTCTATGATTTATTCCATGTTAAGATTTTATGATCTCTTTTGCAGGTTTTGATTTTCAAAAAGACATGATATGATTTTTATTTCCTTTATTTGCCCTTGCTGAGCATTTGAGCTCACCCTTTTATGTTTTCTTTTCCCCAGGTCAGGAAGATGGATATTAAGTAGAATATTCTAAAAGGGACCCTAGATATGATGAAATAAATGGGAGACACTGTAGAAGATTTATGAACCAGTTGTTTATGTTTCCCAGTTTCTAAAGACACTATACCTATACGGTCATTTTTGGTTTTGTCATATGTTGTAATAAGTGTGCTTCAATTTTGAAGTATTAAAAATGTATGTAAAGTATGGGTCGTTATAAGCATTGTTTATTGTGGTCCTATGGAACATTTACACCGAGGTACGATGTCTCTAGTGCACCACATATACTAAATTCCTTAGGGGATTTTCCCACAATGATATACTATTCATGATGTGGTGCTTTCCATCGGTATATGAAGGAAAACTTTAGTAGGTGTATGTTCTTTATAAATTTTTTCCTTCTGTATTAAAGTAGTATTGTGAAATGGTTTTACTTCTAATACTCTTTTCTTTTCACTTTCAGTTATAAAAAAATTTTCCTTACAAGATTGTTTAAAGTATGTTGCCAAATGAGCATGTTAAATTATATTTTTGATGTTGTGGTGTGGAACCTTTTTATTGGGTGGCGTCCTACTGGGATCTTTGATCACACCCTATATACACCTTTGGGAGTATATAGAACTTGTTTCTTGTGTATTCTAGGTTGTAACATTGTGATTAGTGATGGGGGTTTTGGATTTTTTTGGTCATTATGTGCAGGTCGATATTGGTAGCTTGGGGATGCAGATTCTGGTGTCGCTTGAGGTTAGTATTGGAGTTTTATTTCTCTATATCTGTTGTTCATTTGTGTTCTTAGTAGAGTTGTAGTATTAAATGTGTTTATAGTTTAGAGGCGTGTTTGGTTGTCTGTTTTCAGTTTCTATTTTCTTTTATTATCATGTTGTTGTTTTTATGTCTCTTTTATTATGGGTAAATCATTCCGACATGTTTATTTGATACTCGGGTACTTGTGCCAGCCCCTGGGGATCAGGAAAGCCCTTGGGAACATGTCACGGACCGGGACGGGTGCCAGGTCGGATGGCGACCCGACCTGGTTTCGGAAAAAATGGTATCAGAGGAGGTTTTCTCTCTTGGGTCGTGAACTTTTGGGATAGAGTGAAGTAAACCAAAATTATGGTTGTCGGAAATCGACGTTCTAGCTACAAGCAAGGTGCCTACCCAGCACACCTCGTGGCAGGACTCGAGTTACCAAAGTTTTGTTTTATCTGACTTGTTGGTCCTTGTTATTAATCTTGTTTAGGGGAAATGAAAAAGGAGTAGGTTTAGTGGTCTGAGTGAGCACACAGGGTCTAGAAAGCCTTGTGGAGCTAGGGATACTATCCTAGAATACCCTATGTGGAAGTGGCATGATTGGCATATGACTTCCAACCATATATCTCAGTCACCCATTGATAGTAGATCCCTCTTGAATAGTTCTTCATCTCTTTGTTTTGGATTCATGGATATATGGTTTTTAAGAAAAAAAGAATTGGTCTTGAAAAATGTTTTGAAATAAAGATCGTTCAAAATAAAATGATGTGTATGGTTTAAAAAGTGTGGGTTCAATATTTGGTTTTGAAAAAGTGGAAATGTTTGGCTTTGATCCTTGGTGTTCTTGTGGGCAACCACATGAATGAGTGTATATGGAAATTGAAATGGTCAATGGCATGAGCGGATGAGTTCCTGGATGGACATGAGGTGGGTACCGGTGTGACCTGGGAACATGCATGTGCAAGGCCGATAGGACATCATTGGTGTTTGTACAACCCACCAGCTTTGCTTATTTTCAAAATGTGTTGTTAAATGAAAATTTAGTGCGTTAATAACTGGTGATTGTGTGGTGTGTTCTTGTGTTTTGGAAATGTCGGGCGTGAGGCCTTTTGAGCCGAGGATCCTTTCAAAATGATTTGTGTCCTGAGTTTGAATTTTTTTTGTAATTTTGTATGTTTTCTTGTAGTTAGTGAATTATTTTCAAAGTTCTTCGGGAATCCCTTGTAGTGGCACCCTACACATGTTTAGTGTGAGCTTGTGGTATTTCTTGACCATAGGACCAGTTTTGTTGTGTCCATGGTTTTCTTCCTCAACTAGTGTACACCCCCATAAAGTGTTAACATACAATTGAAGTGAGGCCATAGGTATTTTTCCGTTGGCCAACCCTCCAGTTGATTAATGTGAGGACTCTCCATTTTTAGTGATAGTGATATGTTTGTCCCTTATCCTTTTCGGTTAAGCAGATCATCTCATAGTGTGATGATAGAAATGAGAGGAGTTGAATGGAGTTTGATCTCTTTGAGTTTTCGAAATCGTCGAGTATGAAGTTTGACATTGTTGTGTCTGATGGTTTCCTCTAGAAGTGGTGAAAGAAAATACCAGAGGGAAAGGGTGAATACAGTTTAGATTTATCGTTGCTAACTGATGCTTAGAAGGCATGTAGTGCTTTCATCAGTCGCAAGGGTCATGATTGGTGACATCTTACAGCATCAGTTATCTTGAAGAGAAAGGGTTGATTTCATTGTAACCTTTGGGAATCCCTGTTTTCATAGGAGTGTGTCCTCTCAAGGAGTTATAATTTTTCTGTTTTAAGGGGAGTGTTTGTAGTGCATCCTTCCTTCTTATATTTCATGGTTAAGGTGAGGTGGAGATACATGTGTGTCATCTAAATCCTTGTTCTGGTGGACATGTCTCAAGGTGGTAGTTGGATGTCGTGGAATGTTGTGTTTGTTGGTGTTGTCTCGGTTGTGGTGTGGTAGCGTGTGACACCAAAAAGAGAAGCTCTGTTCAGGAGTCTTCCATGCCTGACTGCGATGCATGAGATTCTTCAATCATCAGGGCTCTATCCCTAGGCCATGGAGTGAAGCTAACATGTGTTCAGGAACCCCATGAGTGTATGGGTCCCCAGATTTATCTTTATCATCGGTATTGATGGAGAAGGTTGTTTAAATCGTTTCATGTTGTTGGTCTATTTCGAATGACCCATTTGGGTGAGTGAGGTTTCATGTATCTATGAGGAAGTGTGGTCGTCTCGTACCTAAAAGTCTTTGGAGTTGAATCCCACCCAGAGTAATCATTTTTAGTTGTCATATGTGGTTTGTTGGGTAGATCAGTCTAAAATTTAAAGATTGCTCATCTTGGAATTTGGTGATGTTGGTCTGTCGCCAGCCGGGGTTTTGACGCTGGGTAGTCGGGTCCCTCTCTCCCTGCCCCCTGTGGTGGGGTGTTTTTTCACTATTGGGAAATTTTCAAAGTTCAATATCTTATGTTAGTTCTAATGGTGGGGAGACCCACATTGGGTCTCACATGAATGTCTCTAGAATGAATCGGTGATGGTCTTTTCATTAATGGTGGGGAGTCCGCTCGGACCTCCCCATGTCAGTTTTCTAGTCTCATCTTGGGCATTGGTAGGTTCTTAATAATGGGGATCCCCATGGGCTTCCCCATGTTTACCATTTATTTCTGTTTCTAAAAATGAGTTGGTGATAGGTGATAAGGGTTCTTGTTGGTCGTGGTTGGTCTCATTTGTTCATTCAAGTCAAACGACGTGGTTTTCATTCAATGGTGCTTGGGATGTTTCGGTTTTTGAAGTTGATTCTCGAGAGTGCGAGAGTTCATATCCTTGATCAAGCAATTGAAGGTGTTCTAACTCTTTAGGGTGGATAACACATAGAAGGAAAATCTTTTATGAGTTTCTTAGGTTGATCATTTTAGTCACCTCCTTTGAGGATGATGTGTTTGCCTCTCCCCGCTTGTTTTCATAGGGATCCTCTTGAACCTTAATGAAGGTGTCGTTTCCTACGCTAGGTCTCGACCATAGTTGTGGGTTTCTAGGGACTTAATGCTTAATGGTGGGGAAAATTGTCGCACCCACCATCTTTAAATTAATTATTTTTTTATTTTTCATTACTTTTGGTAGTTCAGGTTAAATCTCGACATAAAATTTTGGGTTCGTATATAAAAACGCGTGGTTTGGCCTTCACAGAGTGTAACGCGCTGCTGTCAAAGCCTCACGACCTCACCTGAGTCACCGTGTGGCTTCGCTCAGTTCACTACATTCCCTACATGATGGTAAACTAATAAAATAAAATGACTTGATAAAAAAAAGTAAAAAATTTAACGTGAAAAAAAATTAACAAATTATTTTAATGATCATAATATTAACATTATTTGAGGATGTAATTGTTATAATTATATTTATCACTACTGGTATAATTGTTACAAATTATATTTTGTAACTATATCATTATTACTATTATTATTATTGTTATTTTTATTTAATTATTATTATTGTTATTATTATTGTTATTTTTAGTTTTAGTTTTAGTTTTATTTTTGTTTTATTGATATCTTTATTTATAGTTTTTTATTCTTTGTCTATTAGGGTTTTCGAACCCCCTTTCCCCCTATATCCCATCATGACCCCCACTTTTTCCACCTTAATAGGTCCCCACCCAACTCTGATGCCTACCCCCTATGTGATGCACCCTCCCACGCCGGACCACCCATTGGCCCTGCCTCCTGCTCGAAATCTGACCATCGCCCCTAATTCGTCCAGTGACAAACAACATCCCAGATGCACCCTGCTCTATTCAACCGTATGTGCACACCACCACCATGTCCGGCCAGCCATTCCTCTTTCCTGGCGACTCTCCAAGCTGACCTCCACAGCTCGCGACATCGCAGGACTTACCCCGAAGACCCGGTGCCACACCCTTGCTCCTAGCCAGCCGGCTCTCACAGCAGCCTGGACCCCTACGCGCGCCTCCGGCGGTGGTCGGACATCAAGCGTCTGGGCCTCCCAGCTGAACTCCCATTGTACCGCCGCCTCTCCCTCTTGCTCCGGGTAATCCCTTATGTGGATCTTTGGGTTTTAGTTTGGGGTTTTTGAGTTGTTGAGGTCTGATATTGATAACTTTGGTTTAGTCCTCTGTTCTATTATTCAATTGTGATTTGTTTTGGTTCAAATTATAGTTTTAGGGTCCAATTATATTCGCATATGGTGAGTTTTGGTGCGATTGGAGATTCAAAAAAGTGTTTAGAGTTTTCCTACACAAAGTTGGGTGTTTTCGTGCCTCAGCATCATTAGATTAATTTAATTTTTTTGATTAAATCTATCAATGTATTCTACGGTTTTATTTTGCGATGTGTTTGGTTTTTTATAAATGGTTTGTGTTTAAATGTTGAAAATGTATTTCTAATATATATTGACCATGCTTTGGTATGTGAATTGATGAAATGTTTTTTTAAAATGGGTTTAAGGAGTTGTTTGGGTATCGTAGAACGTCCTAGGAAATATTTTTGACGTGAAAAGTGATATTGAGTCTACCCATCATATGATTATTTTTGTGATAGTTCTTTGAAACATGAAATTAATTATTTTATGTGTAAAAAATATGATTTGATAATATTTTGATATGTATCTATGTCATGACCCCCTCCCACCAAAGATGCCCCACATAACATGGAAATGGTGAAAGGGAGATAATGACCCCCGAGTCCCGCCTCCTGTAGGCCCCGGAGTGGCGACAAACACCAAGGGTATGAGTTTTCAAAAATATGGGAGGCATTACCCTTTTTATTTATTTAAGATCGAGAAATAGGATGAGTCAAACACCAAAAGAAAAAGGAACAAGTATATGGAAATAAACCCAAAATCAAACCCAAATGCATGTTTTTATATATAAAACTGAAACAAAGGTACAAGGTTGTATAAAATGCAATACCAAAAATGAAAAAAAACTAAAAGAACCTAGAAACTCCAATGCATAACTAGAAAGTCCCCGCACGGTCCCTGAAGTCCTCTTGAAACCTTAAAGTAAATATAGGGTGGGCATACAAGTATACTCAGTAGGAAAACTTAATGCTCTCGTGCACAGGTGGGGAGACAACCTAATGTCCTATGAGAAAACGGAAGGAACTAGACCTAGAAAAGAATCTATCCACCCAAACTCACCAGCCACACTCACAAAATAACACATGTCAATAGATTATAGTAGTAATATTATCAAATTATGGGTACCCCACACCACCTTCCCACTGGATACTGCTCAAAACCTCACGCCTAATGCTCTGATGCTTCCCCCTCTTCTTGAGATAGTGCCGCAACATTTCCTTACGATGCTCGAGCTAGTGCCGCAACCTGGCCATACGAAGCTCATAGTAACCCTCCGGCACACAATCCTCGGCCATCTCAATCACATCCCACCGACACACAATCTTAGGCCATAACCACATCTCATCCCAAAGACACGTGGGAACCTCATCCCGAATATTCATGGGAAACATCTGTCGTAACCTGCCCGAAGGAACTTGGGCTATAGAACCTAGAAGAGGGAGCACAGGGAAGAACAATAACCATCCATCCACAATTTCCTTTGGATGTTGAGAATAACACCCTCATCCCACAGGTGTTTGGCACATAGTGCTCAACACGAGTGGGGTGCGTAAAGAAACATATAAAGTACAAGGTATATATAATCAAACACTCAGCCCAACCTAAGGCTTCTACACAAGAGATCTGAGCACGTGCCTTGACCCTGGTACCACGAATATGCACACAACAATCAATCCCAAAACCCCATTAATGTTTTCATGTTTAAATAGCTTTAGTTATCAATTCTTTTAACTATTGGGTAACTGTCAACAACGAAACCAAATCGAGTGTTCTTAAAAAATATCCCTGCCAACCAAAAAAAAAGTTAGGGAAAACACAAGCAATCACATACCAACTCCTTAACAATTTTATTATCATATCCATGTTTAATTCACTTCCATCACAAAACCCCACCGTTCTTTTATTCCTAAGTTCCACATATAAATTCATTTTCCACATTCCACATTTCCATTACATTTCCCCCATATATAGTCCACTACTAACCACTTTAATAATATTCACCACAAATAATTGCAGCCCCACTTCCAAACATCATATCACACAACAACCTAGAAATTACCACTTCACACATCCCATAACAAAACCAACCCAACACCAACATGTTCATTATTTCATTTTATTGAACCGGGATGTTCACACAAGGGTTCCGAGTATTTAATCAACCAACTTTACGTGATTAACCAATTTCCGCATTCAATAAAATTTTCACCCATAAGAAAATCTAGAAGGAGAGGGAAACATTTAATTGCGTAAGCAAAGGCACCCAACAACCATTATTTTTAGTAGTCATAAGATCATTCAGTTAACAATATAATATCATAGGATATAAATAATGTAACTGCATTCACAAACATCCCATCCCTGTTATATAAGACAATTATTATCTTTTTTAAACCAGTTCAAATGTGTTTCACATAAACATAAGGACACCCACCCCACAAGATACACAATCTAGAGAGACGAAGGTGAGATCCCCACCTCAACAGGTTCTGAAGTCCTTCTATGAACACGACCACCACGATCACAAGGCTTCTCCTAGAACGACGGCACCCACCAAGGATGTCACAGCCCCACTGAATCAAAAACACAAGAAACTCCCTCAACATGGAGATCACATGTTGTAGCATGGAAAGAAAACAAGAGAAGTAGGATCGGAAAGAGAATACAAGAACAGAGGTTTAACATACCTTTTTAGAGTCATTCAAAAAAGATATCCATTCCCGTCAATTATCAGTTGTCTCCTCGGTTGGAAACTGTGGAGGGGAATTCAAAGAAGAGGGAGCAGAACGGGGTGTATGGTGTTCTCCTTGATGACACGATCCTGTAGTCACTTACGGATCGACGATCGGAGTCCAGATGAAGAAGTTTGAGGAGGAAGACTTCTCGATCATCCAAGAGCGTCATCGTGCGAAGAAGAATCGATCAGTCTAGAAATAATATGCACCCCTTTCTTATATAGGCAACGAATAGGTAAAATGGTATGCAGGGTGTATTAATGAATACACGGTGTGACCGTACACCCGTTACATGTTTTGACTGGTCAACACACAACACATCACGCAATTTCCATGCATTTAATGATAATAATAATTCTATTAATATGTGGGGTTTCGTTGACCCAAAGCATGATTCATGAAAAGGTATTCATCATTGGACTTAAAATGACCATCTTAATTTCAGGATTATACGGCCGCTAACGGTTCGTTATTCCGACACCATATGAAGATGTTACGGTCGAATTAAGATTATATAACCCAAAACAAAAACATTATTATTATATTATTTAATTTAATTTAATACTTATTTTCTTTCCACTTCAAATAAGAACCCATGCTCAACCTCTCTTAAAGTGAAACGCAGAAGCCCCCATGATTGACTCCTCTTTTATATTATCATTATTATCATTTAATAATTATTATATATTAAATTTTCTCTCTCCAATCACAATTCTATTTATGCCCCTTTATTTCACCTCTCACGCCCAGCACATCATAATATTTCACATTTGTTTTATTTGACCTTATTTCCAAAATTATTATCATAATAATAATTAACACTACACCAAAAGTGGCGCCTCCATTCCTCATTCCATGCCTAACACGCCCCAACCATCATTCCTTTATGGTTTTTTTATTTTCTTTATTATTCCATCACCTTTCAATCTCTCTCCAATCTCACTTCAATGTCATAATTAATACAATTAATATTAATAATACCCATCATTAATGTTCTAATTTAATCCCATTAAATTATATTACCATAATTATTCTCATATTAAACAAAACCCATTCCATACGACTGAAAACCATTTCATTTAATTGAATTAAATGACAAAAAGAAATTAATATAACTTAAATATTCAACCCCTTTTTAATACATTTAATTTCATTAACCACCCATACATAGTTTTATGCCATCATTGTTATTTATTGTTTTTCAATAATTATAACAATTCATCAACTTATTTTATTAACTCATCACCGTTATTATTTTTAATAATGATAATCTTTATGCTCATCGCATTGACCAAGTTAAACCACCCTGTTGGATATATGAATCTGACCATGTCACGTAAATGTCACATAACATCCGTCAATTTAATTATTTAATTCTATTTATTTTTATTTCACACTAATTAAATTGAAACCACTTTTATTAAATCAAAACCAATAAATTTAATAAACCAATCATATTATTAAGCCACCATTATTATTATTATTTAACATAATAATAATAACAAACTCACCTTTAATTTTATTAATGCACCACCATGCTTCCACTGTGCATCTTCATTTATTTGTTTGCAATAAATACCATGAATCATTTCGTTAATTTCCCGTTATTATTAATATTATGAATAATATTAATAACACAACACAAATTAAATCATTTTATCATGATTATTCTCTCTTTAGTTTAATTAATCACGGAATTTATGTCATCATCATTATTATTTAACATATTTTTACATTATCATCAGTATTAATAATTATCATTATAACGCACGTCGTGTTGACCACATCGATTTCAACAATGGAATGGAACAGAGGGGTCCATGCCATTACAATATGAGTTAGAAATGTTTTTCATTTATTGAAAATAATTGGTTGTGTGTCGTGCGTATCATATTGTAGTGTTTCTTAAAAAAGGGTTTTGGGTCCTATCGTAAATGTGAGAAATATTTTTTGAAGCACTTAGAGTGAAAGTGTATAAAAAGGGTTTAAAGGATAGATTATTTATTCTGGCATATTGAACTTATTTCTCAATTTTTTATTTAAATGTTGAATAGTGGGATTAGCGAAAAACATTTTTTGAAATGGTTGTGTTGTACATTCATTTTAATGTACTATTTTGGCATGAGATCAAGTAAGTTTTTGGTGTAAACTGCTGTGTGTTAATTTTAAGTGTTTTATAAACTATTTACATGAATTTATTTAAATAAATGTGATATTCTGATGTGGTTTTCGATAGGGTTAAACATGTGTCATATTTTAGGTGTTGTTTTTGTGTGAAATATAGACATTTTTCATGAGAAACCCTTAATGTTCCAATTAAAAATTTTCTACAAGTTGTTTAAATAATTTATGGAGTCATGTGTATGATGTGGTTTAAGGTGTGAAATGGTTTTTGGTTTTCTTTTGGTCTAAAAAGGGTAATTTTGAACATGTCTTCAAGTGTAAAGTTTTGTGGTGCCTTTGGAAATTGTTTTGGAATCTTTTTTTTGTATCAACTGTTAAAATGCATAAGTGGTGCGAGGCATGTTTAAAAAATGGTTTGGTATGTGTATGTTTTTAGAGTGGGGTTTGGTTGTGCAAGTGGTGGTACACTATGTACCTTGTTTGGCCTGACTTTTCTTTGTGAATGTGTTGTGTTAGAGATTTGTAAATGTGTAAATTTGTTTGATCACAAAAAGGGAACCCCTAGTACCAAGGTGGTTGGATTATGACTATTATGCTAGATGTTACAGAAGTGGTTTGTCCCAGTTTCATATAGCATGATTCACATTAAAACACAATATAAACATTTGTGATAATTAAAGACCACTAGGTTATGGATGTGTTTCCCTACTAGTGGCTCGTGCACGAGAGCAATGTTTATTGTGGCTCCTATACCGCGTTTACACCAAGGTATGATGTCTCTAGCGCACCACATATACTATATGCCTTAGAGGATTTTCCCACAATTATCTACTATTCATGACGTGGTGCATTCTATCGGTATACGGAGGACCACTTCAGTATGTGTATGTTCTTTATAAATTTGTCCTTCTGTTTTAATGTAGTATTTTGAAATGGTTTTTCTTTCATTACTATTTTCTTTTCACTTTCTGTTTTTAATTTTTTTCATATAAGCACTTTCAAATTTGGTTTTAAATGAGCATGTTAAATTATCTTTTTGATGTTGTGTCATGGAACCTTTTTATTGGGTGACGTCCTACTGGGTTCTCAGCTCACACCCTACATAAACATTTGTATGTACGTAGACCTTGTTTCTTATGTACACCACGTTGTGAGATCATGCATAGTGATGATGGTTTTGGATGTTGTTGGTCTTCGCATGCAGGTTGGTATTGGTAGCATGGGGATGTGGATTCTCTTATCGATTGAGGTTGGTAATGGAGTTTTATTTCACCATATTTGTTGTTCATTTTGGGTTCTCAATTGAGTTGTAATCTTAGACCTATTTATATTTTTGAGGCGTGTTTGGTTGTCTGTTTTCAGTTTTTTTCTTTTAATATTGTGTTGTTTTTTTGTCTCTTTTTTGTTTGAGTAAATCATTACCACGTGTTATTTTGATACACGAGCACCTGTGCTAGCCCGTGGGGATCAGAAACACCCTTCAGGCCATGTCGTGGACTGGGACGGGCAACAGGTTGGATGGCGACCCGGCCTGGTTCATGACAGTAAATGTTTGGAAAAGGGTTTTATGACGTTCCGTACCTAGACGCAACTTAATAGGCTCCTTGAGCACAGTGGGTCACATGGACTCAAGCGTATCTCTCTGAACACCAGAGGATGTCAAATTATTGCGAGGGACTTGGGTTTGTATATGTGGTGAATATTCCCTCATTACCGAAGTGTCACAATAGATAAATAATAACATTAGTAAATTGAAAAACCAATAGGCCTAAATAGAAGGCATAACCGAAATAGGTCCAAAACTAACAACAACTAAAATAACTGGAATAACATTCAACAAATGATGATGAAATGTCATTTATCTAATAAAATGGATATAATTCGGTAGGAACAACATGTTCTACAAATGTATAAATGGAAGCAAGGACTATCCCAAGAATCCAGTGCTCTAGCTCAGCCATCTGCTATCAAGCTCAATCCTAAACAGCAATAAATCAAGTATTTGGTGTCATATGCTTCCTTTTGACAACACCTACATTCATGTAATTTATTGTAGGCACCAAAAGACTCTAAGAGAGGGTGTGAGATAAATCTCAGTGTGCCACCAACAATGATGTCTTTAATATCCATCCTATGTAATGGAATATAATAGTGTGCAAGAATGCATATATATATATATATAATGTAAAGTAGTACAATGTAACTAATTACACAAGTACCTAATTCATCCATCAGCTAGTGTATGAACCTATAACCAAATAATTATTTTATTGTTACTAGTTACTAAATAAATTTCATTTTAATAATAGTGTAGGTTCTAAGATGTAACAAGGAAACATGTAATAATGTTTAATAGTAAAGTTCCAAGGTAATAAAAAAGGCAATGTAGAACTCAATGGTCACCAACTCAGTAATAACTGTAGCATAGATAAGGGTAAGAGTCTAATCCTAAGATAATAGTCCATGGAATTCTGCAATGAGATTCCTACCGAGTCCAAGTACTTCATCTAAGGTAAAATAGGGATTATTAATAACTAGGCCTAATGGGATTTAACCATGGAACCTACTTGTCAATGCTAGATCCAAGGAGTTTATTAATGTAATCCAGTAATACAGTATGATAGATACTATGGTGTCATACCTGGAATCCAATGTTATACTAGAATCTTGTCCTAGGTGGGTCTCAACCTATGCAAGGCATATCCTTGAATTCAGAATTAGGTCATCGAATGCTCGAGGAATTCCCTTGGTAATCTATGGAATGCTCGAGTCAGCCCACTCCTATTCTTGATAATGAAGTCATATATAATTCATAAGGTTCAAGACATTACCTTTCATTAGTGTGATAAGGCCAATTGATCTTGAGACCATTCAATCAAGTCATAATTAATCATTGACTTCATTTGGTTCCAGCTTTTCCTTTCATTAGTGTGATAGGTCCAAGTAGAATGGAACCATTATTAAATCCACTCAATGGATATTCAATAATTTAGGTTCACTCTGATACCTTACATCAACATGGTAAGGGGTGATTGTTGACGCTCCTTTTGTCACATAATCTAAAGATCGGAAAAGGGAATATCTCAGCTGAAAGTGATTCATCCTTTGAAGAAAACATCAAAAATCGACAAAGGCATGAACAAAGGATCAAAAGCCAATTCACCGCACAAGTTTTACCACTGTCGCGCATGTACACTTGCGCGACTACCTTGGTCGCGCAAGTGACTTGCGCGACCTAATTGGTAACCGCCCGGTAACCGCCCTGGGTCTTCTTTTGCCTATAAATAGACCCTGTGGGCCCCCCATTCGAGAGGATCTTTTTCCAGAAACTCGGATTGAAGCTCCCGACGCCCAAGTCTCTTCTCAAAGCTTCCGGAACACTTCTAAGGTAATTTCTTACCTAGAACGGAAGATCTAAAGAGAAAAAGGAAGGCCTAAGTGTTGAAACTTATCAAACACTTGCGCGCCTACTTAATTCCTTCAATATAACTTGCGCGTCCCTCTTCTGGAAGAACCTCAAGAGGATGGTAAAGGGTTTAATAAAGAGTCGCTCAAGCATTTCAATACTGGTTGAAAATCGCGCAAGTACCCCTAATGTCGCGCAAGTATACTTGCGCGACCAATACTTGCGCGCCGCCGCAGGACTTGCGCGCCTTTCAAGACTTGCGCGCCCCTATCTTTTTGGGTGCCCATCTTGCCCATTTTTACCCCTCTTAAGCCATTTCTCCCTTCCTATTCAAGATTCAGTCTTCAAGATACTCTTCAAAGCCATTTATGGCATGATTTCTTGATTTGACATCCTTATCTGAAAGGAATTCTGTGAAATATCTCTCAAAACCTAGTGATTTAAACATCTTTATGTCACCAAAGATTGAGAGTTCATTCATTCAACCTCATCCTTTAAGATGAGAGAATCCTAACCTGGGTCTCCTTTTCAGGAATAATCCCCAGTTATAAAACCTTTGATCTGGGCATCTTCCTCAGGAATAAGCCCCAATCAAAGTCCTCTAACCTTGGGCATCTTTCTTAAGAATAAGCCCCAACCTTAAATATGGGCATCCTCCTCAGGAGTAAGCCCCAAACCTTAATCCCTAACCTGGGTCTCCTTTTCAGGAATAAGACTCAGTCATAATCTTGGGCTTCCTTTTCAGGAGTAAACCCCGAGTCCCTTAACCTGAGTCTCCTTTTCAGGAATAAGACTCAGTCATAACCTTGGGCTTCCTTTTCAGGAATAAGCCCCCAAGTCTCTTAAAATTTCTCTTAACCAGTCATAATTTACCTTTGATTTGGGTTTCCTTTTCAGGAATAAAACCCAATCATAAGTCCCCTCCTAACTTGGGCATTCTCCTTAGGAATAAGCCCCAAGATTAGAGTATTCAAATCTCCATAAAGCACATATAACTTTGTGGACCCTGTTCATGGATTTTCTCCCTAAAAGTAAATCCTAAACCTTCATCTATCTGGGCAGTCATCCATACATAAGCCCCAAACAAATTCTTATGATTGCATCTTTCATGGCACAATTGTCTAAATTTTACCAATACCTCTTGTTTCTCACACCGAGTATGACTCACGTGAGCTTAGAGTGTAAAAGTAATTATGACATTCATCTTTGAGCCATCAATCATAAACATCATACTCCATCACTCGAACTACGTGGGTTCTGATTCCTTTTCCAAAACAAAGGATACGTAGGTAGCCCATTTATGGGTTCGATCCCAACTTTGAGATATCTCTGTCCTTCTGAATGACAATAAACTTCAAGTGCCCCACTGAGTGGCTTTAAAACCAGCCTGGTCATCATAAAATGACCAAGAGACTTTTTATATAAATGTTTTGAAGGATACCATTGACCAAGAATCTCTAAACAAATATAGATGATTCTCTATTGATGAAGAACCTCGAATACATATAAAAGATTCTCTAAATTTCTTTCATATTTAATCATTGATTGTTAAAACTAAAGGAAAGCTCATTTTATACTTGGTAATGTAATAAGGATTCACGAACATAACTTAAATCTATAAAGAGAGTCCCGGAGTAGACAATAATTCCCCTCAAAAAGGTGTGATGAGTCCGACCTCCCATCCTCTCGACCAATGCAAATTCCTAAGCCTCATTAGCCCACAAGCTAATGAGCGCCTGCCTTTGGAAAGTAGGTCCAAGCGGATGTGGAATCATTGGATGTTTCCGGTTCTACGAACAAACCCGTTAGAAACCGATCGGAACGTTTGAATCTCCCGTCCAGGAGGTCATCCCCGGATTCCATACGAAACAAAAATGGTGAACCCGACGTGAATCCTTAACCAAGTTAAAGTGATGTTCTTCTTATCTGTTAGGCCCCTTGGGAAAACAAGGCAATCATTGACATATGATCATCCAAAAGATGCAGTAGCCGGATTCATCTTGATTATGTCTGTTACATGGAACATGCACTCTTTTCTCAAGATCTTCTGCAAAAAATGGCTTTCCTTAAATTCACCCCTGTGAATACTGCTGCTGTGAACACCTCTACTGTGAGGTCTGCTGCTGTGAAAACCAATGCTGCTACTCCTGCTGGAACGTCATCCGCTCTGAGGATGACATCACCAACTCAGTGTCTTCAACGCTGTGTTTCTAATGCACTGGTTAAGGAGTATCGTCGCAACGGTACTATCCCAACTCTGGAGGCCGCTCGTCAAGCCCTCCAAGTTAACAATTCTACCTGGTCGTCCGGACAACGGCGACCAGCAATCAAGAAGCAGGCGGTGCTGACTACCGTCTCTAACCGTTTCGGGTCGTTATCCCCGGAACGCAGTTTCCATTCATTCCCTTACTCCGAGGAAGTGAATGAGCAGGTCCCGCAGGACCTTAATTCAAAAAGACAGGAGTCTTTCTCAAGGGCTCCCATCAACAATCGCCGCCAGACTCGTGCGGTAGTGCGCCCTCAACATGATGAGGGTACCGACTCCAGGCATTCAGCTCAGGTTCCTCGAACCCGAGCAGGCAAGATGAACCGCCAGAGACGGAATCCGGTTAACAATAGGCAGGTTGTCATCCCTGCCATCTCCGGAGAAGTCCACCAACCTAACTTGGTGGCAAATAACGAGCAGGCATACACACTTGTTCGTTTTAATCCCGCTGTCCAGCAGACTCGTCTGGCAGCATCAAGCCGATCCCGCCAGGCAATTCCGGCGGAGTACCGTAGGCAGGAACATACACCTGCTTATACATCAGCAGTTAGTCAGCAGGCTCGTCTGACTACATATGATGGATCTCGTCAACCGCGTTTGGCGAAGTGTAATCAGCAGGCACATACACCTGCTAATACTAATCAAGCCTACCAACAGTCTCGCTTGGTAGCGCACGGAGAAGTCAGTCGGAAAGCCCCGATGACAAACAGGAGGCAGACTAAACTCTCTGCCTCCACACTTGAGTACTGTCAGGATTCACTGACAGGAAAAGGAGGACGGGAGCAGGCACATACACCTACTCCAAGCCCGGAATGGACGTATATCCCTGTTCCGGCGGCTGAAGTCACCAAACATATTTTGTCAATGGTGAAAGAGCAGAAGCAAATTCCTGCTCATATTCTGGATGCTTGCCAGGATATCATAACAGCTTCAGCATCATCTCAGGGACAGACACATAAATCTATCCCTAGAAGTGGAGTGACACATCAACAATTCACTCCGGAACAGACACACACATCTGTTCCAGTCCAAGAGGGTTATGGGGCATACTCCCCCATATCATACGGACAACCAAGTCAGGCACATACACCTGATTTGAGCGATGATTGTCAGCCTAACCTGACCATCTTTCCTGATCAGGCACATACACCTGCTCAGAGCAATCACTTTCGTCATCAAGTGGTTTCTAAAGCGAGTAAGAAGGCATCTAAGAAAAAGATCCGCCCAGCACAGTCAGGAGATCAAAGGCCAATCTGTAACCAAGCCTTGCTCGATACTGGAGTTCTTGAAGCCCTCAGACATTTATCTGTCGGAATTCAAGATTCTACTCCCTCAGTTCCCAATAACGGGAACATTAATCCTGAAGGTCTTCAACAGACACTTCCTCATGAAGACTTGCTTCATGAAAATTCGGTCAATCTTGAAGTTTCTTCTTCAGATGAGAGCCACAGGAACCCTCTGTGTGGTCAGAAGACCAAGGAGCAAGAGATTTCATCTTTTGTTGTAACCCATCATGATGGTCCTCCTCATGGTGATGAACTTCGCTGCGAAAGTCCTCTCCGCAGTAGTGATTCACGTTGTCTCGAAAATTCTTCAGAAGGCAATGTAGTGACGAGAAAGCCCTCCTATCTCGAGGCACTTGCAAACGTAAAACCAGTCATGTCTGATGCTTTACTATCGGCAGGTGAAACTCTTTCTCCATCAGAAGATAGCCTGGGGTTCAGGTTATTCTCCGAACCTTCCCTGGGTCATTCATCTTCCAGCATGAATAGTGATTTCTCTACCAATCTTGTTAAATCCGATGAAGCAACAAGGAAACACCAACTCTGGTCCAAAGAGGTAGAAGAATCTTCATTTAATGATAAAGAGGAAATGCTGAACATGAGGAAAAAACTGGAAAAAGGTGAAGTACGAGTCATGTTTTGGCCTTTGGCTGATTCCCAGTACGACATTCCAAAGATGTTGACGGATGATGGAATCCATTATATTCGTCTCAACATATGGAAAACTCTTTGTCAATTAAAGAAGAAGGTATTATCTTACGATGAATATGAAAATCATCTTAAGATAATAGAAGGGTTACAACGCCAGATTGATTTGGCATCTCTATCAGTCTCTCGGTATCCGAAGGCTGAAAAGCAACAGAGAACCCTTCAACGTTCATGCCTTGGCGCGCTAAGAAAATTGCGTCAGTTAATTTCCAATGCTCCATCTAATGTTCATATCAGAGGATGGGGTGTTCACGGAGCACTACATTTCACAGTGCTTTCCGGTTAGCAAAGCCCGCCGAAAATGGTCTCATGCAATGTTATTGCCCATGGCCGGCCACAGTCAATGGGCTTTGTTCATAATCAAAAGTTTGCTCGAGAACAAGCTTCAACTAGTTCCTCTCAAAATCAAGTATATAGAGAACAGGTTGTTGAATTGCTTCTACATCAAGCAGGCGAGAATATTGCACAAGCCTCTCGTCTGGAGCAAACACGTCATCAAATGACAGAAGTTTCGGAAATCATCCAACGGTCTGTTGAACCAGGTGATAAAAGTGGATACAGGTTAATGCATCCAGCTAATTTCCGAACTAAGATTCGCAACATCAAGAGAGATTTCAAGAAGATCTCAGACATAGCATGTCAAGAGATACCCCAGCTTGCCAGACTGGGGACTTCTCTAACCCAACCCTCAGAGTCAACAAATGGGATTCGAGGAGTTGAGCGGAAGCAGCAGGAACACCCCCAGTCCACCGGACTGGGGAATTTTTCAAATCTTCAATCCCTCCCTCAGAGAATGTCAGTATTCTCTCGATTAGGGAATAAGCCTCAAGAGGAACGAAGAGCCAAGCTGTCAGGAGATTCTCTCCAAGTGACGGTTCTCCAAGAAATTCCTGAGGGATCAAGTCAACGGAATGCCATGTCTCATCATGGACATAGAAGGAGACAATATCACAGTAATGCTGATAGAAAGGATTCCATGAAATATGCATCCATTAATGTCATCAATGCTGTTACTGCTGATTCACTAGATGAGGCTCAATCAGAGGGATCAGACGAAGAGGTTCCTACTCAAGAAGTTGCGCACACAGACCTAAATGAAGAAGGTGTGCGCACACGTAATCAAAGGCTTACCCAAAATCTGGGTATTCCTTCAAGTAACCCACTTCCCCCTCTCCGAAAAGGATCCAATAAGGGGAAAGGAAAGAATCAGGTTACTTCTCACCCTTCCTCTGAGGGAGGTCAATCGCTCTCATTAGAGCAAAGGTTTGCACAACAGGAGGAAGAAATGAAAGAATTAAGAAGGTTGAATGCAGAACTACTTCAGAGTAGTCTTCTTCTTAAGAATGCTGATGTCCGACAGCCGAAGGAATTTGTTGTAACTACTGAGATGGATCAAGAATATCCTCCTTTTTCAGTACACCCACAGAGGTCTAATCCTACGGGTCAAACGCAACAACGGTTGGCAGTACTACCATCAGTTGCAGCACCAACCACCACGTCTTTCCAAGCTCCATTCATTGCACCTACCCAAAACCAAGTTCAACCTGACGTTTCTCAAAAGTTAATAACTACTATTGAGTCATTAACAGCTCGATTAGAAACTATGGAAGGGAAACGGGCGCAAGTTCAACCTGAAAAGAAATTTTACCCTGAATGGGTAGATTCAATTTCTCCTCCATCCAGTTTTGGAAACCCTATTTTCCTTACTTTCAATGGATCAGGCGACCCTGAACAACATTTGACGCATTACGTGTCTTGTTGTGATCCTATGATGGGAACTCCAGAGCAACAAGAAGCAGTGAAACTCAGATGCTTTGTGCGAACCTTGCAAGGACCAGCTTTTGTCTGGTATACATGCTTGCAATCCCGGTCAGTCATCGGATGGGAGGATCTTCGTCAAAAATTCCTTCTTCAGTTTAGCTCAACTTTGCCAAAAACGACAGTTTTCGATCTTACAAACTGCAAGCAAAGGGAGAATGAAAGAGTCTCTGATTTCATTGCTCGTTGGAAGGGATTAACGTATTCCTTGAGTTTATCACTCCCTCAGGAGGAATTGTTGCCAATCTGTGTGGCAAATTTGCGTGACGAATTACGCACGCCATTGATCCCTGTGAAATACACAGGAGGGTTTCGAGACCTTACTTCAATCGCTCAATAGATTGAAGATTACCTTATACAGGCTAAGGTTAAATCTCGTGTAATTCCATCAGCTCCAGGAAGAAGAATGGGTAAAGCAGAAACTGCTACAGTTATGCTTAAACAGGCACCTGTACCTATTTCTACTTCAAAACCTTCATCTTCTCGAAGGGCTCCACCTTCTGAACGCCAACAACAAAGGCTGTTTCGTCCAAATGATCAAAAAGATCAACGACGAAAACAATTTGAGGATATGAAGAGTAAAACATACTCTTTCCGAAGTGAGCAAGTTCCTGGTTACTTCATTTCAGCTCTGTAAAATAATTTGGTTCAATTACCAGTGCCGAAGAGACCAAACAAGGAAGGAGATGAAGACCGTCCCAATTATTGTCCCTTTCATCAAATGTTGGGGCATCCCATCCAGGAGTTTTTTGTCTTTAAAGACCTCCTACAAAAGATGGTCGACTTGGGACAAGTCAAATTGAAGGGTTCTTCAGCTCATGTAGCGTGTATTACCGCTACAGATCCAGAAGAAGGAGGCGAGTGGCAGGAAGTCAAAAGCAAAACTGCGAAAAAATATGATGATTGGATGGTCAGAAAGACAATCAATCGGACCCATTCCATTTTGCGAACACAATTGAAGAAGCCAATTGTGTCTCCTACAAAAGCTGCAGTAAAGCCTCCATCAAAGGACAAATCCTCAAAAGGGCAGCACAATTCAAAGAAGAAAGAGGAATCAGGAGAAGATGAGTATGCATCAAAGCCTAAATTGTCTTTGACTCTGGCAGATTTCATGCCATCTACTTCAAAGCAACGGGCACCGTCCCACCAAACGGCACAGCCTAAACAGGCCAACCAGGCAGAGTCTTTATCAGACGAAGAATTGATCTTTGGTTCTGTTAATATGATTCAATTAACAGATTCATATTCCAGTCTTGATGAGCCTGAATTCCCTGTATCAAATAAGGGAACCTGAGGAAGTTCTAGAGGTTCAGGATATAGGGGAAGAAGTGGATCTTTCCGAAGCCACTACTCTAATTCTACCCCTGCTAGCACTGTATATGCAGCAGAAACTCGTGGTAGAGCCCTTCAGCGAGCTCAAAAAGAACAAGCAAGTTCTTCTGCAAATGGCCAACTCAGCTTCGGCACAGTTATTTTGGAAGATCGATTAAAGGTTCCATCTTCTTTATCTCAGCAAGTAAATGGATCTAATCAGTCTAATTTTCCAAAACCAAAGATATTGCCAACTTCAATACAAGATGCATCAGCTTCCAAAGCATCTGCTTCCAAGGTACCTGCTAAACCGCATATTCCTATTGGGAAACGCAGGCCTCTAGATCAAAAGTATGATATATTGAAACACTTGGCCCAAGTACCAGCCAAATTATCAATTTTGGATGCTTTGAATCTATCAAGAGATCTTCGGGAATCACTCATCGAAGCTTTGTCAAGTCCTCAAGAGTTTGAAGCTGAGATTGCTGCAGCTGAAATTTATCACATAGAGAATAATCCTGCAGAATGTCATGCAGTGATATCTTTTACTGATAAAGATGAAGATGATGTTGTGCATGGGCACATAAAACCTTTGTAATTATCTGGCAAAGTCAATGGTATAGATGTTCGAAGAGCTTTTATTGACAATGGTTCAGGAGTCAACCTCATGCCCATTCGCACACTTCGTCGATTGGGCCTCACGGAATCTGATTTATCTCCTTCTACCATGATGTTGCAAGGATATGATAAAAATGAACAAGAACCACTGGGAGAAGTTACGCTCAGAACTCAGTTTGGAGATCTTGTTTCCAATTCGGATTTCATAATTGTTGATCAAGACTTAGCTTTCAATATCTTGCTTGGAAGACCCTGGCTACATCAGCATGCAGCTATTCCGTCGTCATACCATCAATGTCTCAAATACTGTTTCGATGGTCAAGTTGGAACATTGTATGGTGATAAGGCCCCGTTCAAGACATGTGAGTCTCAATACATTGAGGCGGAATTTTATCACATGAAGGGAAGAGAAAAGTCTACAATGAAGGAAATTACCAAAGTTAATGCTCCATATGGTTTGGAAAAAATTCCAATAAATCCATTTTCACATGTGAGTACAGATTATGTGTTACCTATCAGTAAAATTGACAAAATAGGCCCAAATCAAAATACTCTTATGGAAAGATCCATAATGTCAATTACGGCAATCGAGCCAGACAACATGGGAGAAATTGGTAACTTACCAAGCAGTGATGAAAGCATAAGTGGTGACGTTTTCATTTCGTCTGCTGAAATCCAACAAGTCTATACTTCGCTAAACAGGCCAGAAGAAGTTATAGCAACACCAGAGGTGAATATTGATGTCGATTCTCAATCCATCATCTCCTCTTTGATTCCCAAAGAAGACCCTTTATCATCAATAGGGTCGGAAATGGAAGCTTCTTCTTCAAAATGTGAAAATTTTGACATCTCTTATGATCATGAGAATTTCGTTTTTTCATCTACTTTGCAAGTAGAAACGGAAGAAATAACGCATGATGAAGAGGAAGAGGAAGATCTTAGAGATGCTCCTCCAGCATTTGAAGAGGGTATCTCTACCACTGTGGATGAACTCAGAGAAGTAAATCTGGGTACAGAGAAAGATCCACGCCCCACTTTTATTAGTGCGACCATGAACCTTGAAGAACAAGAGATGTATATTTCTTTTCTAAAGCAAAATAAAGATATTTTTGCTTGGAATTATACAGAGATGCCTGGCCTTGATCCTGATGTTGCCACCCATCATTTGGGTTTGCCAAAAGAACATCGAGGATTCAAGCAAGCCGCGAGAAGAACACACCCAACCCATGCTTCCAAAATCGAGGCTGAAGTGGATAAGCTTATCAAAGCTAACTTCGTCAGAGAAGTTCAATATCCCAAGTGGTTGGCTAATATTGTCCCTGTAAAGAAGAAGAACGGACAAATTAGGGTTTGCATCGATTTCAGAGATCTTAACCGGTATTGTCCCAAAGATGATTTTCCAGTTCCGATTACAGAACTCTTAATTGATGTAACGGCTGGCTATGAAGTAATTTCTTTCATGGATGGATATTCTGGATATAATCAGATCCGAATGGCCCCAGAAGATGAGGAATATACAGCCTTCAGAGCTCCTCAAGGTGTGTTTTGTTACCGGGTGATGCCCTTTGGTTTAAAGAATGCAGGTGCAACATATCAACGCGCCATGCATCGTATCTTCAAACCTTTTCTAGGGAAATTTGTTGAATTCTATGTAGATGATCTGGTGGTTAAATCCAAACAACGTTTTGATCACTTGGCTGATTTGGAATTCATATTCCACAAGCTTCGACAACATAATTTGAATATGAACCCCTTAAAATGTGCTTTTGGGGTAACCTCAGGAAAATTCCTCGGCTTTGTTGTACGCCATCGTGGTATTGAAGTCGATCCTGATAAGACCAAATCAATCCTTGGTATGTCACCTCCTCAGAATTTGAAAGAATTAAGAGGACTTCAAGGACACTTAGCCTATATTCGGCGTTTCATCGCCAATTTGGCAGGCAAAAGTTTACCCTTTACCAAATTATTGAAGAAAGGAGTCACTTACCAGTGGACTAAAGAATGTCAAGAAGCATTTGATGTTCTCAAAAAATACCTCTTGAGTCCACCAGTACTCATGCCACCTGTTGAGGGTAGGCCTCTTATCCTCTATGTGACAGCTTTAGAGCGATCATTGGGTGCCTTTCTCGCTCAAAAGAATGATGCTGGGAATGAAAATAGTCTCTACTATCTCAGTAGAACTATGCTTGAAGCAGAAACCCGGTATTCAAGTATTGAAAAATGCTTCCTAGCATTAATCTTTGCAGTTCAGAAACTGAGACACTATCTGCAACATCACGAGGTCCAATTGGTATCTCATAATAATCCACTCAAATTCATCCTTAGTCGTCCAATGCTTACAGGACGTTTGGCAAGGTGGGCGGTTATTCTACAGCAGTTCGACATTCATTATGTGTCTCAAAAGGCAATTAAGGGCCAAGCTCTAGCTGATTTCCTGGCTGAACACCCTTCAGTGGAAGACACGTATTCAGATATCGAACTCCCTGATGAGGAAGTTTTTTCTATTCAAGAGAGTCCTCAAACATGGGAAATGTATTTTGATGGTGCTTCTAGAAGTCCAACAGGGAAGAAAATGGAAAATCCAAAATTCAACAAAGTTGGTTTAGGAATTGTGCTCATTTCTCCAGATAAGGCAGTGTTACCTTATTCCTTTTTGTTGTGGGAAGGCGGTACCAATAATGAAGCTGAATACCAAGCTCTCATTACAGGCTTGGAGTTAGCATTTCAAGCACAAGTGAATCACTTAAAGGTGAAAGGTGATTCAGACCTGGTAATCAAACAAGTCAATGGGGATTATGCCATCAGAAAAGAAGAATTAATCCCTTTGTATGATTACGTCAGAGAGTTAATGTCGGAATTCCCTTCAGAACCGACATTTTCTTATGTCCCAAGATCACAAAATGCTCAAGCTGATGCACTAGCTAATATAGCCACAGCTTTAGCAGATCCAAATCAGGACGAGACAACCATCGGTATTGCCCACCGTCGTGCAATTTCACCTTATGTTCAAGTCAGAACAAAGGAAATTAATGAAATTAGTCCCATTCCTGAACCGTATGGTCATACTACAGGATGGATGTCACCTATCAGGGAATACCTTCAAAATGGAACACTACCACCTGATAGAGCCGAGAAAGAACAAATTCGGCGACGTGTGGTCAATTTTACTCTTTATGATGGTCCAAACCACCTCGAGAAAATTCTCTACAAACGTGGTTTTGATGGAGTTCTCTTCAGATGTATTGATGGTGAAGAGACAATGGCTGTCATAAAAGAAGTGTATGCAGGAGTCTGTGGTGCCCACCAGTCTGGACATAGATTGTCTTATCAAATTCTAAGGCTTGGATACTTCTGGCCTTCAATGATACAAGATTGTGTTAATTTCACAAAGAAGTATCATTAATGCCAAGTATATTCCAACTTCATTCATCAACCTCCAGAGTTGCTTCATACAGCTAAATACTCATGGCCATTTTCCACATGGGGAATGGATGTGGTGGGACCTTACCCTTCTGCTACGGCCAAGCAGTTTAAGTACATTCTTACTGCTACTGATTTCTTTTCCAAATGGGCAGAGGCAGTACCTCTCAAAGAAGTCAGTTCTAAATGCATTGTTAGCTTCATCAAGTCTAACATCATTACTAGATTTGGTGTCCCTCATACCATATTGACGGATAACGTCACCAACTTCTGTTCTTCTGAGGTAAAGAAATTGTACGAAGAATACAACATTAAGTCCAACCATTCATCTCGATATCATGCAGCGGCTAATGGCCAGATAGAGGCCTTCAACAAGACTCTTTCAAATATACTGCAAAAGATGGTGGATAAAGATAAGAGGTCATGGCCTAATAAACTCTTTCATGCTTTATGGGCTTATCGGACTACCACTCGCAATGCAACGCGGTCTACTCCATATTCATTAGTATATGGAACAGAAGCAGTCTTGCCAATTGAAGTTCAATTGCCCTCACTCAGAATAGCCATTTTTGATCAGTTATCGACAGATGAGCAATCCCAAAAGCGGTTGAATGAATTGGAACAGTTAGATGAGAAAAGATTGTGCACTTTGCACCACTTGGAAATCTATCAGAATCGAATAGCACGAGCTTTTAACAAAAAAGTTCGTCTTCGTTCATTCATTCAGGGAGAATTGGTATTGGTTCTCAGAACACCAATGATACCAGGAAAGAAGCCTCCCAAGCTTGAACCAAAATGGGAAGGACCTTATTCAATACATAAGGTCTACTCCAATGGAGCGTATTCTCTAATCTCAATGGATGGAGAACACATCACGACTCCAACTAATGCCAGATTTCTGAAGAAGTATTTTGTATAAACACAAAATATTGTTCCCAGAACCAAGACTCTTACATTTTGGTTCATACAGCGATGGTCCAGTATGACCTTAAACTACAATTTTGTCCAACATGACATTAAACTATGTCACACTTCTGTCCGATATGACATTAAACTATAATACGTCCAGCATGACGATAAACTGTACGGTCCATGCATATGACCTTAAACTATTCGCACTACGGTCCATGCATATGACCTTAAACTATTCGCACTTATGTCCCTGCAACATGACACTAAACTGTGCAGCACCAATAGTCCTAACTGCAAGACTTTAAACTGCATAGTCCCTGATTTTGTCCTACATGACAATAAACTGTATAGAAGTTCCTATATTTTGTCCGAGATGACATTAAACTATATTGTGTCCTAGCAACATGACATTAAACTGTGTGGCACTTCCAACGTCCAGCATGACGATAAACTGTAAAAAGTCCCCAGAACTGATATCCTCATATTGGTTCACCTTAGTCCTAGTTACATGACTTTAAACTGTACAGCACCAGTTCGTCCTTGCTATATGACGTTAAAATATACAGTAATGGTCCAGTATGACTTTAAACTACAACTTCGTCCCATACGACATTAAAACTGTGAAAAAGTTCCATAAACCGTCCAGCATGAACTTAAACTGCATCATCCCTGGTCCATGTATATGACCATAAACTATTTGCAAATATGTCCAGCAAGACGTTAAACTGTGACGTCCTAACTACATGACGCTAAACTGTATAAAAGTCCCTCACGTCTGGAAAGACGTTAAACTATATAATCATCAAAAGTCCAGCATGACATTAAAACTGCACAATCCCCCTTTCGTCCAATATGACGTTAAACTGTATGGTCCCCATCGTCCTAACTACATGACGCTAAACTGTACAGAAAGTCCTTGATATGTCCTACATGACATTAAAACTGTGCATCGTTAAGGTTGTTATTACCTCTTGTTTCTCACACCGAGTATGACTCACGTGAGCTTAGAGCGAACATCAACCATAACACTCCATTTGGGCCACTAACCATGTGCAAGTCCCAACAACATTTTTTATTAGATCATTGTCCCCAAGAATAACTTGATCATTGATTCATTCTTTAATTGAACTACACGGACTTTGATCCTTGCCCTCCAGGCTGGGTATGTAGGCAACCTCCCAAGGTTCAAGCCCAAAAACAATCTCTTCACATCGGTTCACCACCATCTCATATGATGATGATTTGTGAAACCACCCATGGAATCAATATCTTTACATTGATTCACTTTCGTCCTTGTTATATGACGTTAAACTATACAACACTTTTGTCCGGTACGACAATAAACTACAATATTCTTTGATTTCCTCATTTGAGAAGGAACCATTATTAACATTGATTCTTTTTCAATCATGGTTTTCATTTTTTAAAAGACTACGTGCATACATGGTAATGCCTAAACTTTTTATCTTAGGTTAAAACCATCATTGCACTAAAGTCCCCTTTCACCCTTTACATGTACGAACCAAATTTGTACTAAGGGTAATTCTAGAACTACGTGGACTTGATTCCCATCCTTATGGGATACGTAGGAACATTCGACTGTCCCTCGAATCCAGTCCCAAGTCTTTTGGGCCTAACCCCAAATTTCACTTTCAGTCCCTTGGCTGAAAAGTCCTCATGAAAACACACACTGTGTATTCATTATTATGGTCTGAATTCTATGACCCTAAACTAAGATTACTCCTACTTTCGTCCTGCACGACGTTAAACTTCATTTCAAGAACTACGTATGGCTTGATTCTCATTCTTATGAGATACGTAGTGAAGTCCAAGTTTCAATTCAGGACCCAGCCACAACATGATTATGGTTTTCATTGACCTATGTATCTCTATATACATTGGAAAATACCCATCTTTATGTATTATAATCCTAACCTTAAATATTTTCAGATCTTCATAACCCTTTTCATGACTTCTAGTCACAAAAATGTCAAACTTATGAGAATTCTTTTGCCTGACTATGCAGCACGTGCCCATAGGTGGCCTTGCATAAAAAGTCCACATAAAAGACTTGTCAGCCAAGAGATGCTATTTATTTGACCATGCAGCCAATGCCCATAGGTGGCCCTGCATTTTTTCAACCCCCTAACGGGTTTGTTAAATAATAGTAACTTCATTCTTGGGAAGAATGCCTCTTTTGTCCTTATTTGTCTTAAACGACAGTATGTAGGGATCCGCAAAAATAGTCATCCTTAACGTATTTGTCCCATATCCTTTTTCATGATCTGAAAGTATTCAAGCCTATGGTTTATTCTTCTTCCCTACGTTTGGGTCAGACCTTCATAGGAGTGATATTCATCCAGTTCTTCGATATTCTTGTTTGGAAATATCTTCTCCGTATTCAAGTACCTCTTTCCATACAACAAACTCTATGCTTTAGAAAATTTGAATCTCCATAAACTTTCACTGGCTTTTAGCACTAGGAAATTAAATTTCTGGGAGTTCTTTTGCCTGACTATGCAGCACGTTCCCATAGGTGGCCTTGCATAAACAGTCCACATAACAGACTTTTCAGCCAAAAGATGCTATTTTATTTGACTATGCAGCCAATGCCCATAGGTGGCCCTGCATATTTCAACCCCCTAACGGGTTTTGTTAAATAATAGTAACTTCATTCTTGGAAACTACTTCTTCTAATGCCTTTTAGCTCTTTTTTCATATCATTCCTCAGATTCAAATATTCTTAAGCCATAGTTTACATTTTTTCCCTCATACTTGAGTATGGTAAATATGTTTTCAGATAAATTGTCAAGGAATTGAATCCATTTTAATCCATTTTCGGTCAAAGCTATTTCGACCTTAAACATTAGCCCCTTTATGTCCGGCATGCATGACTTTAAACTGCCCACACAAAAGACAAAGGAACTCTGAATAAAAGTCATGTTCCAGCTCACTAAATATACATTTTTTGTATGATTTAGATAATATTGAGCAGTTAAAAGATTCAAAGTTTGTAGGGTTATTTGTAATAATCCTAGTAAAAAATCAAACTATGATTACTAATCCCATTGGCTTAAGTAAATTTGAAGCAGGTAATGAAAGAATGCAGGTACAAATGATTGAAGACGAAAGTGTTTTTCATTTGATACACAAGAGTTAGAAGGACATCCACAGACTGGAGTCTCTTCTCTTTTTCAAGAATTACAAGAGGCTTTCAACATAACACTTCATTTGATTTACGGCATCCCGAGCTTCATCAGCAACCACCAGGAATTCTTTCATTCAACTGGATACAATAAGATATGTAGTGATACTAGCTCTTCTTGGAACAATTGTGAAAGGATATTCTTGAGTGCGGTTTGAGAAAATTTTCTGCTAATCAAACAGTGACTCTGTTTCTGTCCAAGAGACTTGGAAGATGGGTACATGGATTTGAGAATGGAGCATTGGAAGTAAAGAGCCATTTGGAGAGAGTACTCTTTTCAGATATTGCTCTAATACCATGTTTGTCTTCTCTCCACCAACCATTAGTGGAAAACATTTCAGCCCATGGGTTTGCCATTTTCATATCTGCAAGGAAATGGCATAGAGGAAGAACTTGATAGTTCACACCATTTTTGTTGCTCGTAATGCACAGCATAACCGAAATAGAGAAGTAGCAGTGCAGCTGCATCTCAGGGGTATAATTGTTTGCATTTGGAACATTGACTCCTTGCAGATGACCATGACCACACAGAGGCAGATGGATGCTCTGTGGAAAATTAGGATGATATTTCTTCAAATACTTAGCCAAATCTGGGAGAGTGCTATTGCAGATATCATAGTAATCATGGCCAATGATGTTCATCATGTCATCAATCCGCTTGCTAGCCAGTTCATCAGCCGTTCCAATTTCCTTGGGAACCACTGAATCTGCACAAAAGATGAATAAACTAACTCTTAAATGGGTTTATTTTTCATAAATTTTGTAAAGAAATTTGAAAAAATGGCTAAGGCATTAAGGCGCGCAAGTCTACAAAATGGCGCGCAAGTATTTCACATGTCGTGCTAGTTTTCATCGCGCAAGTATAAACCGCGCAAGTACGAATACCTTTACAGGAGCGTGACATCAAGGAAAACAGAGCAGACTTGCGCGGCTTAGGTGACCTGCGCGGCGAGAGCTCGAGAAGGTATGAAGTCCGGAAATCCGGATACTTGTACGGAGGTGAGGCCGTGTATTTATAGGCTCGGAAGCCTACCTGCGCACCGTACCCAGAGCATTTAGGGCCTGCGCGACACAAACTTGCGCGCCGCCCTCTGCGTATTGAAGACTTGCGCGCCCTCCCTTTTCCTTTGGAAGGATTCGATTTCCTCAGAGTCAAATCCTCATTTCTCTCCGGATCCAACTCTGAGGGGGGACTTTTGTTGACGCTCCTTTTGTCACATAATCTAAAGATCGGAAAAGGGAATATCTCAGCTGAAAGTGATTCATCCTTTAAAGAAAACATCAAAAATCGACAAAGGCATGAACAAAGTATCAAAATCCAATTCACCGCGCAAGTTTTACCACTGTCGCGCAAGTACACTTGCGCGACTACCTTGGTCGCGCAAGTGACTTGCGCGACCTAATTGGTAACCGCCCTGGGTCTTCTTTTTCCTATAAATAGACCCTGTGGGCCCCCCATTCGAGAGGATCTTTTTCCAGAAACTCGGATTGAAGCTCCCGACGCCCAAGTCTCTTCTCAAAGCTTCCGGAACACTTCTAGGGTAATTTCTTACCTAGAACGGAAGATCTAAAGAGAAAAAGGAAGGCCTAAGTGTTGAAACTTATCAAACACTTGCGCGCCTACTTAATTCCTTCAATATAACTTGCACGTCCCTCTTCTGGAAGAACCTCAAGAGGATGGTAAAGGGTTTAATAAAGAGTCGCTCAAGCATTTCAATACTGGTTGAAAATCGCGCAAGTACCCCTAATGTCGCGCAAGTATACTTGCGCGACCAATACTTGCGCGCCGCCGCAGGACTTGCGCGCCTTTCAAGACTTGAGTGCCCCTATCTTTTTGAGTGCCCATCTTGCCCATTTTTACCCCTCTTAAGCCATTTCACCCTTCCTATTCAAGATTCAGTCTTCAAGATACTCTTCAAAGCCATTTATGGCATGATTTCTTGATTTGACATCCTTATCTGAAAGGAATTCTGTGAAATATCTCTCAAAACCTAGTGATTTAAACATCTTTATGTCACCAAAGATTGAGAGTTCATTCATTCAACCTCATCCTTTAAGATGAGAGAATCCTAACCTGGGTCTCCTTTTCAGGAATAATCCCCAGTTATAAAACCTTTGATCTGGGCATCTTCCTCAGGAATAAGCCCCAATCAAAGTCCTCTAACCTTGGGCATCTTTCTTAAGAATAAGCCCCAACCTTAAATATGGGCATCCTCTTCAAGAGTAAGCCCCAAACCTTAATCCCTAACCTGGGTCTCCATTTCAGGAATAAGACTCAATCATAATCTTGGGCTTCCTTTTCAGGAGTAAACCCCGAGTCCCTTAACCTGAGTCTCTTTTTCAGGAATAAGACTCAGTCATAACCTTGAGCTTCCTTTTCAGGAATAAGCCCCCAAGTCTCTTAAAATTTCTCTTAACCAGTCATAATTTACCTTTGATTTGGGTTTCCTTTTCAGGAATAAAACCAAATCATAAGTCCCCTCCTAACTTGGGCATTCTCCTTAGGAATAAGCCCCAAGATTAGAGTATTCAAATATCCATAAAGCACATATAACTCTGTGGACCCTGTTCATGGATTTTCTCCCTAAAAGTAAATCCTAAACCTTCATCTATCTGGGCAGTCATCCATACATAAGCCCCAAACAAATTCTTATGATTGCATCTTTCATGGCACAATTGTCTAAATTTTACCAATACCTCTTGTTTCTCACACCGAGTATGACTCACGTGAGCTTAGAGTGTAAAAGTAATTATGACATTCATCTTTGAGCCATCAATCATAAACATCATACTCCATCACTCGAACTACGTGGGTTCTGATTCCTTTTCCAAAACAAAGGATACGTAGGTAGCCCATTTATGGGTTCGATACCAACTTTGAGATATCTCTGTCCTTCTGAATGACAATAAACTTCAAGTGCCCCACTGAGTGGATTTAAAACCATCCTGGTCATCATAAAATGACCAAGAGACTTTTTATATAAATGTTTTGAAGGATACCATTGACCAAGAATCTCTAAACAAATATAGATGATTCTCTATTGATGAAGAACCTCGAATACATATAAAAGATTCTCTAAATTTCTTTCATATTTAATCATTGATTGTTAAAACTAAAGGAAAGCTCATTTTATACTTGGTAATGTAATAAGGATTCACGAACATAACTTAAATCTATAAAGAGAGTCCCGGAGTAGACAATAATTCCCCTCAAAAAGGTGTGATGAGTCCGACCTCCCATCCACTCGACCAATGCAAATTCCTAAGCCTCATTAGCCCACAATCTAATGAGCGCCTGCCTTTGGAAAGTAGGTCCAAGCGGATGTGGAATCATTGGATGTTTCCGGTTCTACGAACAAACCCGTTAGAAACCGATCGGAACGTTTGAATCTCCCGTCCAGGAGGTCATCCCCGGATTCCATACGAAACAGTGATACAGACATGCTGCATGTTGTTCAATTATATTTAATAAGGCCAAGTCATATACTTAGTATACTTTCTAATTTCCATTTCACTTTTAATTATCAAATGAAGAACATACCATAAAGGGGTGAAGTGGTGAGAAAACATGGTACTTTCCATTATGAAATTCAAAATATAAATCAATCCATTTAATATAGAAATCTTACCCTTATAATGGTCAAGATAAGGCACACCCAAACAATGACTCAAATGTGTCAAATACTAAAAACCCAATTATGGCAAAGCATCCTACATAGGAAGGATAGAGTTATGGGTGTAACCAATAACAACGAATCACATATTTGCAAATAGAATAATCATATTGTTCTAATGATTATAATCATGGAATATAAAATCCATAAATGGAACCTTATGAAATCGGTGGGCCCTAAATAAAAATTCGAAAAATCAACAAACATGAGGGATGAGTTGTACAACACCAACCTTAGGGTTCTACGAATATCCTCCCCTGATATCAGCCTTTCATTAAGCTTACAACAGAGTATAACTATGAAAAAGGGAAAAATGATCACACCATGAAATCTAGGTCAGCATAAAGAGAGGAGAATAATGGCTAAAAATTACTTGAGTACTTACTGTTTCACATCCAACTTGAAGAACAAAAGCTCGATTGGATTCTGGATGAAAGAGATCATTCAATCCCACTATAGGCCTCCAAAGACCTCCAAAATGATATAAAAATATGTTAATCCTACATTAATTTTGATTAGGAAGAAGGAGAGTCTTAATTAGATCATAATGGTAAAAATGGTCATTTTACCCAGAAATAGCATGTGTACAGTTTGTCTACAGTTTTTGAAAAACCATGCACAAACCATGCATGGGTTCCTTGGAACAAGGGGCACTCACATGGTTAGGCCACATGGTTAGGGAATCTGTTTGACAACCACACAGAATGGATTTGTTCAAAAACATGCCACTGACATAGTTTTCTCTAAATGTGTGGCCTTCCCACATAGATTTCTCTAACCATGTGACCTTTTTACATGGTTCACACTAAATCATACGCCATGACCTTTTCTCAAAAGCTAGGTTCTGGGGACCAAACAATCCCCAGACACACTCAAGACCTTCACTAACTCATTTGGAATCCAATTTAGGTCCAAAATAAATAATTATACTGCAATATAATGGATCTATACCTGAGTTAAAAAATCAGTTCTTGCAGGCTTCTCCCCTAAAATAATTGGTCCCTAATTTTACCTTTAATGGGTGGTGAAACACCATTTGAGATCAAATTTGGCCACTGGGAACATACACCGTCTTCCCTCTCCCATGTGTCATCGTACACACAATGGTGCTACAATAACACCTATACTAGAGGGAAAAACTGGCATCATAGAGCCTTCATTATTCGGTTAACAATGTGTTCTGGATATTCGTCAATGGTAGAATCAGCATATAACCCAACTTTTTTGGGATCAAAGGTATGAGACAAGTCAACATGATACCAGTGAAGCTGTGAGACAAAGAAGATGTTGTGTATTTCATATTACCTCTTAGGAATTTGAATCTTATAGGAAATCATCTAAACCCTCTCTAGGATCTCAAATATCCCTACATAACGAGTTGATAAATTCCCTTTCATCTGTATCCATATATTACTTGGCCTGGGTGATACCTAAAGGAAAACATGATCATCGAACTCAAACACTAAAGGTCATAATTGGAGATAAACATAAGATTTATGTCTAGACTAATCATTAGTCATATGCTTTCTAATCAGATGAACCCTCGCTGAAGTCTCTTGAACTAGCTGAGGATCTAGTAGTGATGCCTCACTTGCCTCTATCTAACATAGAGGTGAAAAACATGTCCTACCATATAAGTCCTCAAAGGGTAGAATCTTAATTTTCACCTAAAATACATTATTATAGGAAAACTCAATGAGAGGGATATGCTTCACCCAAGAACCACTGAATTCAAGGTCAAATGCTCAATGTATATCCTCTAGAACCTATATTTTCTATTCCAATTGTCCATCAGTCTGGCGGTGAAAAGTAGTACTTGGAAGCACCTATTATCCCAAAACCGTCTACAATCTCTGCCAGAACTATGATGTTAAATGATTATCCTTATTTGAAATGGTAGTAAAAGGGAAACCATGTAGTTGTATGATTTCACGAACATACAATATTCCATGTTCAACAACTGAGAAACTCTCCGGAATAGGAATTAAGGGGGATAATTTCGTAAGTGTATCAATGACAACCCATACAATGTCAATACCTCCAGGTGACCTAGGTGAATTGACTAAAAAGTGCATAACAACATCTCCCCATTTCCATTCCAGGACTTCAAGTGGTTTTAACAATCATGTAGGTATTTGGTGCTTCGCCTTCACCTTCTAATAGGTGGAACACCTAGTGATAAAGCCTACTATCTGAAACATCATCACAGACCACCAATACTGGTGTCACATGTCTGGATACATCTTCTTCATATATGGAAGAACATCCCATTGAGAAGCATGGGACTATTTCACTAACTCTTTTTTCATATCTATAGGAACATAGACACATCTATGAATATGCAGGATGTCGTCTCTATCCATAAACCAATATGGATACAGAATATCTTTTGATATACTCCCATAGAGAATCAATATTTCATGATCTGAAAATTTTATACCCTTAGCATTATCTTGGAGGGAAGATGTTACTATAAAATATGAGAGGTAATAATTCTCATGACTATCATGAAACTCCAGATGCAGTTTAGAAAAGAGGGACATTAACATTCATTCATAACTAGATTCATGTATGAAAACTGATTGAGTTTCTCAATGTAGTGCATCTACAACCACATTATCATTCCCATGCATATTGGAAATATGAAAACCAACGGAGTTTCGATATTCAACCAATCTCTACTTCCTGAGGTTCAATTCATGTTGAGTAAAGATAAATTTGAGGCTCCTATAGTCTATTTACACCACAAAGTTCTCACCTAAAAGATAGTGTCTCTAGGAACATAAGGTATATAAAATTACTGGAAACTCACGGTCATGAATTGGGTAATTTAACTCATGAGGCCTCAACTACTGAGATCCATACACAAAACTATATCCTATTTCATCTGCATTACTCTTAGGTTGATTCATAATGCATCATAGAAGATAGTGTAGCTCTTACAAGCTCTGGAAGAATTAATATAGGCGGTGAGATAGGGCTCCCTTTCATCTCCTGAAAGGATTTATCGCACTCTTATGACCATAAGAACTTAACACCATTCATGGTAAGTATATTACGTGGTGATGAAAAATATGAGAAGTCCAGTATGAAATTCATGTGATATTAAGCAATCCCTAATAATATTTATGTTTCAAATATTTTCTTGGGATGATGCCATGAAACTGCAACACTAACCTTTTCATGTTAAATTGATATAAATAATTATGGGATTATAAGACCCTATATGTGAAATTTTTTTATCCATAAGTGGAATTTGTAATGATTAGAGTAAATCTGAAAGCTCTTTTAGTGTCATCAGGATAATCTCAAGGTGGTTGGAATGGTCGCTACGGGTGAGATAATACAGCACGATTTCATCTAAAAATAAAAGGAAAAATTAATATATATATATATATATATATATATATATGGATGGAAAACCTACGTCATTTGATCCATTAAAATATAGGTTGTGTTCATAAGACTGAATGACATAAAAGGTACTAATACAGACCACACAATCTATAGAAAGCTCTACGAGTTATATCTGATTGATTGACTAGAACCTGATGATAAACCAACATTAGATTGATCATAGAGAATACCCTATCTACTTATATTTGGTCTAAGTGATCATCTATTGGAGGTAATGGATACCGATTCATGACTATAAGCTAGTTCAACTTTCTTTGGTCCATGTATATACGTAAGCGTCTGTCCTCATTCTTGGTGAAAAGCATGGGTGAACCCCAAGAGGATGTAATGGGTCGTATAAAACCTATAGCTTCTAAATACTATAAATATAGCTTGAAATCCTGATGCTCTATATGTTCCATCTGGTATAGAGGAATGAACACTAGAGATACTCTAAATATAAGCTCCAATTCTCTACCTCTATCATAGAAGGTAAGCCATATTTGTTTTGGGAAGGACGTCCCTTAAATGATCCACTACTGGAGGAAAATCATCTTGATGTAAACCATAACACTCTATGAATATATTTTTAATCTTGGCGATGAATCCACCTAGTCCATGATACTCTTGTCTTGATCAACCATCTTAGACATTCCACTAACCATTATGTTGATAATTGCTTCTCTCTGGTGATGTAAACAATACAATACAATGATAACAGTCTATAAAAGCATGATACTGAACCACCAATACTTCCCATGAATGAAATAGAATACTTTCATATCACGAATAAAGAGGTTATATAAGAAGGGGTAACTTCATACTCTATGTGGACAGTCCCATCACTGAGGTATGCCCTCCGTACATACCCTTAACAGTGTATCTAGGGTCATTAAACCATTGTAATAATTCAACTATATTATAATAATTTCAATGATATATATAGATATAAACAATTATGAAGCACTTATATCAAATAAATAAAAAACTATGATATACCCCACAAAAATAGTAACTCATATTATAGATGGTCCCGCAAGCTGATCCTTAGGTATCAGTTATAGTTCATGTAATTGGCCTGACCCATGATTATGTGAATCAGTTGGACTACGATGACCTAAACTACTTTTTTGGCGCTACTGGTGATCCGGGGTCTGGCTACCACTACCATGAATTCCTCCTCAGCCGGTCCTGTTTGTGATATTCCAGCTCCCCACCAGACGCGGTGTAAATGAACCTGCTCTGGAAGGTGGATCTGACAAAAATCTCTTTCCACTCAAATATTATGGAATGTTCCTATATAATCTCTGAAGATTCCACATACCGCCACAAAACCAATACTAGAGTGGGTATTTATGACATTGATACTTTAGATACCCCCATCATCTACACTGATGATACACCATGGAGTTATAAAAATAGTTACTCAAGCCTTCACTTCTCTAATGAGAAACCTCAAGAGAATTCATCCTACCACCAGAAAAACAAATAAAATATCTTGAAACTAGTCCTTTATGCATGTTACTATTGTATTTATTCAGGTTACTCTCAATTATAAGTGCCTGATTGACTATTTTATAAAAATTAGGTAGGTAAAATACATTCACCTATATACAGATGGCACACAGAAGCCCAACTTCAAAGTGTCTAGCATGCAAAAATCATCCCTGGCTAAAAGCGGTAAAAGTGTTGCATCTCTGTGAAACACATTGAATAATTCATAAATAGAATAGAATCCTACAATTGATGCATGACCTCTCTAGAACAATCAGCACTCACTATATAAGGAAATAACAGATCATAAATAATAGTCTTGAAATTAGCCCATACCATTCCATGATGGAGATCAGCCTGGGTAACCACATATCACAAACGCTTGGATGCATCCTAAAGAATGTATATAGAATTCTTGACCCACTTATCAGGGGCATTTCCAGATTCTCAAAGATAGATAAGATGGCCTCTATCCAAGACTCAATATCCTATGGACATATATCCCATGAAAATTTATGAGGATGCTGTTACTAGAACTCACAAGTTAGATCATCAATTATAGGTGAAAACAATGGAGAACCATGCATGGACTGCATCAAACGTATGAAACTATCATGAAATTGGGTGTTAGCACCCACTTCAGGTACAAAAGGTGGTTCCTAAAGTGGAACCCTAGGGGTAAGACTGGTGGTTCTGGGCTCATCTCATCTAGAGTATGGGAATTTCCACCTTCTTGGATTAGAGACGAGGATTTTTGGGTGGCATTGGTCTAAAAATTCCAATCACACACAAAAAAATGAGCTTAAAAAAATATAACATCACTTGAGGAAGAATAATTTAAGAAAACTCATTAAAAAAGAATACTATTCCAACTACCTGCTTAAATGCCCAGATATCATTATGTGCTCAAGTATAAGTTTAATTTAATTTTACATTTGATTCCCTGGTTACATCCTTAACCATTCATAAACATGAAATGGAGAGATAAGGATGTGCAACCAATTTCATTTTAGATGTCATGATTTAGTTTATAATTGATAAACATTCCCAATTAATCATCACCCATATACCTTATCATTGAATGTGACACAGATTGAATTATTGGATAATGGATCGACATGGTAAGCTACTAATCCCAACCAACTAGTGCCCATACAACTCATAAATTCACATAGCCATTCACTAAATTGGAACTGAAATTAATACTTTAGAAGATAACTATCACATCAGAAATCAACAATCAAAAGAAAATCAAACAATGAAAAGTAATTAAATGAACCTATATTGGCATGAACATATGCATGACTTGTGATTTCTAGTTGCCTATAATAAGGAATGTAACAATGATCATCGCCATCATATCATCAGGCCAAGGATGAAATTATATCCTTATTCATAATAAAAATTAGAAACACAAAAAATCTTGTGTGTCACCCACTGGTGAAATAATTTCAACTTCAGTATGAAAAATAAAGAAACAATTATATTTTGGGTAACTTGGAATTTACCCCGAAGATGGGTTTATGACACCCAAGAATGAATTATAAACAACTCATATACCATCCAAATATATTGACTATTATCGAAAAATAGGAATGAAATAAATTAATCTTCATCATATACAACTTTTTAAAATCCTAGACACGAATTCCACTTAATAGATGTTCTGATAATGGTGGACCACATGGCCTCAAGCACATCTCCCTGATTGCTAGAGGCTACCGACTAGTAGTGAAATCCTAGGGTGTGTCCGTGGGGAGACTATGCCCTCATCACCAGAGAGTAGAATAATGAATAAATAATAACAGAGGTAAATAGTTGATGTAGTATAAGTAAACAGAAGGAAAATTGAAAATTGGAACAATAGTATCAATAAATGAAATAACTAGAATAAGATTCAAAAACTAAATATGATATATCATGTATATAGAATGCTTGAAAACATGGATATGAGGAATCTATCATAACAGGTTGCAAAAAAGTATAAATGAAATAAAATACTATCCCAATTATCCTGAGCTCTAGATCAGTCATCTTCTACCATCCTCCATTCTAATGAGAAAACAATAAAGAATTTCAAGCCATAAACATCCCTTTGTCAACAACTACATTCATGTAATCAACTCTGGGTACCAATTGGTGCCTAGAGAGGATGCGATGGAAATATCAGTGGGCCATCACCAATGATGTCTATATCATATGGACCATGTAAAGGAATAATATAGTGTGCAAGCATGTATATGTATAAAGTAAAGTAACAAAATGTAACTAAATAACCAAGTACCAGCTTCAACCCTTGACTGGTGTCTAAACCTGTAACCAAATAATTATTTTATTATTACCATTTACTAAATAAAGCACATGTTTATAATAGTGAAGGTTCCAATATGTATCAATGAAACCTATAATGATTTTTAATAATGATGTTATAATGTAATAAGAAAGGAAATGTAGACCTTAGGGGTTTCCAAATCAGTAATAACTATATCCTGGATAAGGGTAAGAGTGTAATCCAAGGAGTATAGTCCAATACATTCCATACGGAGTCACCTAATGAGTTTGAGGAGTTCAACCAAGGTATAATGGTGCTAAGCAGTAACTATGCCTGATTGGTTTTAACTATAACACCAACTTATCAATGTTAGATCTAAGGATTGTATATTAGGCATCCTATATTACTACGTGAGGGATCCTATAGAGTCTTACTGGGCATCCAATGTTATACAAGGATTGAGATCTTGGTGGGTCTCAACCCTATCAAGCCATATCCTCGAAAACATAATGGGGTCCTTGAGTTCTCAAAGAATTCCCTTGGGAATGTATAGTGATATTGATAAAGGGGACTCCTATTTTTGATAATTAATTCATATATAATTAATCAGTTTTAATCCATTACATTTCATTAGTGTGATAAGGATAATTGATCATGCAACCCATTAATCAAGTTATAATTAAACAATGAGTCCATTTGGTTCAAGCCTTTCATTTCATTAGTGTGATAAGTACATGTAGTATGAAACCTTTAATAAATTCATTCAGTCATGTTCAATAATTATGGTTCACTACACTACCTTTGATCAACATGGTAATGGGTGCTATAGAAATGCTACCTATTATTCCATTATAATTAATAAGGGAGATTCATATACATTGTGTACTTTCCAATTTCCATTTCACATTTAATTATCAAATGAAGTACTTACCATAGATTGGTCAAGTGGGGAGAATACAAGGTACTTTCCATTATGAAAATAATTATATAAATAAATCCGATTAATATTGAAATATTACCATTAAAAAGATCAATCCAAGGCATGCATAAAGGATGACTCAAATATCAAAAATATAAAAAACTCAAGTCAAGGCATCCTACATGGGATCGATATATTTGTAGGCATAACCACCAAGAATCTAATCACATATTTTTTTATAGAATAACCCTAATGTTTTTATAGCACCAGAAAAATTTTATAGTATGTTATGCTTAAATACTTTCTATTCATTAGATATTCTATATTTATTGAATAAATAAGTATTTTGTGAAACAAAACATTATTGGAGAATGTTATAAGCTATCAATTTATCAGAAATTCTACACTATAATGTTTTTAATTTTGAAAAACAGTTATTTAGAGTAGTGACCAGTAAGTAATTTGGAGTCTAATAAAACTAACCATATTTTTCAAAGAATAGTATTACGGCCTTTATAAATAGTAATTAATGATAATATTTTATTTTCTTAAGTTAATAAGATATTGAGATCTTAATTAAATTTTTAAATGTGATATAGAACTAATTATACCTTTAAAACTGTTATTTTTCTAATTAACTATGATTTTATTTAATAATTAAATTAAAAATAGTTAGAAAATTATATTCAAAAAATGATTTCATTTTTTTATTTTACACATCAAAAAATGGTTTGGGTGAATTTTTGGGATTCTTCTAAAATACATGAATTTTTCGTGAATAGTAAAAATACAGTTTTGAGATTTCGGTAGCTTAATGATATCATAATGATGTAATAATTAAATATAAAGGTCTGGTAAACTTTTGTACTATAAATAATTACATGAAGTGTCGCATGTGGCTAAAAACATGGTCAAATACCTTGTAAAATAACATGGTTTTTCAAAAACCACTAATGGAGTGTCCCTTTTAATTAATAAAAAACTTCTTCCTAATTACTATAAATTCCAACTCACCCCATTCGTTTTATTTAATTTCAAACTCATTATCCTAAAATATCAGGTAGTATTAACTCCATAGGAGTCCTCCCAAGGTTTACTCAAACCCCTAATATCCCTACCTTCATGTTTTGGGAGTTACCCTACAAGGTAAGAGAATCAACCACCCTTCTCTTTTCTTAAAGCTTTCATTTTATGTTTTATCTTTTATTTTAAATTGGATTATGTTGGGATATTTCATTCCATATTCCCCTAACTTAACATATTATTTAAGAGTTATGAGATACCCCCTTTATATCATCAAACTATTTTATTAAATTTTAAGTGACATCGTCAGGCTGCTGAATTTTGGTAAGAGATTTTTCAACTTTTTTTGTATTTTGAGTTCCTTTCTTTTCTACTTCTTTACTCACCTCATTGAATCCAAATTATATGAATATTCTAGTAGCTTACATGAACTGGAATTATATTAAGATAATGTAATATTTTGTTAACATCTCTCTTTCCCCCTACTATTATACGAAAAACAAAAACATCATCCGATATGTGTTAATTTATCACATTCAAGGACGATGGGTTCTTATTTTTTCATTACCATAATAAATTATGGTCATGAAGCCATTTTTATGGTTGAAACATATCATAATATATGTATTTAATTTCATTAATGTTCCATAATCCCTACACAACCATAATAGGGAATAATAATACAAAACTAGTTCATTGTGCACAAAACTGCCAAGCTAAATCCAAGTGTTTATCAATAACTTTTAACTAATGATTCATCCTGTAGTATATATCCCATAATAATTATAAGATCATTTATATATCTTGAATTTTACTAATAATATATATTAACAATTCCATATGTTTTACCACATTTCAAATGAACTTTTGTTCATGAATACTAGGAAACAAATCATGAAAATGAGGAAAGATAATGCTTCCACAAACATAAAATTGAACCACTTAAACCCAAAAAAGGGCCATGAATTAACCTAATAAGTCTATAATAAATAAATTACATGTATATGTGGTTCTTTAATTGTTAATTTATAAAGATAAATATTATTATTGAGGTCATTAAAACTAATAAATAACACACTCGTGCATAAGGTAAGGGGTTTTTTATCCCACTTTTAATTTTGTGATATTTCCATTGTTCGCCACTTATTTCTTGCATGTGGTGTATGTGTACTGATATTTGATATATAATATAATGATTATATATATTTTCATTGTATTTAATGATTAATTTGATAAAAATTAATTCTTGGTCACACAAAATGATTGATTACGATGTGGTAATGGGCTTTGTGTCAATTTTCCATTTCGTTGTGACTTACTTTGTATTGTGCACCAAATAATTCTTATGTGGTGTACCTACTACCCATTTGTGATCAATTTTCATTTGAAATTATATTTATATTAAATATCCATATTCTCATATCATGAATATTCTTATTGTCTAAACCATATACCATTTTTATATACAGTGTTTATTTGGGATGTTGTTATAATTGTGGAAATATTGATAAATCTGTATCCTCTACTCTATATGGATATTGAGAAGGAATATTGTACTTGTATTAAATCTATTTCTAAATAATGATTTGTACTTGAAGTGGTGGGTGGGGCCTGCTACAACCCCACAATGCATCATTAGGTCTCATGAGACAAATCAGTTGGCGACAAACCCTTCGAGTTTGATTCTTAAAATTAGATGGGTTTCTACCAGTGGAACTAAACTGTTTTAACGGTATTATGGTATCATGTGCCAAATACATGGCATCAAATTAATTATAATTATCTTCCTTCATTATTAATTATTACTATCCATGAGGTTTTCACTATGACAAAATCTATGGATGCATTTTCATTCTCAGTTTATTAGTGGCATGAGTTTTTCATTTATTCACCATGCCACATTGACTATGTCAAATTTTTTATGATTCAGTTTTATTATATTCATGATTCCACTATTTTTAAAACTTACTGAGCATTTGATCTCACGCCATTCATTTTTTACCTTCAACATTTGATAAAGAGGATGTCATTTATTGAGTTTATGTGGTTCTAGTTTTTTTTTATTTTGTTTTGTATTGTAATTCTTAACTTTTTCCAATGTTATTTGAGTTACATTTATATAGCTAGATTATTCAAGAATACAAAAATGATCATTCCTTTGGGATTTTAATTCCTTCTATCCATGCTAATATAACAAGTAATGCACCAGATCTGGTCTAGAGGGGTTGGGGTGTTACAGTTGGTAATAGAAGAAGTATAGTAGAAAACATGGAAACTAGAGTAGGAAACGTATAGTAGGGAAGGAAGACCTAAGGTGGTATTTTAAGATAAAAGAATTATAAAGTCCTAATATTTTGTTAAGAAATATATTATATGAATCTTTCTAGAAAATACATCGCTTTCTGGATATGAGCAGGTCGAGGTGGCTTCAGAACATATGTACCTAGGAGTGAAAGCTCTGACAAGGAGTTTCGGGCATGACCCGGGGTATCTTGGTACATGAAAACGGGCATTAATGCACTATTGGTTACAACACTCCCATGGGATATGCTTAGGATAATTCATATTGTCTTTATAATCCAATATGAAGGATTAAAATGTAAATTGTTCCTCAAAGAAACTATTTTTATCATTATGGGATAACATTATGATGGATTTTGTCACTAGACTACCAAGGAAACCTGGAAGGATTGATACAATATGGGTAATTGTTGATCGTCTCACAAAATCAGCACATTTCCTTCCTATAAGAGAGTATTTACCACTTTATGACCTGGAATGACTTTATATTAATGAGTTTTTAATACTTCATAATGCACCTCTATCGATTGTGTCTAATTGGGATCCCTAGATTACAACAATATTCTGTAAAGTATCCAGAAGTCTTTGAATACAGAGCTTCATATGAGTAATTCTTAGCACCACCAAACCAACGGTTAGTCAGAAAGGAATATTCAAACTCTAGAAGATATTCTAAGATCAAGCTGTCTTGACCTCCAAGGTATATGGGACAAATAATTTCCATTTGTGGAATTTTTCTACAACAATAGTTTACATTATTGTATTAAAATGTCTCCATATGATGAATTATATGGAAAGGGATGTCGAACTCCAACTTCTTGGGATGTATTTGGTGAGAGAAAATATAAAGGCCAAGAACTTATTGAAGAGACCATGAAAATGGTGAAGAAAATACAAACCCATATTAATGCATCTCAAAGTAGGTATAAGAGTTATGATGACAATTGGATAAAGGATTTGGAGTTCCAATATGGAGATCATGTCTATCTAAAAGTATCTCCATGGAAGGGTGTCTTAAGGTTTGGTAAAAAAATGGAAAATAAGCCCTAGGTACATCAGACCATTTGAAATTCTGGAAAGAATTAGAGCTGTAACTTACCATTTAGCAATTCCACCAAGTATCTCCAAAGTCCAAGATGTATTCCATGTGTCATTGTTGAAGAAATACATGCTAGACCAAATTCATGTACTCACCTATGAATAAATACAACTAGAACCTGATTTTTTATACTATAAAGATCCTATTAGGATCCTTGACACAAGGGAGCAGGTATTGAGAAACCGAATGACTTTTCTAGTAAAGTTTATTTGGAAAACCCATAATATGGAGGAAGAAACATGGGAACCTAAGAATGTTATGAAGAAGAACCACCCACATCTTTTTGGTGGAATGTATACATAAAATTTTGAGGAATAAATTTTTAAAGGAGGGAATAATATAACACCCCAAACATTTTATCGTATGTTCCTCTTAAATAAATTCTATTCATTAGATATCCTATATTGCATGAAGCACTGTGTCTTTTGTGAAAAGAACATTATAGAAAAATGTTATAAGCTATCCATTAATCATAAATTCTCCACTTTTATGATTTGAATTTTGAAAAATAGTCTTCTAGAGTTGTGACCAGTATGTCATTTGGAGTCTGATAGATCCAATTTGATATTTTTACGAATAGTAACATACCCTCATGAATAGTTATATGAATAGTAATATGAATCTTATATATAGTAAAATATTATGATATTTTATTTTATTATGGTAATAAGATAATAAGATTTTAATTAATTTGTTCAATGTGATATATATCTAATTATACCTTTAAAATTGTTATTTTTTAAAATAACTATGATTTTATTTAAAAAATAAATTACCAATTATTAGAAAATTATTTTTAAAAAATTGAGTTCATTTTTGATTTCTACACATAAAAATAATTTCCGGGATTCTTTTAGAATTTTTCTAAAATACTTGATTTTTTCATGAATAGTAAAAATACATTTTTGAGTGTTCAGTAGCTTAATGAAATCATAATGATGTAATAATTAAATATAAAATGTTGGTATACTTTTGTACAATATCATATGAATTGATGTGTCCCAAGTGGCTAAAACCATGAGCAAATCCCATGGTAAATCCCATGGTTTTGAAAAAACCACTAATGATGTGTCCCTTTTAATTAATAAAAAACTCCCTCTTAATTACTATAAATACCCACTCAATCCATTCATTTTATTTCTTTACAAACTCATTATCCAAGAATATCTGGTTGTATTACCTCCCTAGGAGTCATCCCAAGGTGTCATCAAACCTCGAAGGTCCCAAAATGCATAGTTTGGGAGTTACTCGACAAGGTAAGAGAATCAACCACCCTTCTCTTTTCTTAAATCTTTCATTTTATGTTTTCAATTTTATTATCAATTAGATTATGTTGGGATATTTCTTTCCAAATTCCACTTACTACCCATATTATTTATGATTTATGAGATTCCCCCTTCCTCTCATCAAACTATTTTATTAAATTTTATGTGATGTCGTTAGGATGCTGAATTTTCATAACAGATTTCTCATTTTTTTCTTCTAATTTTAGTTTATTTCTTTTCTACTAATTTCCTCACCTCACTTCATCCAAAATGATATGAAAATTCAATTACTTAGCATGAAATATAATTATATTTTTATAATTTAATATTCCTTCATCATCTCTCTTTACCCCTCCTCTTATACAAAAAATGAAAACACCGTCTGATATGTGTTAATTTATCACATTCTAGGACGACAGGTTCTTAATTTTTGTTAACATCATAAATTCTTGTCAGGAAACAATTTTTATAGTTTAACCAAATAAGAATATATGTATTTCATCTCATTAATGTTCTATAACACCTAAACATTCATAATAGGGAATAATAATACAAAATAAGTTCATTTTGCCGAAAACCGCCAAGCTAAATCCAAGCATTTATCAATAATTTTTACCTAATGATTCATCCTCAAGTTTATAACCCAGAATCATTATAAGATAATTTATATCTCTTTAACGTTAATAATAATATATATTACAATTTTGTATGTTTAACATAATTTCAATCGAACTTCCGTTCATGAATACAAGTAAACAAATCTTGAAAACCAAGGAAGGAAATGCTTCCAAAATAATAAAATTGAACCTCTTAAACCCATAAAAAGGGAAATGAATAAACCTAATAAGGTTATAATAAATCAATTAAATTTATAGTATGTTTTGTAATTATTAATTAATTAAGATAAATTTTATTATTCAATTCATTAAAACAAACGAAGAGCACACCCAAGCATAAGGTAAGGGGTTTCTTATCTCAATTTTAATTCTGTGATATTTCCATTATTCACCACTTATTTCTATAATGTGGTGTATGTGTACTACCATTTGATATATAATATCATTAATATATTTATTTTAGTGGTATTAAATGATTAATTTGATAATTATTAATTCTTGTTCACATGAAATAATTGATTACAATGTGGTAATGGGGTTATGTCAATTTTCCATTTCGTAGTGACTTACTTTGTATTGGGAACCTAATAATTCATATGTGGTGTACCTAATTCACATTTGAGATCAAATTTTATTTGAAAATATATTTCTATTAAATAACCATATTCTCATATCATGGATATGTTTATTTTCTAAATCATATACCATTTTTACATATGGTGTTTATTTGGAATATTGTATTAATTGTTGAAATATTGATGAATCCGTATACTCTACTCTATATGGATATTTATAAGGAAGATTGTACCTATATTAAATATACTTATAAATAATTATTTGGAATTTATGTGGTGTGGGGGGTCCTCTATAGCCCCTCGATGCATCGGTATGTCTCATTAGACAAATCAGTTGGTGACAAACCCTTCGAGTTTGTTTAAAAAAATTAGACAGGTTTTTACCCATAGAACTAAACTGTTTTAATGGTATTATATAATCATGTGATAGATACAAGATGTTCAATTAATAATAATTCTCTTTATTCATTATTAATTATTACTATCCATAAGGTTTTTACTATGACAAAATCTATTGATGCAGTTTCATTCTAAGTTTATTAATGGCATTAGTTTCTCATTTATTCCCCATGCCATATTGACAATGTCAAATTGTTTATGATTCAGTTATAATTGATTCATGTTTCCTCTATTTTTAACACTTACTGAGTGTTTGAGATAACCCCTTTTATTGTTTTCCTTCAACATGTGATGAAGATGAGATCATTTATTGAGTTCATGTGGTTGCTGTTTTTTTTTTGTTTTTTTATGTATTATATTTTGTATCATTTTCCAATGTAATTTGAGTTACATCTATGTTTCTAGTTTCTTTAAGACGATTAAACAGATTGTTCCTTCAGGATCTTCATTCCTTCCAACTATTGCAATATAACAAGTAATGCACTAGATCCTGTCTAGAGGGGCTGGGGTGTTATAGTTTTAATGATTATAGTCATGGAATATAAAATCAATAAATGACAGTAGATGAAAACTGTGGGCCCCACATAACAATTGCCTAATATAAAACCTTGTATGATGAGTTATATACCATGAAACATAGGATATTAAACCACTCCTCCCATAATATCTTCCTTTGATTTAGCTTAGAAAAGAGTGGATTTGAGAAAAAAAGGCAAAAACACTTCCACCTCGATAACTAGGTCGATAGCAAGACCAGAGAAGAATAACTAAAAAGGACTCAAGTACTTTTTGTTTCACATCCAACATGATTAATATAATCTCAATCGGTTACCAAAAAAATGGGATTTTTAATCCATAACATTGACCTTCCAAGAGCTTCAAAAATAGAGAAAATAGATTAATCCTCTAGGAATTTGGACTAAGAGGAAGGAGGAGGCATAATTAGATCATTAAAGGAAAAATGGTCATTTTACCTAGAAAATATATTGTGTATGATTTTTCTTCCCTATATGATAATATTTGCGCAAACCATGCACAAGTACATGGATGAAAGAGGAACTCATGTTGTTAGCCGACATGGTTAGTGAAACTGTTCACCAACCATGCAGTAAGGCTTTATCCAAAAACATGCCACCCGCATAGTTTAATCTAACTGTGGGTCCTTTCTGTTCAGTTTACTATAAATCATGAACCTATCCCTTTTTCCCAAAAACTAGGTTCTGAGCTCCAAAAAATTCCCAAACATCATTGGGACTATCGATAACTCATTAGGCTTCAATATTAGGTCTGAAATAAATAACTAGACTGAAATTTAAAGGATCCATACCTAAAAGAAAATCCAAGTTCATACAGTTTCAAATCCCATTTTGATATATGTTTAATTTAAATTTGGTATGTAAATTATTTTTTTAATAAAATGTTAAAAATATTTTATAAAAAAAATTTATTGTTTTGGTTACATTTCATTATTAATCCCCAAATAATTTGTACATTTTAAGAAATTATCTTTCTATAATTACCATATAATTTCTCCTAGGTTAGTTTGGTACATTTATCTTAAGGAAATCCATTACCTCCATTGTATTTCCTATTAATTTATTGTATTTGATTTTCATCCAATGAATACTCTATGTTTCCTTCCATTTATTAATGCATGTCCCCCTTGATTCCATACATCAATTAATTGGGAATATTAATAGATAAATCATATTCTTTTTATCTACTTGTTTGAAATACCATATACTATAAAATTTTAATTGAAGTGTTTTACCTAAAAATTTATTGAATATATTTGATTACCCATTTATTCTCCATGGTTTTACTGTGTTACAATTATAGATGTAACTATAAATTTTTTTTTTGTCTAATTCTATTTGAAATGTATATGAAACCCATTTGATTTCCATGGGTACATTATGATATGATGATTGATTGATTTAATATGGCAAAGATTCTTATTGATAATGATAGGTAGTGTCTTATATCACCCTTTAATGGATTAGTTGAGTATTTAAACCTCATTATATTATGATTCATGTACATACATGGATTTTTAAATAAGAAAATGATGGGCATAAACGGTGTATTTTTTCACAAAATAATGGGTGAAAATACTTGGATTTGTTTACAATGTGTTCCTATTCTTATGTTTACACAAAAAATTTATGGTTATTCTTATGAATATGTTATGCTATCAGGGATAATTTTTTCCGACTCACATTTTGAAACTATTTTCCTTAATTTCTGGTGTTATGCCATTCTGCATGCCATTATTTAATATCTATTATTTATTGGGTATAGATTTCATATTTAACATGATTATACCCATATTATTATATAATAATATATTATGATTAAATTTTTTACTCACTTATAATTACCCTAAATGATAATTTTATCTTACCACTTTCCTATAATTCCATTTCCTTAATTTATAAACAAAATAAATATCTATGATATATATAGAAGAGCATCATGCATGGAGAATTTGTGTTATATTATAAAAACATAGTATTGATAAACATGTTTCCTATATAATGGAAAAAATTTCCAGTAGTTTAAAAATAATTGATTTTTATTAGATTTTGTTTTTGTTTTTTCTCTAAAATAATAATCTTAAAAGATTATGGGAATGTACTGTAATGAAATATATTTTTTATATAATTTAAATGAGGTAGTAATGTAAATGGGGTACCATATGTTTCTATATTTATATATACATCTATATTTTAAGTCCACAAATGAATGATTTAAAATATAAAATATATATATTTTTGATATATGAGATGATATGATGATTCTATGAAATTTATTAGACATTTGGATAGTTTCTCTATAATTAAAACATAGGCTATAATGGCATACATAATCAAAGAGTAGGTGTTGTATGCTGATGAGAGTCACTGGATCTAGTATTGTATAACCAAGATTAGGATTAATCAACAATAGTTGTATGTAAATTGTTCACATATGATGCATGGTGGCAGGATTATTCAATATCATTGATTGATTTGATCAACCATCGCTGGGTATGCCATGTCACCTTTTATATGATACCGAAATTAGGATCATATTTCTTTCTAATATGGACGATCATGCAAAACATGAATTTCCATGTTATCCCTATAATGTGTGTGACATCCCATGATGTGAGTTGTTTTTTGAAGTGATTCAATGGAATATTATACAGAGTGTGGTCACCAGGACCATCCTATCAAAGATAAAATGACAACTGATCGACCTTTCCTCAGAGTAGTGAGGCATTACTTGTAGGCATGCATGGTTGCCACATGGAATACCCATATTGGATAAGAACATGTCTTGATGGTGGGATAAAATTCCAAGGTGAAATTGGGTGTTTAATCTTACTTTGGGCTCATCCCAGTACCCTAAATAGTTTGGATATATGTTTGGGTCAATTGGATATCATTTGATAAGAAACTAATGAGGTTAAATATTTAATTAGTGAGAAAAATATTAATAAAAATAATAATTTATAAAATTTTGTAAACTATGGGGATGTGTGTTAAAATGATACTGTCAATGGTAAATGTGTTATAAAATCGCCCAAGCTCACTGGAGTGTAAATTGTTGGACTGATTGTAAGGATTATTCAATCTAGAAATGAAATTATTATTATTATACAATTATAACATATTGTTAGATATTTTAACCTTTATAGTGGATCATGTATTATCATTTAAAATGTATTAAATCAATATGGGTGTTAGTGGTTACCTAAAAAAATATCACTTTTATCATGATTCGTATTTATAAAAAATTCAAGAATATCACTGAACTATTCATTGATTCTTCTTAGAATATGTTAGAGACTCATTTGGGAGCTATAAATTAATGAATTTTTACCACGGGGAAATGAGAGTCATAGTGATGTGAATAGTTTATTGAAAGTTCATGGTTTCTCTTATGATTAAAGAAATAGAAAAAAATTATCATGGGTTGTGTGATAATTTCTAGTGAAGTACCATGGAGTTAATTAACTGGTTTTATGAAAAATTAGTACTTAGGAGGACCAATGAGTAATCATATAGTGTTTTCATGATTAATACTTATAAGATTTTCTCAGAAGATATAATATTTAGCATTTATATAAATCCTTGGATTGATATTAATTTAACCAGTGAATATGGGAAATATTATTTAGTTGTAAGGTTTTTTAATGGTTACTATTTGATATGGACTAAAAGTATATGAAGTAATAATATATCTGTGTTGAAAAATTATCTCCCTTGGTATTAAAATCCCTCTTCAAGGGGATCATGTTTACCCAATTAATTTTATATGAATAATATAAATATAATGAATGATATTTTTATTGTATTTAATTCCTAAAATGGTTGAATCATTGGAAAAAATTATTCGAGTGGGTTGGAATGGATTGGGAAACATAATAAGAGTACCTTAAGTTTCTTCTGATGAATCAAACATGACTCTAATTAAGGAACATTATTTCTTATGAGTTGTGACGAGGTTAGTTTTATAATTCAAAACAATATTGTTCTATTATTGAATTACCATTCACTTTTTATAGTCTTAGAATGTAGTAATATAATTATAGATTATATATAAATTATATTTATAAATAGTACGTTTTTTTTTGAATGATTAGATAATTCCCTTATTATGTTGGAGTTGACTGTATTATGTACATGGTTGTGTTGTGGCTTTTTATGGATGGATATCGACAGATTTTAGAGTCTGTGGTGATCTTCCTCACACTCTCCCTATAACTAGGGGATAAAGATATGGATCATGGATTTCCTTTTTAACCTACCAATCCAGGTAGATACTAAAAATGGATTATACGTTATCAACCACTACTCACCTACTATAATGGGATGATATATTCATATATTTCTAGCATATGGATATAGATGTGTAATTACTTCAATATATTTGGTGTAACAAAGATAAATATGAGTAGTTCCTCAAATATCTAAATACAAGAATGTAATCAAAGGGTTGTGTGGAGATGGATAATTAAACCATTATCCTTAGTACATTAATGCATTGGATGGTAATTCAATATAGTGGAGACACTCCTTACATTCCCTATTATTGGGATTGGTGTAGAAGATGATACAATATACACAATCAATCCTCCTACCAAATACTCAGGGACATAGGAGGAACAAATATATATTTTCAACCTTAATGCAACATATTTCCTCCATTATTACACAAAATATATTTAGTCACAGTGATGTGTGGTTCATATGGGGTCTTGACATGTATATGCCTCTATCTTTGGAGATGTGTATTTCCACCATCACTTCAGAGATAGATAGAGATTTGAATTTTCTATAGTACTTCCAAAAAAAGTGGATATGTGTATTTACTCTATCAAATCATGATTTCTATATTTGGGGTTAATTATCTAGACAAAAATCTATAATAGGATTTGTTATCAGTTATAATTATCTAGTATATTTTATATGTAATCCATTTTTGAGAGTACAATGGTTGTGAGATATGGGTAGTTTGATATGGTTTGAATATGATTTTTTTATTTTGGTGATAAAATTGGGGATTTTAGTTATCTAAAACTTTTTTACCATTTCTTCAAATTTAAACTATTTGTTTTTTTACGATTGTATATTTTTTAAGACAATCACGTTGGGTATTATTATACACACCCTTATATGAAAATTTATTAATTTTCAATCTTGTGTCTATATAGATTAGATAATTGGGATGATGGATGAATATGGATCCTGAAGATGGTGGTAGATGTTGATAGATAGTGGAATTAAAATCCTAATGGTGGCCACCCTTATACTATCAACTTTCAGGATGTCATCCCTTTGGGAAGCATTGGTTGAACCAAGTGTTTCAATTAAATGTAATTGTTACATTGAACCAATTCACTCTTTTATTAGGAGATTTATATTTTATTTGTCATATTATTCAATTGTTTTATTATATATATATGATCATGTTTTTAACTATTTGACTTATATATTATGCATGTCTAGTGGATGTTAGAGTATGATAGCAGCTGATAGGTAGATATTGAGGAAATGCCACCCATATTGTTTGGATACCTACTTGTTGGTTACTATAACCTAGTCTAGTATAGGTGAGCTTGAGGGCTTCACTTACTAGTTATTAAGTACATGAAAACCTTATACTTAAAAATTCAGTCAAGATAATAATTATAGTTAAATAAACATGATGAAGAATTTTTATTTTTAGAACATATGATCCCCACCAAAAAAAGAAGTATAATGATCCAAAATTAGAAAAAAACTGATACATACAAACTAAAAGATGTGGGGGATGATATCTTAGTCAAGCCTAAACTCATAACACATATATGGACCCATCACATGAGAATATCTTGTCGAAACTCCAATATACAATCTTGAAAAACCACATGAAATCACAAAAATATTCCAACAAACAAAAGATCATATTTGAAAAATGTAAGTAGATAATCCAACCAATGTACTTCAGAACAAGAACCTTAATAGAATAACTATAGAAGAAATGATAGTGAACAAATGTACATTCCCATTTATAATCACCCAATATGCCAATGAAACTAGTGATAGGAGTCCACTGGTGCGCCTAAAACACACACGATACAAAAACATTACCAATGAATCTTCCCACCCATTACCACTGACTAAATCACCATTTTCCCCTCAAGAACACTTTAAATAATTTCTAGAATAACACATTTTTAAATTTTTATTTTAAAAAAAATGTTGGTATGGAGAAAAATAATTTTTTAAATGGTGTTTCAACCTTTTAAAATCTCAATTATACAAGAATAAAAAAGGTTCACATAAGATATTTAATAATTAAATATCCAATATGGAACCCTTTTATGTCATTATGGATATCAATATGCACGAATGTAATTTATGCTTCTTATCACTCCCTTTATACCAAAGGAAAACCCCCTCATTCAATTTATTCCACTTTTTTACAATGATTCTTTGTGAGTTTGGATTACCTCTAAAATTTTTATTTAAAATACATAAGAAGGTATAATTTCCTTATTTAATTTTTTTAGTTTATGTAATTTTGATTTACTTTTATTTATTTACATTTTTTTAATTATTTTTAGATGATTTATAAAATCTGCAAATTATGTGATAGAAATAAATGTTATGTGATCATTTAAAAAAATTATACAAGTGGTTATTAATCAAATTAAATTATATTCTTAAATTAAAAAATTTAGAAAATATAATTTATAAATAATTATAATAAATTCTATAATATGATTAGTGAATGGTCATGGTAAAGATCAGCCAATGGATGTTTGGTTTTTTACTTTAAATTATAATTTCCAATAATTATTAATTTGTTTTTAATGTGAATGTATATTGAAAATATGAAAAAAATAAAAAACATTGTAAATTAATATATTATAATTGTTGTTAATATGACCATCCAATGTATGTTTGGAATTATATGTTATAATTATTTTCAAATTGGTTATATCATTTTTAATAATTACATTTAATTAATTCATTGATGACCTACATTTTATCCCTATCTATAACACCCAAGAATTTATTATTTATATTCACATTAAATAGATGTGTGAAGTAACCTTTTTACCACACAACATCAAACTAAAATGAACCATGATAAATTTTATTAAGATACAATATTTCAAAAAATGATAAACATTAATATATTATGAAAATTCAATATAAAACAACATTTATAAAATACAAGAGTCATAAAACCACAAGTAATATAAAATACCATGAACATGTAGTCCATGTCCTCACAGTTTTGGATGAAGTTCATAATACTAATTGAAACTATGGAAATTTTTATAGAGAGAAAAATAGTAGACATGTTGAGAGAGAAGTAAATAAATGTGATGAATGATGCTAAGGAATGTATATAAAGCAATATGTAGGAACAAAATATGAACGTTATATATATATTTCTTGGAAATATAGCCATTTGATATATGATCATAAAAAAATGGTCACTGGATATATGGTCTTTGGGTATATCCATTGGGTATGTTATGTAATAAAAAACAATATAATTTTGGAATGAATTAAAAAGATAACATTTCATTATAATATTTTATTTTAAAAATATTTTTTTATTTTTACGTAATAATATTATTAAAAATAATTTTGATATATTTATAAAATTAAAATAATGATTTAAAATAAAAATTTATTCATAAAATAAAATTTTCATAAGATCAATACTGAATTATAATAATATATTTTTAGAATTATTTAATGTTAAAAATGTTATTTTTCAAAGAAGTATTCTTTTAACTATTATGTATTTTTACATTAATAAATTAAATTGAAACTTTTTTATGATGAATCAAATTTTATTATTGAAATAATCGAAATTAAATTAGACAAAGTTTACTTGGTAACTTATATGTAATAGGATTAAGATAACATAAACATTAAAATTTTTTAAATATAATTATTATATATATATATTATATTTTCATTTAAAAGTAAAATTTATCATATTAAAAAATTAAATTTGATGAAATGGAATAAAAAATTATAATCATCACATAAATAAGTATATATGTTAATTTCATTTTTTGGTTAAATAGGAAGTTGTCATGGTAAGAATTGTACTACCACAACAATAGTTGAATAAGGGGAAAAAGGATTAAACTAAGTGGTAAATCAATAAAATATCATAAAACACTATCTATTAATGGGTGTATAAGTTATTTAATAAACAAAACATATCCCATATACATTATTATGAACTCTTAAATCCACTTTCCTTTTAAAATGACAACTTTACACCATATGAAATGTATATTTGTGGACATACAACTCAAAAATCACCTATAAAATGACCAATCCTCTAAACCTCTCAAGAAAAAAAACCATTTATTTCCCCTTTAATATCATACCATTTTCAATATAATAAATACTTATTGGAAATTATACACCATTCTATTCCATGATGGAAACCTAAATCCTCCATTACAATTGAACCTGTGTTAAGAAAGATTGAATTCATCATGTATCATAGTTCTTTAATTATTTTTCAATTACCATATCATATCCACTATTTATAAATATAATCATACACTATATTGATGATATATTGAAATAATTATTCATTTTAAAAAATATAATACTACAATACAACTTTTTACACTTACCCATTCATTAGAATAACATGATCTTATTTGGGTCGGTTCAACAACCTACATGAACGATGTTGTACCAACATCACTATTTCTCTCAAGAATAAGTACATGTATGTTAATATTGGTAATATATGATATTAATAAGTAATATATATAATATTTATGGTTATTTAAAAAATATATCATGAAAAATTATCATTATAATGTAACTCATGGTAATTAGAAAATTGCCCCCAAAATATTCATCATAGATTCCATTGTGATAATCCATATCCATAATTTTGATCAAATTAACATGGGAATAAATAAATAATGGAGAGAAATAATTACAGAAACATTAATTATCTTTTAATGATGAAATTTTTATCAAATAATAGAGACCTATATCTCTATTATGAAACATTTATGAAACGATCAAAATTAGTAACACTCGATGTTGATAAAAAACAATAACTATCAAATATATGTAAAATTAATAATTATAATTGAAGAGAATAGAACGAAATTAATACAAATAATATTCATATATATATATATATTATTGTCACATTTATTATATTGAAGTCTGAAGTTATTTTGAGGAAGTTAGGAGTAAAGATTAGCGATTTCCTTCCAATCTCATTTTGAAATCCAGATCATTATGTATAAGTTTCCATATTTGAAATTGTAAGATATTTGTATCCAAATCCATCTATACTTTGTTATAAATTGGGTTTTTTCATGAGTTTTAAATTTCCTCATACTATTTCACACCCCCTTTGGCTCATAAATCACAAGAAATGATCCTTGTTTGAGAAACAGACCTTGCCTTTTATTTTTGGTCAGAAATATTTTTATCCCATGTACATATTCTTTATTATGTTTAATGGATATAATTTTCTTTTATAATATTATTTTGGTAACATATTTTTTATTTCAATTTACTTTATTTAAAAAACTAATATTCATTTAATATTTTTGGTGTCATTATTTTCTTCCAACATTGTCTCTCTTTATAAAAGTGTGATATGAATCTTCCTTTTTGTAATTATTTCTTTATAAATATAATCCATCACTTTTATAAAAAAACTGAATAATTAATATTCTGATCCACATTTTCAATTTGTTCTAAAAAATATATATTCCAATTATTTGTGAATTTTATGTTTTAAAATAAAAAATCACAAAAGAGAATATTTTTTCATGTTTTAAAAAATTAAATTTTAGCACCATTTTAAAATTGGTTTTATCTATATAAATATTCTTTAATATCTATTATTATTCACTTAGTATATGATCTAATGATACCATCCAACATATTTATCTATATGTATTATTATTATGTTATGTTAAAATTTATCATTATACCTTTTTCTTGTTCACAAGTTAATTATGATACATTATAATTGTGAATGTTTGCATTTTCTTATGACACAAATACATATGATTTATCATTATGTGATGGTTAATTACATTATAATGCCCCAATTAATTGGTTAATTTTTTATATCAAATAATATCATGATGGTATAAAGTTGGTTAGCCCAAGTCCTATAAGAAAATGTTTGAAAGGGATTATATTAGTCCACTATGTTATTGGAAGGAGGTTAACATAGTCCATTATAATGTATATGTTTTTTTGTCCTCTATGAATTTTTTATGATTTATATTCTTAGGCAATTTCCGCATTATTATTTTATAAAAGGCACTGATGTTGTTTCCTTATGGCTTATGATTATTAACTTATGCTCCCTCTCTCCCATGACTCATAAATTATGCTATGCCAGAAACTTTATTTCATGACTCATGTTTTATAATATATTTTTTATTAGGTAATATTATCTTATGTTATTACCATGTATCTAGATTATGTTCTCATACCCACATGCTTATCTTAATCTGACTTATGATCTTTTTTACAATCTCTTATGTTTACCCTTATTGAGCATATGATCTCACACTTTCTTATATTTACCTTCCACAAGTTATGAAGAAGAGTATTATGTATGATATGTAAAAAATGGTATCCTATGAAAATAATATTTTTTAGGGTTGTTGAAAATATTGTAAAATATTTTTTTTTGTATCTAATATCCAAATACACTAAAAATTTAGGTTTTTCTGTGTGATTTATTATATGATGTAAAAAATCCTCATGTAGAATGACTTAATATGTATGTATGTGGTTCCTCAGTTGACTAAATTATTTTCTAAGTGAGGTTTATATATTTTTTTTCATTTTTATATTAATAAAAAAAGATAAAACAAAAAATGATTTATGACGAACTAAAAGGGATGTATAATGAACCGAAACATTCATTGGTTGAAATAATTGTGTTATAATTGTATATATTTTAGGATTGATTTTATTTATCATATGATTGCTTACTCATATTATTGTTTCTTAATTCAAATAATACCCTTTTAGATTAATTATGTAGATGTAACTTAGAAAAATAATTTCATAAAAAGGGATGAAATATGCAATGGATGTCCCAATGAGAAAACAAACATGCTGGGAGATGGAGTACATAATAACCCATCAATGTTCACCCAACTAACTGAAGTAATATATAATAAAATGAATCATTATAAACTACCTAATGAACCATGTATGGGAAAAATTTCCATTGAGTCCTTCATGTGGCATGGAAGACCGTCCTTATAGATAACAAGACTTCTCATACATTGATATTTCAAAAAAATTTATGAATATTCATTACATTATAAAAAATTCCTTAGGACCATAATAATTTAGTTCATATGAAAACATGGAACAAAATATTATAATCTAGGAAAATATCATCAATTTTCCCACAAAGATATCCCCATATAGTACTCTTTATAGACATACCCTATACAAAACAATTCTTTATAACATGGGGGAAAGAAAATATAAGAATGTGTGAGTTGAGATACTCATCTAGGGAAAACGAGAGAGATATAAATCTATGATAATATAAGATCATAACATAAGAATAATGGTACATGATAATGATAACAACATATGAAGTTTAAAACCAGCCTATCATAGATCATAAACATGAATCATTGCATAAATATTGGTAGTTCATAAGAAATAAATCATATAGAAATAAAATAATATGATCCATGAGAGCATAAAATTGGAAAAATAAATAGCTTTGTTTCATAAATATAATCATATAAAATATTATTTCAATGTTACCAACCAAGACATTCATAACTTGTTAAGATTGGGACAACCAACCATGTACCTACATTAGGTTTGGGCTGACCTGACATGTACCCTTTTTGGGCTAGGGATATCCAATCATGTGCCATTATATTAGGTGGATTTACCTCCTTGGAATGACACACACCCATCCCTAGTGGTATCCATTTATTTATATTGGAATGAGTTCACTACCCAAATAATCACAGTGGAAAAAGTCCCTTATTGAACCAAGATTACTCCTTATTCCAGCCCGATCTTACGGAATTGAGTTCACACCCCATTATAGTCTTATATATAATATGAGATATAAATCCTTACCTAATGAATTCAAGGGATATATAGGTCCCACCAATCTCTGTTTATAACATAACCACCATTGTTGTTTATAATGTAAACACTATCACATAATGAAAAATAATACATATTTGTGCCACAATATCATAAAAATTCAATATATAATAACCCATGAAATTAAATGGGTATCAGAAAAATATTATCACATCACAACATGTGGAATAGAGAAATGATTCATAATCATTACATCCTTGAATTACCCATTAGAACAAACAGTTTCATAAGAATTTTATTATAGTATAACCCATTGAAGATAAATAGGATTCACAATAATAACTCCATAAAAACATAAACCATTAAAATAATTAATAGTAATGGTATTGGAACATAACCCTAGTATAGATTAAGTAACCTCAAATAATGTCATCTTAGATAGAAAATAATTTTAAGGACAAATTTGGACATTTCTTAAGGAATATATATTTGATTTGGAAATAAAATTTTAAAACATAAAACATTATGAAAATAATTTTATTTTAAAATATACTTTAAAAAATATAAAAAAATATTTTAATAATAATTTAAAACATTTATTGAGGAAACTATCTTTTTTTCTTTGATTTTTTTTAAAATGAAAAACATTTTCAAAATCATTTCCCTTTGAAATAATTTATTCAAAATCTAAAAATATCCTAAATATTAAAAAAAATCATTTAAAAGAAATTTGAAAACATTTAAGGGAATATTTATTAGACATTGTAACCACCTGATATTTTGGGAAATATTTTTTCTAATTAATTAAATATTTTTGATATTTTTCATTTCCCATATTACTGAATATAGATTTTGTTATATAAAAATTGCTATGTTTTTATTTATTTATACACAACCCCATGTCAATATTAAACTACATGAAATTCTTGGTTTAGATTGTGGAATACATGACACTCCTGGATTGTGTTACAAAAAACACTGAGTTCTTTTCATATATTTCATTATACACAAGACCGAATTTTATCGTACAATAGCATATTATTAAAATATTAATATTTAATATAATAAGACATAACATGGTTGTTAAATTAGCGGTTATGAATAGTATTAAATAACATATGAATATTTAATGTTTATAATATGAATTCATTGACTACCAATTAATTATAGATGATAATATAAACCAGTTCACTAAAATGAAATAGTTTTATTTTTATCCTCCCAATGTCATTTTTGTCTTAGGAAATTTAATTAATTATTAGTTAATTATATTAATGAAATATAAATTTTATATATTTAATAAGATATTTTTGATATTTACCAAATATATTTTATAAGAATAAAATAAGAACAAACATAAATTTGGGTATACAACGCTATATTTTCCAGAATGGTATTTTTACCACCTTTAAATGGGGAACCCATTTTAAATATAATTTTTGACATTCTAAGAATTTTTATACAAAAAGATAAACTAATTATTTGAAATAAATATATAAAAAAATATTTTGGTTCTGTTTTTTGTTTTTTCTGCGTACTTTCATTTTTTGATGAATAATGAAAAATATAAAATTTTATTTGAAACCTTCCTTTTAATTTAAGTTACTATTAATGTAAAATTAAATTTTAAAAGAGGGTTTAAATATAAATTATATAAATTATACATATATTAATCCTATTTATGTCATTAGAATATTTTTTAAATGGTATATAAAAACGTATTGAACTTTTGAACATTTTTGTACTTTAACAACTAGTTTTCTCGACCCGTCGTCGGAATTGGCATTAAGCAGAAATTTTCCACATTTTGGAATTGGATTTAAAAAATTTGCCTTAAATTTTAGTAATAAATATGATATTTACAGTCTAATATGATCAACATTATTTTTTTATGTTATGATTATTAACTTGATTAATTTTTTATTTACCACATTTAAGGATAAGTCATGTAATTAAGGAAAAAATTAATTTTATAAGTATTATAAAATAACTCTAAAATGGTCTTTATTTTATAATATGATTGTGTTTAAAACAAAACCATACTTATGAGAAAGTTAAATCCTTTTAATTCCACCTAGATTACTGTAATAAATTTATCATATTTTATTTAAAGAAAACTTAAAGATGTCATTCTCATATTTTCAATAACTATATCATTTGTAAAATAGGGTTATATAGATAATAAATTCGTCTATAAATATTATTCAAAATGATAAATTTTTATATACATCATGGTAATTATTTAATAATTTTTAGTGATAATATAATTAACTAATTTTATGAAACAATGATGATGAATTAATTGTTCAAATAATGGAAGAATCAAATAAATGATTAAAAAAATTAAAATAAATATTATTTGATATAATTAATTCCATCCAAAGATATTATGTCTGAATTTGAAATTTTAGTGACAATTTAAATTATTTGGTTTGAATATATCATATTTTATGATATTTTCTAAAATTCAAGTAATGAATAGTATGAAAACTGGCATTATAAATATTTTAAAATATATAATATTTTATTAAATGATATAAAATTTATATAATATAATATTTGGAACATAATTGTTTTATGTTCTAAAATTTTATAAATTAATAATTTATTGATCTTTTTCATGTTATTGTAATTATATTAATCATAAAATTTTATATTACAAATGTCACGGTAAGAGTTGAAAGGGAAAATACAGTAAAATATTAAAATATATAGATTAAAATTTAATAAAACATGTCAAATTTCAATTTTAAGAATGAATTTAGACCAAAAATCTTCCTATATTTAAAATAACTCACATTTGACCCATTTAAAATAGAAAATTAATTTATATTAATTTAATATTTGAATAATTTTAAGAGTGCCCCAACATACTCCTACAAAAGGGAGACCATTATTCTCTATTCCTCACACATCAGAACCTAATTGGTTTATACAAGCTCTTAAAAATACAGTTACATACATTAATACTTTACTATTTGAATCCTACACTTTAGAAGTAATCCATCCAAAGAATCCCTTTGGTGCAAACCAAAAGAGTTACCCAAAGAAGAGGTTACATCCTTCCTCATGTTCCTTTCTGTTATTTTCTTTCTCCACCACCTCAATTAATCACATACCATGAAAAAAAATAGTATTCTAAGTATCTTAAAAACTCATAAATAGTTTTATGTTAAGGGTTAAATAGAAACCAACACACACTTCCATCTAATGGGTAACAAACTTAATATTCTTTGAATGGGGAACTACCGTCTCACAAAATGATGTTTCTCATATACATAACCACCTGTTATTGTTTGAAAATATGACATAACATCTATTTTTATATTAGATATATTAAATTTATGTTGTATTTATACTCTTTATTTATTATATAAATACTACCTTCATGCTTTCTGTTTTGTGTAAATACGATAACTTCGTTTTTGGAAGTGTAAACTACAGTCTCCTCAAAGTGATGTAATTCATTCACACTTCACATAGAATATGTTAATGATGGATTTGGAAAAATTATATGATATATATATATATATATTTAATAATAATTCTACAAAAAATATATTATATACATTAATACATATATGTCATTTACTTTCTTTCTTTCAATACGCCATGATAATGGAAACAACGTAAATGTGTACGTACGACCTACCATCTTCCAGAACTATTTATTCATTTTCATATATATCTATAATTTATATATTATTGAAAATTATTATATAATTAATACATGTGATAAATAATTGATGTTTTACATTCTATAAATAAGTAAATTCCAATTTATATAATAGGATCAATAATGACAAGTCAAAACACGTACAATAAACATGAGGGTATTATCTGAAACATTACTTTAACATGGAATTGTCAATAAATGGGTAATATAACATCATATGTGAATAATATATGTTATTATATATAATAATATTTTTATCTTATAGGTTTATAATAATCATATACTTATTATATAGGAGGTTTATAAGTGTTCGATGAATGTCAATACAAAAGGTAAGGGGTTTCCATCTCACTGTAATTTTGTGTGAGATTGAATCCATGTTCAACTCCTATTTCATATATTTGAGTTATATAATGAAAAAAATTATTATATTATTTTTCTCCTTAAATTTTTTAGTAGTTACTTATATATTTTATAATATCTCTTTTCATGGGGTTTACAGTGAAACAATTACTGAATCGGTAAGGTAATTTGGTATCACTTTTCCTTCTTTGAGACACATGTTATGGTATGGACCTATATTATTTTACAAGGTGTATATACTAGTATTTGAAATTTTTTATCATGCATATCATTTTTTTATCAAAATATATGTTTCATGTAATGTTATAATTTATGCAATCAGAAATCTGTATTCCCCCTAAATAATGTTTTCAAAAAATCAATAAAAGTATTTTAAATGGTATATTAAGAATGTTTATGAATAAAAATGATCTAAAATATTTTTAAAATAGTTCTCAAATTTTCCCTTATTTTTTAAAAGTTATTTTAAATTAAAATGTGTTGGTAAATTTTATTATGATTTTAAAAATGATTTTTCAAAATGGAAAGGATATTTTCCTCCTAAATTATTTCAAGTGATGTAACAATTTTTTTTCATTATATGGAAATATTATTTGACATTAACTATGTTTTTATAGGGTTATTACCCATGTATACCATTCATAATATTTTTAATGGTTTATGTTTATTATGTACTGATATTTATAAAGCTGATTTATTTTCCACAGGTTATGTTATGATTGAATAATGTTTATGAAACCCATTTTATTCCACTAGTTTTGATATTATGAATGATTTTTGTTCTTGTGGAACACATATGTATGGTTTTCATTAGGTGATGGGTGGGACCTATATCACCCTACAATACCTTGGGTAATTATTTGTGTCTCATGAGATAGACAAAAAGGACATTGGCTACTAATATGGTCTTGGGAGTGAACCTTGACTACAAAGATGCTTATGGGAGTTAACCATGAATACCATGATGGTTATGAGAGTGAACCATGACTACCAAGATAGGTATGGTGGTGAGATATGAATACCAGTATGATTATGGGAGTGATCCATGAGTATCTATATAGTTATGAGAGTGAACCATTCCTACCAATATGGTTATGGGAGTGAACCATGTCTTCGAAGATGGTATGGGGTGTGAACCCATACTACTAAGATGACCATGGTAGCGATGTCTTGACTAATATTTAAATAGTTTTATATGCTCATACTTCTATCATGAATTCATGTATTATTCCTATGTTATAAAATCAATGATGCTGTTATTAAATTCATTTTTATTTTTTTCTTATGAATTTCCAATAACTCTTCCATGATATAATATTTTTATAGATGATATATGTGGTATGATTTTAAAAAGTTATGTTCATATTTTTACAATATTATTCTCATGTATTGATTTATATTTTCCTTGATTACCCTCACTGAGTGTCTAAGATATCCTTTTTTCCATAGGATATAAATAAATTTTTTGGTAGGAATAATAAATGGGAATATTGTTATGGAGATGTTAAAGATATTTCACCAAATTAGAGGAAAGTGGTCAATGTTCTAATGGACTTAAAATAATATGGTCTTTTGGAATATGTTTGTGAAATATATGGAATATTCGTAAAAAATGATGTAATATCCACATATGTAAATATTGGGGCATTATAGTTGGTATTAGAGAAATGGTTTAGTCATCCTTTGGAATATAGAATGAGATACATTTTGTGAGATACCTAAGGATATTTATAATGATATTTCTACGATTTTCTCTAAGGATAAGTCTAAAAAGGAGTTAATTCTTAGAAAAAATGTCCTGGAATTTTGGTAAAGGATAGAGTGAGTGGTTTCATTGTATTAAATCAATTTCTAGATAATTTACATGGATGTGGCACTGGTACAGTTGCACCAAGGGATAAAAAGATTAATATTCTATGTTAGGATTGACTCGAGTCTGACTTGGTAAATTATAATGACCTTTCCTATATTTTTGGTTTGAAAATACTAGGGGACATACTTTGGAAATTAAAAAATTCTTTCTAAACCATCACTAAGGATTTAAATGGATGTTGGATATGAATAACCTTGGGTAACACTAAGGTATCATAAATTAAGGAAGGATTCATAATTTAAACATACAATAAGAAATTTTTCATGATTATGGTTATCCTAGCTACGAAAATTGTTTCTTAATAAATGCATTCTAATTTTAGTCAATGGGGAGAACAAAATGAAACTTGGTTAACATTGAATGTGATAGACAATTTTCTTATGAGAATTTAAATAGGATGGTCATTGGAGTGAAGGATATTGTGATCATGCCAAGTCTATTTTAAAAAATCGTGATTACCAACATGTACCTTAACCAACACTAAGACTCACCAATGATGAGAAAGAAGGATTCACTGATTTTTTGGGTAATATTGACCATGGAGGAAAGAAGACTCAATTTCATTTGTGTTAGTAATGTGGAAAGAATCACCAATGTGAATGTCTTAGAGGAACAAGAAGATGTTTTGAATATTGAACAGAAGGACACAAAGTAAGTAACTATAAATTGAAAATTAATTGGTTAGTGGAAATAGTGGATGAAAATATTGGTCTCCCTAAGTTATTATCTACAGTTGAGTGTTTTATTTGTAGAATTTAGGTGAATTATGTTAACCACTGTCCTAAATAAAAATATACCTAAAGGAATAATCAAGGTGGTAAAAGGAATGGTTATATTATTGTTTATGATGATAAAATATATGGAATGAAAAAGGAATGAGGTATTAAGTAATAGGATGAGGAAGCCTGGTTAATGGATTATGTAATATATAGAATAATCAAAGTTTTTATATATCTCGATTCTTGAATTATGAATATAAGTACCCAACCTAATTACATACATAATATTGAATTTAGTCAAGAAAAGACAAACTATTACATTGAGTATCTTTTCAAGTTTATAGATTTAGATAATTGGGACAAAACATTCATAACATTACACATTATTATAGAGTGGACACCATAAAAACAGTGTCCATTTTTTTCAAAGTATAAAACTTTAAAACATAAACATGACTCCTGGAAAATTATTTAACATTTATCATGGATTCCTTCGTTGTATTAAACATCCATTAACCTGTAAAATTAATTTAAAAACCTGGGATGAGTATAAAAGCTCAGTAAGGGTAAAAAATAAGTAAAGAGCACATTAGTCCATGAAAACTCGTAATGTATGAAATTATTTTAAAAATACATGCTTGTAACCCCATATATACTTAATTTGTGTAACAAGAGATTTACACAAGATCCAAAAAAAATGAGAACATAAATATAATAATAATGGTATATTAGGGAATTACTTATATAATCTTGTAACTATCTTGGTTACCTTAGAATTTGTAACCCTCACAACTATCTTACTTTGTGTAACCATCACAGGTACACTTGGAGTAACCATATAGCCGTCATCCAACATACAGATACCCAATGCATTAGAGGGAAATATAGGTCCCACCATTCATCATACACAATTCCCAAGAACCAAAACAAAACCATAAAACATGAATAATAGCATACATACATTACTTTTGACTTTTGTAAAGCAGAATTTAAAAAGAGGAGTTTTAAAGAAAATACCCTTATATATATCATAAAATTGAAGAGGGACTTAATAGAGTCGATGGAGTATGTATATATACTATAAATAACCATAATATAAACAGAACCCATCACCAAAACAATTTAAACAGCACATAAATAATAAAGTTAGAAGGTTAACCCAAAGAATGGAAATCGGGTTATGAATTCCCTTACCTTGGGTTTGACTTACATAAAACTTATTTAAACTTCCTGTATAATGGTAAAAAGAGTGTTATTAGTATTTTAATGAAACATTTTCATGTTTATATCATCTTATATTATTATTTCATAACATAATTTCACCCTTTAATTGACATTATTTTGCTCCTTGCACTGTTTTTAGGTGAGTCCTTTACATGATTTTCCTGAATGATTTATGGTGGATGTTCTTGTTGATTGGAAGTGAAAATACATAATTGAAATGGAGTAGTATTTACATATATCCAGTAACATAAATTATACCATTTATCATTTTGAATTATTACATGTGGATTATTCATATGTTAAAACATTAATGATGTTCGTTTAGATTATTTTTGTGGTTCTTTGATAATAAGGACCTCATTTTGTTTTATGAATTAAAACCATGTGTACCAAATAATTCCATAACCATTGATGAGACCTAATAAATATATTATAACATTTTTCAACAATAAAAATGGTTTTATAACCAGACTTACAAGAGTTAATGAAAATTGAAATCTCATCTTCCACGATGTCAGTAGTTCGACACATCACAGACAATGTTTTTATTCTTTGAATAAGTGGGATAGGATAAAAATTATGATGTTGAATTTTCCATGAACATGAGAAAATCCCTAATATAGATTATTTATGGATATATCAGCCTCTTGGGTATGAAGATATGAGGAAATAATAAGAAATGAATTGAACTCAAAATAAAATAATAATTGAGAAATACATTAAATAAATTCTACAGCCAAATGGCTACACAGCATGATTTATAAAATATTAGAATAAGAGGGGACAAGGTTCACTCATACAGAAATAAATCATAATATATAGTAGATCATGAATATGAAATAAATAAGAACATGGTATGGAAACTTGAAAGTTATACCACATAAAAGAGAACTTGAATGGAAAAAGATGGAAATTGAGAATTTTCTTACCATGAAGAGTAACCCTTAGAACATGAAGGTTGGGACCTTGGGGGATTGAGGAAACCTTTAGAGAACTACTTGGAATGTAAGGAGGCCATATCTTAGTTTAAAAGGAATTTAGAATGAATTTAATAATGGAATGGTTGGGTATTTATAAGAAATGTAAGGGAATATTTTAATAATTTCCAAGGGACACCTCATTAGTGGTATTTACAAAACAATGGGCTTGCCCCTGGTATTTGCACATGGTATAAGACACTTGGGACACCTCACATATTATTTAACTATATAAAAGTCGAAAAGATTTATGAAATCATTATTACATCATTATTGATGTCATTAACACACCGAAACTAAAAATTGTATTTTTTACTATTCACCGAAAAATCAACTGTTTCAGAAAATTTTCCAAAATTCACCCTAACCATTTATTGATGTGTAGAATTCAAAAATGTATTCCATTTTTTGAAAATAAATTTATCAATATTCTTAATTTAATTTATAATTAAAATCATACCTAATTAAAAAAATAATAATTCTAATTTTATAACAACATCTATATCACGATGAAAAATTATCCAAGATGTCATTATCTTAAAGCCTTAATAAAATAAAATAATAATAAAATTTACTATTCATTAGGGTCATATTACTATTCATATTACTATTCATAAGGGTATGTTACTATTTACACAAAAATAATTGGTTTTATCAGACTGTAAATAACATACTGAACACAATTGTAGATGATAATTTCTTGAAATTTAAAACCAAGATGTAGAAAATTATGTTTAATGGGTAGTTATAAATATATACTTAAAATAAATTACCCTGCATTTCTATTTAGCTTTAGAAAAACTTGGGCTGTTACATTATCCCTACCTTCTAGAAATTACGTCCTCATAGTTTTATTTACTTATTAAACAACTGAGGGTACTTTTCCCTCATAGAATTGTCAAACTGCCATGTTGCATTTTCAACCATGTGGTTTCTCCAAAAAACCATTATTTGGTGGATTACCTTATTCTTCAATACATGTTCCCTTCGATCAAAAATATGAACTGGTTTCTCTTTATAAGAAAGTTTCTCTTCCACCTGAAGTGCTTCTAGGCTCAAGACATGCAATGAATCTGGAACATACTATCTAAACATCGAAACATGAAAAACATTGTGTACTTTAAAAAAACATGGAGACAAAGCTACACGGTATGAAACTGTTCCAACTTTCTCAGAGATTTCAAAAGGACTGATGAACCATTGACATAACTTCCCTTTCTAACCGAATTGGATTACACTTTTCGAAGTAGATATTTTAAGGAAAACATGGACACCTACATCGAAAGAGTAGTCTTTACTTTAGTTATCTGCATAAATTTTCTTCCTACTCTAAGCTATCCTCATGTGCTACCGAAACATCCTCACTTTCTTATCCACTTATTCTACTAATTCTGGCCCCATATACTTTCTTTCACCAACTTCATCCCAAAACTGTAGAGTCTGAAACTGCTTCCCATACAAGGCCTCAAAAGGTGCCATTTGAATACTAGAATGAAAACTATTATTGTAAGAAAAATCAAATAAATAATAAAGATGATCCCAACTTACCTGATAGTACACTGAACAAGCTCAATGCATATCCTCTAATATTTGAATCGTTCATTCGGACTGCCCATCTGATTGAGGATGAAAAGTTGTACTAAAATTTAACTCTATGTCCAACGACTTCGGAAGTCCCTTCCAAAAGATAGAAGTGATCCTAGGATCTTCATTAGATACAATGGAAAGAGGAACTCCGTGTTACCTAAAAATCTTTTTGTGGTACTATCGAGAAAGCTGATCCAAAGACATTGTATCTCAAATAGAAATAAAATGGGAAATATTTATTATCCGAACAACAATAACTTAAATTGTATTGTTACCTCAAGAATTCTTTGGTAGTACCCCCACAAAGACCTTGGATACATTCTCTCATTTCCACTCTGGCACTGGAAAAGGCAGAAGAATCCTATTCTGTAACTACCTCTATGATTTAACCTATTGACATGTCAAACATTTCATTGTAAAATCTGAAATATCTCTTTTCATTTTATCCCACCAATAATTCTCTCGAAGGTCTATGTACATCCTAGTACTACTAGGATGAATAGAAAATGGAGAACAATGAGCTTCACAGAACAAATATTTCATCAACTAAGAATCACAAGGCACAAACAACCTTTTTCCAAATCATAAAACAAAATCATTATCAAGGTTAAATTTTGGAAACATACCCTTTTTAACCAATTCTACCTTTTTTGTAGCTCATTGTCTTCCTTCTGTGCTCTCTTAATTCTGTATGAAAATGAAGACTATTCTGAAACCTGAAACAAAATAGATGTATTCCCTACACCAATAACATCTATGCCAAAATTTATCAAATCATTAATTGAGGGATCATGTTCCAAATGTATCAAGCTTAATGATGCATGATTTCTTTGACTTAAGGCATCCACTACTTTTTTTGCTTTTCCAGGATCGTAATTGATCGTTCAGTCATAATCTTTATTAGTTCATGCCATCTTATCTACCTCATGTTTAATTCCTTCGTAGTGAATAAATACTTCAGACTCTTATAGTCAGTATATATTTGTGACATTTGGTTCTGTATAAAGGATGCCATTAAAATTTCAAAGAAAAAACCACAACTTCCAATTCCAAAAAATGTGTGGGATAATTTAACTCCTGTGGTTTTATTTGTCTTGAAGCATAATCAATTACCTGATCATTCCGCATAAAAACAGATCCAAGTCCCTTCCAAAAAGTATCCTTGTAGATGACAAACTCACCATTTTGGGAAGGTAAGGAAAATCAGAAGAATTCACCAATCTCGTCTTCAGTTATTGAAACGAAACATCACATTCTTCTATACAAACAAATTTAACCCGTTTTCGTGTTTACATAGTTATCGGTCTAGATAACCATGCAATGATATTAACAAACCATCAGTAATAACCTGTTAACCTAAGAAAACTATGAATCTTTGTATCATTTTTGGGTCTTGGCTATTCATCATCCACTTTTATTTTGGAAGGATCAACTGTTATTCCATTCTTATTTAAAAAGTTCCTGAGAAAAGAAGTTTGTTGCAACCAAAAAAACACACTTTCTGAATTTCCCATACAACTTATTTTCTTCTAAGGTTTGTAAATCATCCCTTAGATTTTTTTCATTCTCCTCTTTATTTTTAGAAAATACCAGAATGTCATTAATAAATACAACCATAAACATATCCAAGAACTCATGAAATACTCTATTCAAATGATTCATCAATACAACAGAATCATTAGTTAATCAAAACAGCATAACAACAAATTCATAATTCCCATATCTAGTATGAAAGGTTGTTTTTGGGATATCATCCTCCTTCACCTTTAACTGATGGTATCTGGATCTCAAGTCAATATTGGAAAAGTATTGATCTCTATGGCGTTGATCAAATAAGTCATCAAAATGAGGAAATTGTTACTTGTTTTTAACAATGATGTTATTCAAAGGTATATAATCAATGGAAAGTCTCATGGAACCTTATTTATTTTTAACAAACAAAACAGGGGCTCTTCCTGGTGAAGTTGTAAGATGAATGAACCCTTTTTCCAGCAAATCCTACAACTGATTTTTTTAATTAAAGAAGTTCTATTGGAGCCATAAGATATGGGGGTTTTCAAATTGGCTTAGCATCAGGAACTATGTCAATTGTGAATTAGAAATCTCGATCAGGTATGACACTAGGTAAAACATCAAGAAAAACATCAAGTTATTCATTTACCATTGGCACATAATTAATCTAAATAGTTCCCTTGTTTTCCACAATATGTGCAAGATAACTTTCATTTCAATCTTGCATAGTTTCGTAGCTTCATGATATGTTAACCAATGTATGGGTTCACTGTTTTAAACAAAACATAAAATATTTCTGAAAAATAACTTTTTTTATCTCTACAGTAAATATTAGCATGATAATAAAAAAGACAATCCATTCCCAGAATAACATCAAACACGACAATGGGTAAAACAACAAGGTTTTCAGGTATATTCATTCCACAGACCACAATAAAATAATTCTTATAATTATTCTTTTTTATAAAATTTCCCCCTATTCTTTTAACAACAAGTTATGGTTTCTTTTATGAAGGTGATATTTCTAATTTACTAGAAAAATTCTCAGAGAGGAATGAATGTGTAGACCCTGTATAAAACAAAACATTTGTAAAATCTGAGTGAACAAAAAAATTACATGATACAACTTCATTAGATGGCCAGACATCTATTGATGTAGTCGCAAAGGATCTCACTACTCTTTTCTGCTTGTATTCTAGCTTCACTGCATCATTTAGATCTCTCTATGGGAAGGCATCTACATAATGACCCATTTCACCACATTTAAAACACTTTATATTATTCTTATCAGGATTAGTCTTGGTATTACTTTCATTGAAAACTCAAGACATATGTCCAAACTTAAAACATTTAAAACACTTCCCAGTTTGGCTAAGACATCCCCCTAGGGTTCTTCTTGCCACACTGTTCAAAAACTAGAAATTTGATTTTCTTACCATCAGATTTATTTGGTTGATTCTTACCCATTGCTTTCCATATGGACCTCTTCTTCTATTGTCTTCCAAAATGCACATGATCATCAGCAATATCCATCTATACCCTCTCATCACATCAGAAAATTTTCTCATAACATTAGAATTCAAGGGAGGCCAACGCCCTTCGATACCTTGGTTTCAATCCTGAGTAAAAGTGGTTGATTTTTCTATCAAGTTCCAAAATAAGATTTGGATCATACCTCACTAGTTGGGTGAAGTTTTATTTATACATAACCACTGAATCTTCCTCCTTCTATTTCAATTCAATGAATTTATTCTCCATTCTATGTCGCACCACCTAATAAAAATATTTTTCAAGGAAGAAACTTCTAAATTTATCCCACTCGAATGCATCAAAATACTCTCTACCTCTTATATTCCTTACTATTGAACACCAATGATCAACTTCACCTTCAAAATGACAAATGGAAAGACTTAACTTTTCATTTTTTGAAATCCCATAACATTTAATATTTTTCAAGGGCTTTGATCCATTATTTAGCTGCTACAGGGTCAGATGATCCATTTAAAGGAGGAGGGTATTGTCTCATAAAATGTTCCACTACTATCATGTTCCATTGTGGAAACTATATTTGTTCACTTGAATGGATTCCACCATAATTTATTGCCTGTATTAGATGAGGCATTACTGTTACAAATAACTCGGTTCCAATCCCTACCATTCCGGGTAGTAGATCAAGAAGGAAGTCATTCTGTCGATGCCTCTCCTCTTCAGCATTTTTGTTCCTTCTACAGAAAAACATTTTGAAACAACATATCTTAGAAACAAAATAATCTTTAAATTCAATAACATTTAAAACAAAACATGGAGTGAAAATCATTTACGATATTCTATTAACATTACCCTAACCCATAATGTTATCTAAAACATTATCCGATACCAACTATAAGGACAGGACCTTATTACATACATAATTTTGAATTTAGTCTAGAAAAGGATTATTATTACATTTAAGATCTTTTAATGTTTAGAGATTTAGAGAATTGGGACAAAACATTCATAACATTACACATTATTATAGATTGGATACCATAAAAATAGTTTCTATTTTTTCAAAGTATAAAACATTAAAACTTAAACATGACTCCATGAAAATAATTCAACATTTAACATGGATTCATTCTTTCTCTTACACATATATTAACTTGTGAAAATCATTTAAAAACATTGGATGAGCACAAAATCTCAATAAGGTATGGAAAAGAAGGAAAGAGCACATTATTCCATGAATACTTGTAACGTATGAAAGAATTCTCAAAGGACATTATTTTCACCCCATATATACTTACATTGTGTAACATGAGATTTAAACAAGATCCAAAAAACACTTGAGAACATAAATATAATAATAATGGTATCTTAGGGAATTAAATACATAATCTTGTAACCATATTGGTAACCTTATAATTTGTAAGCCTCACGACTACCTTACATTGTGTAACCATCGCTATTACAATTGGAGTAACCATATGGCCGACCTCCAACATACATATACCCAATGCATTGGAGGGAAATATAGGTCCCAACCTTCATCAAATACAATTACCATGAACCAAAACATAACCATACAACATGAATAACAACATAAAGACATTAGTTTTGAATTTTGTAAAATAGAATTTAAAAAGAGGATTTTTAATGAAAAGACACTTATAAATATCATACAATTTAAGAAATACTTAATAGAGTGGATAGAGTATATATATATACTGTAAATAAACATATTAAAACATAATTTAAACATAACCCATCTCACAAACAATTTAAATAGCACATAAATAATGAAGTATAAGGTTAACCCATAGAATGGAAATCAGGTTAAAAATTCCCTTACCTCAGGTTTTTCTTACTTAAAACTTGTTTAAACTTCTTGTATTATGGTTAAAAGAGTCTTATTATTATTTTAAAGAAAACTTTTCATGTTTATAACATCTTATATTATCATTTCATAACATCATTTAACCCTTTAATTTTTAGTATTTTTCTCCATGCAATGTTTTTAGGTGAGCTCTTTACATGATTTCCATGATTAGTTCATGGTGGATGTTCGTGTCGATTGGAAGTGAAAATCTAGAATTGGAATGGAGTATTATTTAAATATATCCAGTAACATAAATTATACCATTTATCATTTTGATTTCTTACATGAGGATGATTCAAAAGATAAAACATTAATGATGTTCTTTTAAACCATTTTAGTGGTTCTTTGATAATAACGACCTCACTTTGTTTTATAAATTAAAACCACGTGTACTAAATAATTCCAGAATCATTGATGAGAAATAATACATAAATTATAACCTGGTTCAAAGATAAAAATGGTTGCATTACTAGACTTCAAAGAGTTAATGAAAATTGAAATCACATCATCCACATTATCGGATGTTCGACCCATCATAAACAATGTTTTTATTCCTTGAATAAGTGGGAGAGGAGAAAAATAATGATGATGAATTTTCCATTAACATGAGAAAATCCATAATATAAATTATTAATGTATATTTCATGCCTCTTGGGTAAGAATATATGAATAAATAATAACAAAAGAATGGAACTGAAAATAAAATAGTAATTGAGAAATCCCTTACAAAACTTCTGCAGCCAAATGGATACGCAACATGGTTTTAGAAAATATTAAAAAGACATGGGACAAGGGTAACCCATCCAAAAATAAATAATAATATATAGTAGATCACGAACAAGATTTATATAAGAAAATTTTATGGAAACCTGAATGTTATAACACATAAAAGAGAACTTGAATAGAAAAAGAATGAAATTGAGAAATTTCTTACCTAATAGAGTAACCCTTAGAACATGAAGGTCAGGACCTTGGGGGCTTGAGGAAACCATGTGACGACAAATAGGAAGGTAAGGAGGCCAGAGTGACTTTGAGGATAAATTGGTAATTGATTTAATGAAGGAATGGTTTGGTATTTATAGGAAATGTAAGGGGATATTTTAATAATTTCCAAGGGACACCACATGAGTTGTATTTGCAAAACCATGGGCTTGCCCACGGTATTTCCTGAAGGTATAAGCCACTTGGTACACCTCACATCTTATTTAACTATACAGAAGTTGAACAGATTTATGACATCATTATTACTTCATTATTGATGTCATTAACACACTGAAACTAAAAACTGTATTTTTTACTATTCCCCAAAGAATCAACTATTTCAGAATAATTCCCAAAATTCACCCTAACCATTTATCGACATGTAGAATTAAAAAATACATTCCATTTTTTTGAAAATAAATTTATAAATATTATTTATTTAATTTTTAATAAAATCATACTCAATTCAAAATTTAACAATTCTAATTATATAACAACTTCTATATCACATTGAAAAATTAACCAAGATGATATTATCTTAAAGCCTTAAGAAAATAAAATTATAATAAAATATAAAATTCATTAGGCCCATATTACTATTCATATTACTATTTATAAGGTTATGATACTATTCAAAAAACAAGTTGGTTAAATCAGACTCTAAATAACTTATTGAACACAATTGTTGGTGAAAGTTTCTTGAAATTCAAAACATAGAAGTGGAAAATTTATGTTTAATGTCTAGTTGTAAGTATCTAATTAAAACTAAGTTCCATTCATTTATATTTATTTTTATAAAAACTTGGGTTGTTACAATGAACGGTGAATTATTTATGGTTTTCGTAGTTTATGTTTTTCACTAAGGATTTGCAAGAATTCATTGAATGGTTTTCATTGAATAAAAAATTTATTAAATGGATAAGTGATATTAATGGGGATTAAAATATTAAGGGAATGATAAAACTTATTGTATTATTTATTTTTAGACAATTATGTTTTGAGAACAAAAATAGTATATGAATAAGTAATTTGGATGATACTTGTTACCTTGTAAATAATGAACTATTATTCGACAAGTGGTGCATACTATCTAAGATGAATTTTATAACTTTTTTGGCTTAAGGAATATATCTAATAAACATTTGAAAAAGGAAACATGAATATTATCAATAAGGATGTAATTTAATTCATGTTATTACCATGTTTTGTTAAAATACTTGATGAAGGTATTAACATGTTTAGTATTTAAAAATAAGAGCTACTTTATGATCAATGCTATGTTGTAACCTTATTTATTATGTTTTGGAATTTTGTCTTTTTGAAGGGTAATATGGATACCCATTTATGTAATAGTTAATTTTAAACATCTAATAATGTTTTAGAGATTAAATTATTATCTCACCATATAAGGATTTACGAATATTGGATAACTTCTGATAATATCTTTGTTATGTTGAAGATAAATAAAATGTTATATCATTATATTTATAGATCTCACGATCTGTTATTTGTTCATGAATGAAAAATTCAACATCATTTATTTGAATAAGAGATGAAGTAGAATTTTATCAAGGTATAACAAAGTTTGAGTTTGTCATGAAATCATGTAAGTATATTTTCTAATATAATTCTACAAGTCTAGGGATATGATATTTATAACAAAAATGTTATCCTTATAACTTCCTTTTAGATGAATCAAATGGCCCCTCAGATCATCATATATTGATGTACCTATGATTGATTACTTTCTATTGATATTGTTTTATGCCACTCTAAACCAAAAACACTATATTTAAATTTCTCGTCGTTGTCCATCTTTTCACTTTCAATATATGTTCTCCTATGTGGATAACTAACTATGTGTTTCTTTGGGTAACCATTATGTTTATAACTTTCCTTTTAAAAGGGAGTTTCAATATTCATATTTTTGATGAGTTTTATGAAAATAACTTTAAAATATTTATATTTTGATAACCCATATGAATTTCAGGGGAGAAATTCATTTTAAGAGTGGTGTAATGTAACACTCTGAGATTTGGTGAAATATGTTTTCTGAATTAATTTAATCTATTTGATATTTTTCATTTCAGACAATACTAAAAGTAGATTTCATTATATAAAAAACACTTTTTATATACTGCATTATACATAACAACATGTAAATATTGCAATATTTTAAAAAATTGGTTTAGCTTTTAGTATAGAAAAGACTATTCTTGGCATGTGTTACTCACAACATAGAGTTCTTTTGATAGCATTCATTACACACAATACCAAGTTTTACTAAACAATAGTATATTAAAAAATAATATTATTTAATATAATAAGATATAACCAATTAGATAAAATAGAGGTTATGAATATTATTATCTAACTTATGAAAATATAAGTTGTATATTATTAATTCATGGGTTATTAATTAATTTGAGCTGAAAAGATATACCTATTGATTATAAAGTAGATAGTTATATTTTTATTCTCCAAAAGTAAATTTTTCTTAAAAACAAGAATTATATTAAAGAAATATATATTTTATATAATCAATGAAATATTTTTTATATTCATCCAATATATTTAATAGGTATAAGATAAGAACAATCCCAATTTTACACATAAAATCCTATATTTTTTAAAAGGTAATTTTACATCTTTTTATAAGAGAACCCATTTTAATTATAATTTTGGACAGTTTTCAAATTTTTGTATTAAAAAATATACATATTATTTGAAATAAGGATATAAAAATTTAATGTGGTTGATTTTTTCTTATTTTCTGACTTGTTTCATTTTTTGATGAATATGGAAAATACTATATTTTCGTTAAAAACTATCTTTTCATTTAAATAATTATTAATGTTAAATTATATTTAATTTTTTTTTCAATGTCAAATTAGATAAATTATAAATATATTAATCCAATATAAGTAATTTGAAATTTTTTTATATTTTATATAATTACTTATTGAAAGTTTGAAAGCTTTTAGTGTTAAAATTAATTAGTCTACTTCTGTGAGTTGAATTTTAAAAAATAGGAATATATGATTGTAATTAGTTTTATATTTGTAGTCTCATAGGATCAAGTTAATTTTATGAGATTATGAATTTTAGCTTTAGTAATATTCTATTTACCATGATTAAGGGTAAATTTTGTAATTAGGGAAAGAGTTAATATTATATATAATATAAAATTACCATAAAACATGTCTGGATGTTTCCACATGACTGTGATTCAACCAAAATAATCATTGGTAATAAATTATATCCTTTTAAAACTACATTGTTTAGAGTGATATAGTAGTTATATTTTATTTAATGAAAAGTTAAAGATTCCATATTCGTATTTTCAATTACTATGTCATTTGCAATATAGATAAATACAAAAGATAAATTAGACTATAAATAGCCTTTGAAAAGATAATATTTTATATATATAATGGTAATTTATATATAGTTTTTAGTGACAATATAATTACCTTAAAATGTGACATAATGATGATGTCGAAATTTTTTAATTAAAGAAAGAATTAAATAAAGGAAATTAAAAATGTTAAAATAAATAAATCTTGATATAATTAATGAGATAAAAAAATTATATATTTTTTTTAAATTTTAGTGATATATTAATTTATTTTGTTTTAATTTATGATGTTGTTATGATATTTTTAAAAATTCAAGTAATAATAGTGCAAAAATTGACATTATTGATATTATAATATAAATAATATTTTATTAAATGATATAGAATTTATAAAAACATAATATTTAGATAAATAACTGGGATATGTTCTAAAATGTATTAAATGACTCATTTATTAGTCGTTTAGCATGTTATAGTCATTGTATTAATCTTAAAATTGTATATTATATCACGATTAGAGTTGAAAGGGTAAAATATGTGTTAGAACAAAAAGATAAGGATTAAAAATAATAAAAACTCATATAATTTTCATCAAGTGAATGGATTTTGAACTATCCTCATATTATCATAGAAATAACTCACATTTAAATAATTATGAATAGAAAATTTATTTATGTTAATTTGAAATTCTGAACAATTCCAAGAGTTACCCTCCCCTCTCTTATAAGTGGGAACCCATTCTTCTCTATTAATCATACATTAGAACCTATTTATATCATCTAATATCATAAAAATACCCTTTGAAAATCCCCATTATTCCTTGAATTCTCCATTTGGTAATAAATCTAACCAATGAATCTCTTTGGTGAAAACCAAAAGGCGTTACCCAATGAAGAGGTTACATCCTACATCAAGCTCCTTTCTTTTATTTTTATTTCTCCTCCAAATCAATTCATCTAATTCCATGAACACATAATTGCCACAATATCCTAAATATAATTATATTTCTTTATGTTAAGGGTTTTAACCACACTTACACATAGTTCCATCTAGTCGGTAACGAACTTACCATTTTTGTGTACGATAAACTACCGCCTCATGAAACGATGTTGTTCATTTTACCTTTACAACATATTATGGTTTGGAATTATGATGTATAGTAATTTTTTATATATTATATTTGATATTTATGATTTATTTATATTTTTTTATTTATTATATAATTCCTACCTTCATTCATTACATTTTGTGTAAATATGATAACCTCATTTGTGGAAGTGTGGGATAAAACATCCTTAAAGTGATGTGATTCATTTACAATTTACAAGTAATATATTGAGGATGGTTTCAGTAAAATCATATTAAATATATATGAAATAAAAAATCCTCATTAAATACATTATATACATATTTATATATAATTCATTTACCTTTTTTTCTTTCAATAAGATACAAAAAAGGAAGCAACGTTCATGCGTACGTACAACCTACCTTCTCCAAGAACAGTGTATTCCATTATATATATCTATATTTTATAGATTATTATAAATATTTATATACTGAAAATATATGTCATATAAGTCATTTTTTACATTTTGTTATTATGTAAATCATTATTTAATTAAGAGGATCAAAAATAAAAAGTCAAAACACATATGACAAACTAGCGGTTATTACCAAAAATGTTAATTTACTATGGAATTGTAAACAAGAGGGTAAAATGAAGTCATAAGTTAATAAAATATGGTATTATAAAAAATACAATGGTTTTATGATATAATTATTATAAACTTATAGTTATTATATAAGAGTCTTGTACATGTGTGATGAAAGTCAAGACAAATTGTAAGTGTTTTCCATCTCACATTTATTTTCCAGGATATACAAGACATGTTCAAAACCTATTTCTTATATGTGGTATATATAATTACCATGAATTTATTCTATGATCATTATCCTTAAATTTCTTGGTATTTTCTTATCCATTTTATGATCTCTCTTTCTTGCTGTTTATGGTTCAAAAATTACTAAATTGGTAATATAATTTTTTCTCAAATTATCATCTTTGAGAAACATGTTAGGTTATGAAACTATATTATTTTAAATTATTTATATTCTATGATTTTATATGTTATATCATGAATTAAAATATTTTCATGGAATTATATGGTTTATGTAATGTTATTCTTTATTCAGACCTAAATATGCATTCCTTAAAAATAATGTTTTCAAAAAAGTTTTTAAAAGTGTTTTAAATGATATTATCATCATTTTAAAGGAAAAATGATTTCAATGATTTTTAAATTAGTTTTAAATTATTATTTTTTTAATGGCTATTTTCAATGAAAATGTTTTTTATGCATTTTATGATTTGAAATAGTGTTTTTCAAAATGGAAAGGATATTTTCCTTAAGAATTATTTGAAGTGTTATTTCAGAATCATTTTTCCAAACAAGGAAAAGTTAATGGATGTTACTTATGTTTTTAAGGGGTTTTGAACAAAGTATACCATTCTTATTATTTCATGAATGGTTTATGTTTTTTAGGAATGAAATTTATGAAACCTATTTATTTTCCATGGGATATGTTGTGATTGAATGGTGTTTATAAAATCCATTTCATTCCATGGGTTTTGATATGATGAATGATTTACAATCTACTGGAACACATATGTTAGGTTTTCATTATGTGAATGTTGGGACAAATATATCTCTCCAATACATTAGATATAGATTTATATATCTTGATATAGTCATAAAGGATCTTGTCCACTAAGATGGTATTGGGAGTAATCCTTGACTTCTAAAATCGTTATTGGAGTGAACCATGACAACCAAGATTATTATGGGTGAGAACTATGACTAGCAAGATGGTTGTGGAAGTGAAAATGAAAACAAATATGGTTATGGGAGTGAACCATGACTGCAAATAAGGTTATAGTGGTGGAACATTACTATCAGGATGGTTATGGGAGTGAAACATTAATACAAAGATGGTAGTGGGAGTGACCCAATAATACTAAGATAGTTATCGTAGGGATGCCTTGACTACTATAGAAAACATTTTATATGATTACGTGCCTACCAATATTCCTTGTCTTATTACTATGTTATTATTTCATGGATTATGTTCTTACATTATTTAGGATTTGTTTCTTATGAATTGCAAATATTTCTTCCTTAACTCAAGATTTTGATATATGTCATACATTGCATGATTATCAAAAGTTATGTTCATGTTTTTATAAAATTATGCTCAAGTATTTCTAGATATTTTCCATGATTACCATCACCAAGGATATGATCTCACCCTTTTCATATTTTTCTATTTCAAAGAATATAAATAAATTTTTTATGTAGGAATACTAAAAGGGAAGATCTTTATGGAGATGTTGAAGATCTTTCACTAAATTATAGGAATGTGTTCAATGTTTATAAAGGAACTAAAATAATAGTACCTGGGAATCAGGTTGTGTAATGTATGAAATTTTCCAGAAAAATGATTTAATATCCATGAATTTCAATTTTGGTCATTGTATTCATGACATCAAGAAATACTATGTGTGTCTTGCATGTTAAAAACAAATATTCCATTCAAATTTTTGGTAAAATCCATACATGTATTGTATGAAAAAAGACTTGAATCAGGAATTAATTTTTTGTAAAAAATCATGGGTAACTTTTTTCTAAACTACATAGAAGAATATGAATACATTTTTCAAGAACATTTTTTGGATGAAATAATATTTCTTATCGAAGAGAGAAAGTAAAATTCTCATAAAAATTATGAATTTTTAAATTACAAAAGAGTGGAAGAATAGTAAAATTAATTAAAGATATCATGAATAACCAGAGGTTAAACAATTAATTGTTTTTTGGTATATGTATGCGAATATTTTATCATGATAATCATAATCTTAATCAATCCAGATAAAAGATGCGATTGTGACATAAAATCTCAACACATTGGTAACCATGATTCATACGCCCCATAAAAAATTAAATAATATGAAACATAAAATTAAACTATGGTGAATTAATTAATTATATTACCTATCAAATTGGATGTATATGCACCTCGTGAAATAATATGGGCACACAACATAACATATGTCTCGAAGAAGGAAAATTGAGGAAAAAACATTTTCTGCTTGAGTAACTTTTGAATCATAATTTCCAAGAAATATTAAAATCAATGGTGACATTAACTTTCCTGAAATTAGATATATTCATTATATATCATTTAATAGGGCATTATATAACCCAAAAAACAATAAATGACTGGTAAATATGGAATTAGTCTCTCAAAAATAAAATTGTGACTAGAAATACCCTTACCTTAAGTATTTATTTCTATTGCAGCCATTCAACCCTCATTTATTATAAATATAAGTTTATTATTTATATATTATATAATATTAATTATATATATATATATATCATACCATATGTTATTTTCTAATGAACCTTTTTACCCTTTTGTTATCAATTCCATGTTAATGTTGAGTTTTGGGTAATAACTGCTTTGTTTTTTAGATATGTTTTGACTGTTATTGTTGTTCCTCTTACTTTGAAAGGGGTTTCATGATATTTAGAATGTAATCCCTGATATAAATATCATATATATTCATTATAATTAATTTATAGTAATACATAATACTTAGTGGTAGGAAATGAAATACACCCTTCATGAAGATGGTAGACCGTTGACATGAATGTTGTTTTCATTTTCTTATCGTGTTGAGAGAAAGAAAATTAATATATATATAATATAATTATAGAAGAATTTTTAAGCTATATATATAACATATGTCTATTAAACCCATTGTTAATACATTATATGTATAGTGTGGATGAATCACATTAATTCATGAGGTGGTATTCTACCATACACACAAACGACATTATTGTATTCCCACAAAAGGGAAAGCCTTAAGATATATGTGATATAATAATTCCAGAATAATAATAACACAATAAATATCATATATATCATATATTAACAATAAATACATCATTATTTGTAACCATGAAAGGTGATAACGGAAAAAAGAATGGTATCGGTTCATGAGGTAGTAGTCTTACATACACACGAAAAATGATTTTGTAACCCATTTGATGGTGTGTGAAGTTTTATGTTATAAACATGAAATAATAAAATATAACTATAATTATTTTAAATATTTTTTTATTTAATAATGTTATAATAATAATGGAAGATGGTGGAGGAATAAATAAAATGAAAATGCTCATTGATGATGCAATACCCCAGAATTCCATAATTATTTTTAAAATTAAATGGGATTATTTCGAGACCAAGATCTATGAAAAAAAGTAATTCTATGGCCCAGAGTGGCCAAAATGTAATTTTTAATTTTTTTAGGATCAAAAAATAATCATGCGAGAATGTTTTTCTAAATTTAAAACTGGTTCACCAATAAAAAATATGAGGGCACCATTGAACTCTGAGTGTCTGGATTTTCCTAGAAAGGGCCTAACATTGGCCTACGTTGGCCATCAATGAAAGTTAGTTCTTGGATGTATAAAAAATAATTATATAACAATTATTTAATTTTCATATCCTTATAATTCCAAAACGGTATCTCGGATTTGAAGTCTGAGAGTACCGTTGAGCTCGTGAGGGCATGTTTCCCCTAGGTAGAGCTTAACATTGACCAGCATGGGTCAATGGTGAAAGATAGTTTTTGAACTTTTTTAAGCGAATTAAAATGGAACTAATTTACCATTTTGGAAACTTCTAAACATGTTCCATGATTGAAATCCGAGGGCACCATTGCATATAGAACGTTGACATTAACTTAAAATGGACTTAACCTCAACCAACATGGGTCAAGAGAAAAAGTAAACATTCATACATTTAAAAATAATTAAAAAATTTATTTCATTAAAAAGAATAGTTTCACTGCAACACAATAATGAGATGATGGTTTAATTCCATAAATGAAACAATGTACTGCCTCTATAACTAAAGCATAATAGAAATAATGTTTCATAAATGAAACAGCATAACAACATGATTACTAAGCTTAAAAAATGTTCTGACATGTTTCTCTTTTAATGAAATGATAGGGTTGGAGAAATAGATTTAGATTTTCAATTATCCTAATGAATGAGGAGAGGGTTCTCTCTAATGACAAATGTCGAAGATTCAGAAAAGTAGCAATGAAACCCTGGAGAACTGTTCTGGGATCGATTCATAAAGAAGTCCAATGGCTTCGAACAGATAGTGAATCCTTGAAGATGGATCACCATCTGCGATGACACTTCCCTTCAATTGAAGCATCTCCAGGTAATGGTTTTTATTTTGAAAATATGAGTGTCGCATTCATATTTCTAAATCAACGAACGCAAATCAACCCATGATCAGTTGGATTTTCAGGTTTCTTGTTCTTGAGGGAGGGTGTTTTATCTCTAGGTTTTTTCTTCGGGGCTAGATTGTTTATTGAATCTTGAACCTCTCCCTTCCCAAGTTTCAAAAATGCTAACGTGGAGGCATTAGGATGACATGAAAATGGAACTGATTCATTTATCTTTAGGTTTTCATGTGTTCTTCTAGATTGCACTTCTGAATTAATGACAATGAAAGATTGAGGTTGCATTAGGGAAGAAGACACCCCAAGAGGATAGTGGCATAGATAGTTCAGATTGGACCCACTGGTTCATGGAATGTACCGACGATATGCTGGCACAGACAATGATGGTGACCGGCACTGGTGGCCATAGGTGGTGGGCGGCGTGCCACAATGGCGTGTCGAGGATGAGTCCGTGGCTAGCTCGGGCTGCGGAGGTGCATCATGGGCTGCCGACACCTAGGCCGCCAGCTGGTAGAGACAGACATGACCACCCATCCCATGTTGTGTGGTCTACGTCACACTGGATGGAAGTCCAGAAGGGACCTCAAGTAGGAAAAGGGAGTGACTGGCTTCATCTGGCTGCATCACAGTTGAACTGAATGCCCAGTGGGAATCCATGGTGGAGGAGACCAGCCCGCCATGTGGGCTGGGTCTGGGGAGGATGAACTGGGCCCATACCCAACCAATCCCTATTTACTAAAATTATTATATCTTTTATACCATGCATCTTATTGGTGAGAATTTTACGGCATTATAACTCTCACAAAGAGGAGACCCCTTTAGGATACACTAAGTGAGTTTTTGGAGAAGATGGAGGATGGACTACTATTTTGAAGAGGACGCTCTCCTAGTAAAATTAGACTTTGAGCAGAGTCAAGGTAGTTATGTTGAAGAGATGTCCAGAAAATTAATCTCTTTTCAACTTAGGGCATGGGTACTACTTAACCCAATGCTTAGATAGATACAAGACTCCCCATGTCATGGCTGTGGGTTTATTTACATTGGGTAGTTTCCTCTAGGGTTGTTATTCCCCTAAATGACCAGGATGTATGTTCTCAGAGATGATCGTGAATGAAGAATAGATACTCCCCTATAAGGCAAAGGAGTGGGTCCACTAACATTTGAGTCTTTAATCTTTTTCTGATCCAGGGTGCAGGTCCTCCTTAGGTATTGTTCCGACAGGGTTGGTACTCCCCTATCTTGTAAGGGAGTGGATCCTCTAGCTAGGGGTCAGTACTCCCCTAACTTAATAGGTTGAGGGTTTCCCAAAATTAATAAACTAACATGGTTGGTACTGCCCTAGAACCATGGTGCAGGTCCTCTACTCACTGATTAGTACACCCTTACCAGGTAGGGTGCAGGTCCTCGATATACAAAGTAGTACTCCCCTACCGGGTAAGGTGTGGGTCATTGATATAAGAAATTGTACTCTGCTATCATATAGGGTGAAGGACCTTCATGGGTAGTACTCCCATGTTGGAACAAGGGAATGTGTCCTCACTTATGGAGTAGTAGTCCCCCATATCTGAGAAGCGATGGGAAGCGGGACATCCATATGAGTTGTATCTCCCTCGACTGTAGGACAGAACTATGAGGAGCAGGCCCCTCCACCTGAAGATATCGACACCTAAGTAGGAGAAAGTTCTCCCTCGATGGACTGAGGTGCATGCCACTTCTTATAGGAGTTAATGAGGTATAAAATGCTAGTAAGGAGTAGTACTCTTTAAACTGAACATAGTGGTGAGGAGCGGGCATCTTTACATGGGTATCATTAGTCTTATAGTGGGTGAAAGATGGTAATGATTTGTCCTCTTTTACCGGGAATTGGATCTAAACCAAGTAGATTGTTCTCGACGGAGCATGCTCTATTTGATGTACAGTTATGAATGGTAGAGTTTTACCTGATAGAATTTGTCTATTAGATAGTGTGATGAGGGATGGTTAAGACCGTGGAGCATGTTCTCCTAGTCTATGTGTTACCTTTCGAATCATTAGTAAGAATTCTGAACCTGGTTATATGATTAGAACATTATTTTTCTTAGTGGATGAGATGAGTATATTTGGATGGCCATGGTTTACGTATAGGAATATACTTGGACAGAGCTGATTGTGCATTTCCGTGAAGTTTTAATCTTGTGTTTTAACTTTTGGGTTTCGGGGTCCCCAACTGAGTATTGTTTTACTCACCCCTGCATGGGCTTTGCACTCACGTATTGTGTTTGGTGAATATGAAAAGTGATTTGACAGAGACCTTAGTGTCCTAAGACCACGTAGTTCCTAGTGAGATATTACAGGCGGGACATTCTTCTATATCTTTTGGAATCCACTCCTTGCCTACCCTTCAAGTGGGTGTCTCCTTTGGATGACGTTCAGAGATCTTTTTTACTTTCATATTTTTAGTGGTCTTTTTTTGGGTCTGTATTCTTGCCTGTTTGACTTAAAACATTTACATTTGATCAGTGGTTTTTTAGTGGTATGCATGTTTTCTTTTCCATATTTTTGGGATTTGGTTGTGTGTGTACATGCATACAGGTTCTTAGGAAAATACCTCACACTCGTGGGATAATGACATTATTTCCAGTCATCAACCCAATGCCTTTGGTAGGGAGGCATGGGATAGTCATGGCACGTGCACCAAGGGATGGGTCATGAAAAATTGGAATTAGAGGAGTTTTAGTTCCACATATAGACCAAGAGTTTGTGATATTTGGGTTGAGTTTTATCACAAAGGTTTTAGGATGTTTAGAGTTTGACTCATAGGCCAGATGTTCTAGTATTGGTGCGGGGGCCAGTGTATCCATTTACTAGGAATCTAATAGCCTTCTTTTTTGACTCCGTACATTAGGACACATGTCACTGGAAAAATAAATGGCACACGCATCATATAAGAATGTTTTGATCATTCCATGTCATTTTTGAGTCAACTGTATAGATATTCTCTTTTAAACATGGAACATATCGAATCATTTTAGGATTCTACCTTGCATATTTCCAATTAGGGTTCTAGGATGAGACCATGAGGTTGGTTTGCTGAGTTATGGGGTGTTCGTATGGGGACCAGTAGAAGAGATGGCCCTATGAGGTGGTGAATCAGTGATACCACAACCTGTGAATCAGTAATTTCTACCAACACTACTAGTAGAGGATGTGCATAGGATGAGTGCACTATATGAGTTCCAGAGGCAGAGACCTCCTAGGTTCAGTGTTGAGATTGACCCGTAGGTGACTGGGGATTGGATTGAGGAAGATACATGAGTCTTCTGCATAGTGATGATTCCTCTTGACCAGACGGTGATCCTGGAAATGAGCCTTCTTTAGGGATTGGTCAGAAGATGATGTATTTTAACGATCCAAATTCACAACAGGGTGACCCTCAACTGGATACACTTTTAGCACCTCTTCATGGATGATTTTTTTCAGCAACATTACTCTCTATGCATATACAAGAGATACTACACCTATATATGGGAATTATAAAGGTAGTTGAGTACATGGTAAGAATCACTGATATTTCTCTCTAACCTATATATATGGTGAGGGAACCTAACATCAGGGCCCAGACCATTGAGGAGGGAATTTTCTATAATATTAGGGAATCAGTGATACCCCTTCTCATTTTGAAAAATACTGGGGTTCTGGAGAAAGCCATGGTGGTTTATAGTTTCTTGGTGGAGGAGCAGATGGATGTGACCTACAGAAGAGGTCATGAGGTAGAGGATTCTCATGGATCTAGATGACAAGATGCAATAGTATCATGTCTTAGGAGGCACACCCATTCTCGAACACAGACATGTAGATTAGTGGTTAAAGAGAAGCACCAAAGAGAAGAACATCCACTGGAGAGGTGGTGTTATTCTTGAAATGGATGAAGGAATCTCACTTGAGGTTCTCAAAACCGCCATGTTTCTAAGAGGGATCGGCTGACGAGCCTCCTTGTCAAAGGAAACACATGGAACAAGGAGTTACAGAAGGTGGTGAGCAAGGTAAAGGATTTATAAGAGAATCAGGTGGTGGCAGACAGTTTGCATCATTACATCCACCACCCTGAGGTGGTCCGAGAGGGGATTAGGGAGCCGACGGATGTGGCAAAGAAAAGCTACATGCGATCATGGATTATTACCAATAAGATCTAGGAGATTTTAATGGTTTGATGGGGTGAATTATTTTGGATTTCATTTTAACATACATAGGTTCTAGTCGTTATCCTTTTTCTATGAATTTTTTTGAGACATCGATGTTCTAGTTGGACTGTGAACTTAACCCCCATGCATAGAGAGTCCAACTAGAGGAGACATATAGATCAATCAGTGGAACTGATAGTGTGTCCTGACTCTTTATGGTGAGTGTTGTGGTTAGTATATCTTAGTCATGTCATTGAGGCCTTACGACATCATTTTTGGAATGGAATACTACCATTCATACCCAGATTGACTATATTTCGAAAAGGATATAGTGTGTCTATGATGATGAAAAAGGGTTTCCATTTACGGTGAAAGGGAATCCAAAGAAGCACGAGGTATAATTTTTCAATGAATCATGCTTGGGATTATTTCGTGGTGGTAGAGTTAGAGCCCCTAATGTTTCTATAGTTTGGAATTGATTCTTACCATCCATACTCAGCTGGGATGCCACTAGTGAGTGTGGAAATGTTCTTGTTTTGGCATGTTTTTTAGCCGTTGGAGGTTGTAAATAGAGGGCCTAGTAATACACAACGTTCGCTCTTGGGTTTCCCTATTTCACTCATAAATACACCTGTAAGTTTAGAATCATCCCAAATATTCTAACACCTGTGGATGCTTCAGCATAGTTCTTACAATGGTGGATGTGAACTATAGGATTCTGTTTGTATCTACATGAGGTTAGCTGGAGGTGAGCCGCTAATCCCCATGACTACAAATGGATCATAGTTCTTGGTGCATTCCCACTTTTCATAGCTAAAGAAACATGTTTCCATTATTGCATGATGTTGTTGTAGAATAATCTGGACATGAGAGTGGCCGATCTCAATGGTTCCTCATGGTACGTGCTTATAAGTAGTGCATGGACCTTTAGTGAACTCATTTTTATTCCATTGAGTATAGGATTTGTCTTACAAGTACATACAACACAAAAACAGGGAATTAATGTAATATTATAAAATTCTATAATTTTGGTTAAAAATTTAATAGGATTATTTTGGGACAAGGCTCTTGGATGACAAAAATTTCCAAGGCACAGAGTGGCTGAAACATATTTTTGAACTTTTTTTTGATTCATTAAATAATCATGTGAGTGGGTTTTTATAACTTTTAAACATGTTCCTTGATCAAAAATACTAGGTCATCATTGAACTCAAAGCATTGGGATTCTCCTAGGGTGGGCCTAACATTGGCCGACGTGGGCCTATAGTTGAAGTAAGTTTTTGGCCTTAAATAAAATAAATAACAATTATTTTTTTTCAAATTTTTATAAATCATAAACAGAAACTCATATTGTAAATCTGAGAGTACCGTTGAGCTCGTGAGGGAGTGTTTCCCTTAGTCAGATCATAACCTCGACTAGTGAGGGTAAAGGGTGAAAGATAGTTTTTGAAATTTTTTAAACAAATTAAAATGGAGAACGTCCGCGGGTTTGAAACATTCTAAACATGTTCCTGTATTGAAACAATAAGGGAAACATTGTGTCCAAAATAGTGACATTACCTTATAATGGACATCACCTCGACTGGAATGGGTTGAGGGAAAAAGTTAAATTTCATACATAAAAAAATTAACTTAAAAAGTTTATTTTATTCAATATAAAATTTCACTGCAATGTATCAATGACCAGACTGTTTCATTTCATAGATGATACATCCCAACTGATCTTTAATGGAAGCGTAACATAAAAACTATTTCTTAAATTAAATAGTGTAACAACATGGTGAATATGCCTAAAAAAATATACGACACATTTCACTTTTAATGAGATGACAAGGTTGGATAAATAGATTTAAATATGTAATTCTTCTAATGAATGATGATAGAGTTTTTTCCATTGAAGAATGCTAGAAAATCAAAAATGTGGTGACGATGCCATAGAGAATGGATATAGGACTAATGAATGATTTTTTTCAATGGATTCAAATTGATTTTGAATCATCATGGATTGATCTCCATCAATGCTGATCCTTCCCTCCAATCGAAGCTTCTCCAGGTAGGGGTTTATATTTTAAAAAATTAAATTCCCTATTCTTCTTTCAAAAACAATGATCATAGATCGTCCCACGAACAGACTGATCTGTGGGTCACTTGTTCATGAGGTAGGTTGTTTGATCTCTAGATTTTTTTTTCGAGGATAAATTGATGATCCAATCTTGAGCCTCCCCTTCCCATGTTTCAAAAACTCTAATGTGGAGGAATCAGGCCAACACAAACAAGGACATGATTCATCTGTCAATGGGAATTCATGATTTCTTCATGAGTGTGCATCCTAATTGATGAAAAATTAATATTTAGGCCATAGTAGGGAAGATGACATACTAAAGAGGCATGAGGCATAGACAATTTGAATAAAGGACCATGAGATTGGACCCAATGGTCTGCAGAAGTCACTGATGGCATGCTGATGCTAGCGGCGGTAGTCAGAACGAGTGGTGGCACACCGACGTGGAGGATGATACTAGCTCAGGCAGCAGTAGTACAATAGGGGTCTTCGACACCAATGATGGCGGCTCGACGATATGGAGGCGACCCCCCATTGGCATCAGAGATAAGGCTCGCGCCGCTCGGGCCTCGACAGCCTAGAAAGCTGTCTAGCGGGGACCATGTGGAAGACAAGGTGGTGTCTAACATTAGTAGCCACATCACGGTTGAAACAGATACTGAGAAGGTGTCTGGTCTGGAGGAGACCAGCCCATTGTGTGGGCTAGGCTGGGGGGCACGAACCGGGCCGCTGGGTGTCCCAGGATGGAATACTTGCCAACTCACTTTTGAGTGATGAGATGATGGCATAAAAGAAACAATTGGCATACCTATTTTGGGCCGAGCTGGATGGCACCGAGTCACTGGGAGACCCCGTGGGTTGGACCCATGTCCAAATTGGGTCAGGGGTTACAAGGCCTAATGGGCCTGGCCCAGGGGCGAGGCTAGAACGGGACAACCTATACCCGAGCTGGGTTCGATTAGTTGAACTAGGCCTGGTCATGCAATACCACCAATCCCTGTTGGTCTTGTCAGTTTGACCAGGTCGGACTGGGCCTGGACACAATCAGCCCCTATTTACTAAAACACCCATATCGTTCAGACTGGGTGCCTGATTGGTAGGACATATGTGGAGTTGGAATGCGTGCGACGAGACAGTTCTTTTGGGATATTCTAAGTGAGTTTTTCAAGAAATTGGAGGGTGGACTTTTGTTTTGGAGAGGAGGATCTTCTGGTACAAGAAGCAATTGATCAGAATCAGTGTATTTCTTTTGAAGATATGCTAGGATGGTTACTCCTTTGATGAATCAAGGCACAAGTACACTTTATTCCTCTTCTTACGTGGATATGGGACAACCCATTCCATGGTCGTGGGTTTGTTTCCATCAAGTTGTTTCCTCTGGGGGTGTTACTCACCTAAAGGACTAGGGTGAGGGTTATCAAAGATGTTCATAAAGAAATAGTAGATTCTACCCTATGGGACTAGGGAGTGGGTCCCTTAACATTTGAGTCATTACTATCCTACTGTTCCAGGGCGCCAGTCATCCTTACGCATTGTTCCGGCGGATTCAGTACTCCCCTGTCGGGCTAGGGAGCATGTCCTCTAGCCTGAGGTTAGTACTCCCCTAACATACACAGGTGTGGGTCCCCCAAAGTGAATATTATAATAGAGTCAGTATTCCCAAAGTATCGGGGTTCAGATCCTCTAGTCACAGAGTAGTACTCCCCTACTGGGTAGGGTGTGGGTCCTTGATATATAAAGTAGTACTCCCCTACCGAGTAGGGTTTCGGTCCTTGATATACGATGTAGTACTCCCCTATCATAATAGGGTGTGGGTCCTTCATGAGTAGTAATTCCCTGTTGGAACTAGGACATGGGTCCCCACTTATGGAGTAGTACTCCCCAGTCCCTATGTAGCGATGAGGAATGGGTCCTCTATAGGTGTAGGATCTCCGTCGACTGTAAGAAAAAACATTGAGGTGTGAGGCCATCAACTAGAAGATATTGATACCTCATTAGGAGAAAGTTTTCCCTTGAGGGTCCGAGGTTTGGGCAACTCTCAACAGGTCTGATTGAGGTATCACTAGTTAGTATGGTGCATTGCTCCCTCAACTGAGCGTAGTGGATAGGAGCAGGCCACTCTAACTGGGTTTCCTTAGTCTTGAATTGGGTTTAATATGGTTATTACTAGACCTCTAGTGCCAATAACTGGAGTTGAACCTAGTAGAATGATTCAGATGGAGCATGTTCTCTCGCACGTACTATTAAGAATGGTAGGGTTGTACCCGATGGAATGTGTCTCTCAAATATTGCCATTAGGGATGAATAAACATGTGGGGCATGTTCTCTTTGCTTATGTGATACCTTTAAAATCATCAGTAAGAATTATGATGCTAGTTATAAGGCTAGGACTTTATTTTTCATAGTGGATGAGATGCATATATTTGGATGAACATGGTATATGGATGGGAACATATCTAAATAGAGATTAATATGCATTTACTTATGGTATTTCCCTTGTGTTTTACGTGTGTGGTTTTGGGGACCCCTATTGAGTATTTATTTACTCACCCCGGCATGGGCTCCACTTGCACGTATCATGTCTGGTGTAGATGATAGGTGAATCAATATAGGCCTTGGTTGCCTGGGACTAGGCGGTGACCAGTGAGATACGATAGGCATGATATGCTTCTAGAGATTCCAGTAGCCACTCCTTTTCTACCCTTAAGGAGGGGCTCTCATGTGGATGAATTTTCAAAGATATTTTTTTACCTTCTAGTTTTTAGTTTTTTTGTTGGTATTGTATTATATCCCATTTGATATATAGTTTTTACCATTACTTAGTGGTTTTTAAGTGGAATGCATGTTTTTCTTTCCATCTTTTTAGGATGCAGTTGTTTCTATACATGCGTATAGGTACTCAGGGAAATGCCTCTAACACATCGAATATTTCCTTTGGTGCAAGTCATCGGCCCCTGAAATTTGGGAGGTAGGATTGGGGTAGTCAAGTCACTGACCCTAGGGGATGGGTCGTGTCAGATTAATGGTACCTCTTCCTCAGGTATCCTTAATAGGTTTTCTGTAAAGCATTTCTAGGTTGTATTTATAAAAAAAATAAGAAATCTAGGATTAGGGGAGGTATTTTTAGAAATTATTTGATCATGGATTGGAAAAACCAAATAGGTTTGAATGTGTGTGTAAGGTAGGAGTGTTGGGTGGGGGGGCTTTTATAATTGGGGGAGAGGACCCAGTTGTTATTTTGGAAAATAATTAAGTGCTACCGCATCTTTCACAATTCACAGGGCTCTAAAATGGAAAATATTATATAATTATAATATATAATGTGTATATATGTCTTGAAAATATTTTTTGACATGTTTATAGGTAAAATTTACTCCTATGTTTTTAGTTTATCCCCTAAAAAACTCATTTTTACCTTAACTATAGAAAATATTTCATTCTGTTTTAGCTATTCATTTTGGTAGAAAAACAATTTCATATTATTAGAAATTATAATGTTTTAAATTTAAAAATATTTAATCAATTTATCTAAATTACATTCACATAATTGAAAATTATAATTTATTAGTAATCCCATGGTTGCGAAAAGAAAGTGGGTTTTTATATAAAAAATAAAGAAATATTTAATAAAATATATATCCAATATCCAAAAAATAATAATTAAAATGAATAAAATTGGGTTAATATATGTATAATTTATGTAATTATATTTTAGAACCAATTTATAAAATAATTTAACTTCATAAAAAAAAGAAAAATTAAAGTCTATTTTCCATTAAAATCCAGTACTTACATTATTTATCAAGAAATTAATTTTTTCAAAAAATATCTAAAAATTCATCCTAATTTAATATTAATATTAATATGTAAATATTTTAGATTATTTATTTAAAATAAATTTAATAAATGTGTTAAAAAATAGTTTTATAATAACTCCCCCACAAATAGAGAAGAAAACTGTATAAAAAATTATTTCAAGTATAAGATTGGATTTGTCTATATTTATATTATCCAAAAACCATAAGATGAATTTTAAACATTTTATTGAATATATAATTTATGTATTTCATTAAAATCATTCAACAAAATTGATTCACATAATTTATGGAGGTAAAATGATCTTTTGCACAAAAAATTATTTCATTATTTTCAAATGGCTCTTATTCTCATTCCTAATTAATTGGTCACCAATGAATTAATATAATATTAATATATATACCATATTTTCCTAATATAGTTACTATTATTCATACCCTCTATTCCAATGTAATGGTGATAGTAGTCATAAAAATACCATAATTATAGGGAATGTTTAATTTAAACTCGGTGTTGTGCATAACACAAGCTAAACTCAGTATAGTGTGTAACATAAGAAAAACATAAAATTTTAAATAAAATAACCTATAGTCATTATTATGTGTAAAAAAATACAAAATTAATGTTTTATGGAAATAAAGATAAAATCACTATTACTTGTAACGGAATCCAAAATCATCATTTCAGGTAAAAAAATAGTGCAAATATATAGTTAATATGAAAAATAGAATTTCCCAAAATCATAGGGTGTTACAAAAATTTAGTGTGCCATTATACCCACTTTTTCTTGAGTAATGGATTTACCTAATATAAAATATTTTTTCCCCACTACCAAATGCTTGAAAATGTTTTCTTATTTATTTATAATTTAGAAGGAGAAACTGAAAAATGGTGGAATCTCATATAGAATATGACACCAAAAGAAGAAATTTGACTCTATCGAATGAGATGAGTTTAATAAAATATTAATCACCAAATATTTTCATAGAAATATTCACACATAAATGGGGTTGTAATTCCTAGAGTTGAAACAAAATGGCCATGAATCCATTCTTACATTTGAATCAAACATCACAAGACATGCAAGTCGCTAATTAGGTTTTATCATAGACCAAGAATAAAATTTATTATTTATTTAGGGGCTTAAAAACAAGGCTTTTAATGGTGTTTTCTATAAGATAATTTTTTATATATAAAATAATTTTTTGATGTGCTCTCAAGGTAGAAATTGGGATAATATACTGCTATTATTCTGATCATTTTGGAGACAAGAAGAGAAAAATGTATATTTGAGAGATCTAAAATTATAAAACATATAAATGAAAGTATATTAATATTCCCAGTTTCTAAAAATATGGAATAATCATAGATGGAATAGTCTCAATGAAACTAATAAATTCCTCAAGTGTGGGAGAGAATGTCATTAAGAAAATGATTATTGAGGAGATATGAAGACGAAAACTAATGAAATGGATAGAGGGGGGATAAAGATGAATGAAACAACAACTCCCCAATGATTTAATTTTAAGGGGTATGGGAATTCACTAACAATTTCACCAAATATATGGCTAATGTTGTCTACCAGTGTTAGTAACCCCCAAATCCAAGGAAGAATTGAAATTTTTATTTAATCTGAACTGTCGATGTGGGTCATTAAAATGATGTGGTGAAGGGTACACTCATCATAAAATCAAGAAAAAAATGTCCTTTTGATTTTGGTTATACCCATTAATTTATATTTGGAAATTTTTCTAAGGGAATCAAATGAAGACCCTAATAGATAAATACCATGTTATCGAGGAAAACTCTAAGTGGTATAATTATTTCATCAAATGTCTACCACTTATTTATAATAGATTTTTATGGGAATTTATTTCCAAAAAATATTAATGATATCTCATTACATTAATTTGATTTTATTTTGTTCGCATATTAGATCTCTATAAAAAAACCCCATATCATTTTTTAGGATCGTAATATCATATTTCATCTCCTAAAACAAAATATGTTCATATATTAGTGTAAATATGACCATTAACTCCATATAGAAATTAAATACATTATATGGGCTTTAATACCCAGTAATTAGTGGTATTTAGCTTAAATGGTTGGAAAAAACATGATTTTAGAGATATTCATATTGTGCTGGAATTTATTGAAATATTTCTCGAAGAGTATCTTGGTTTCCAAAAAATAGTGATGTTTTGTTTTCAATAGAAATCATATCTAGTTCTATTACAATCTAAAATAGTCATTATAGATTAACCAAAATTTAATTAGAGTAATTGAAGAAGATACTTCAAGATAATATGGATAAGGGTTTTATATGCCCTTGTTATTCATTATAGTGTGTACCAGACCTATTTTTTAATAAGGGAGATGAATCAATTTATCTCTTCCTTAATTATTGATAACTTAACTAAATCATGTTCAATAACTAGTATCCACTTCCCCATATTGATGAATTAATTGATTATATTTAAGATGATCAATAATTTTCAAACCTTGACCTTTATTTTTGATATCAACAATTATTGGTTAAAAGAGAGAGTATATCGAAGATAACCTTTCATATAAGTTATAGGAACTTTTAATTCATTGTTATGTAATTTAGACACACAAATTACTATACTATATTAATGTATAAGATTAATAAAGTCTTTATATACTTCTTTTATAAATTATGGTATCCTTTATAGATGATGTTCTTATATATTAAAAGAGAATGGAAGAGCATAAACAACGTTATAGGATTACATGGATGACCTTGAGATTAAATAAATTGTATGCAAAATTTAGAAAGTGTGAATTATAGTTATATAAAGAATCATTAATATTAAATTTAATCACAATAGAGGGTATATATTTGGATCCATCAAAGAAAAAACACTTGAATAATATCATGGAATAACCACTTTAATTTAGATCCATAGTTTTCATGGATTGGATGGATAATATCAACAAAGATTGAGAAATTTCTCAAGATTGTCAATTACACTAATCAAGTTAACACAAATTATATTCAAGTTCCTATGGACTGATGAATGTGATGAAAAGATCATGGATCTTAAGGGAGGTTTTCTCATAGCACCTTCACTCACACTACAATATTATGGATATTGATTTGTAATATATAGTGATACATCAAAGAAGTGATTGGGATGTTTCATCATACAAAATTACATGATCATTGCTTATAACTCATGTCAATTAAATATTGAATATATTTTTATTGATAAATAATTTTGGTCTAGTAGTTTTTATAACAACATGAAATTATATTAATGAAATTACCTTTTCGAATAAATAAATGTCTTATTATGTAATGAGATTATAGAGAACACATGCACTACTTAGATTATATTATAAAAGAATAATTTATTACCCATTAAATTTAAAAGATTGTTATAAAAATTAACTATTGATAATATAATAGCTATATAGTGACCGATATGATTAGTATATAATAAGGGTTATGATAAAGTACCATTAATACAGAATGAAGAAGTTATGGCATCAAATAGTAGGACTATACCCTATAAATCCCATTTATCAGATATTTAGAGGGATATTACATCATTGGTCTTTTACCTTGACTATACCAAATTTAAAATTCAAAAAAGAGAGAGAAACTATTGACAATATAAGTTTCAGATTATCGAGTACACAACCCAAACCATGTCCATTGAACCACCCCTAAAATGTGTCCCAGTGACCCACCGTATACATAAGGTATACACTAGTGTAATAAATTGTTATAAATCTAAACCCTAATAGTTTGAATTTTTATATTTTTATTTATAATAAAAATAATTATCATAATTATCCTTTTTATTATTACTTTATAAATGATTTTATGATCAGTTTTATAAAAAAATTTATTTTTCTATGATTAAATATGAATTTTATATTTAGAAATTATTTATTTTATCTGAAGAAAAAAGTTTTTATTAAATCAATATTTTGTGAAAAAAATATTAATTTAATAAATAAATTTTATTTAATATTTATTTTCATATAAATGATCATATAATTTTATAATATTATAGGTAATTTTTATAAGGGTTAGAAAACATTTATTGTCAAGAAGATTTATATTTTCCCTAAAGGATGTTTTTTTATTTAAAAGTATGAATTATAATATTTAAAGAATTATTTTGACTAAATAAAAAATATTTTTTCAATCAGCACATCAAAATTAATTTATGGTGATTATTTCATAATTTTCTAAGATAGTTAATTGTTTGAGTAAAAATTAAATATGATACTAATATATGGTATATATAATGATATCATAAAGTACCCAAAGTGGTGTAAAAAATACAATAAATAATATTTATGACCAAAATTAAGTTTCCTCTTAAAAATAATGTTCTCTTAATGTTATTTTATAAATATTATAAATCCATAATGAATCCTCCAAGACCTATATTATATTTTAAGCTATTAATACTAATTATTTATAAACTTGCCTCACATATACATAATATGGGTATTATTTTAATGATTTCAGTTATTGTTTATATAAAATATTGACCATGGGAAAAACCATGGGATGGTATTTTGGTTGGGATTAATTTATTATATTGGGTATATAACTTATGTATATAAATTAATAAATAATTCCCCTCAGCTTTTCTATATAAGCCCACACAACCTCACATTTCTCATAACTAAAAACACTTATATTTCAAAGGTACTCCTCCATTTCATATCAAAATCCCTACTAAGGTCCTCCCATGCTCTAATTAATCTCCTACTATGCTTTTAGAAGCTCCCTCTCAAGGTAAGAGATTGTCTCCTTATACTATTTATTCAATCAACTCTATTATATTATGACTTTTGTTTTCCAAATTTTCATGTTGCTTTATGTTTTCTCACATCTATATTACATTTATGATTATATAAAAGTTATTATTAAATCCTTTCACTCTAATTAATCCCTCTCATGAATCTTTATATATCCCTGTTATGCTGCTGAAATTGTCCTATCATTTTCCATGCCAATGATTTGTGTAGTGAACACCCATCCCCATTTCAACTCAAGTGTATTGAACTATATCTAACTTTACTTAGTTGATTTAGAAATTAATGTGTTTATCTCACACTCCTTAATCATGGGATTAATATTTTTTGAAAGACATCATTATGTTGTATGATCTATGTGGCACCCTTAGCCATGTACATGATATGAATGTGACCGGTGGAACCAAAATTATATATCCCTAAAATTTATGGGGAAGTGTTTTTCTCTCATAAGGTACCATGTATAGTTCATGGGAGGTCATCTTAAGAATAATATGCTATTATACCTTGGTTATTTTCCATTACCTATGATTATAATGATATGTTATATCTTCTTACCACATTCCATTGGTGCCTTTATGTTATCATCTTATATAATACTTTGACGATCATGTTTATGATTAAAACCCCCACTATGCTACCATTATATTTCTAATGAATCATAGGAATTCCTTTCATCATGTTATGTTCGGATGATTCCCTTTTTGGGATTTAATTCTCACCCCTTTCTTATGTAGGTTCTTAGTTCATCATGTGAAGTCTGAGAAGAACAACTAAATTTTAAGATCATGTTAATTAGTTTTTGATAATGTTGTTCTTTCACTATATTATGTTATTTTTATATATACCTAATTACCAAAATTAACTAATCATAATGATCTTCATAGTTGTTATTATGTTTATATTTATGTAGAAATCATTAAAAAAATGTGTAATAATGATATAGTTTTTCATAGTGAAAATATTTCATTAATGATATAGTGGAATCATCACTATGGTGGAAAGTGTGAAATATATAATAATGAAAATTTATTGAAGAATATATTCACATAGAATGTATTTAACATGTTCTTAATTCCATGGTAAGATATAATCAAGGACTTTTAATGATCGATCATTTACCACCTTAGGAAGGAAAAAAGTGCAGGTTTCCCTTAATAGAAAGGACCATTCTACCATATCTATAATGAGGACTGAAAGATACCCAATACTTTGAGATTTAAAATAAATGAACCCTGAAATCATTTAGGAAGGGTATTAATACTATATTTCAAAAATTAACACTCAAAAATCCATCTATATAATGATAAATGTGGATATAGATCCACCAAAGGAGGATAAAGGTCTATACAATAAGGAATAGAATATATTAGACTTCAACTATCAAAATGAATAAATTATAAAATTCATGAAAAAAATATTTTTTCAATCAATAAATATTTTTTATAAAATCTCTATTATATGATTTACATATCTCAACAATATCTATCCATCCTAGATAAAAAAATATATATAAATACCATAAGAATCAATTTGTTTGGAAAACATGAAGAGAGATATTATAGAGTATGTATCATGATGTTCGGTATGCCATCAACTTATGAAATAATGAAAAAATTCTAATGGGATAATGAAACCATAAAAAATACCTATATGAAAATATGAGAACACCAATATAGATTCCATTATAGGTTTTCCTATGATATCTAAATAATATAATTCATTTTGGGTTATAATTGATCACCTCATTAAGCCTTAATATTTCAAATCTATTATAGATGATTTATTAGAAGATCAAATTTCTAGGATATATATAAAGCAAGTTGTATGGATTCCGGGAGTACCAATTTATATTGTATATAATTGATGCTTTCTGATTATTTTTATGTTTAATAGTTTTGATAAATAAGAAATGGAAACTAATTTGATCTTCGACACTGATAATCATCCTTAGTTTGATGGTCTATCTAAAATTACAATTAAAATTCTTGATGATATATTGAAATCAATATTAATGAATTTAAAAGGAGTTTTTGATCAATGCACATTCCTAGTATATATTCTATAAGTAATTCATTCTACCATTCAAATGAAAATATTTGTGGAACTTCATGGGAATAGGTGTAGAACTAAAATGAATTGTGATGAATTTGTTTAACATAACTAACTGGGAATACATATTTCTTAGAATATGTTATAGATGATCCAAACCATTAAATTTAATATTAAACCTTTAAAGATTAAATAGAATATTTTTGATGATATTCTTCAAATAAATATAGATTTTTATGTCATAGATAAGGTATTCCCTCAAATATCAACATGAAATAGGGTTATGTGATTTGTGTTAAAGGAAAATTTGAACACCATAAAAATTTTCCCATTCTAAATCACTAATAATTTTGGAACACTATCTTATCATATTATTATTCGATTTAAAATATCCTAAGTGTATGATATGTTCCATGTATCTCTTTTGAGAAGTACATATCGAGCTCTTCATATTTACTAAAATCAGATGCAGTACAACTAGAAAATGGAATCTCTTTGAAGGAAAATTTAATATAAATATTATATCCTAGAGATAATGTAATATGAAACAATACCACTCTATTGGTTAATGTTATATACATTATTCATATGTTTAATAATGAAATGTGGGAACCTAATGATGTAATAATTTATAAGTACCATAATTTTTTCATTAGAGTAAAAAAAAAATTGATGGAGAAATTCAATTAATATAGTAGAATATAAAACCCTATGATTTTGTTATGAATACATCATTGAATAACTTATTTCCCACATAACACAAAACTAAAATGATATGAGACACATTTTATTGAGATAAAATAGTATAATACGAGATATAAATTAATACACTAAAAGAATTCTATATGAATCAACATTAAGAAAAATTCAAGAGTAATAAAATAATATGTAAAAAAATACCAAAAACATGTAATCATTGTCCATATAATTTACATTAAATATCATAACCCCAATTGAAACTATGGAAATAAGGAACTAAATAATAAATATAGTAGTCATGTTGAGAGAGAAGTAAATGAGTAAGATGATTTATTCTAAATAATGTATGTAAGACTATATATAGGAATATGACCTAATAGTTATATATATTCTCATAAAACAAATAACCCATCGATATATAGATTTTGGAAAAATGGTCCTTGGATATATAGATATTGGGTATATATACATTGGGTAACTGGTGTAATTTAATATAATATAATTATGGAATTAAATAATAATATAACATTTAATTAAAATATTTTATTATTAAAACATATTTTTAAGTGTTACATGTTATTATTATTTATTTTTTATGATTTATTTGTTAAATTAAAATATATATGTGAATTTCATGGTATTTATAAAATTAACTATTTAGAATATCAGTAGTTATTTGCAATAGTATATGGCTGTAATTATTTTATGTTAAAATGATATTTTTCAAAGATTTTTTTTAGAATTGTGTGTTTTTAAATAAATAAAATTTCAATTTCAATTTTTATTGATGAATATATTATAATGGATACATGAAAAAATATAGTAAGTCTCATTTATTTGATAATTTATATGAAATTGGATTATAAAAACATAATTGTTTTAAAATTTACTATAAAAATAGTTTTATATAATATATGTTTTAATTTAAAATTTATATTTACTTCATATAAAAAGTTATTTATTTTAAATGGTACATGATTTTAATCATCACAAAAAAATATTTAAATTTTTTAGTTTCCTTTTTGATCTGAAAAAGAAGTTATCCAGATAAAAATTGAGAGACCATGGTAATGGTAAAATGAAAAAACTGGAAAAACTACATTATAAAAGGATAAAATATCATAAAACATTGTCCTGAAATGTGTGTGTGATAGATTGATTGACCAAACCATACCCCGTATCCATGAATGTCAAATTTTCATGCACATTGTATTTAAAATGACTACCTTACACCTTAAGAAATGAATAAATTCATAAATTTGACTCAAAACACAATTATAAAATGACTCATCCTATAACCCAACTAAAACACTCAAAAGATTTTGTTATCTCTTTAATATCTCCCCATATACAATATCCAAAATCTTTATTATACATTTAATGAATTCTGAATCCTTGATGGAAACTAAAATCCTTCATTCCAAAGGAACCTGTATCAAGGAGTGAATTCATCATGTATCACAATTCTTCCCCTACTTTTTCAATTACCTTAAAATATAAAATATTTATAAATATCACCCTACACTATATTTATATTATATTAAAATCAATATTCATTATATAAAATTAAAATACTATATTATTACACTGTACTCATACTCATTCATTACTATACCAGGTTATTTTCTGATCAATTCAACGACTTAGTTGGACGATGCTATAACAACATCATCATGGAACTAAGAAAAAATATAAAGAAGTTAATAATATTAAAATATAATTTTTATTAGTATTATATTTCATTAATATAATTCTAAACATTTCAAATTAAAATGAACTATCATTATAAAGAAACTCATTATTATTAGCAAATTACCTGAATATTTTGTACCATGGATTCCATTATTTCAATCCATAAAAATAATTCACATAAAAGTAACATTATAAACTATAAAAAACTAGAAAAATTGGATTAAAATCCGTAAATAATCTGGTAATGATGAACATGGTATCAATTAATGGGGACTGACATCACAATTATAAAATATGTACAAAATGAAGAAATTTACTAACATTTAATGATGAAAATAAAGAATAATTAACTAATATATGTGTAATGAATGATTATAATTTAAGAGAATAAAATTTATAACATATGAACAAGTTTATTAAATATGTTATTAATATGACAATTTTTATTGTACCAAAGGTTAAAGAAGATCCATGGAAGTCATGAGTAAAGGTAAGGGTTTTCAATTTAATCTCAATTTTAATTCACAATTGTTATGAATAATATAATCCTTATATCTAAGAATAAATCTATTTTATTTTACTCAATTTTTTGAATGATTTTAATTTTTTTACTTCCATTTTTTTCATAATTCACTTGAAATGATTGTTGTACGAGAAACTAACCTTTCCACTTCTAATCAGTCAAGAATCATTCTATTCCATTCCCATAATCTTTATTATATTTTCTAGATATTGTTACCTATTATTTTATTATTTATTATGGTAAATTATAATTAATTTTAATTTATTTATTAAAATTAATTTCTTTTAACATTTTTAGTGTGGTTATTTTCGGCAAACTTTGACCCCCTTTACAAACATATGTAAATAATCTTCCATTTCATTGATTACAGCATTAATTCCTTTTAACGCTTTTATAAATATATTTAAAGATGAATATTATAATTTATTTTTAATAGTTTTCTATATAAATGTTTTTTCAAAATTATTTTTCAATTTTAGGTTTTAAAATAAAAGTTATCATAAGAAAAATAATTTTTTTTCAATGCAATTTTCTAAAACTAATTTAAAACGCTTTTAAATCTATGTTGACATAGATTAATAATTCCAATAATATAATAGGGTATTATCTAATAATACCATCCAAATTAATTCTCTGGATGAATTATGATTATATTATGTTAATTTTTTCATTAAACCAATTTCTTTTTCATTTGCAAATTAGGATATTATGGAATTATGATTTTATCATCTTCATGGGGAACACATATGCATAGTGTATAATTATGTGTTTTTTTTTCATGAATTATATCACCCTAATGAATTCAAAAAAGTTTCATATCTCATTAAATACAGAAGGTATAAGTGTGGTTAGCCCTTGTTTTGTATGTTATGGGATGTAGGTGGTTATCCCAAGTCCACTTGGTTATGGGAAGTTGGTCTTCCTATACCATTTTTTTGTGAATTTAATGGTGGTTATAATTAACATATGTAATAATTTATATTATTATTTTTTGATCACATTTATATACTATAAAACAAACATCTGTTAAGTCCCCATGGATTATGATTATTGGTTGAGGGTTTAACTCTCATATTACTCATGTTTCGTGTTCTATTAAAAGAATTATTCCATTACTCATTTTTTTTTTGATTTACTTTTTATTTTGTATCATTCTATAATGTTATGACCATATACCATGATTATGTTATCAAACGAACATATTTATCCTATGCTAACTTATGGATCTTTGATTGAATTCTCTTATGTTTACCGTTACTGTGAATATAAGCTCAACCTTTCTTATATTTTCATTCCGTAAGTTATTAATATGACTATTATGTGTAATTTATTGTGATATATAATTAATATTAACATAAAATTAAATAAAATGTATGCATATTATGCTCATTTCACATTAATCTATCTAATCTTCAATGAAATTTCATGTTTTTGGTAAATTGCATTTTATCACAAACCTTTGGTACCCCTCACATTCATGAGTGTATTATTATAAAAAATAGAATGTTCCATGGGAGGTATTGATGTTCAATGTTTTATTTACATACCATGAATTAGAGGATAATGATGGATGCTGATGTGTAAGCTGACAAGATCATGGAAATTCCCTCATACGTCCTAAATTATTTTTATCATACAATGATAATGTGATTCATTGAAAAAATTTCAAGATCATGTCAAAATTATTTATCATGAATAAATTATTTTTTAAAGATTCAGTTACATAGTATAAATTTATATAATTAATTAGAAAATGTTATTTATAGGTAATCATGTATGAATATATATACTGAAATAAATAAATAATTCATAATGATATAGATCTTCAATATAGGTTAATACATAAAAATGTTTTTAAAAATGGGGGTTTTATAACATTAGAAGAATTACTATGATCCATAGTCACTTTAAACTATTGGATGATTTAGTAATTAAATCAACCATATACTGGAATAATTAATGCACCAAACTCTTATGACATATTTTTTATCATATACTCATTTATGAAAATTTGTTGGATGTGCAATGACCTATACCCTGTGGCCCGTGCTGTGACTACCCCAAGCACACCTTCCATAGGCCAGGTGCTGGTGACAAAAACCAAAAAGGAATATCTCTATAATAAGAAGGCATTGCCATTAAACCTATACAAACACACAAATCAAGAACACAACAACAAGAAACCCTAAGGTAAACTACTCTAGTATAAATTGTACTGAAAGTAAATAGGCTGGAATACAAGCCCAACTGAAAAGTACAAATACCACATAAAAGAGAAAAACAACTCCTGGATCCTCCACTGAGGATCCTACTTGAATGGTAGGTAAAACCCATGATCATAAATCACTATATCACACCACGTCAAAGGTCCACCTCAGAGCACCTTCTAGTCCCAGCTCCCTCAGTCTCGATCAACGTTGTCCATCGTCTGCACAAGACACGATAAAGAGCGGGCATAGCCAATGTAGGGGTGAGTATAACGATATTCAGTAGGGACCTCAAGACCCCCGAAGGTCTCCTAGAGTTCCATAAAAGAGAAACCACAATGCAAGATATTAACCACAAAGCACAGAGCAGTCAACAATTCTCCTAAGGTATATGCCCATACATATACCTAAGTTATCAAGATGTACTTCTCTCACACATGAGGAAAGAATACCACAAAGGCAACACCACTAAGGTAACACCATGAAGGTAAAAGTACCCCAAGGTAACACCACGAAGGTAGATGTACCACATAGGTAACACCATGAAGACAACACCACCAAGGCAAAAGTACCACACATGTAACACCACGAAGATAAAACGACGAAGATAAAAGACTCAGCTCACACCATGTATATAAGTAGGGCACAAAAGAAAATATGATTAGTTGAGAAGAAAGATCTTATTATTCTATCGTGAGGCACTAATACTGATTATATGAAGTCTGACCCAAATAAGATCGATAGGTACTAACCCTCGTAATGAACCACACATGATCTAACCCATACATGATATGTATGTGCTAAACCACACAAGATCGCTATGCCCTGACCAACATAGGATCTCTCCCACATAGATTCTGTATGAGCTAACCCACACAAGATCTCTGAGCATTGACTGACACAGGATCTGACCCACAAAGGATCAGTGTTGACCCACACAACATCGCTCGATACTAACCTCTATATGATCTATCTCCAACATATCCCTCACTGCCAGCCACTGGACACCAAACCATAGCACAATTTATTCAAGGAGAACCACTCCTCAAGGCATTGTTCATACCTCAACCACCACTATGCTCCATGAAGAAGTATCCCAAGAACTGACATATCATAAGGGTTCCAACGGGACAAACGACGCATCAATCAAACACTCAGTCTATGACTTATATGGATTTTAGTTCCTAGGGACCGGTTGGATTCATGTTCGATCCAATACATACACACTATAAATTTCTCAAAAACTCAATTAAAGTATACCAAAAGTACTATCCAGTCCTATGGGTTTCGACGCTACAGACGGTTTTTCAAATGGACACCTGGTTTGTTAGTTACACCCCTTTCTGTGAAATGGGGGTGATAAAACCTTGGTCCAGCCTAGCTTGATCAAGCCTGCCAGAATATTCCAAAGGCACATCTTCCCATTTATGGGTCCCAATTCCATTAACGGTATGTCGAACAGACACCTGGTTCATCAATTTAAAGTGTTTCTTTATTCAGGGACCAATTGGGTCTGGGCCTGGTCCCACTCAGTCAGGCAAGCCCGACGTAACAGGTCCTGGGGTCTACCTGACCCTGCTCGGGTCTGGATCTCTATGAGTTGACCCGGTTTACTCGGTCTGACCCTTCGGGGTGGCCCAATTCAGTCCATGGGCCCGAACCGCGTTTGGCTCAGCCTGTCGGGTGGGGCTAGGCCCACCCGCATTGGCCCACTAGCTCGCGTGTTTGGGATGGCCCACGGGGCCATAGGTCCGGCCTAGCCTATTGGGTGGGTCCATCCCAATTAGCCAGCCCATGCCTAGATCGATCTGCCCGAAGGTGTAATGGTCATCCATGCTGGCCCCATGGGTGCTGGGCCATTTTAACGAGTCGGTGGGGAACTACGCCATCGTGTAAGGGTCGACTGTTTCGGCCAACCAGGGGCCCGCCAACCTGGCGTAGTGCGGGGATGCACCATTCTACCCCTACTGTGACTTCAATTTGTTGCCTACTCCAATGGTGCGTGATGACGCACTGCTCCCCCTCTGTCTTCTACGTCCAGTTCGAACCATCCACCTTCTTCACCCACTGCGGCTTCAACCGCAGCCCTTGCCCACTGGAGGAACGCAACATCGTGCCGCCCCACCTCTACTATTGGACGGTGTCAACCACTCTGCTAACCGCCAAGACATAGTGTTGTGCCCTCCTCCTTCGGTGCACGATGATGCACCATATTCATCGTGGGTGGCTGGTGCCACCACGCTGGTGGTCATTCATAGTGAATTCAAGGGTGAACAGTGTAGTAGAGGGTTCGGGAAATGTTCGTTTGGCCCACGCGCTCCACATTATCTTGAAAACATGAAGGAGGAAATAAAATTCAACAATATCTTGAAATTATAAAAAAATAAAATCCCACCACAGGATCGTTAGAGAACACATGCGATTGAGGAAGAGTCGGTGTTCGGAATCCTTGCAACAAGCTGCCAACGTTTCTGTTCAAACATCGTCCACTGGTTTGAGATTCAGTGTCGATCATCACCGCCCGCTAGAACTAGCTCTGTCCTCCTAGTTATTGGTTTTGTAGAACATTTTCCCACCATTGTTGTTTTGTGATGTTGTGCCAATACCTCTAAGCAAGATTTATACAAATATGAGAGGGGGAGGGTGAGTAACGCCCATGGAATTAATGAGGGTTCATTTAGTAGGAACCTTCCTAATTCCAATGGTGCTATTACAACGGATTTTAGTATTCAAGAAATGTTATGGCTTGACACATCGTTGGTCCCGCCACTACTACTTTTCCGTTGGAGGAAAAGAATTAATGAAAAAAAATAACATTGATATTTTATTATTATTTAAAAAATTACAAAATCTAACTTTTTCTCTAGACATACTGAGGTCAAAGTGATTCCCCCCATAAGTGAGTCTCAGCACTGTGGATTCAACGGTTCCCTCATATTTTTAATTCGAGCACTGGTTCAAAAGATATAAAATGCTACCTGTGATTTTATAGAATGCACCTTAAATAAAATTCACAAATTAATTCATGGAACACTAGGACATGGAATCATGCGCCGTCAATTTTCACAAACTTGTAATAATTAAATATAATTAAAAAAAATTACTTGGAAAATATGGGTCTTTACATTCTCCCCACTATAGATCTCTTTTCCCCAAAAAACCACAAGATAGACTAAGGAATCAAATGGGGGTACTGAGCATGAAGCTGAGACTCACACTCCTTTTTTCTCTCCTGGAGGTTCCCAAGCATCCAAAAAACATACACCAGAGGTATCAATTGTCTACAAAGGACCCTCTCATGTCAGTCCTTAATCTCCACTAGAACTTATGTAAATGTATTCCCATCATGAAAGTCAATCTCACCATGTTCGATGATGTGAGAGGGGTCATGCATGTATCTCTTCAGCTAGGATACGTGGAAGACGTCATTCACCCTCTCCAACTGCTATTGTAGTGCCAAGCTATATTCTACCTCGCTAATCCTCCGAAGTATCAGAAATGGTCTGATAAACCTCGGTGAGAGTTTTCCGCCATGACCAAACCTTTGTATTCCTCATCTGGGTGAGACCCGTAGGAAGATGTGGTCACCCTCCTCGATCTCCAAGGGACTTCGTCTCCTGTCAACAAAAGACTTTTTTCTTCTCTATGCAGTCACCATCCGTTCTTAGGTGATCTTCACATTCTTAGTGGTATCCCTTACCATCATTGGATCCATAAGTGTTGACTCCCCTAGGTCTGTCCAGCATAGAGGTGATCTACAAGGTCGGTCGTATAAATCCTCGAACGGTGCCATACCAATGGTAGAGTGATAGATGTTGTTGTATGAAAACTCTACCAATGGACAGTGATACTCCTAACTATGTCCAAAATCATGGATGCATGCACGTATCATGCCATCCAGTGTCTGAATGCTCTGCTCTATCTAACCATCTGTCAGTGGATGAAAGGAAGTTCTCAAATGTTGATGAGTCCCGAACACCTCCTGTAAACCCTTCCACAACTGGGATGTAAAATGTGTGTCATGGTCGGAGGCTATCATTGATGGTACCCCATTAAGTCGTACAATCTTCTGTACGTAGAGGAACCCCAAGACCTCTTCTCATCCCTTCTCTTAGATGCGTAAGATGTGGGTCGACATGGTGAGTCTTTCAACGACCACAGAGATGGAATCATGTCCCATGGACATACATGGAAGCCCTGTCACAAAGTACATGGAGATACCATCCCATTTACACTATAGAACCTCTAGTGGCTATGCTAATCCTGCTGGAACCTGATGCTCAGCCATCACTTTCAGACTAGTGAGGCATCTGGAAATAAACTCTGCCACTACCTTCTTCATCCATAGCCACTAGTACTGATGTCGTAGGGCCTGGTACATCTTCTCCACACTTGGATGTACCTCTAGAGGGGATGTATAGAACTCCCCCAACACCTCCTCCCATAGAACCACCAGAACCATGTTGCGTCCTCAAAAGAGGATGATGCGCTCCGCACCTTCAGAAAATCCATTATGTGCATGTCCTATGGATATTTGAGCCCATCACGCCTTGTAGTCAAAGTTCCCAAGTTGTGCCTCCTGAACTCACTGGAGAATTGGGGGAGTGATAGTCATAGACTAGAGATAAGTTTCTTTATCTATATCCACAAAGGATATCTGCAACGTGGCTAGCTGCACAGCCACCTCACTCAACAACTGTAAACCAGACCTCCTACTGAGTGTGTCTACTACTACATTCTCATTCCTAGGTGTATATACTACCTTAAAGTCATATTCCTAGAGGAACTCTATCCATCGTCGCTATCATAGGTTCATGTACTTCTGTGAGAATATATACATGGGACTATTGTGATCAGAGTATACTATAAAACGTTTGTATATCAAGTTATATCGCAAAATCTTCAAGGCCAATACCACTACTACTAACTCCAGGTCATGGGTGGAATAGTTCTGCTCAAGCGATATTAGTTTTCGGGATCCATACACGATGATTGATCACTCTTGAAATAGTACACATCCATGTCTAGTCCATGATGGGTCGCAGTAGACTACATACCAAACACCCTCTTCCAATAGTCTCAAGATGGGGGCACTCGTCAGTCTTTGGCTCAACTGCTGAAAACTCTTGTTGAATCTCTCTATCCACATGAACGGATATCCCTTCTTCGTCAACACTGACAAGGGTGACACCACTCTGGAAAAGTCGAGTATAAATTTTTGATAGTACCCAACCAACCTTAGGAAGCTCTGCACCTTGGTCACACTCTTGAGTGGCTCCCAAGCTAGCCCAACCACTATCTTCACCGGATCTATAGAAACTCCATAATCAAAGATAACGTGTCCCTGAAAGTGAAACTCTTGTATTCATAATTGGAACTTTTAGGGATTACCATAAATCTGGTGCTCTCTGTGTGTATCTAGAACTATCTACAGATGATAGGTATACTCCTCCTTCGTTGATGAGTACACCAAGATGTCATTGATGAAGACCAGCATAAAGAGATCGAGGTATGGATGGAAGATCTCATTCATGAGTCCCATGAACACTACAGGGCAGTTGGTCATGCCAAAAGAATAACAAAGAACTCATAGTTTCCTTACTGACATCTAAAGCCCATCTTCTTCACATCCTCATCTCGTACCCTGAGTTGATGATATCTTGATCTGGGGAATTTCTTCAAAAACCATCGGCCCCCCTTCAACATATCAAAGAAATCATCAATCCTTGAGAGTGTAGAGATGTTATTCATGGTCATCTGGTTTAGGAGTCGATAATCTATGAAGAGTCTGAAACTCCCATCTGCCTTCTTGGCGAACAAAATCAAGGCTGCACATAGAGAAAAAATTGTGCCTTATGAACCCCTCCCTCTATAAGTTCTCCAGCTCTACCTGTAACTGACAAAGCTCTACTGGATCCATCTGTTCTGATGGTGAAGATATCAATGTCTCCTCAGGGTACAACTTGATGTAAAATTCTACCTCTCTATGTGGAGGTAGTTCCAGAACATTATTAGGAAAGACATCGACAAACTAGTCCACCACTACAGGATATCTCAGACTCTCAACATCAATTTCACCAAGAGTAAGGCTTGCCAAATGATGTGATATTGGCTTCACCCTCCTCCAGGAAAGACCATCCTTTACATCAAAGGTTCCCTTATCACTGGTAAAAGAAAAAATGGTCCCATCCTTGTGGGAACACCGCACATTGCACCTAATACAGTCAATCTGATCATGGACTGTGGATAAACAATCCAGACCTAAGATCACATCTTAAGGCATCGACGCCACTACTAGAATATCTTAACCGAAGATCTCACCTCCTAGAGTAAGATCAAACAATCGACACTATTGTGTAATCATCAAATATTCTCCCATAAGATTCTATAGCAATAAGGATTGAGCCAACAGATCCATCAGAATCTCCAACCTTCGAAAAAGTGTTATGGCAATAAAAGAGTGACTGACACCTCTGTTTATAAGTAATATTGCTAGTGTGGAGTTTACACATATCATACCTCATAATCAGCTTTATGGAACCATTTTTGTAGGCCTCAGCTTCATGGAGCTAAGCTTGTCCCTATTTTATTGCTCCTTGTGGTCATGGTGAACCACCTGGAGGTGGTCGCAGTAGAACCTTGAATCGCCGCCCATCGCCTGCTGCATGGCCAGCTCCTCTTCCACATCCACCGTCCTACGAACCTCTTCACTAAAACCTCCTTCTATGACTTTGTGGTCCCTCGAGTGTCAGTTGGTCGACGGTACAGCGATCCAAGCTGTTGCGAGCCATGTGACCCAACCTACAACACGAGTAGCATTGCCTGATCCTCAACTATCCTCCTCTGTACCGTGATCCCCTCACCACCGACCCTATATCCTGAGGTCGCACACTAGAAGGTCTTGAACTCTTGGGACCCTGCATCATGCATCTACTGACTGCTGCAAAGGACTCCACTACCTGACATCCCATGGTGGATTTCGTTGTCGGTGGCTACTCAGCTAGGAAGCTCTCCACCAAAAGCACTCACTCTAGCACCGCAACCTGCATTAGAATATTGAGTGATATCATTGATGCGCTAATCTACCATCGAATACCCTTCTCAATGGGCTGGGACCTAAATAAATGGTCTCATACCATGTCAGTGGAGTGAGAGGAGAGATCCGGGAACCTTACCATGTATTATTCCACGGTCATACTGCCCCGTTGTAAGTGTAGTACCTCCTGTATATGCATAGTGCATAGAGTCGTTGGGATGGACTCTTCCCTGAAAATGACCTTGAAGTCCACCCATGTGACGGTCACCTCATCATGTAACTAGAGTGTCAGACTCCACCTTCTCCCAACTGCTCCCTAGAAGATACTACCTGCTAGGACCACCATCATTTTAGCTGGTGTCCCAACTAAGCGAAAAAATCTGGCCACAGCCTCCAGCCTGTCCTTAGCTGCCTGTGGATCCATCTCACCTTGGAAGCATGGAGCTCTCTGCCACTGAAATTCATACAACATGCTCAGTCATCGTGCATCAACTTCTGGTGGGGAAAGTGGAATCTTCTTCCCAATGGGTGGTGGTTCTACTGGTGCACCACTCGATGGTATTAGCACCATAAGAGGTCCCTACATCGAAGCCTCATCGCTCGGTGTGCCATCATCATGTACAATTTAGGGAATCATGGATGTATATCTATGTGGAATCATCCTGAAGGAAAATAGGTGTTCCATGGTCAATAAGTTATAATTGGTGAGCTGAATGAATGTAAAATATAAGAAAACTTTTCAAAACACACACAATCAATGATTTGGTGTACTAAGCCGGAAATTAGAATCCAGGGTCACGGTGTATGGATACATCGGCTACCACACCAACACCGGATTCCACAAACTGAAAACCACACTCATTACACTTAACACTATCAATACATTGAAAAGATCAGAGTCCTAGTTCTTTGGTAGGACCGAATACTTTGATACCAATTTGTCCCAACCCATCCCCTGGGGCCCATGCGGTGACTACCTCAAGCCCACCTTCCATTGGCCAAAGGTAGGAAACTAGAACCAAAATTGAAAATCCATATAATTGGAAGTAATTGCCTTCAAACCTGTACAAACACAAAAACAAAGAACACAACCAGAAGCAACTTCATGGATAACTGCTATAGTAAAAAATGTACTAAATGTAAAGGGGTTAGAATACAAGCCCAAATGAAAAGTACACGTACAACTAAAAAGAGAAAAATAGCTCATGGATCATCCACCGAGGATCTTACATGAAGGGTAGGTACAACCCATAATTAGTAGTCAGTACAACATGTCACATAAAAGGTCCACCTTTGAGAACCCTCTAGTCTTGGCTCCCTAAGCCTCGATCAATGTTGTCTGTCATCCGTAAAAGACAAAACAAGGTGTGGGTGTAGCCAATGCAAGGGTGAGTATAACGATACTCAGTAGGGACCCTGAGACCCTCGAAGGTCTCCCAATGTTCCAAAATAGAAAAAGAACAACGAAATATATCATCCACAAACCATAGAGTAGTCAACAACTCTACATAGGTGTATTACCATATATATTATTATGTTTTCAAGATATACTCTTCTCATACATGAGGGAATAATACCATAGAAGTAACAGCATGAAGATAACACCACGAAGGTAAAAGTACCAAAAATATAACACCACGAAGGTAACACCATGAAGGTAGATGTACCATACAGGTGACACCATGAAGATAAAACCATGATGGTAAAAGTACTACATAGGTAACACAAGGAAGATAACACTATGAAGGTAAAATACAAACCTCACACTTTCTATATATGTACGACATATAAGTATAGATGATTAGTCAAGAATCTAGGTCATCTTATTCTTTCTAGAGGCACTGCTACTAATTATACAGAGTCTGGCCCATAGAGGATCAATAAGTACTAACCCCAGCAATGACCCACATAGGATCTGACCCACATATGATTGTTATGCACTGACCCGCACAAGATCGTTGACCGCTAACCAACAAAGGATCATTGAGCACTTATTCACATAGGATCGTTGAGTGCTCACCCACACAGGATCTGACCCGCATAGGATCGGTGCTGAACCACACATGATCGTTCGGTACTAACCTATATATGATATGTCTTCATCCTCCGCCTCACTTCCAGCCACTGGATTCCCACACACAACATGATTGATTCTAGGAGAACCACTTCTCAAACCATAGTTCATACCTCAATCCTCAATAATCTCCATGAATAAGTATCCCATATACCTCCATGTCGTAAGGGTTCCAACGTGATTGACGTCGCGTCAATCAGACACCTAGTATGTGACTTATAAGCGTTTTAGTTCCGAGGGCTTGGATGGATTCATGTTCAATCCAAACCATCTGAACTTCAATATTCTCTAAAATTCTTGTGGATTATTCCAAAAGGATTACCTCATCCTAAGTGTACTAGTTCCACAGATGGTTCATCAAACGAACTCCTGGGTTGTTAGTTACACCCATTTCTCTGAAAAGGGGCTATCGCACCTTGGTCCGACCTAGCGCGGTCGGGCCCACTGGAAACTTAAACTAGGAACTCTTCCAAAGAGGGATCCCAATGCCACTAATGGCATTTCAAGAAGACACCAGGTTCATTGATTATGGGTGTTTCTTTATTTGGGGACTGGTTGGGTCTGGGCCCGATCCGACTCGGTTTGGCCGACCCGACGCAATAGGTCCTGGGGTCTACCTGACCACACTCGGGTCCATCCCCCTAAGGGTCGGCTCTGTTTACTGGGTATGGCCCATAAATGTCATCTCAGTTCTGTTCGAGGGCTCGGACCGCGGTTAGCCCGGCCCGTCGGGTGGTGCTCGGCCCACCCACATTGGACAACTAGGTCGCGGGTCCTGTCCGCCAGGCGGGTCCGACCTCCTCGACCGACCCACATTCGGCATGGTCCACTAGAAGGTGGAACGGTCTTCCCAGCTAGCCCCGTGGATGTAGAGCTGTTTCAGCTAGTTGGTGGGGTGCTTCCCCACCATGTAATGGTCAATCATTTCGGCCGACCATGGGTTTTCCAACCCGGGGTGGCACAGGGCCTCACCGTTCTACATCTACCACGGCTTCGAGCCACGACCACCTCTAGCGGCACGCAACGACACACCCCTCCACCTCCTCCTTCCACAGACCGATGAAGTTGGCCGCCTTCTTCACCCGCCATGGTTTCAGCCGCGACCCTTGCCACCTGGCGGCGTACGACAGTGCGCCGCACAACCACCATGGCTGACCAATGTCGACCGCTATACAAACCACAATGACATAGTTCGGGGGCCTCCAGCTACGGCGTGTGACAGTGCACTGCCTCCATCGTGGCTGGTAGGTGTTTCCACATCAACAGATCTTCATGGAGAAATCAAGGGTAAACAAGGTATTGTAGGGTTTGGGCCATGTTTGTTTGGACCGTGCCCTCTGTGTTAGCTTGAAAATATGAGGGAGGAAAAGGATTCAACAATCGATTGAAATGATAACACAATAAAATCCCTACCTCAAGATCATTGGAGAACACCTGAGATTGGTGATGAGTCAATGTTCATCATCCCCACAACAATCTGCCAATGTTACAGCCCAAACATCATCCTTCTATTCTAGATTCAGTGTCGCCCGTCACCTCCCGCTATAACTGGCTCCATCCTCCAAGTGATTGGAGTCAGAATACTTTTTCATAACTTCATTGCTTGTTGAAGTAGTTCTAATACCTCTCCCGAAGCTCCATATAAATAGGATAGGGGGAGGGTGATTAATTCCCATGCAATTAATGAGGTTTCATTTTATATGAAATTTCCTAATTCCAATAGAGCTGTTAAAAAATATTTAGGGAGTTAATACATTTATTTTCATGACACGTTAGTGGTATCTTTACCACCACATGTCTGTTGGAGGAAAATAAATAAAGAAATAAATTAACATTGTTATTATTCTTTTCCAAAGTACAAAATATACATTTTTATCCAAAATTACAACGGTTGATGTGAAGCCTCACATAAGCGAATCCCAGCACTGCAGATTCAATGGTGCCATCGTATTTTTAATTCGAGCACTAGTTTAAAATATAGAAAACGATAGACATACGTTTACTGAATGTACCTTAAATAAATTCAATCAAATAATTCTTGGCATACCGGGCCTCAGAATCATGCACCTTCAATTTTTTCAAACTCTTTATAAGTCCATATAATAAAAAAAATTACATGGGAAATCCAGGTCTTTATATAATGTATCTATTTTTTTCTAAATAGTATTAAGATCATGGTTTAATCGAATTATATTGGAAAAAAAAATTTATGCGTGTTAAAACATAATACTATTAAACCATTCTTCTGGAGATTGATTGAACTTGTTCCTTACCAACAATATTGTTCCATGTAATATCATATAACTTTGGTAAAAGAGATTATAGATCCAAATGTTATTAAAATAAATGCAGAAGACATACCACTCAATATTCCAAGAATAATGAATAAGATCTTCTCTAATGAGGACGTATGATATGATGTGATAGAATATGAGGTAATTGAGGAAGATGTGGCCAATCATACTTTATATGTTTCATTATTGTGTAGCCAAGAACTACACATTTTTATTCATAATTTGTTTTTAACTTAATTAGTTGATGGAATATCACATGAAATTTTTTACTGGTATGTAATTTTTTCATGTACTAAAATCTTAGGTTACATACGTAACACTTCTACATAAAATGAAAAAAATATTACATATTACAAGAAAGTTTTAGAGTTAAAGTGCACTGTAAAAACTGATTAAGAAATACCATATCAAGCAAGAAAAATTATAAGCAATTTATGACTCCAAAAGGGAAAATATATCATTTAGTGTGACAATTATGCTCAAGAATGTAAATTTTTCATATGGGAAATATTCAATAAAAATATATTATGTTGGAATATATCTATGTTGGAAGGACCTCATACTTATGTGCACCCAAGCCTTTATCCGAATCACTTTTCACTATATGTAGAATTTATACCTCCTAAAATTTTTATATGATCCATACATGCCTGGATGTTCATGTGTATCTCATCCAAGAATGGATATAGTTATTTTTCAAATATAGAATACCCCATGCAAATTATTGGATGGATATGAAAAAAGATATTTTTAAAGTCTATAGTTACTAGAATGAGTCATATATTTATATTCATAAGTTAATGGGATTCTTTTTTCTAGGAAATTAATAGATTTATTATCTCAACACTATTGATTATGTCTCAAAAATTAATTGGTCTGATAGTTCAAATGTAGTGTTCTATAGGACATTATAGGAATTCATAAAACTTATTTCCACATTTCATTATTAAAAATAATTCATCCAATGGGGATAAAAAAATATTATTCTAAATTGTATATAAGGGTACTATTATATTTTTTCTCATAGGATATTAATAATTATCCTATCGCACTTCAATTATTAGTTATAGAGAATGGTAATATTGAATCATAGTGTTGGTTCCCGGCATGGGTATGCAGATATTATTCAGAAATCCAAGGAATTTTCTTGATATTTTATCATCATTGTTTGATTGTAGAGGTAGTTAAATTTTACAAACATCCAAATCGTGAACCTAATTCTTATAATAGATATTTCATTAGACATATTTCCATAAATTCTTATAGGAATTATAAAGATTTAACAAAAAAGAAGGGTATCATATAGTTGAATACGTTTCCTAATTTTTATCTTTTATAATAAAATTTTTTCACCTCTTAATTAAAATATTGTCAACTTGTTTCAATAAACAAGCCCAGAAAAATAAATTCTCTAAGTGGATGGAAGGAATTTGAAGGGCCATCCCGGAAGTGGATGATTACCTGAAGTAGATTTTGAAGGATAAATTGTCATTAACATATAATGTTTGAAAGTGATAGGTGAAATGAACCACTAATATTATAGAGTTTATAAACATGGTCATCATGGGTGTTTGTAAACTATCGATTATATCTTTGTACATCAATCATTTTCTCACATTGTGAATTCCATTAACAAATTCTCTTAATTAGATCATTAGTGAATAAAATAGGTGATGATTATTTTAGAAATTTATAAAGTTACATTGATAATATTTTATAGGGCTCAGAAATATTTCATGTTTGGGGCCTTGACATTGAAGATAGTTTATTTGAGGTTATATAGTGCCATGGCCTACTCACAAGAAACATTGGTCGAGTGTTAGTCGTCTTACTAGAAAACATTCACCATGATTGTAGTTATTTACAAAAACTATGGTTTCTCTATTCACACATAAATATTTCTTGTGCATTAATTAACATATATTGAGTACCCAATTTTGATACAATATATTTCTTGATCACTGTATTTGACTGTTATAGTGTCTCGTGGATGTCTGTTGGTGTAACACCCCATGATTTTGAGAATTACATTTTTTCAAATTAATTTTAATTTTTGATATTTATTTTTTATCAAGACCCAATAAATAGTTATATATATATATTAGAACACTAATTCAAATGTTCATTTCAGAATAAATATTGGCAAGGCTTGCACTACATTAAATACTAACTTAGCTTATGCTACACACAATACTGACTTGGCTTGCACTATATGCAATACCGACATGTATTGTGCTACACACAATACCGTCATTGATTTCACTACATAAAACACCTAATGGGATTGTTCTACATGCACAACTAAATTGTCTATCACTACACATAATTCCAACATGCCTTACATTTCCTGCAACACTGACTAGGTGTGCGTTGCATGCAACACCGATATTTCTAGAAAACAACATTTTATTTTTATATTTTTATAAATGAGACAATTATTACCTAGACATTAAACATAGTTATATGAATAGTATTAACTGATTTTCAAATGTTATTTATATTTTTTATAAATTGATACATCATATTGATAATGGAAGATATGGTTTTTGGTGAAGCCCTTGAATTTTTTAAAATACCTTTTTCTCAAATTAACCACTTTTAATAATAAAATTAATTTTATACCAATTTATAAATTGAATTTTATAAAATTAATTTCATTTTTTAATTTATAATTCTAAAATTATCTTATGGTTAATTTTTGGGACTTTCCTGAGAAACATTATTTTTTGATGAATAGTGAATAATACTATATTTTAGTTAATAACTGCCTTAACATTTATATAATTATTAATGTTAAATTATAAGTTGAAATTTTTTTTTGATTAATTTATATAAATTTTAAATATATTAATAAAATATAGGTTATTATAATTTATTTCACTTTAATATTGAACATAAAAGCATAATGAAATTTTGAACATTTTCTTACTTTAAAAACCCATTATTTCATCCTGCTTATGGTTTTAACATTAATACTGCATTGTATCATTATATGAATTGAATTTCTAAAAATTGAAATAACACATTTCAGTCATTATAATGTTCATATTCTTATAATATCAACTTAATGTTTTGTAAAAATATTATTAAATGTGATTAACATTAATCACATCGATTAAGGTCAAATCGAGCTTAATTAGGGACCAAACCTAATACTTAGGGGCCCAAATTCCCTATAAACTTGTTTAAAACCTACTTTATGGACATTATTCGTCCATAATACTTATATTATTGATTTTTTATAGTTTTTTATGAATTATTTGTGGTAATAAAATGTGTACACATAGATTGTTTTGAAATATTCCAAGTGAGTCCTTTTCCATATCTATAAAATTCCACCACCTATCCCACTTCCTCACTCCTTTAAAACATATTATGTTAGTCCAATATTTCCCAGATACAATCCCATACATCCCTAACTTCCTTTTAGAATCATTACCTTGGTCATAATACAATCCAAAGAATCATTTTGGCACAATCCAAATAGAGTTACCCAATTAAGTGGTAACATCTTCTTTCTAGTCATTTCTTTTATTTTCCTTCTCCACCCCTCAAAATCCCTTTATTATATGATTATATAACAACAAAATTAACCCCAATATACTATGATTTTTTATGTAAATGTTTTTTACTGACACATAGACACAACTCCATCTAATGGGTATCAATCACACTGCTTCTATGTAATACCAACTACTGTGTCATGAAATGTTGATTGCTCATTTTTCAATTACCCCCAACCATGGTTTCCATTATTATATAAAATATATTTATATATGTAATATATTCAATTTATTATTTGTTTATTATTTTTATTATTTTTTACAAGACAATAATTTTTTACATTACATTTTTGTGTTTATATGATAGTTTCATTAGATGAAGTGTGGACTACAACCCCCTCAAAGTGATATGATTCATTCATACACAAAATAGATTTTATTAAGGATGGTTTTAGTGAATATATAAGATATATATTATATAATAATTATAATTTAATAATTATATTTATATATACATATATTTATTTTACTTTCATTGGATCATCATGATAATTAAACAGAAATAACGTTCATGCATACGTACGACCTACCATCTGCATGAACAATGTATTTTGTTTCATAATTATATATTATATAAATTATTATAATAAACATATAATATATATACATGTTATTTATATCATGGTATAAAATTTTTTAATCATTATATAAAGGATAAATTCCAATGATATAACAAATTAAGGTACATGTGAATAATAGAGAGAATATTACCCGAAGTGAAACCATAACATTCTATTTTTAACATGAATGTAATAAATAGTCCAAATAAAACCATATAAGGTATTAGATATAATAATATGGTTATGTAAAATATTTATAATAAATTTATATTTATTATATAGGTGGTTTCAACTCCTACGACGAGAGTCAAGACCCATGGTAATGGGACTTCATCTCACTTTTTATTTTTGTGTGATACTTTCTATATTCACAAGTATTTATTTTTGTGTGGTGTATATACATAACACTATTGTATTATATCAAATTTATACATAATTTTATGGGTATTCAAATACAAATTTTATGATCATTCTTTCATGGGTATTAATTTTCAAAAGTTACCAACGCGGTGAAAGAGTTTTGTCTCAATTTTGCTTCTTTGAGTCTAATGTTTTGTTATGCACCTAAATTCTCTCTAAAGGTATATATAATTCCATTTAACATGTTATATCATGAAAATAATTATTGTAATGATATTTTAATCATCACTTAATTTTCACTTCTTATATGGAGAGTATGATACCACATTAATAAGTGATATGAGTTTATTGAAACAATCTCATCAATTTCTGTGATTTTTTATGTTTATGCTTCCTTCGATGAATTTTAATGTTCCATATCTAAAGAAAATAATGAATTTTATTCTAATAATATTATAAATTATATATTAATTTAGTGGTAAAATTTCACACTCTTTGGTACATAAGATAATTATGAATGTGATTTTAATAATTCCCAACTTTACCCTTCTTCAATCAGAAATCTATCTTCCTTCATAAAAATGTTTTCTAAATAGGGTTTACAAGAATATTGTACTAATATCTTATGATGATTAAAAGAAAATTTTACCCTTTTCTTTTTTTACCATTTATTCCAAGGAATCATCTTCTTTCTTTCCAAATGTGGTAATTTTCTATTCTTTCTACTCTGCCAAAATAATGTTCTTTTTTACCTTCTAAGAAATTTATAGATCTATCCACTATCAATCCTTTGAAGATTAATTTTCATATTTAAATGATATTTTGTTAGAAAATGTTTTCAAAATATATTTTCAAAGAAAATTGGTTTCAAAATGTTTTCATGATTATTAAATAAGATTTCATGTAATATTGTTTTCAATATTTTTTCAAGATTATTTTGTAAGTATTCATGGAAAATGATTAACAAAACGTTTTAAGATTCTTTTATATGTTTTCAAGAAAAATCGTTTTAAAAATATTATCAAACCTCTTTTATATGTTATCATCTATTTATTATCAATTTTTTCACAATTGTTTTATATATTTTCAGGGAAAATGGGTTTCATAACATTTTCAAAATTTATCTATAGGTTTTCAAAGTATATATAGGGAAAATAGTTTTCAAAATAATTTCAAGCACTATTTATTAGTTACAAAAATATTTTCAAATAAATTATTTTCATAATGTTTTTCATATTTATTTTTATGTTTTCAATGCGTTTTTGAAGAATAAGTTTTTTAATATATGTTAAAGTATATTGATTAGTCACTGAAAGTGGATAATATTAATTGTTAATATATTTATATTCATTGTTCCAAAGTCCATAAACATTGTTTTTAGTGCATTCCATAAATAGAACTTCATTTCTCATCAAAAATGTAATTCATGTTTAAAATGAAAATTTGGGCCCAATAATTCATTTGTTTTTTGACAATATTATATTCACTTTATTAATTTGAAACTTTGGGATATGATTTATCACTTTGTTTGGAACATTTTATCTTTTAGGTCCGCTGGATGAATCCCAAAGGAAGATGGAGAATTTTTCACCTGAAGGCAGAAACTTGCTGGAAAAAGCATAATGGGCCTAAGGCCCATCAAACAAATGTGGGGCCCTGAAACCAAACCCAATGAAGCTAAAATATCTACAGTAGAAATATAATAATATTAGGATCATTTTATTCAACTGTTTACTGAGCTAATTCGGATGTTTTCATGATGATAAAGGGATCTGAAGCTGAGATTTAAATGGTGGACCCGACATTAATGCACAGAAATATGTCCCACCATTTCGACCATAACGTCCAAACGGCTGATCCAAAGTTCCTGAAATTTTTAGAGATTCTATAAGACACATGGAAGAAGATATGTTCTGTTTATGACACCTTCGGATTAGGCCTTATGAATTGTCAAACGCACGTGTCAAAATGGAGGATGAAGCTGGCTAGTTTTGTGGTCAACTTTGTAACGTTAATTTCCTTTTGATTCTTCACCCTCCTTTTGACTCTCTTAATTGTTGGGGGGTGAATTTATTGTTGGGGGTGGACATAAGGATCCTAATATGCCTATATAAGAAGATGGTGGTGAAGGGAATAATCATCTAACATTTTTCTTTGAATCCATATTTTTCTTTCATCCATTGTATTTCTTTCAATTGTAATTTTCTGCTTTCAATTTGTAATTGCATCGTCAAGTTTTCCCATGTAAGTTTTTCATTCACGTTTATTAGTTTAATAAAATTTCTTCTTCCTCTTCACTTTTTATTTTCCTTTTCTTCACACATTGATACCGTTGAATCATGGTGTGAAATTATTCACACCAACACTTGTGATTTCAATCACACAATGGTGGAGTGTTCGTTCTTTTAATAATTTTCTTCTTCTTCAATTCCGCCCCCATAAGTCTACATCCCACTTCCATTGGTATAATAGCATCAATGGAGGGATAACCTCTTAAGTGTTGATCCAAGGGTGTAGCAAGGTCATGTATTGAATGTTATTTCATGTACTTAATATTTAAATCATTTCGTTATTTTAGGATTTCCATTTGATGAGTTACATTCTTTCTCATCTTTGTCAACTTTAACGATGACACATTTTGAGTGCTAGTACAATCTATTTCCATTGAGTTCTCATTAAAGTGATCCTCAAAGTGAATTAGTGTTTGGCCTTGGAATTGGGTAGGGATTAAATTGGTGAATTATTTGGAAAAATTATCTCATTGTTTGGATATGTCATGAATTAATGACATGAAATTTTCTAAGAAAAGAAATTCATCCCATTCACCCCAAGCAAAACCCTATGATCAACCCACCATCAATAATTGTTTAGTTCACATAATTTTTTATTATATATTATTTAAATTATATATTTAGTTCTCTAATTAAAATCTACCTCAAAGTTGGCCACTTCATAGCCAATCTATCAATAAATTATAGCGTCTCAAGGTTACTTCTTCGGTCCCTATGGATTCGATCCCTACTTGTACTTCAACGACCGCTTTTACCAGTAGGGTAAATTTGGGTGCAACCAAATTTTGGCATCGTTTCCGGGGACCCAAGTAAGTTTTCTTAGACACTCATCTTCTTTTCTCACCCCAAATTCTCTATTCTCACCCTAATTTCCCTTCTCTTTTCCCTTTTCTATTTCTGTGTGTCCAGTGAATCCCAAAAACAACTTTCAATCAACTCCAATGGATTATCTTTAACAATACCCATTAATATACCAAGGCTATAATCAACTGGAAAATCAATATTTTGAATCACCTCACCTAGGCAATTTCATTGACCAAACCTTAACTGAATACACCACACCAGATGAGGTGTACAATCAATGGGATGTCGAATATTTAAAAGATCAATTTCCATACCTATCAATAATGATTGAAAAGATAAATAATGAGGAATTACATGATGTAAAAACATATATCAACCCTAATCCTGAAAAAATTCTTGAACAATTGTGTGAACAAATGGATAAAATGAATTCAGAAGTTTCATCTTTCATATTAGAATTACAAAGCTTTGAGACTTTTGAGGAACCCGTTCCCACTAAAGATGTTCTTTCCTCATAATTGATAGATGAATCTTTTATCCCAAAAACCTCTCATGAATTGAAAAAAGAAAAAACCTTTGGATACGGGATAACTGAACAAGATCAAGGAAATGTTGAACGGTATTTAAATCAAGATGAAATTGATTTCATGAATTCACAAGAGGGAAATTTTTCATCATGGATTGAATGCCCGGAATATTTCTCCAATGATAAATTTTTAGAAACACCAATCATTGAACCATTAGGAGAAATCACAAATATCAAATCCATACCCATTCATGAAACTCATCTAGAAAACTTTGGGGTTGAATCTTCAATTAAAATGGAACCAATTGTGTTGGGAAATGCTGGAAATGAAATTGATTTTGATTCTAATTCCTTATCTGTTTTTGAATGTCCTATCCAACCTGAACTCAAAATCAATGTCCTTAATTCCCCACCGAGGCATCCCATCATAGGTGATAAACAAGACATTTTAGTTGCCATTCATCCATATCATGAAATCAATAATGTAGGAATGATCATTGGTGTTTTAGGAAATACTATAGAAACAACTCGATCAACCATTCTAGATATTCCTTAGATTTTACCAATCATTATAGAAAATATGATTTCATACGAAACAAATTTCAAAAAAACAATCAATCTCAATATTGTTGAAGTTGAGAAAGATGGGTTCATTAAAATTCTGAAAGTTGGAATTGGATAAGTTGGGGGGGTACAAGTCGAGCTAACGACGTTAAACAAAAGCACTGCATAGGAGGCAACCCGTGGTTTCCATGTTTCTAATCATTTTGAATCATTTTTTTCATATAAAAATTTACCATTGGCTGTTGAACTGTTATTATTTTATGAGTAAGGATGGGTATGAAAGGGGAGTGCCATATTCATCCGTGTCACGTGGCGTGATCTCTGAGTAATACCATACCTAGAAATCTAAAAAGAAGACAATGTATCATCAGTTTATTTTGTTTTGTTTATTTTTATGTTTTTTGTAGGTTAAAAAAATAAAAGGACATGTCGTAAGTCATAAGTAAAATCCATTCACCACCATCAAAGCCACTGAGACTCGAACCCAGGATTGACGGGAGACATTGGCATGTGATTTCATCATCAACCACCAGGTGACATCATTCCATGATAATAATTTTCAAATTTCCTCTTTGAACTCCTCTCCTACCCCTTCTAACTTTTCTTTTCATTAAACACTGGGGACAGTGTCATTCTATGTTGGGGGGAGATAAAAAATAATTTTTTTTTTATTTTGTGAATAAAAACATGCATGAAAAGAAAAATTCCATTAACCATAAACATTATAACACACATTTCAAACTCTGAAATTGGATATCAAATAAATTTTTCATGCCTTGATTCTGATTTTAATGCACATTTAAGTTCATGAGCATAGTTTTTGGAAAGTGTGGTTGTCCGATGTGATTTTTCAAAGTTTACATTTTCATCCTCTTAATAATAATGCCACAATGCACATCTACTGGATCGTGGGTGTAAATTTGAGTTCTTGGGTCCCTTTTATTAGAGCATAGGGTTCTTGTGTCACTTTTAGTTTAATTTGAGTATCTAAAAAAAACAACAACAAAAAAACAAAAAAAAATTGAAAAAAAAATAATGACCACATAGAGAAATGTTTTGTCCAAATGCGTGGCGTCCGGCACTTGGGGGTCGTGACTCCATAGTTGTCTTGCCCAGAGTTAGGCTTTATATCTCTATTGTAGAGCATGATATCGACAATATGTGTGGCGTCCGACACTTGGGGATCGTGACTCCATAGTTGTCTTGCCCAGAGTTAGTCTTTTCATATCTATTGTGGTAAAAAAACATCAAAAAAATAATAATAATAAATGGATACTCATATTAAGGTTTAATTTGATTCCCACCTAGCACTTCCATTTTCTCCCCTTGAACAACAAAATGTGCCCCATATCTTTTGTGATGCACAACACATTATCATGCTTAATTGGAATTGGATGAAGTGTGGTGATGAATTTGAACAAAAGAATGGGATTGGGTTTGGAATATTCTTATGGACATATCTTGTTTTAAATGATTTTTATGGGTTTCATATTTTTTTGGTATGAGGTCTTTGGGTGAGAAATGTTTATTTAAATGTTTTTGGAAAAGGGGATTTGAATTTCATATTTGTAATTTATTTTGCTCGGGACTAGCGAAACTCAAGTTAGGGGGTGTGATTAGTCACTAAAAGTGGCTAATATTAATTGTTAATATCTTTATATTCATTGTTCCAAAATCCATAAACATTGTTTTTAGTGCATTACATAAATAGAACTTCATTTCTCATCAAAAATGCAATTCATGTTTAAAATGCAAATTTGGGCCCAATCATTCATTTGTTTGTTGACAATATTATATTCACATTATGAATTTGATATTTTGGGATATGATTTATCACTTTGTTTGGAACATTTTATCTTTTAGGTCTGCTGGATGAATCCCAAAGGAAGATGGAGAATTTTGCGCCTAAAGGCAAAAACTTGCTGGAAAAAGCATAATGGGCCTAAGGCCCATCAAACAATTGTGGGGCCCAGAAACCAAGCCCAATGAAGCTAAAATTTATAGAGTAGAAAGATACAAATATGAGGATCATTTTATTCAATTGTGGCCGGAGCTAATTCTGATTTTTTCATGATGATAAAGGGATCTGAAGTTGAGATTTAAATGGTGGACCCGACATTAATGCACAGAAATCTATCCCACCATTTCGACCATAACTTCCAAAAGGATGATCCAAATTTCCTGAAATTTTGAGAGATTCTATAAGACACATGGAAGAAGATATGTTATGTTTATGACACCTCCGGATTAGGCCTTATGAAGTGTGAAACGCACGCGTCAAAATGGAGGATGAATCTGGATGGTTTTGTGGTCAACTTTGTAACGTTAATTTCCTTTTGATTCTTCACCCTCCTTTTGACTCTCTTAATTGTTGGGGGTGAATTTATTGTTGGGGGTGGACATAAGGCTTTTAATATGCCTATATAAGGAGCTAGTGGTGAAGGGAATAATCATCTAACATTTTTTTTGAATCCATGTTTTTCTTTCATCCATTGTATTTCTTTCAATTGTAATTTTCTGCTTTCAATTTGTAATCGCATCGTCAAGTTTTCCCATGTAATTTTTTCTTTCACGTTTATAATTTTAATAAAATTTCTTCTTCTTCTTCACTTTTTATTTTCCTTTTCTTTACACGTTGATACCGTTGAATCATGGTGTGAAATTATTCACACCAACACTTGTGATTTCAATCACGCAACGGTGGAGTGTTCGTTCTTTTAATAATTTTCTTCTTCTTCAATTCCGCCCCCATAAGTCTACATCCCGCTTCCATTGGTAGAATAGCATAAATGGAGGGATAACCACTTAAGGGTTGATCCAAGGGAGTAGCAAGGTCATGGATTGAATGTTATTTCATGTACTTAATATTTAAATCTTTTCGTTATTTTAGGATTTCCATTTGATGAGTTACATTCTTTCTCATCTTTGCCAACTTTAACGATGACACATTTTGAGTGCTAGTAAGATCTATTTCCTTTGAGTTATCATTAAAGTGATCCTCAATGTGAATTAGTGATTGGCCTTGGAATTGTGTAGGGATTAAATTGGTGAATGATTTGGATGAATTATCTCATTGTTTGGATATGTCTTAAATTAATGACATGAAATTTTCTAAGAAAAGAAATTCATCCAATCCACCCAAAGAAAAACCCTAAGATCAACCCACCATCAATAATTGTTTATTTAACAACATTTTTTATTATATCGTATTTAAATTATATCATTAGTTCTCCAATTAAAATCTACCTCAAAGTTGGCCACTTCATAGCCAATCCATTAACAAATCATAGCTTCTCAAGGTTACTTCTTCGGTCCCTATGGATTCGATCCCTACTTGTACTTCAACGACCACTTTTACTAGTAGGGTAAATTTGGGCGCAACCATATATTTTATATGTTTTCCAGAAAAATGATTTCAAAGGATTTCATGTTTCCATTATAAATTTTCAAGGTATATTCAAAGAATATGATTTTCAAATGGTTTTATATATAATAAATATTTTTCAAATAAGAAAGGATATTTTTGTTAAGAAATTGTTTTTTAAGATATTCCAAACATAATTTCCATTTAAAATGAAATCAATTGATGTTACTCATTCCATTCTAGGAAATGATCTAAATGTTCTATTCATATTCTTTATATAAATGGGTTATTCTTAATGAAATGGTCTTTATGAAAATCTTTTCTCTTTCATGGGATATATGTGTATGAAATAAGTTTATCTTTCTTGTGTTATATGTTCATAAAATCTATATCTCTTTCATGGGTTATGGTATTGAGGAAATTATTATGAAACCCGTATCATTTTCCATAGGTTATGATATATTTACATGTTTACGATACCAATTTAATTTCTTGGGTTATGAAAGGATTTCTTTTGGTTTTGTGGCACATGTATTTATGATTTAATTATGAGATGGGTGTGACCTATATCTCAATCCAATTCATTGGGTAAAGATTTATATATCATGAGATAGACTAAGAAAGTCTTACGAATGAACTTTACCACAAATATGACCATGAGAGTAAACCATGACTACCCAGATGGTATGAGGAGTTAACTAATTCAACTAATATGGCCATGGGAGTGAACCATGACTACCCGGATGGTATGGGGAGTAAACCTATACTAACAATATGGTTTTGGTAGTAATTAATTGGCTAATATAAAAATAATATTATATGATTTTGTGTTTCCCAAAATTCCATTTTATATTCCTATGTCATGATTTCATGGATTATATTCATTATTTCCTTATGATTATTTTCCTATAAAATTCCAATCAGTATTATGATCTCTAATATGAAGGGTATGATCCTAAAATGTTATGATCAAGTTCCATAGACTTTTTTTAATGTTATGATTATGCATATCCTTTAGTTACCACTACTAAGAATCTAAGCTATTATGTTTCATTTACCCAGGTAATGAAGAAAATATTTAGGTAGAAGTATTAATGGAATATATATTTATGGGAGATGTTAAAGGTCTTCCACCTATATAAAATATTTTGGTTATATGTTTCCAATGAAAATAAACTATTACGGTCCCTGGGCATATATTTTTGTAATGTACTGAATAATTTTCTAAAATGTTTTAATATTTATGTATATCAAGCCTGGTTCACTATAGTTGGTGATTTTCATATAATTAATGATTAATAATTTAATTATAAAATTTTTAATTAGTTAAATGGGAAAATTAATAATTAATAATTAATAATATTTTAATTTTTTTTAAAATTCACAATATAGTTTCTACAAATATTATTTAACTAATATATGTAAATAAGAAAAATAATAATAATAATTAATAATTAATATTAATAATTAACAATATAATTAATAGTTAATAATTATAATTTATGATATATTTTATAAACTAATTATATGAATAATTAATTATTATACCTAATAATATAGTTAATAATAGAATCAATAAAAACTTTAATAATTAATTAAATATTTAGTTTTTAATATTAAAAATATTTGTAACACCCAATGATTTCATAGTACGTTATTTTTTCAAAGAAATTCAATACCGTACACTACACACAACACCGAGTTCCAGCGCACCACAACTTACCAAACCAGCCATTTAAAAGAGAATCTGAATACAATTAACTGAATTTTGAACTATATATAATCCTTATAATTTTAGAATCCATATTATGAGTTTCTTAGACATAATGTAAGAACAAATTCATTTTTTCAGATTAAAGAAGTATTTTTCCAAAAATGAAAATTTACCTCCTTTTAATGGATAACCCTTTTTAAAATCAATATTTGAAACTTATATATATTTAATTAGACTAAATAAAATTCTTCTTTTGAATCGAGGCATAAGAATTTAGTTTCAATAAATTTTTGGTGTTGTTCGGATAACCTTCATATTTAGGTGAATAGTGAAAAATACTATATTTTAACTGAAAACAAATTTATTAATAAAAATAATTTATAGTGTTAAATTATACATTTTAATGGTTTGGAATTATAAATAGATTATATTTTTACCATTTAATCCAATTCTGGTCATTGTAAGTAATTTCATTTTGAAATTGGACATAAATAAGTGCCAATCTTACGACACTAGGGTTTCCCCCATTGCCGCTTTCTTCACCCCCATGGTGGATTGACTGTGGACTCTTCCACTGCTCTCCATAACATGTTTGAAGCTGACCCTCTTGATGTCGTTCCAACTATGGGCTCTGTAGTGCTTCGGTTCAGGATCCTCGGGCGTAAGACCAGTTTGTGATGAGGTTGCTTTGTTCACTGGCTTAATCTTTGGAGTGTTCATGAGATCACGGTTACTGGAGGCATGATATCGTCATGTTCTATCGTCACATGGGGGTTGTGGACATGATCTGCAGTGAATTGAATTCTACAAAGGTTCGTGGTTGTCTTCTCCGGCTGGACTGTTAGTGGTGATGGGATCTGATGTTGGCTTGGTTGTTATTTGGTGTTCCGGATTAGTAATGGGTTCATGTTGTTTTCCTTTTTCTTTTCTTCAAGTTTGGATTTTATGGTTGGTTCTCTTTTAGATTTATACATTTTTACATTGGATTGTTTTGGATGAATCTTCTCTCAGATCTCATAGATTTGTGTTGCGTGATGGTTTTAAATGCTCCTCTGGTGATATGGATTCGATGATTTGATTGCTGGCTTTTTGGCCCTGCATTTTGGATTTGGTTTTCCTCCTTGATTTTAATTTGGTTTTCCTATATTTTCTTGTGGGAAGAACTTGTGATTTTCTTTTGGAAACAACTCGCGATTGTTATGGTGATGTCTTGTTGAAGTTGGAAGTAGTGGTGATGTCTTGTTGAAAGCTGAAAGCAGTGGTGATTTTTTTATGAAGCAGAAGAGCAGCTAGTTAAATGTGTTGACTCAACAGAAAGGATTTTAGGTTCTTTGAGTGATGGCTCGATCTGTAATTGTATAACTTTTTTGGGGACGCTTTATTGGGTTTGCGCTAGATGTTCTACCTCATCAATTTCCTTATTTACTGCACTTTTTATTTCTATTTAATAAATGGTCAGAGGTTTTTCCTCTGACTGAACATTCCTGGAATGATTTTTGGTTTTGAAAATGGGAATTTATTTTAAATTAATTAATGAAAATTATATGTTTTGAAATTGGAAAAATATAATTCATTTTCGAAGTCAGAATATTGATATTAACTTAGGGTGAATTTTTGGTAATTTTCTAAAAACATTCAATTTTTAATGAATAGAGAATACATTGAGTTATAGTTTTAAACCAAATTTTTTTAAATAATTATTTATTTTATTGAAATTTATTTCATGTTAAAATAGATACATAATACCTATATAGGTTCAATGTAATTCATTGGAGTCGTTTTATAATAATTTTAGATATATAAAAATTTTATAGAACTTTTTACCATTTTTACCCACCTTCTAGGATCATTTTGAAATTTACATAAAACATAATTTTACTTCTTTTGTGAGTTGAATTTTAAAATTACAAGAGACATGGTTGATATCAGTAACTATAATTTGGTTTAATAAGTTGAAAATAATTTTTTTTGAATAGTATCTTATTACTTTTATTTACAACAGTTAAAAGTAAATACGGTAATTAAGGGTAAAAAAGATATTATTATTATGATAACACGTGTATTAATTATATTGGATAAGTATAATTTGACCAAAAACAACCTTAGAAATAATATATTAACCTCTTTCGTCCACTTGTATTAGATTAGAATATTTATTGTTATTTTATTCGAAGATGTGTTAAAAGTGTCAAAATCAATTTTTAATAACAAAAAAAATTAATATAGGGTTACACATAAGATAAACTCGACTCTAAATATTCATTATAAAGATAAAATGGTTTTATAGATAATTTTATTTTATTTATATTATTTATACATTAAATAATTTAATTTATTTTTGACACAATGATGATGCAGTAATTAAATAATTAATGAATTATTAAAATAATTGACATTATAAATATCCAAATAAATGAAATTTTGAACTTTTTATGAATTCCACTAATTTTATATGATAATATGACATATTTTGGTTGGTGAGAGGGATTGTTTTTTAAGTAATAATTCTGTTATGAATTTAGAAAAAACAAAATACCAAATAGTGTCAAAATTGACATAAAATAGTTTTTAAAACAAATATTATATTATTAATTGATATTCTATTCCATGAAATCTATGGTTTTGAAAAAAAACTTATATAAACATATTTGTATCAATAATGAACCACATGGGGTTCTCTTGGAAGTATATAGTATGTTTATTAACCATATAATATAAAAATACAAAGGGATATGGTAAATGTCAATCTAGTTAACTAAGAGTTAAATCCAAATGATAAAGTTAATATTGTGACCGAAAAATATCTAAAACCTATTGGGTGAGAGGGTTTTGGACCCTACCCACCTTATATTTTAAATAATCCATTTTTTAGCCATAGGAAACTGAAAATGATTTTATTATAAAAAATATTTCTAGCCTTTCTTAAGGTGCCCCTCACCCCTCTTATAAAAGGGCACCCACTTCTCTCTAATTTACACATTCAAAGCCATTTAGCTCTGCCAAACCCTAATCAAATACCCTATCAACTGTCCTACCTTCATCCAAGAGGCCTTCCTTTAGTCCGTAAGCTAACCTAAGGAGCCCTTTTGGTCAAATCAAAAGGAAGAACCCAAAGAAGAGGTAAATATTTCATCACCTCTTCCAAGATCCTTTCTCTTCCACTTCCCATTTCTTTGTTTTTTCCATTATAAAATAATAAATACAGTATCTAAGATATACTGTGATGTTATTATAAATATGGTATAACCATATTCAATATTCTATCCATCCTTTTAATGATATGTCACCATACGTGCGCACGTATGACATATCATCTCCACGTCATGGTGTAATTGTTATTCAAAACATTATTCTTTTGAAGGGTATAATAATGATGTGTAATTGATGTAAATAATAAATATAACATGATAATGATTCTGTATATATTATATACCATCCAATTATATATTATTTTAATATCAAAATAATGATATTATCGCTCGTGCATACGTACGGATTACTGTCTCCACGAACGTGATGAGATTCATTTCCCATCATATACATTCAATAATAATTTTCATTAGATGATTAGAAATGATGTTTAAAGACTTAATAGAATTTTTAATATTATGAAGATTCATCCTATCCATAACAAACATTATTTATATAACAAAGTATATAAAAGAAAACAATTTAGTTAACACCCGAAACGATGATGGTACTAAGATATTAATAACAAAGCAATGTTAAAAGATCATATATGATATCATATTAATATAGATGATTATTGTATAATTTAATAATTATTATTTCACCATTATATAGGAGGTTAACCTATCCTCGGCCATGGAAAAGTACAAGGTAAGGGTTAATTTCACAATCTCTTTATTATCTGTGGTTGTTTATACGTAATTATCACTAGAACCTCTTTATCATACACATCCATGTTTCTTAAAAATGTATTTGAAAACATTTTTACTATTTTATATACTGTATTTTAATGTAATTTATACCCTTGTTTTACTTTTTATAATATTTTTATAACAGAATCTTTCTATCATTTTCCAAGCAAGGTCCTTTATAACCTTTTCGACAAAATTAAGGTAAGAATGTCTTTTTAGTAACTTATACGGTGGGTGCGGCTTTTTTTCACAGTTAACAATTGTCAAAGATTCCCTTAAAATCTTATAAGAATATTTCCAAAATAAATGTTTTCTTTTATAATTATATAAATTTTAAATTATTTCAAAATTGGAAGAGATATTTCTCTAAAAATGGTTTTGATTTCATCTATGTCAACATCCTTTGATAGATTTTAAGCTTATTTTAATAAGATTTATTATGATAAAAAACTTCCCTATTATATTGATGGTTTTGTGATATGTTTGAATGTGGATGTTTTATTTCATACCATTCATGGTTTATAGATAATTTATTGACATTTCGTATGCCAGTTTTAATACGAATGTTTATGTTATGTTTAAACCTTCTCATATGAGGAATGCGCTGGACATAGAATGTGACGGGTGGAGCCCGCTATAGATCCTCGATGCATCAGTAGGTCCCATGAGACAATCTAGTGTCTTGGCACAATTACTCGAACAAATATTATTTTTAGTCTTGGCACATGGACTTAACTATGTGGTTATGAAAGTTTGGTATTATGCATTTCATCATTATAAAAGTGTGTATTAATATTAAATGTGATTATTCAACTAGAATAATATCAATTTGATTATGTAAATAAAATAATTTTGATTGATATTTTCCATATTTTGATGAATTTTATGTTAAAATGGATTTTTTTTAGTTTTATAAATTTCCTTTAATGTTTATGCTTATTTTTGAAAGCTTTCGCTATATTGTTATCCTTACTGAGCATCTGAGGTCACCCCTTTCTATGATTTATTTTTCCCATGATGCGATGAAGTATATTATGACTGACATGTAGGTACTTTCTATGAAATCTAAGTGTTGTCTATGGAAATAATGTTGTTGAAGTTTTCCATTTTATGATGTAATGTAAACCTTATGAATATATCTAGTACTTCTAAGTCTACTAAACTAATCATTATTTTGAGACTTGATCTTTTGTGATCATGCCAATGTTATGTAATAATGCACCGACTCTTGATAACTTTGGTCAGGGCGATATAGTTGGTATCAAAGGAAGTTGAGTACAATCCTTGGAAACTAGATTTAGATAAACCTTGATTAGAGCACATATCCCTATGATAGATTTTGAGGATTAGTATATACGAACTTCTTAAACATTGGAATTGTAGAGATTTTGTGAGTTTTCCAAGAAATACAGCCCTATCTGGATACGAGCAGGTAGAGGCGGCTCAGGAACAGATGTAACTATGGGTAAAACATGAAAACACCTATTTGAGCTACACTCGAATGGGAACTGGTGCATGACAACGAGCCTTGCTGCACTCTTGGTTACGACACTCCTGGGGGATGTGCTTAGGATAATTCTCATTTTCTTTATAAATCATTATAAAGGATTTATGAGTTTATACCTCCTCAAAGAAAATATTTTTATAAATACAGATTATATCCAAATACTGCTCAATTTATGTTAGGTATTTTACATGTTTGGAATTATTCATTGGGATTCATATACTGACATAGTGTATGCCATTTTATAGAAATGGAACCCAGTAGAAGGAAGGAGAACTCCAGCAATATGTATGATCCAAAGTGTAAGAATAATCATGTCAATCATGGTATTAAGCCAAAATTTAGAAGGTAAATAGTCTCCCATGTATTCTCCACATATAAAGAAATAATATCATGTGTTAATAAGATTAGTAAATAATTCTATGAGTCCAATGTATTTTAAGGGAAGCAGGAGAGGAAAAGGATGGTAGAGAGAAAGATGGATAATGGGAAGATGGTAAAGAATAAATTTCCCTTATGTGATAAATGTAGATAGAATCACCTTGGTAAATTCTTGAAGGGAATGAGGGTTTGTTATAAGTTTGGAGAAAAATGACACCATGTATGTGATTGAAAGGGTAAGAAAAATGTTTCAAATGAAATTGATTCATCTGCAAGGCATTGGGACACTACTCGAATCAATGGCCCAATCATTAAAGTATACCAAAAATTATGTTATTGGATAATAATCAAGTTATGATACTACCTCATATGAAGCGGAATGACTAGAATTATTTTGTTGTTATTATATAATTAATTCATTTGAGTGTTGTATCAACAATATACTGGTAATATGATTGTTGGAGATAAATAAGGATTATAATACAATAATATTTTATTAAGGATTTGAGATTATATGGTTCTAAGAAAAGTGACTTATTAGTAAGATACACTTTTTGGAAAATACATGGTTGAAGGAAAGGTAATCCCTAATATGGTTCTGATAATGAGGCAATGATTTTAGAATAAGAGATGGTTGATTTCGATAAATTATATTGGATATTCATGACTTCCTTGGAACTGATTAATAGTTTGTTTACTTCATAATTGTTGGAATATTGAGAAATTTTGTATATAAGGAATATATCCATTATTTAAAAAAGAATAAGGGAGCATGAATGTAATGAATAATGTTTTTTGGTAATTCAGGATGTTACCATGTTTTAAAATAATACACGATAGAGGTGTTATCATGTTATTACGTGGAAAAAAGGATCTTCATTTTGTTTAACATCCTTATAAATTTTGGGTTGTGAGTTTGGATAGATATATTTTGGATAAGTCTAAAGGTTGGAATGAAATATGTTTGAAATTGTATAGTATTATTATGGTTATTTTTGGATTTTTATAGAAAGGACTACACGCAGACTGTGTGACAGCCCATCGCATCGGACAAAGCTACGGGAATCGAACCCACTACCATAGTGCGATTGGGATTTATCTCATACCACTAGACTACGGGGAGTCCTTGGATTTTATAATGTAGTTTCTTTTTTTAAAGGGACTGATAGGTGAATTATAAATTCATTATTTTTAAAACCCAAAATTATTAGGATAAATAGAATATTTTTTTGAAATCATTTTGAGTGAATGAAGAGTTTGTGGTAGGAATTAGTTGAAGGATGAAACTCTACTTGTCAAGTATATATATATACATATGATTTTTCTTCATTTTATTCTCAGGGTAGATTAATTCTTAATCTTTAGGGACGGGATATTAAAACCAAAAATGCGTTGTCTTAATACCTTATGTTTTGTTGAACCGATAGTATTGTACATCATTATAGATTGATGGATTTGAGGCCCTCAATTTTACAATTGTTTGTGATTGATGACCCCAATCACTCCCTATAAATATTTACATTTTTCCTCCTATTATGTGTATCTAATTTACACGAATTTTATCCTAATAGATATCATTATTTGGTGGTGACCCTTTCATTTCCCTTTTCCTCTTATTAATACTAAATTTTATTAACCCAATTTCCAATTTGGGTTTCCCCATAAATGTATTTTATATTTTCAACCTATTATTTTTGAAGAAAAATTTAAAATTGTGAGGATGAAATTTATTGAAGCAGGGAAGAGCGTAACTCCCCAAGATTTCATAGTATGTTATTTCTTAAATGTAATTCAATAACTTGCATTACACGCAACACCAAGTTCAAGTGCACCACAACTTCCCAAACTAGCCGTTAAAAAGAGATTATGAATAGTATTAAGTGAATTTTTGTCTTTATATAATTCTTATAATTTTAATATCCATATTATGAATTTCTTAGACATAATGTAAGAACAAATTCATTTTTTTCAGATTAATGAAGTATTTTTCAAAAAATGAAAATTTACCACCTTTTAATAGAGAATACTTTTTAAATCCAATATTTAAAACTTATATATATTAAATATTACTAAATAAACTTATTCTATAGAATCGGAACATTAGAATTTAGTGTCAATAAATTTTTGGTGTTTTTCTGATAAATTTTATATTTGGGCGAATAGTGAAAAATACTATATTTTAACTGAAAACAACTTTCTTAATCAAAATAATTTAGAGTGTTAAGTTATAAATTTTAATGGTTTGGAAGTATAATTAGATTATATTTTTACCATTTAATCCAATTCTGGTCATTGTATGTAATTTCACTTTGAAATTGGACATAGACAAGTGTCAATCTTTTGATAGTTTTTATTTCTTGAAAATACGCTTTTTTGTTTTGACAACAGAAATAATTTTAAAATTAATTAATGAAACATATATGATTTTAAATTTAACAAATATAATTAATTTTTGAAATCATAATATTGGAATGATCTTGTGGTGAAGTTTTGGTATTTTTCTGAAAACTTTCAATTTTTGATGAATAGTGAAAAACATTGTGTTATATTTTAAAACCGAATTTTAATTTAATTAATTATTTATTTTATTTAAATTTATTTTAGGTCAAAATAGATACATAATACCTATATAATTTCAATGTAATTCATTAGAGTCAGTTTATAATAATTTTAGATATATTAAAATTTTATTGAACTTCTTACCATCTTTTACCCACCTCCTAGGAGCATTTGAAAATTTAAATAAAACATAATTTTACCACTTCTATGCATTGAATTTCAAAAATCTGAGAGACATAGTTGTTATCAGTAAGTAAAATTTGATTCAATAAGATGAAAATAATTTTTGGTGAATAGTAACTTTTTACTTTTATTTACCACAGTTAAAAGTAAATAGGGTAATTAAGGGTAAAAATGATATTATTAGTACCCTAACACATGTCCAAATTCTATTGGATAAGTATAATTTGACCAAAAGAATCCTTAGGAATAAAATATGAACCTCTTTGGTCCACTTGGATTAGATTAGGAGATTTATTATTCTTTAATTCAAATAAAAGTTAAAAGAGTTAAAATCAATTTTTAATAACTAAAAAATTTTTAATATAGGGTTACACATAATATAAACTAGACTATAAAAATTAAATATAAAGATAAAAAGATTTTCTAAATAATGGTATTATATATATATTTTTTAGACTTTAAATAATTTAATTTATTTATGACACAATGATGATGCAATAATTTCCTAATTAATGAATGATTAAAATAATTGACATTATAAATATCTAAATAAATGTAATTTGAAACTTTTTATGAATTACACTAATTTTCGTGGTTAATATGAAATATTAGGGTTGTTTAGATGAATTATTTTTGAATTAATAATTCTATTACGATTTTTGAGAAAAAACCAAATAGTGTCAAAATTGATATAAAAGAGTTTTTAAAACAAATATTATATTATTATTTTATATTCTATTCCTAAAAATATAATGTTCAACCAAAAGACTTATAAAATGATATATGTATAATTAATGAACCACTTCAGGTTCTCTTGGAAGTATATAGTATTTTTATTAACCATATAATATAAAAATACAAAGAGACATGGTAATGGTCAAACTATTTAACGAAGAGTTAAATCTAAAAGATAAAGTTCATATAGTAACCGAAACCTGTCTAAAACCTCTTTTTTGAGTGTTTTTTGACCCATCCCCACCTTATGCTTTAAATAATCCATTTTTATCCATTTCAAACCGAAACTTATTTTATTATATAATAATATTTCTTGCTTTTCATAAGTTTCCCCTCACCCATCTTAAAAAAGGGCACTCCCCCTTCTCCATAATTCACACATTCAATGCCATTTGGCTCAGCCAAAACCTACCCAAATACCCTATAAACTGTCTTAACTTCATCCTAGAGGGATTCATTAAGTCATAAAGACATCCTACGGTGCCCTTTTGATCAAATCAAAAGGAAGAACCCAAAGAAGAGGTAAATATTTCATCACCTATTTCAAGTTCATTTCTTCTTCCACTTCCTCTTTCAATTTGTGTCCATTATAAAAAAATAACTCCAGTATATTCTATATACTGTGATGTTTTATAAATATGGTACAATTATATTCATTATTCTATCCATTCTTTGAATGAAATGTCACCATACGTGCGTATGTACGATATATCGTCTCCACATTGTGGTGTAATTGTTATTTAATACATTATTATTTGGATGGGTATAATAATGATGTCTAATTGATGTAAATAATAAATATAACATGATAATGAATCTGTATACATGATATACCATCTAATTATATATTATTTTAATTTTAAAATAATGATATTGTCCCTCGTGTATACGTAATGATTACCGTCTCCATGAACTTGATGAGATTCATTCCTCATCATATCCATTCAAGACTAATTTTCATTAGATGATTAACAATAATTTTTTAAGACTTAATATAATTCTAAATATGAATAATATACATCATATCTATAACAATAATTACTTACATAATAATGAAAATAAAGGAAAACGAATTAGTTAACACCCGAAATGATGATATTACTAAGATATTATTAACAAAGCAATGTTAAAAGATCATATATGTTATCACATTAATATATATGATTCGTGTATAATTTAATAGAAATTATTCCACCATTATACAAGAGGTTAACCTACCCTCGACCAAGGAAATGTACAAGGTAAGGGTTAATTTCACAATCTATTTATTATCTGAGGTTGTTTAGACGAAATTATCTACTGGGACCTCTTTATCAACCACATACATGTTTCTTGAAAATGTATTTCAAAACATTATTAATATTTTTTAGACTATCGATTAAAGTCATTTATACCATTGTTTTACTTTTTATAAAATGTTTATAAATGAATCTTTCCATCGTTTTCCAAACAAGGTATTTTATAACCTTTTTGAAAAAATTAAGGTAAGAATGCCTTTTTTTAACTTATATTTCTGCCGTTATAACATTTTCAAAGCTTCCCTTACAAGATTATAAGAATATTTCAAAAATAAATGTTTTCTTTTATAATTATATGAATTTTAAAGGATTTCAAAATAGAACGAGATATTTCTCTAAATAAGGTTTTGATTTCATCTATGTCAACATCCTTTGACGGATTTTAGGATTATTTGAAGATGATTTATTATGATACAAATCATCTATATTTTATTGAAGTTTTTGGGACATGTTTGACTATGGATGTGTTATTTTATACCATTCATGGTGTATGGATATGTTATTGACATTTCGTATGTGAGTTTTAATATGAATATTTTTGTTATGTATAAACCTTTTCATATGAGGAATGAATTTTACTTAGTAAGTGATGGGTGGATCCCGCTATAGTTCCTCAATGCATCGGTTGGTCTCACGAGACAAACTAGTGTCTTGGAAAATGTCCTTAACATAATCTTATTTGTAGTCTGGGCACATGGCCTTGACTATGTTGTTATGAGTGTCTGACATTATGCATTCCATCATTATGAAAGTGGCTATTGATATTTCATGGGTTATTCGACTAGTAGAATATCTATGTGAGTAAGTAAATGGAATTATTTTGATTTATATTTTCCGTATTTTAATGAATTTTATGATTAAAATGATTTTTTTAGTTTTATACGTTGCCTTAAATGTTTATGATTTTTTATGAAAGCTTCCGCTATATTGTTATCCTTACTGAGCATATGAGCTCACCCCTTTCTATGTTTTATTTTTCCCAGGATGCGAAGAAGTGTATTATTACTGACCTATAGGGATAGTCTATGGGATCTCAGTGTTTTATATGGAAAAATGTGGTTGTAGTTTTCCATTTTATGATGTAATGTAAACCTTATAAATGTATCTAGTACTTCTAAGGATACTAACCTAATCGGTCTTTCAAGACTTGATCTTTTGTGATCATGCCACTATTATGTAATAATGCACCAAATATAGATAACTGGGGTCAGGGCGTTACAATATTATTATTTACACCCTTCCCTAGGTGAATGGTAAGAGGCTAGTGTTGACATCAAAACAAATAGGGTCCAAAGCCTAGGAGAAGAAAATTTTCGAGTTAATATAGCAGATGGGTATTGTTGGAACACCATAGTATCTCAAAAAAAACTTTTTACACACAATAAATTGGGTATTTAGTGATGGTGAAAGCCATATCTAAATTATTTACATGTATTTCTAAAATTAATCTAGATATTCTATGTCAAAAACTATTCCATGATAGTTTTAAAAATCATTGCACCTTTTAGTGGGGGGGGGGGGGTTCATAATGGTTTAAATAACCAAAAAATGATTTACAATCATTATTTATTTAAATACTTGAATAAATAGTAAAAATATTTTTTATTAATTATAAAAAATATAATTTTAACTTTAAATAGTGTTTATTAATTTTTTTCAAATTTTTTTCCATGTATTATTTATTTTCTACATTTTTTAATATTAGTTTTACATGGATTACCGACATCCCAAAAGGTGGATATTTAAAATACTCCCACTCATTATCTCTTAACTCTATTTTCACTAATCACTCCACCAAATTCATTTACATGAATTAATGTGTCAATACATGTTATTCAGCCTAAACTATTTATTAATTTTTCAAAGTCTAACCAAAACTTCCTTGGAGATTTACCTTCCTTATAATACTCTTAATCATTCTCACTTAAATATATATATATAATAACCACTCAATCAAATGAATTGAAATAAAATAATATGTCAATAATTTATATGTAACCTATTTGAAAAATAAGATATATTTTAAAAATATATAATAATAAAATAAAAAATTGTAATAAATTAATAATCATATACCACTATTAATTTGTATTGTTTAGTAATTAAAGATAATTAAAAATAACTTATTCATTAAAGTAAAATTTATCAATAAATAGAAATTTTATATTAAAAAATCATTAATAATAAATATTAAATAAATATAAATTACTAATTAATAAAGAAAAATTAATTGAAATTTAAAATAACATATAATTAATAATTATATGTAATCGATAATTATTAAATTATAATTTATAATCGGTAATTAATAATTTATAAATAATAATTAATAATAAATAAAAAATAAAAAATATATAAAATAATAAAAAATAATAAAAAATAAAAAATAATTAATAATTAATAATTAACAAATAATGATTAGTAAGTAACAATTAATATTTAATAACTAAAAATTACCAATTAATATTTTATAACTACTAATTAATAATTATGCAGTATTAAATAATTAATGATAAATTTTTATAAAAAAATAAAAAATAAAAAATAAAAAATAATAATTATGAAATACTATTATTTGGGTTCAAGAGAACTCGATCAAGAATTACTATGGTGACTAGATTTTATATATGTTATGGAATTCCATAATGATCTTGAAAGTGATCTTCGCATTAGTGGATGTTATTTTTTTATCAATTAGAAGAACCCTCAAAGAAGGCTAATATGAGATTATTCTTACATATAATGGATATTCAGAAGAGGATCATGTCAATTGATGATATTTCACAACATTAAAGGACTCACTTCATGAATGAGTTGTACAAAAGGGTTCAATAGTTCTTGTGATAACTAACATGGATGTGATCATGGATAGGTTGGAAATTTAAAAATATTCAATCGAGAAGTGGCTTGTTCTTCATGTTTTTGGAAAGCCGTGGACCATATACAACCTAATTCACCCAATTTTATCTATACATATCTTTTAGGATTAGGTGTAAGTTTTTATTGCAAAAGGAAATTTTCATATTTTATATTCCTATAATGAATGGAAATGATGAGTATGGTGGCCTGGTTCTATATCCCTAAATCTAGGTATGCTTATAATTCAAGTTTAGGATTTACAATTTAATAATTTTAGTCGCATGAATACGAGGGTTAATGTTTTTTTAGAATCATAGGTATTAATTGGATATTTTGGAATCCTATAATTTTTTTTGTTGTCACCACCATAATAGGTATTCCAATTAATATGGATAGATAAACACCAGAAGCTTGGTTCGACTATTTTTATAGGATTCTTATAAGGTTTTATTTATTCTCTATTTTGGTTGATATGTTTTGTTATCAATTGGTGAGGTTCACATAGGTCTTAAAGGTTAATAAGAGAGGCTCCCTCTATTTTATTTTTCTGGTCAATTTATTAGACATATTGAGGATTATTACTTCATGATGTCAAACAATTAAATTTTCTCATTAAAATGGAATGGTTCATTGATTTTTATAATGGATTGAAAACTCTAAAAAACTTGGTCCTTGCCAAGTTTGGAATCATGCATCCAAGTATGTGCATCTAAAATTGGATGGGAATGTTTAAAAACTCAGGGGAAGGGAATCCCATGGATCTTAGTTTTTTTTAATCATAGATATTACAGAAACCTCTTAGGATGTTAACAAAAAAAGGGGAGGATAATTACACTATGAATGCGAAATTGGAAATTGTTGATGATTATAAATATAATGTAAATCAAGTGGTTACTAGTTTGGTGATCCAATCCCCAGGGGAACAATCTTAGAAAATAGGCCAGTCCCACTTATCTAAATTTCATCAAATAAGAAGGAAAGTGGTGAATAAAGGGCATTGTATGATAGAAACAGATAATACATAGTCTAAATTATCACCATGAAGGACCTCGTGACACCCTAAGAGGGGATGGGTGAATCAGGGTGACAACTTTTTATTTTAATGTGATGGATCTTGTTCCCAAATTTGTAGGAACGAGTTGAAACTCTAAGATGAATATGATCAGAAAGAAAACATTCACATGCACAGAGAAGACACATCACTTTTTACTTGGTTCACCACTAAGGGCTACGTCCAAGGAGAATACGCCGACAAGTTGTTGGTCGTACCTAATTCAACTAATCTTCACTAGCTTTGGATTACAAAGGTTCGGGCATATTCACTCTGTCCCAGGCTCACTATCTTTACAAATATTTAGGGATATATCACTGCGTCCCTCGGGTCACTCCCGTTGACTCCCCCTGGCTCACTGCCATTGGTGAAGTCCCACTCAGTTTATAGACGTGACGGTCTCTTCATCATTGCATAAAAATGCATCCTCTATTGTATGTAGATGCTCTGTTTAAGTCTAATGTTCATCAACTGATGAATACCCCTTTGTCTCTTAAACATAGGGCAAACAACCTTTGGAAAGTACCTTCGCAAAGCACCCTACATCGTGAGGCTCCCAATTTTGCAAAGCTCAAACAAGCCTTCGCGATTCTCCTTCTTTTTCACAAAGCTCACAATTTCACGGAGCTCAGACCATCACAAAGCTCAAGCCTTCGCAATGCTTAGGCCTTTGCAGAGCTCAAGTCGTCACAAAGTGACTTCCCTCGCGAAGCTCACTGAGCCAACGCAGAGCACATGACTTTCACGGAGCTAGAATAGTCACTGAGAAGCTCCTCTTTCATGAAGCAGACTACATTCGCAAACTTCCTTCACGAAACGAGAGAAAATAATTTTCTCTGAAAAATCTCTCTACTTATCTCGAGGGGGTCGACCTGTATTTATAGGCGATTCCAGCGACCCTCAACCCTTCCGTGCGAAGTCAGTGCCCCGTCATTGCCTATCGTGAAGCTCCGATGTTTCTGCCAGAATTCTGTCTAAATCGCGAAGCACCACGAAAATTTTCCGATCGCGGAGCCTGTCGTAATCACAGAGCATTCCGTCATTTACCTCACACCGCCACCGTGAAGCTCCCTCACATTTCCTTTCAATTCTTCCATTCGTGAAGCTCGTCGTAACCGCGAAGCATCACCGCCTCCATTTTTCTGGTCTTCGCGAAATCCAATCAATGCATCCCATCTTCGCTAAACTCATGCATTTTCCATATAAAAATGCGATCTTCAAAAAAATCCTCTTTTCGCGATTCTCACAAAACTCCAAATTTTGGACCCCAAAAATTTGGCAGACACTGGGAAACGACGCCACCTTCAATATTTTCGCCTGCTTTAACTGTATGATCTCTTTGCAGGTACACATTCTGAACTTCCACTGCTGATTGACAACAAACACAAAACAGACTCCAAATCATGCATAGAATACCATGGTTCCAAAAATCTCCCCCTTTGGGTTTGTTAGCAATCAGAAAATAAATTCAACAGATCTCCATCCATGTGAAAACCAAAAATGAAAGAATCAACTCAGCCAACACTCTAAGTCTACGTGAGCAATGCTCGGTGTAGAAAACAAGAGAGGAAGCTTGAATTTGGTTCCAATGTTTTCCTTCTCATTATTCTTACCATAGAATCATTACTTCCAATGTTTTCCTTCTCATTCTTCTCATCACATAAGAATTAATTTCCTGAATTTATTCCTTTCTCCCCCATTGAAAATAAATCCAAAGACCAGTAATTTGTTCAATGTTCATCTCAAACCATAATCCCCCTATATAGTATCTCCCCCACCAACCTTCATCATAGCCATAAATAGATAAAAACAATTATCAAAAAATGGGGAGAGGGGTAATGCGTAACCTCCTTATGCACTGGGAGGTGGCTGAACACCAAGGTTCAACCGATGCTTCTCAAACATATCCGCGGACAGTGGTTTGGTCAGGATATCAGCCACTTACTCATCAGTTCCCACATGATCCATTCTAATCACCCCTTGTTCAAATTTTTCTTTGATAAAGTGATACCTGATTTCAATATGTTTCGTACAGGAATACTGAATAGGATTCTTCGTAAGATCAATTGTTCTCTTGTTATCACAGTAAATCACCATTGGTTGCTTTATCTCATCCCCAATATCTATTAAATGTTGCTTCATCCATAGCAATTGAGTGCATGGCTTTGTGGCATAGATATACTCAGCTTCAGCAGTACTAAGAGAGGTACTTTCTTGTTTCTTGCTCAACCAGCCAACACATTTTTTCCAAATATATAAAGCTCTACCACTAGTAGACTTTCTGTCTACTACATCACCAACCCATTCAGCATCAGAAAATGCTGATAATTCACAGTCCCTACCTGCAGCAAAAAAATAACCCGAAGTTATGTGTACCTTGAATGTACCTCATGATTATTTTTACTGCCACCATATGTTCCTCCTTTGGATTACTCTGAAAGCCAGCCGCAAGGCATGTGGCAAAGACAATATCTGGCAGTGTCACTATCATGTACAGTAGGCTCCCAATGATCCTCTTGTACATGGTGGGATCAACAGAGTCCCCATCCTCAGGCTTTCTAAGTTTAGTTCCAACTACAATCGGAGTTGACATTGGTTTGGAGTCTTGCATATTAAACTTCTTCAGTAGATCTCTTGCATATTTTTTCTGAGAAATAAAAGTGTATTCCTTCTTTTGAATCACCTATAGCCCCAAGAATTATGTGAGCTCCCAAATCATAGACATTTCAAATTCTGATTTCATGTGGTTGGAAAATTTGTCCACTGATTTCTGCCTGCTGCCACCAAATATGATATCATCAACATAGAATAGAACCATGAATCGATCTTTTGGAGAATTATTCACATAGAGACTGTGATAAACTCCTCCTCTTTTTAATTCCAGCTTCTTGAGATATGAATCCAGTCGTGAGTACCACGCCCATGGTGCCTGCTTCAAACCATATAGAGGTTTCTTCAGTTTGCAGACCTTTATTTCATCAGTACCCAAAACAAAGCCCACTGGTTGTTCAATGCAGACTTCTTCTTCGAGTACACCATTCAAGAAGGCTATCTTAAAATCCATTTGATATACTTTATATCCTCTTTGGAGTTCCATGGAATGGAAAAGCCTAATTAAGTCCAGTCTAGCCACTGGAGCAATGGTTTCTTCAACATCAATGCCTTTAATCTAGGAGTATCCTTTACATACCAGTTGTGCCTTGTTTCTGATGACACTTCCATGCTCATCAAACTTATTTTTTATGATCCATTTGGTACTAATCACATTGTGACCTTCGGGTCTCTAGACAAGATCCCGTGTCTGATTCTTTTCAATCTGATCTAATTCATCATTCATGGATTTCACCCAAGATTCATCATTTGCAACTTCTTCGAATGAGGATGGATCTACAACTGATAGAAAGACAGATTGCATGTCATTTCTCATCCTTCTTGTTTGAGTGGGTGCACTCCTGTCCCCAATTATGTTGGATGGATCAATCTCGGATCTTCGATTTCTCCTGCGAGGTTTAGTAGAATTCTCTTCAGCCATAGTTTCTTCTTCAGATTCTTCTTCTGAGTCAACATCATGATGTGACTGCTGAGTGTTTTGAACAACTTCCTCAATTTCTGCATTTGTATTTTCATCATGCCCACTTTCTTCCTAACTTTCTATCACATCAGCATATGACATCCTTGAAGCATTCATGCTTTCCTCTTCTATTATCTTAACATCACTGCTTTCCACAATCCTTCCTAAACGCTTGTTGAAACATTTGTAGGCTATGCTGTTCATTGAGTAACCGAGTAAAATTCCTTCATCTGCATTGTCGCCATATTTCCCTTGATTTCCTTCATTGTTCCTGATGAATCATTTACTTCCAAAGACACGAAAGTATTTTAAAGAAGTATTCCATCCATGCCATAATTCATATGGTGTCTTCGTCTCACCCATATATAGTCCTCTTCGATTCTGGATGTACACTGAAGCTTGAACAACCTCCTTCCAGTAATGTCGTGGAATATGACTCTCAATCAGCATAGTTTGTGCCATGTTGTTCACCTGTCGATTACTACATTCAACAACTCCATTTTGTTGTGGAGTTCTCACAGCAGCTACCTCATGTTGTATCCCATGCTTCTCCAGATAATTTTTAAATTCAATTGATGTGTATTCTCTTCCATTTTCAAATCGCAACACTTTGATTTTTCGTCCAGTATCATTCTCGGCGATTCGTAGATATGTTTTCATATAGTCAAGGACTTGTCGTTTCCTGTGAATGACCATCACACATGCCATTCTACTGTAATCATCTATAAAAAGGGAAAAGTACCTTTCTCCATGAGTTACAGCAACATTTATCGGCCCACATACATCTGTATGAATCAGAATAAGAAGGTGAGATTCCCTTTTCTTCTTTGGCCGATATGAACTGCAGACTAGCATCCCACGAATGCAAGCATCACAAGATTTTTCATGCTCACGTTTCAGGTTGGGAATGTCCATGACAATTCTCAATTTTGATTTTTTTCTCCATGTCTTGTTGATTGATGTGTCCCAGTCTCCGATGCCACGAGTTGTTTTCTTCTTCAACAGTCATGTAACATACGTTTTCTTCACTATCAACCTGATACAAGTTGCCTTCTATTCTGCATCCCTTATTAATTGAATTGCCTATATTTCCCTTGATAGTGTAGCTTTTCTGATTAAAAGTAACTATATGTCCCGAGTCACAGAGTTGACTCACGCTGAGGAGATTATGACGTAGGCCATCTACGTAAAGGACTTCATTCTCCTTTAGTTCTCCATTAGCTAATTCAGTACTTCCACTCCCTTTGATTTTCATATCCCCATCATTACCAAATCGTACTGTACCATCAACCATCCTTTTGATATCTGTTAGCAGGCTCGCATTACCTATCATATGAGATGAACAACCGCTATCCGGAATCCAAGTACTGTTGTTATTTGTAGAATTGAGGGCCACCTCTGCAAGGTTGGATTTCTCAATCTTCCTCCATTCCTTCCATGAGACATTAGATTGAGTATATAGTACTGTTGGACTTTCAATTATCTCTTCTGCATACCCATGTTTTTCATAGTCAAAATATTCTCTGAGGGGAGAAAACCAGTTTGAAAGAGAAACACTTTCTTGCTGATAAGACTTGACTTGTCTTGAACTTCAGTATGAGGTATCCATGTCCCTTCTCTGCCTATAATTAGCAGCAGTACGACCAAAGTTAGAACAACGAAAACAATATCCATAGAAATTGTTTCTTCTATAAGAATTAGGATATGAATTTGTTCTTCTTTTTTGAACTTTTATATATTCTCTATTCAGATATCTTCTTGCCTCTTCGCAATAAGACATGGTATGACCCAGATAGCCATAGAACTAACACTTCAAGAGAGGAAATGACTTCTCACTTGAATTTCTCCTCATACCTTCTTCCTTGAGAGAAAAGATAGATTGACTGTCATTTATGAATGTTTGAGGAAAATTTTCAGTTCTCATTTTTGTTTGGATTGAGGGTTTCTTTTTTGGAACTGTAGGTAACGTTTAAACATGTTCAACTTTCATCTCATCTTTCTTTTAGATCTTTTCACTTCCAGCAGTTGATGTCTTAGCCTCACAGCCAATTCCACTCTTTCCCATGCAAGTGGGTCTTTGATCACTCAAGATTTTTCCAACCCCATCTGAACCACACTGGGATATTACTAGTAATTCTTCATCTGAGAATCTTCCAAATTGTATTTTATTCCTCGATTCTTTTGGAATTGATTCAGTCTCAAGTTTACTCCTTAGAGTAACAACTTCCACTTCAAGACCCTCAGCAGTCTTGGACTTTTCATCAAGTCTGGAGGTGAGGTCATTGATGACCTTTTCCTGCTCTTCAATTCTCAGCATCAGATTCACTACATCATCATTTCTTTCTATTATTTTAGACTGTACTTTCACAAATTCTTCCAGTCGTTCAATTTCAGCTTCAAGTTGATCAACGTATTCAGCTGATTCTTCTATAATTTATTTCCACTTATTGCAACTCTTACATTTAATCTTATGCTTACAAACGTCATCCTTAAGTTGTATCTCGGGATCTACATAAGTTCTCATTTGTTCTTCTCCACTAGTATCTTCTGACTTTTCAATAGTGGTTGTCATGGAAGTATGGTTCCCAGTTTTGAATTCTGGTTCTTCCTCATCACAGAAATCATTATCAACTTCTTCCTCTTCACAAAAAAAAATCTTCCTTTACATTTTCTTCCCAGATTTTAAGTCTAACTTTTTGAAGAACCTTCTACAAGGCTTCTCGAAGCTTTCATCTTCACTATCTTCATCATTGATCTTTCTTAAGCACTGAGAGGCAATGTGCCCAACTTTTCCACACAAAAAATATGCGAGAGGTAACTTCCCTTTGAATTTCCCGTTCCCCTTCTGGAACATCTTTGCAATGAGAGAAAGAATTTATTTTTCTTCTTCATCTTCAACACTACTATCTTTTTAGATTTTCAGTTTATCCATGGCCTTGAATTCCATTTCTTTGATCACACGAGGCATAGCATCTTCTGGTTTGACTCTCATTTCATATGCAACCAAACTGCTAAGTAGATCATCCAGAGAAAGTTTTTAATGATCTCTTTCCTCAAGGGTTGACACCTTTGCATTGTACAGAGGTGGAAGTCTTCTTAATATTTTCATTACAATATCAATGTTTTTGATTTCTTCACCTAGACCCCAAATTTCTCCAACAACTTCAGTAATTCGATTGAAGAAAGAGTCTGCATTCTCGTTTGGATGCATCTTTAGATCATCAAACCGATTGTGAAAAACTTGTAGTTTTGCCTCATTTACATTGCTATCTCCTTAAAAAATATTCTCGAGTTTATCCCACATTGATTTCTCTAAGGTGGAATTCATCAATTTTAGGTAGATCTGATCAGAAAGGGCTGCAGTAAGTGCATTTTGTGCTTTAGCATCTGCATCAAGAATTTTCCTATCTGTTTCAGTGATAGCCAGGCATGTTGGGTCAATGACTTGTATTCCTTGCACAGTAGAAAAGAGAACTTCCATTCCAAGAGATCTTAGATGAGATCTCATTCTGTTCTTCCAGATCTGGAAATTACTTCCATCGAAGTGAGGGACTCCCCTGACATTGACTGCATTCTCTATGACGATAAAGGACAGATTAAACACCAGCAACCTCCCACTGATACCACTTGAAGGACCCCAGGACTCCCTGAGAGGGGAGGGGTGAATCAGGGTGACAAATTTTTATTTTAATGTGATGGATCTTGTTCCCATGTTAGTAGGAACTTGTTGAACCAGTAAGATGAATTTGATCAGAAAGAAAACATTCACATGCACAGAGAAGACACAACACTTTTTACTTGGTTCACCACTAAGAGTTACGTCCAAGGAGCATACGTCGAAAATCTGTCGGTCGTACCTAATTCCACTAATCTTCAGTAGTTGTGGATTTCAAAGGTTCGGGCACAGTCACTCTATACCAGGCTCACTGCCTTTACAAAGATTTAGGGATATCTCACTGCGTCCCTTGGGTTACTCCCGTTGACTCCCCCTGTCTCACTGCTGTTGGTGAAGTCCCACTCAGTTTATAGACGTGAAGGTCTCTTCATCACTGCATAAGAATTCATCCTCTATCATATGTAGATTCTCTATTGAAGTCCAATTTTCATCCACTGATGAATACCCCTTTGTCTCTTAAACACCGGGAAAACAATCTTTGGAAAGTACCTTCGTAAAGCACCCTACTTTGCAAGGCTCCCAATTTCTCAAAGCTCAAACAAGCCTTTGCGAAGCTCCTTCATTTTCGCGAATCTCACAATTTCGTGGAGCTCAGACCATCACAAAGCTCAAGCCTTCACAAAGAATAGGCCTTCGTGGAGCTCAAGTCTTCGCAAATCGACTTCCCTCGCGAAGCTCACTGAGCCAACGCGGAGCACACAACTTTCAGAGAGCTAGATTAGCCACCGCAAAGCTCCTCTTTCACAAAGCACACTACCTTCGCGAACATCCTTCGTGAAACGATAGGAAAGAATTTTCTATGAAAAATATCTCTACTTCACTCGAGGGGGTCGACCTGTATTTAGAGGCGATTCCAATGACCCTCGAACCTTCCACGCGAAGTCACCTCCACGTAATTTCCTATCGTGAAGCTCTAATGTTTCTATCGGAATTCTGTCTAAACCGCGAAGCACCATGACAATTTTTTGATCACGGAGCTTGTCGTAATCGCGGAGCTTTTCATCATTTAACTCACGCCGCCTCCGCGAAGCTCCCTCATGTTTCCTTTCAATGCTTACATTCGCGAAGCTCATCGTAACCGTGAAGCATCACCGCCTCCATTTTTCTGGTCTTCATGAAATCCAATCCATGCATCCCATTTTCGTGAAACTTAGGCCTTTGCCATATAAAAATGTGATCTCCAAGAAAATCCTCTTTTCTCAATGCTCACCAAACTCTAAATTTTGGACCCCAAAAATTTGGAAAACACTGGGAAACGGTGCCACCTTCAATACTGTTTCCTGTTTGAACTGTACGATCTCTTTGCAGGTACACATTTTGAACATCAACTGCTGATTGACAACAAAGACAAACCAGACTCCAAATCATGCATAGAAGACCATTGTTCCAACACACCTCTACGTCTGAAGGGTTTTCATTCCATATTCGATCTAATCTTATCTATTAAGACAAGGTAGATTATATGGAATTACCATGGGTTGTAGGGATCTAGGGATATTCTTTTAGGTTAAGTAGTTTTTTCCAAAGATTATTCTTCAAAAAATTTAATGGGATAATTTTGAAGGATCATGGGATAAATTTAAATATCATGGGATAATGTTAAACATTAAAGGTATATTTCACTTGCTAAAATTTCTATTCATGACGATCTTATTAAATCTATATAAGTAGAATAATATAGTGATTATATTGATTATTAGAAATATGTTTTATCCATTTATAATGTTTTTAGAAATTAATTGTGGAATAAATATAAATTGGTTTCATTAAAAGCATATAAAGTGAAAATAAAATTGAAATCTACTACATTTATAAGTTCAAAATCCATGAAGGATTCTAATTTCATTAAATCTATTCAAGTTATGATGAGGCCTCAAGTTTTTATAGAGGAGTTCCCTTCATCATCCCATATCAAGAATGTAGATGAGAGAGGTGTTGTTTAGTAGACTAGGGATGTTACCATTGATGTTCAGTTGAGTTCTTTAGTTTTGACACCTTATATAATTTCAACTTCATAAAAATAAAAAATGAGAAAGCCAATTCACCTCACATTTTTTTGGAAACAATGTTTATCTAAAAATCATTGTCTTATTTGACCTGAAAAGTGGGTTTGAACTATGATATTTTTTGAACCTATTACTATCAATACACATCAGTTCATAAGAGTAAATAGAAACGGAATCAATGGATATAGTAAATCAGAGAAATTGGTTTTCCCATCATTTAAAGTAGATTATTTAGAAATTATTGTTTCAACATCTATATCATCTTGAAATCATAAACTCTTAATATAGGAAGTTAAGAAATCCTCTGTAACTAATAATAAATTTTTGACATCCATAATTAACTGAGCCAATGAAGTTTCCCACTCTAAGAAGCGTGATTTTGATATCGGAGACACAATTCAAAGTTCATATAAACGCCAAGCGCCAACTTCAAATTACATTCCCATGGTGGATTTTGAGTAAATTGAGATTTTTTGTGATAAAATGGGGTCCACCACAATAAATTATATTCAAATTAGAAAATATTTGATATGGTAAATTGGAGAAAGATATTTTAAATTTTGTTAAATCTTCCCCTATGATGATTATTCTTTGCATAGATGTTATCTCTATGGAAAGGGACTCTAAGGAAAAATGTAGTCCTTTAAAAGTATCCAAAAGTTTCAGATTAGGAAGAAATATGTATGGTGGGTGAGATCATAGATTTTTTTATAATATGATGGTTATATATTAGACTAGGATATTGAAATATATTGGTCGGTTTAGAGTTTTGTATCTATTTTTCTTTTCTAGGTTTGTCTTGGTGGGATTTATTATATTATATTTTTCTCTCTGAATGTGTTGAATCCTCTAGGTTCCTTGAAGATCATGTCACAGATTTTTATATATTCTATTAGTTTTGAATAAAAGATTCCTCTCATCCGAAGCTATTTTGATTAATAATTAACTATTAAAAATTAAGTAGGTTTTCAAATAGTTAATGAATAATATTTAAAAATAATGAAAAATATGAAATTAATTATAATTTAAAATAATTTAAAATTAATAAAGAATAAATCGTAATAAATCATAAATATATTATAAATAATTTTAAAAAACTAATTATTACTATTTAATTATTATTAGTAATTTCTAAATATTATTACTCTAGATGTGATTTTTTTAGACCCACTGCTAAAATTAGATAAAAAAATAAAATTTCACATTTAGTGATTGTTTAATAGATAAAAAATAATAATAATTAAAAATTTAGTGAAGGTTTTGAAAATGTCAAATAAAATTCATTTTTTACTTTAGTGAAAAGGTTCATTAATCACCCATTATAGGGACTTTAGGCCTTGTTGTATAGGACTTGAGGCCATTTTATTAAGAATTATAGTCCTGTGTAATAAAATAGAATCAATTTTAGGCAGATAAATTATAGATTGAGGCTTATCTAACTGTAAAAGTCACACTATATTCCTAAATTTACAAAGATTTAAAATTGGTAGAGGGAAATTATCGTATTACCTTTTCAATACTGTGACACTATTTCAATGATGGTACCACACCATCCACTATAGTAGGGTATTTTTGATGCAATAATTATCATCCAACAACGTTGTTTCTATCCATATATCAGGTCATTGAGCTATTGGGACTTTAGGCCACAAATGTAATTTGATATATTAGTGTAAATATCCAACTTCAATAGGTTTTTTTCTTATAAAGAATTTGATATTTGGAATCTCGAAGTATGATTTTTTTTCAATATATATATTTTGATTAGAATTCAATGTGTTTGAGTGACCAGAGGTAATTTTCCTAGATATGGATTGAGGCCTAAGATATTCCTTAAATGCGTGGGCCTGTATCATGAGGTTTAGGTTGAATTTTAAAAAATACAATGGTTTTTCACTAAGAACAATTACCGCATGGTTGGGAATAATTTTTCAAGAAACCCATGTTGCAAAATTTTACTATAGGAAATATCCCACGGTCACCACCTTATTGTTGAAAACCCATCTAGGACCTCAATTTTAGTTTCATTGGTGATCTTCATAGTTTTAACACAGTTTGGAAATCATTTTGGTTAAATCATGTGAGATATATATCCTTGTAAAGTGAATGTGACATCGTTGACTCTTAGGATCTCCAACAATGAATCTAAATCATGTGATCTACTGATGTTTATTAAAAAGTGGGAAATCCCAAAAATGCCACTATGATCTTTTAACCCTCACATCTATGCTTCATTCCATATATATATATATAAACCATGAGGTTCTACCCTTCCTTATTACTTTGGTTTCCCCTTGGATTTTGGGTGTTCTTATGGTGTTTTTATTGTTTATGGTGAGTCACACCCTCTTTTTTATTCGATTATTTGTTCTCTTATTTGGCCATTTATTTTAGATCACTATAAAGGGTCTTTTCGGGATGATTCTATAGGATCTTGGTGTAATCACCCCGATATAACGGGTATTTCTAATTGGTAGTATATATTACATCCTAAGATAGTATAAAAATGCTGTCACATATCATTTTAATGGATGTACATCAGTTTATGGAATTTCCTAGGGTCATTTTTATATGATGGATATAATTTATGAGTTAATTTTTGGAAAATGTTGAGGGTTTTTTGTGGATTAGATCAAGGTACGTGTCAGGAGTAGAGCACACACTATTGGTTGTAGATTTATTGTGAAGAGGTTGTTTAGTGTCATTTTTAGTTTTATACCTAATTAAATTAATTTTTTTTAATAATATAGTTTTTATAATTGAACGAAATAATTAATTATATATTAATTATAATTAATTACTGGATGTGGTTCCTTGAGATAGGTTCTTGAAATTTTGATTTGATCATTCACATGGCTTAATGAGGCTAGTCATATGTGTATTCTAAAAGTATGGTCTTTAATAATGAGGCAGTTGCTCATTATTCATTTCCATATGGTATTATGTATTTTAATTATGTTGTGTTTCATATGCGATCTCCCCTTAGAGATTTATTGACTGAGTAAATTTGTTTATTTTATTTAATTATAATAAAATTCCAATAAATTAATTGAACAATGCTCCATGGGCTAATATGAAACCTTGTGCACTAGCATGATTTCTTATGATTTCCATGGCCAATTCTGTGATCATAATTTTGTACCTTCAATTATATTGTATCATGTAAGGTAACACTAATACAATGTCATTATTAGAATAGTAGGCCTTATTTAGGATCCTTAGTCATCTCCTTCTAGTGGAGAGTGTGGGTTTGGGATGATTGAATTATGTAGGCCACGTGGAAACCTTTTTGTTACTTATATATTGTTTTCTAGTTGTGATTCCATGTGGGAGATAATTCCTCACAAATGATTTTTGTGTACCAAGGTAGAGATAAATTGTATAACACATGTAGTTTAGTTTGGTGTGTGATGATCGAAAAAGGATAACCTTATAAATTAAGATGGGTTTTGGCCATATGTATTGACAAATTCAAGTATGAATTATCGTATGAGTTCAATGTGTCTTAAATGTGTTTATTAATATTTTTAGGGACACGTTACACCTAAGTGATGCATTTTCACCGAAGAGACCTTGTAAGGATGTCCAAGTAATGATGTATCCTAAGTTACCCCCATAGATTGCCCATAATATTTCAACCAAATGAGGGTCAATGAGGTAATGGGTAATGATGATTTATGGTATCACCATAGAACCACAATTCATGGTTTAAACTTATATTTATTTTAGTATGATATCAAACTATAAGGTTGAGATTACAACCTCAATTATGTGAGGCCTGTTTTGGAGGAAGGCCAAACCTTATGAGATTATTCATATGGGATGTCATTGGTGGGGTGTAATACCCCTTTGACATTTATATTTATGCATGGGATTCCTAGGATTCCTAGGATGAGGCTTGTCTTCTTGATGTAATTTGGATGGCCTAAGGTCACCTCCAAGGAGTCATAAATTATGTATGATATTTATGAATGACAATGGTTAAAACAAAAAAATTTATGATAATGCATGACATTGTAGATCTATTATAACTACCTTCTAGTGATTGGATTATTCCCAATGAACTCTACATCCCATATGAGACCTCCTAGGGGTCTGTGATGATGCATTATATTATTGATCCCCTATAATTATCTCTAAGGGGTCATTATTGATGCTTGATATTATTGATTCCCTAGGATTACCTGTGAGGGGAAAACATATGCATTATGAAAGCTTGATCACACAAGATTATCTTCTTGAGGTAACAAATGGTGCATAATATTATTGATATAATAATATTAGATCTTATGGGTATGTTTATTTATGATGAATCAATGACTTCCATTGATTACCTCATTGGGTGTTATTTTTTGCTTGACACCATGGTTCAACCGATATTACCTCATAGGTGTTAGCTATTTTTCAAAATACTAGATTTCATGATATCTAACATGATTAGACGTACTACAACACATGGTGATGTAGTTAAAATAGATATCATGGGTCATGTCATAGCATGAGGATCAATGATGGGAATTTTTTACACTTAAAATGTTTATCTCAATATTCACCTGAGCATATAAATACATGAAATACATTTAATGGATATGTATAGGAGCGATTTTTTGGTGTCCTTTTTAGTTCTAATCAACCTATTCTCAGGTGGTCATGAAACAAGGGTAGCAAAACATCTTTCAGGGTTTTAATGTTTATGTTGGGAATAGTCCATGTATTTCCCAATTGAGAGGTAAACCCTAGATAGGATTGGATATTGGGATGATCTGGGGCTCGGGGGTAGTATTTGATCATTAGTTTATTTCTATTGTTTTATTATTTTATTTATATGTGACCATAAAAATGGTTGGTGAGTTGTTATACACTAGTAAAACTTTTGTTTATATGATTATCTTATTCTACATGTTCATTTTATAAAAAATGATTGTGATTTATTTATTTTCCATACTCGGATGATTATCTATTATAGTTGTTGTATAGATTTTTTAATATTGTTATAAACATTAATATTAGAGAAAAATATCATAATTATAACCCCCTATAGCCCCCACTAATATTCATGGACCTTTTTCATATGGGGAGACATTCTTGAGGTCACATTGTGACCCTGTTCAGTTATCAGAAAAATTGAGTTGGGGTGGTGAAGTTACAATGTGGTATCGTAACATATGCGAATGATATCACAGAATATATAAATGTTTTTATTTTGTCATTCTATTTAGGGATATTATAGAAATGTGGTATAGGAATGTGTAACAAATTTTGATGGACCTCATACTAGCACAACATGACCACATTTTTCTCTAATAATTACATATTATAATGAATAATAGATTGATGTTCTTGGTTTAAAATTCTATAGTTTCATTATTTCACTTAATATTACACCCTTAATATTTTATATTGATCAATTATTAGGTTTTTTATCTTGGTTCAATGATTAGTTATTGGTGTCCATGAATCATTTTTAGTATCTAGTAATCACATGGCACACATCTAATTTTGTATGATTGATATCGTTGATGATAAAGAGTTCAGTCTATTTAGGTGTCAATAAAAACATTTATAATTTTCCCATATAACCTTTTTTTTCCATCCTTAATGTCAAAACATATTATATTTTCTTTTTATGTAAGTTTATGTGGATTCTCTATAGGTATTCTCCTTAATGAAGACTATGTAAGCCCTATTGTTGTAGGTGTATAATTGCCCTTTTTAGGTTGGTAAAATAATTATATTACCTTTGTGATAGACCCTTTGTGGGTGATTAGAAAACAATTTTGGTCATTTAATGTTTTAATAACAACATATATATAATTTTACCATATACCTTATTAGTGGCATGATACATAACAAAAAAAATTAATAATGGGATACACGAAATTGTTTATAATAGAGTTATTTTTTCATATATACATATTTAATTGGATAAGAAAGTGATATTTGAGGGGGTGCATTCTATATGTGGAGGTCTGATAAGGATTAGCTTGAGTTTGGGATTCGTGAGGGGAAGTGTTGTATGGGGATATCTAAGGAGAATCAGTTTTCTATTAGGATATTTATTTGGTACGTTATTATGGAGGAGTATATGAATTTAAGAACTTAAGATCAGATTTTCACATGGTTTTACAAGTGATATTAAAGATACAGACAATGATCAATTTCCCTTAAGCTATATCCAATGTGAGTTGTGATTGATTTGTGATATTACTTATGGGTTAGGTGGGAAATTGTCGTGCTTTCAGAAGAAGCTTAAAATAATTACGAGGAAAGTATTATTTTCAATATATATTATTAAATTATAGGTTAACCCAATACATTAGTTTGCCTAGGATTGTGAGTTCACCTAGATATGAAGAGCATGGATATATGATTGGGTTATGAGAAAATCGTAGAGAGGTTCTAATCAGGTAAATGATGTGAACTTGTGATTTGTTTTGTTATTTTATTACATAACTAACATGACTAATAATTATTGGTTATCGAGGATTGTTTATTGAAGACTAGAACTGTTAGGATGCGTGGCTAATTCTGTTTGGGCATAGTCCTAGAAAATGATGAAATTTATGAACATGGATTGTTAGATTAATGGGAGAGGGAGAGAGTTAATAGATGCATGTGATTTTTTTGATGATGATGGTTGGTGGGTATGCTTTTGGTAGACATTTCCAAAGGTGAAATGGATCGATTTGGAAAATGAACAGTGATGGACATTCTAGATGGATGATATTGGACTATATTTAGTAATTTCAGTGTGTGATCCATGGTTTGATGATGTACCACACATGATAGTGTTATTTTACGTCTATGACAAGGGTATAAACGTTTTTTATGCACATTTTAATTGAATTATAAATTTGGGATTTGGCATGTACAATTCTAATACTGAGTTTTTTGAAGAAAAATGTGTGGGATTGGTTTACAAGGGTTTTGATAATAGTGGATAATTTCATATTATGTAAGAGGGGGCATTATAATTAGATCAAAGTGTGGTAGAATGGTCAAGATGAGAATGATACTATCTAGGTTTTTCTTGGGATGAGATGGGTATGGATTAGGAGGATCAACACATGTATGATGATGGAAGCTCTTGAGGTTTTACTTGAGGATTATTTTATAATTAAATCCATATGATGGGGAGTAAACCATTAGTTATGAAGTGTGCGACCTATGCTATTGATGGAATTTTAGAGGATATAGTGGATGTTGTTCCTATTGAGTCAAGGAATTGTTAGATTTTAGTTATATATTTTAGAACATGGGTATGAGTGGGGATACCACATAAAATAATTACCATTTATAATAGATGGAGCACAGTCTATAGAGGAACGACTCACATAAGGGTAGGTCCATGGAAGATTGAGTTTGTTCAATGGATAGTCAAAGTCTCTTAACATCACTAGTTGAATGATAAATATTATTTTATCTAGTTATATGTTTAATACCATATTTTGGGGTTTTATTCAATTTTAGATGGAGACTTTATGTTAGAACTGGGATCAAGATGTTTTTTGAGACACCTTAGACCCACACACCCAGATCTGCTACCATAATCACATACATTGCACACTCACTTTGACACCTGTCATAAAATCCTGGATATACCCATTCTTAATTAAAAAATAAATAATTATCATTTCATCTATTACATCCAAATTATATTTTCATTATAAAATTTTTTATAATTAATAAAAATAACTAAAAAAACCCCATGATCTATGTATCAAATAGAAAATATTTTCAAATATATATATGAAACTACTTAATCCAAAACGAATCATTAACATCTCCCAAAAATTCTCCACACAACCTCTCCAATTAGGAATATCATGTGTATCAATTTTCACTATAACCCATGGAAATGGTAACATAGGATGGGGCCATCTCAAACACTTAGTAAGGGAAAATATAAAACTAAGGAAATCATGGAATAGTCATAGAATAAATATTATGGTAAGAATATGTAAAAAAAATATGAATCCACATTCAATGAGAATATATTATAATTCTATAACCCTAATAATAAATAAACACAAATATATACATAATAATGGTTTCATTTTGATGGAATGCATAATTTTGGACATCAAAAACATATTGTTAAGGCCTTTTTCAAAGAAACAACCCTTTTACTAAAACATGATAGAAAAAAAATCAAACAGGTTTTCTCTCATGATATATATTGATGCATAAGGTGGATATATAATCTTAGGGTCCACCTATCATGGGTTTAAGTCCAATGCATTAACAATAAGAGTAAACAAGACATTTCATACTCAACCCTAAGAATAACATAATGAATAAAACATAGTTATCCATATAATGAGATATTAAAATTTCCATTACCTAATTATCCTTTGTTAGAAGCCAGTAATCATCAACAATGTCAATATTTTTACCGAAGCCAAAAAAGGGATAACATGGTCATAAACTATCCATAGAAAGAATATGGATAGTCAAACAATACCAATTTAACATACCAATAATTATCTATAATGAAATAAAAACATAAAACGTTCCAATATGTTTCCCCGTGTCAGTAGAATAACATTCTTTATAGGTGAACATCATCGAATATGAATTACCAAAAAATGTGATGTTCCCACCATATAAAGAAATGAATTTATGAAAATTTTAATAACAGAAAAACCTGATCATAATCCATCCTAAAAATGAATATGGACGGTTTAAAAAGAAATATCATCATTATAATAATGGAAACATAGATGTTTTTTGATATTTATGAAAAAAATTCTTACAAAAATAATTCATTATATAGTATCAAAAAAATAAAGGATCTAGAATTTAATTGCTCAATAACTTGTGTTCAATCCCGAAAATAATATATATATATATATATATATGGATAAATCATAGAATAAAAACCTTTTTATAGTTAATACTTTTGAAAAATATTATAGAAATTGAAGTGAAAAATTAAATGATATTTTATACAACATTTTTAACATTGACATAAAATAAAAAATTACATGTATATTTCAAAAGTATATTTTAAAAAGTTCATGTGGAAGATTTGGAAAATAATTGAATTTAAAAATAATATTCAATAATGGATCGTTGAAAATATATAATGTTTTTGTTAGGGAAATGAGGAGATGAAATGAATGCATATAAATGTGAAAGGAAAATTACTTATTAATTTTTTAAAAATACATTTTCTAAAAACACTCAATGTAAAAATAGAAAAAAAATTATATAATGAATATTCTAAAATACCATATATTAATGTATACTGTGGGAGAACCTGAGCATGGAAAATAAAAGGTCAAGTTAAATCATTATAAATAAAAGAATGGAAATTTAAGTTAATTATTCATTAAGGACTACACACTACCTAAAGAATAAAAAATTTAAAAGGTTTTCTGTTGTAAAAATTTAAACAGTGCTATAATAACACATTAAAAATATAAATGGAAACAATGTAGCCAGTATATATAAAATAATATTAAGTGAACAATCCTAACTAAATTAATGAAAATTAATTTACCAAAACCTCTCACGATTCAAGTAATAATTAATTTAAAAACATGACTTGGATTAGTTCAAACCATGAATTATAAGTAATAAATTTAAAGATAAATCAAGGGGTAATAATTAACCAAATCACCATACAAAGGAAACATGGTTAATAAAATGTAAAATGTCTCAATGAATCATTATTCAGTCCAAGGAAACACTTACAACTTGAGTAACACATTAATAAATACCCCTTGAATGAGATGGATTTAATTGAACATAAAATACCATGATTAAAATATAGATCATGAAATTTTATCTTAGATTATTAGTATATACACCATATTAATAAAATTAGGTTCATAATAAAAAACATGTATCAAAGCGAGGAGTTTGAGATGAAAAACCCTTAAATCGGTCACCGTTTATTATGCACTAGCAAGGAATATATTTAACTATTAAATTAATGTCATTAAAAACCAATTTAATGAACTTACTCATAACTATAACCATTTATACATCAAAATTTTAATCATTATATTTATAAGATAGTTTTTAACTATTTTTTACTATTGGAGTAATTAATCATTTATCAATTTAAATAGTTTAATAAAAGTGGTTTTGGTATACACTATTTTTACAAAGTAAATAACTATTAAATAATATTTTATACTTGAATATATTTTCCATGAATATTTATAAATCTATAATTTAATTATATGGTAGTTTTGGTTATAATAAAATATTTTGAAATCAGAGGTGAGAATGTTTTTATCATTCTTAATGAATGAAGGGTGAATCCTAACTAATGATTTAAAGTAAAATATCACCAAAATAGAACAAAAAAACATTATTCAAATATTTATTTCATATTATACTCATAAAGAAGTTTTCCTAGTCATCCATGATATAAATTATTTGTTTTTTTAATGTAGGTGGTTAAATAGATCCTAACATGAACCAACTATGATTAATGGATAATTTTGAGGTGGTTTAATGGTAATATTATTACAACAGAAGAATAATTATCTTATTATTTGTTTATTAGTGTGACATATGAAAAATTTTATGAAATTATAATAATAATTTATGCATATAAAAATATTATTTACTATGAATAAGAAGATTTTGCTCATAATTTCCTTGTTTATGAAGGTTATTGTTACAATAATTACTTATATATAATATTAATTATTGAATTCATGATTTATATTTAAATAATATAAATCCATTTATATATAAAATATATATTCACTAATCCCATTTTTAGAACCATCCTTTAATGTTGGTGATGAAAAATGAAATGTTTCATTCATGGATGCGGTAGTCTGCACACCCACATAAACAAAAATTTCATTTTTTCAATTGAATGGGATGGGAATAGATAATTATAAAATCCCTAGTATAATAAAATTTCAGTATGGTATTTCAATAGATGACATTATATTCATATGATTAGAATGTTTTTGGTTTATTTTTTGATTTAAAGGATAAATAAGAAAATTAAAAGGGTAAGTATTACTTATGTTGAGAATTTGGATCTTCCTTTAATGTATCATTGCGAAATGAAGGAATTAAGGCTCATTATTGTTGTCAGGGGATGAAAATTATATGGATAGTCTATAATATATGTTAATTGGATATATATTTATTGAAATTTATTACTATAGGTGTGGATTGAAGTGGCAGAAAGTGATTTACTTTTATAGAAAAAAATAGGGTCAAATCATTCACTACTACAAAATAGGTGTTCAACAGTTATGATATTTATCTGGGATAGAAACAATAACTGATAAATATAATCATTTTTAGTTCTAAAGAAGGAACTGAAAAATATAAACCTTTATCATCACTTTTGGTTTATCACTGATAAAGGGTCCCTTTATCAATGCTATATTTTTAGAACTGATAATGGGTACCCTTTATCATCACTTTATTTTTAGAGTCGATAAAAGGTACCCTTTATTAGTGCCATATTATTAGCACTAATAAAGGGTACCATTTATTAACACTATATTTTTATCACACATGAATGGATCCTTTATCAGTGCTATTTTAATAGTGATAAATGTTCGAATAAATAAATTTAATTAATTAAATAGATAAGAATTAAAAAAATGAGTTCATTAAAAAACTTTTTATATTTTATTAATTAAAAATATGTTGATAAAAATTAATAAATTAATTATAATGTATATAAATTATAAATACTAATTAATTATATGTATTAAGTATATCGATAAAGGAAAAATGAAAATAAAAAAAATTAATAAAAAAAATTTGTAAATTGAAAAAATATTAAACATTTTATTAATTATATGATTATTGATAATGTTAATAAATAATACATATTAAATATATATATATATATATTAATGTATATAAATAGGATTTATATAAAAAAAATACATTATTTATTCTTTACATTAAATTGAAATATATTTAGTGAATAATGCATTATAAGTAAAAATTAATATGAATTAAAAATACTGACTAATTTTATAAAGTAATGAACATAATTTAAGGTCATTATAGTTTTAAATTTATAACATAGATCAAATATTTTATACTTATTTCACATACACCTAATTAATGCATTTTTATACACATAGACAGATTTGTTTTAAATTTAATCGTATTATATTATTTATTATATATTTATTTATTTACAATAATTAACTATTTCAATATGTATTCGTATTTATTTCAATATATTAAAATTTTAAAAGAATTTATATTAATCAAACATATCCAAATTTACATTATTTTACTTTTTTTATTAATCAATTTTAGTCATTTTTAACATGTATAAACTTAAGATTAAATATTCTTTAATAATGTCAAAATTACATTTTTAAAATAATATTTATAAATAAATTTATTTATAAAGGTATATTTATTATTTTATACATTTAAAATTATATATAAATAAATAATATTTTTAAAAAAAGTATGTATATAGTTATAAATAAATAATTATAAAATTATAATAAATTTCATTAAACAATGAATAAATTTACTATGCTTTTATGTATAAATATATATATTATATGTAGTTGGGGTTTGGTTTTGTCATAAGCACCCCATAATCCTATATGAAAAATGTGGGTTCAAACCCCATGGGGAGTAGGTATTGGAGAAGCACTGTAGCAGTGGCGGGCACTTTAACAATGACATGCACGGTAGCAACGGTGGGCACTATAGTGGCGACATGGCATGGTAGTGGTAGCTGGTCATTGTAGCAGTGGGAGAGTACTATTTCCTTGGCGGTTACTGTGTGGTACTATTGCAGGTGGGTACTCTTGTAGTACTATTCACTGAATGGGCCTTGGGCGAAAAATTTGGGCCTACGAGCCTTATAATAGGATAAATGCTCACTGGGCCTTTGGGATATGTAATGGGTCTCCCTCTATCCATTTAAAAGATGTCATTTCTTTTCTTTAATAATAAATGAGGCTTCGACCCCAACCATTACAAAAAATATTATATATATATATATATATATTATATAAATATATAATGATATTAATATTATTATTTAAAATATTATTTATTTAATTCTAAAAATATAATTATATATTCAAAGAATTATAAAATTACTATTTTAAAAAAAGTATTAAAATAAATAATATAATTATATATAATAATTATACTTTTTGAAAAAAGTATTATTTTTAAAAAATGTATAATAAGTATTTATCAGTGCAGTTTTAGCATTGATAAATCTCTATCATTATCGCCACAAAAAAAATACATTGATAAAGATCCATTTTATTAGAACTTATTTACTTAGAGAAGATAAAATGTATCATTATCAACGTTTTTTTTGAAGTAGTGATAAACACATCACAATCTATTTTAAGAACCCTAAGCTTCACAGACTAGTTCATGATATATGAAGCTATCCATGGAAGTGAAAAGATGTTGGTTCTCCTCATTGTGGAATTCAAGAACAAATCTATACAATAATCAAGGCTCCAACTATTTCAAGGCACAAATCCAAGTCTTATTAAATTCAAGTGTTAAAGGAAAACACATCTTGAACGAAATGTTCATTTTTTGATATCTCTAATTTCCCTCATTTATCCACTAAACCTTTTCATCACAAATTTGTGTATCCAAAAAAGTCTATTTGCACTATCCTATAATATAATAACCCAAAATCATTATTTTTTAGATATATTGTAGTATCGTCTTCCCTCATATCATGTGGGTCTCCTTGTGAAAAAATTTATACCGTGTGACTTGAAATATATCAAACCCAATACTGGGTCATGTTTTTTTTGATATAATAGGACCTTAATACCTGTATTCTAGAAAATATACCTCTTTGAATTCATCAATTTTTTAAAAATTCATCCATATTGCAGTTGCTGTTGTCGTTGGTTTGGAATATTACATTGCAAATCACTTGGATGTTGAAATATCTGACATTATTAGGGTCTTATATTATGTTGTGCAACAATTGTATTTGAGAGGGTTGAGTGAAGAGGAATTGAAATATAGAATAATCCCCTCCTTTTTGAAATTTAATTCTAAAAGTTATTCCAAAAAATTGATGAATAAATATATGACACATGGGAACAAATATATAATAATTTTTTCCTGACATTTTTTAATAGGGTAACAAAACTAAAATATGGTGACAAAATAATGGATTTATTTTAGGATGAATTTGAACAATTTTATGAATCCTGGGATATATTTAGGGGTCAATAATGAAATATAATAATCAAACGATTCCAATGAATATGTAAAATCATATTGGAAAATGGATTATACATGTTGGATTTTTTGTCTTATTTTTTTAACAACTTCTAGACCAAATATAATTATTTCAGTTTTTTATTTATGAAATATTTCAATTAGAATTTTATTAATATGACGTAAATTCAATAAAAATAATAATAAAATAGGTTTAAGGTTCTATAATCACTGGACTATATTATACAAGAAAAATTATTTTGAGATAAAATGTGATTGATATTTTGATTTTGGTTGTTAAAATATAGTAAGGAAAAATAGGAATGATTCATTTTCTAATAAAACATCATTATAATGTTGTTTCAAGAGAATAATATTGTTTCATTTGGTGGTGCAGAATAAGTGTACATGTTTTACATAATTTGTGGTTCTCATTCCTTTTTTATTGATCAAACTTTTTTAAAATTAAATATTTTCTTCGAAAAGTATCCTATTTAACAAGAAATGTTTTCTATCATTTAATTTTTAATGAATATTTTAAATCCTTAAATTATAAAAATTATACCACTAGAATAAACTAAATTTGAAAAAATAGAATTTTAAATTTGACTAATAAAAATTTATTAAATAATATTTAAAAGAATTAATTTTTTTGAAATAAATTTATTTCATAGATAAAATCATTTTTACTTTAGAATCCCACTTCAAGTCAACTTTTTTAGTTTGGATATAAAAATTTAATGACATGATATTCTCACTATGTATTCTTAATTATATTAAATTTTATTGATTAATAACATAAAATTAAATCCATTTTTAATTTCCTTATAATGGTAATGTGATTCCCCACCGATGTGACCATCTCAATTAAATGACTTAAAAAAATGTTTCATTATAATACATTTCCATGAACTTTTATGTTAAGAGTTTTATAGGATAAGGAAAAAAGTAAATAATAAACCCATTTATTTTTAAACAAATATAAAGTTTATATAATAATATATTCAATAAAATGACCTATAAGAAGCCTCTATTGTCATTATTTAGATCAACATCCTCATGTCACATTGTTCTTATTCAGATCAAGACAATCATGTAATTATTTGACCAAATTGTTATCCTTTTCAGCCTCCTTAAATGATTTAGGTTATTCTTGAGGAAAAATATTTTTTTTATATTCTTAATCCTTTTAGTTTTCACCAAAATATTCAGAAAAAAAAAGATATTTTAATCATTGATTTTAGTCTTTCTTTTATTTGTGGATGTTGATTAGAATATAACCATCATTGAAATGATAAATCAGTCATTAATACTTCTTAAAAATCACTTCATTTCATTCAGCACCCAAATAACAAACATTATGTATGTTTTAATTTATTCTATCTAAAAATAGATCATTATTTAACATTTCCTTTTAGATCGACCCTTAGCAATCTCTGATTACCATCCATTTCATTTTCACAAAGTGGAGGCATTTACAATTGATAATGAATATATTTTGTGTATTTATTTATTCATTGTAAAAAATTATTAATTTGTGAATCTAATAGGATATCTTTACTTTCTCTCATATGATTCAAAGATTCAATCCAATGTATCCAATTTCTTCCTTATCTACATCACGTGTTGATTAGTTATTTTGTGAGATCTATTTGGGTTTTTATCATCATTATTTCTTTACCATTGGTGTATCATTATGGTCAGTAATGTTTTCATAGTAAAATAATTATCCATTGAATTAATGTATTAATTCATATTTATGTTTAATTAATTTATTTTCATTATTACTCATATAATTATTGTTTTCATATACATGTGGATTCATTTATTTGAGTCGGGGTGGTTTTTTGAAGCTACGCATTCTCATTTGGGATTGGAATTGGAATTTATAACCGAGATAATGAAAAGAAAGAAGTGTGTCCAGAATTCATACAACCATCAAAAAAATTTGAATTACTACTACTTATTTAATTTATTTTTCTCATTATTTTAGCTATTATTTGTAATTTAATTCCCCTTTTATTTTTACCTAATGATTATTTTTTTTAGATATCATTTAGGAAGTAATATTTTTTTTCAACTGTATGCAATAATCCACAAACGATATAGAATGATTATTTCTTCCAATGTTACAATTTTTTAAATATTAATTTCTATTCTTTTTCGAACTTCCAACACTACTTATTGATTCAATATTATTATCTAAAAACCCAATCTTATTGTTGAAATCCTCCGCTCTTCTAAATTTCAAGAAACATAATGGTTTCTTTGTTAAGAAAATCAATTCAATATGATTTTTAGATGTTTTATATTGAAATATAATGGAAATATGGTGACATTTCCAATTAGGATAATTTATCAAGACATTGGGATGTGTAAGAATCATTCACAACACAATCTGACACATGTTGTTACCTATATGACTCCAAGTGATTTATTTTATTTACAATTGACATTAATTTTAGAAAAAATGAAAACTAACATAATCAAAATTGTGAAAAAATATTATAATTATTTTGATAATTTTTAAAAATTCCCCATAATTCATTTGAGATGTGTTGGAATTAGTCACACCTTAGTTCAAATCACAGCATGACTATTATGACTCAATGTATCCACTATCAATTTAAAATTGATAGTTTAGTTCAAAATATTTCACTCCATAAAAAAAATAAAACCCACACATATTTTCTTAATAATTTATTAAAACAAATCATAAGAGATTTGTGAAATGTAGGAAACAATATCACGTTAAACAAATACACGATGTGATTAGTATCGGTAAAAGTATGAGTTTGATGTTCAAAATAGTTTCTCTTAAAACCAGTGACATACTCAAATATAGTAAAACAAATTATGATTGTTTTGATACATTATTAAAATGATCCATACATCTTTTGAGATGTATAGAAAACAACTATACCTCAATCTGATGCACTATGTGACCAGTATAACTCCAAGTTCATCATTTTATTTTAAAATGACATCAAATTTAATTAAAAGGACATGTGACATACTGGAAACCTATGAAACATAATAATATTTCTCTGATACTATAATAAAATGATCCATATGTCATTTGAGACATTTAAGAATCTGCCATACATCAATCTGATGCCTAGTGTGACAGGTATGAGTCCAAGTGAATCTATTTATTTAAAAATGACATCAATATTAATAAAAAAGACTACTGACCTACTCAAAGCTGTAAAAACACCTTTATAGTGTATTTATATTTTATGGAAATGATTCATAAGTCATTTTATATGTTTAGTAATTAGCTACACCTCAATCGGATACACAATGTACCATGTATAACTCAATGTATTTGTTATCTATTTAAAATCTACAGTTTAGTCCAAATAAATGTCACTCAATGAAAACAAAGATAAAATTATTGTATGTTCTTTATAATTAATGAAATTTATTTAAAATTTATTTTTGAGGTATAGAATCATCCTCATGTCAAACCGATAAATGACGTGAATAGTATGAGTCAATGTGAATGTTTCCAGTTTGAAATGACAATTCAATAAAAAAGAGGTGTGATGTAATCAAAACATAGTAAATAGATTCAGATTATTTTTATAGTTTAGTAAAATGATCCACAATTTATTTTATAAATGTTGGAATTATCCGTACCACAATATAATTCACTGTGTGATCGGTATGACTCCAAGTGCATCTTTTTATTTAAAATTGACATCTATTTAATAAAAGGACAACTCACTTACTAAAAATTGAGAAAATGAATTCATATGGTTTTTATAACTTAATAAATTACCCACAAGTAATTTTTATATGTGTAGTAATCATCCACACCTCAATCTGAAACATGTTGTGTCTGATATGACTCAATAAGTCAACTATTAGTTTAAAGTAAACATTTTATTTCAAAAAGTTTCACTCACTAAAAAACAAGAAAACACACTCAGATTGTGTTTATAATTTTGGAAAATGATTCCTATGAAATTTTTGATGTGTAGGAATCAATATTATATCAAACATACAAAATATTTTACCAGTATAAAGTCAGAGTACATGTTTCCAGTTTGAAATGACATTTTAGTAAAAAATACAAGTGACATACTAAAAACTAATATAACACACTCGTATTGTTTTGATAGTTTAGAAAAATGATCCATGAGTCATTTGAAACATTTAATAATTTTCCACACCTCAATCTGGTGTACGGTATGACCATTATGACTCCAAGTGCGTTTTTTCAATATATATGTATCATTTTAGTTTAAAATGAAAATCACATCAATAAAAATGAGAAAAAGGGACTAGATTGTTTTCTCTTTATTTAAATTATGTATTCAAACAAGATTTTTATGATATTGCGGTGTTTTTGGTGCTATAGTGTCTAGTTATATCACACTGAACTAGTGCTGCAGTGTTCTATTATAGTACACTATAGTATGCCCCTTTATTAGCGCTTAAGAAATTAATGATAATGGAATACATTATTACTGCTTGTATAAGCACTAATAAATGGACTTTTATCAATCCCTTTTTAGTACTGGTAAATGTCATGAGATTTTATTCTCATTCCTATATTCAATGCTTGTATAGCTCTGATAAAGGGAATTTTTAGCTCTATTAATGTTCTATTTTTTATTAGTGATTGGAAATTAATTTTAGGTAAGGGATAAGAATAAAATTTCAAGATATTTATGTTATTTAGGTGGATTAATTATTATTGAGACATGTGGGTATTACTTTAATACCAAAAAAGTGTTCCTAGAATGTTAATGAGACCTTTTAATTATTAAAAAACTAAGATACCTCATTTTCCCACAATACCCTTATTAATATTGATTAAAAATGTCCCATCGAAATTATTTTATTAATAAAAATTTAAAATTACCCTAATGACCAAATTTTTAAATTTTAAATATAAATTTGGGATAAAATTTCACTGTATTAAATTTATAAATATGGGGAAATTAGCTCCTAAATTAAAAAAATATATATAGGGAAAATTAAGTTTATTGAACAATGTATTTTTATATATTATGTGTTTTTATCTTTATATTTAATTGTTAATCCAATGAAAATTTATAAAAAATGATCTTTATTAAAAAATCATATTAGATTAATATTTTTTAAGAAAATGAATATAATTTTTTTATATGAATATTATATAAGTCAAATAAAATAAATTCTATGGAAAAACCTATTTTACTTTTACTGTGATAATAAATCATTATCATAGGTCATTTATTTTCAGTGAATAAAAATATAATGCAATATGTAGATACTTTATACCAACTCATTCTAAATATAAATTCCATTTTAACAAATAAAATAAATATGTATAGTAAACATTATTTTTTACAATTACATACATAAAAAATCTTTTTATAAAAAATCATATAAATTTATCTTAAGAAAATACTTTTATTCTTAATCGAAAAATGATTTTCATTTTTTAAAATTATATTTATAAAATTCTATAATTCAATTTTTAAATAAAATTCTTAAATTTAGTGGAGGATTGTTCATATCTAAAAATAGATTTTTAAAAGTTAATTTATTCTTTACTCTTACTTCTTATCAATTAATAATACATTTTATGGTAATTTATTTTTTAAATGATAAATATATTTTATTATTATCTTATCATTAAATACATACTTTCCTGAAATAAAATACCATTTTTGGAAAATAAATATTTATGAGTAAAAAAATTTAGTCGATTTAGCTAAATTAATTTAATTTCATTCATATTAAAGGTTTCCAATATTTTATTTGTAAAAATATTTCATAAAATTTGTAATATTATTCGTTCCCACAAAATTAAATGTTGGGTTTTAATAGTCATGTGTAAAATTTATGTTATAAACTAAAAATATCATTGTTTTTCTTAAGTTCACTTTTGTGTGCCGAGTAAGAAATCAGAGACATTGACTTATTAGAAGGTAAACGTATAATAAAATATTGGGGTGATACATTCTCACCCATAAATAAATTTCATTATAAAAATTTTTATTTTTACAAACTGATGAAATTAGGTTCTGGAATTATTAATATATTTATGATTTAGTTTATAATGTCTAGTATGACATTGAACATACTCTGCTAGCCTATATCGAGTTACTTATCTTTCGTAAAAAAATTATCCATTTATATTGTCATATAACAATGTATGTATACACACTAAAAATATATTCTCTATGAAATACCATTCCAAAAACTATTTGAATCCCCAACAAAAATAAAACACAAAAAAATTATATTTTCCTCCTAGAGAGTTAATGTATCTTTAACCCCACAAATGGTATTAACCACTTATTTATAATGTCCTAAAATTGTCAATTTATATCATAATCCAAAAAAATGGAGAATAATTTCAAAAATTTCATGAATTATCAAAAATATCAAGGCTATTGATAAAACAAAACATAAATTTTCAAAATAACTCAACCCATTATTATCTTGTCTTCAAACATATGGAAAACCTAAAACTTTTCCATCCCTTAAACAAGTTTTCTTAAATAGTTATCTCAAAAATATATCATTTCTATAAAATATTTTCACTTGGATGTTGATACCATTTAATATATTATTTCAAACCATTAATATAAAACCAATAAAGAACTATCCTTACATGTTTCACATAATCCTCAATAATATTTCTAATATACTAAAATATCAATGATAAATATCACTTAATTAATAAAAATTACTAATATTATAAAGATTTATTTTCTATTATGATATAAACTAAATATCATAGGTTAGATTATAAAATATACCTTTTTCATCATAATAGGAAAACCATAAAATTATTAACCATTTATGCAAACTCTCTCATTTGGTTATATAGAATAGTAATTTCTAGATACATAACATTCCCATATTCATCTTATCGATCCATTTCAAACCAAAACATAAATCTAAAATGGTTATGACAATATCCAAAATATAAATATAAAAGAATAATTCTAAATATGTCTTCCCTTATGAATTTTTTTAACATACGAAACTTTTATATCAACCTATAACTCCCTTTTTCAATCCTTTTTTATGTATGGTCATTTTCATAGTAGATAATATAACCTAATTAGTTAAATTCATTCATATATCCTTTATAATTATTCATAATGATAATGTTAATTAGCCAAAGAATATTCCATTGGATTGTCTATCCTAGTTAATAGTTTTATCCCTATTCATTGTGCACTATAGTGGAAATTGAGTTAATGCCCAATCAAATTTTTTATGTGATTACCCCTAGACACATATGTTCCATATCCAAATCCACTTACTTTAATCATGAATAGTTGAAATTTACATGAAACCCACACACTCAAGACATTACCAAAAATCCAATATATTATACTATACACATAATTCTCTCTTAAACTTATCCATAGGATTTTTTACTAAAGTACACCTGAAATAATTACCAAATATGATTTTCATTATTGCCTTGGAATTAAATCATATACTATCACTTAGGGTTATCTGTAACATTGAAATTATGATCAAACCTAACTTATCAACCCCTAAATTACCATCAAGAAGAATCTTAGTCTGTATGGATATGTAAACCATTCATTTGAAACCAAATGTGACACCGCAAACCTACACTCCTAGATCTACTTCCATAATTACATAGCTTACATACTCACTTGTATACCATTTGTAAAAGACTCAATATAACCATCTTTAATAAAAAAATCAATAAAAATTATTCAATATCTTATATCCAACAGATCTTTTTAGGTTTATAGATTTAGAGAATTAGTAAAAATAATTACTAAAAAACCACATGTTAATTTTATTACACATACATTTTCCTATTATATACGAATCTACATAATCCCTAACAAGTTTTCAATAGCTCTCATAAATTCCCCACTTGATGCATCATACTAGGAATGTCTTGTGTAATACCTTTCTTCATAACCTGAGGAAATTGAATCCTAATAAATAGTGATATAAATTGAGATGTTAGTGGAAACATACAAATGAGATAATCCTGGATAAACCATGGAAAATGTATTATGGTTTCAATATGTAAACAAGAAAATATGTAGTCAACATGAAACCAATATCATTTCATATCCATGGAAAAAATGAAAAAATGGATATCAATTATTCTATTATCATATTGATAAAATACATAATTGTAAATAAAAAACATACTTCCATTCCCTTATTCCAAAACACTATCCTGTTATTATGGGAGTTACACCAAAAAACCCAACCATTTATATCTTAAGATACCTAGAATTGCATTGAGGGGATATATAATTCTTGACCCCACCTCTCAATTGTCTAATTCCAATGAATTCCTCATAAGAGTAAAAATGAATGTTATAACATTAAAAAATTAATATATTGAGGAATATAACATGTATAACCATTTAATTAGTTATACATATTGCTAATAAATAATAAGTCGGTGCTCACATTCATTAATCATCACGATCTTTGTAATTTTCCCCATGGAAATAAACAGTATAACATCGTTATAACCCATCCAAATAAGGAAGGTGGATGATCATATAATACATAAATAAATTTCCAAAAATAATACATAATTTAATTATAACATATATAATTTCAATATATTTCCCCTTGTTAATATAATAAAATTTATTCTAGGTGAACATCATTTAGTATGAACTATGTAAAAAATTAATGATCACACCGTATAGAGAAATGAGTATATAACTTATTCCAAACTAGAATAACATGATCATAATCTGTATATTTAAAAAACGTGGATGGTTTTAATATAATATAACTCTAGTGTAATATTGAAAACATATAATTTTGTTGACAAATATGAAAAACACCCATTCTAAAACAATTCTTCAAACCATATAACAATTGAAGGTATCAAAAATCAAATATTTCAATAACTTGAGTTCAATAAAAAATCAAATCACACACACACATGTATATATTAGAGTATAAATTAAGAATCATAAAACATATTATAGATAATAATTTTGAAAATTATAATGTAAGTGAAGTGAAATGATAAATTATCTTTTTGATATTTTTTTAACATGGACATAAAATCGAAATTTAACTATAACATTCTATGGTAACTTTATGAAAGGTTATGAGAAAGATATTTAATAACATTAAAATTAAAAATAATATAAAATTATAAATCCTTTAAAATAAATAGATTTTTTTGGAAATTAAGAGTGGAAAAAAAATATATGAAAGTAAAATGATAATTTTTTTTATTTTTAAAATTCAATTATAGAAAATTCCCTTTGTAAGAAGAGTAAAAAATTAAATTCGTGTAAAAATTTCATATTATTAAACTCGGTTATAAAATAATATATAGAAAAATATAATAGTGGGATAAAACAAACAAGGAAAATCTAAGTTCTAGACAAAACATTATAACTTGAAGAAAGTAGTTTTGAGTTATCAATATCTAGTATGGGCTACATGCTCCAAGATGCATGGCCATTTTAAATGGTGTTTATAGTGTAGAAATTTTAAAAAAATTATAATACAACACAATAAATACAATGGGTATTATATAATTATCTTATATGAAATAATTTTAAGTGACAGATCATAACTGAATTAAAAAAAATGAGTTACCAAAAACTCATACAAATAGCGTAACAATTGAGTCAAAAGAAATTTAATGAAAAGAACATGATTTCTACTAGTTGATTCCATGAATTTCTATGAAATAATTAATATAAAATTGAAGTTATATTAAATCATTATAATCAAATATAATATAAAACGGTGAAAAACATGTAATATGTCTCAAAGAATCAGAATTGAGACTAAGAAAATCCTTATGGATAGAGTAACACATTAATAAAAAAACCCCTTGAAAAATAGTGCTTTTAATTAAACATTAAATTCCATGATTAAATTATAATTCATGATATCATATCTAAAAATGATATTATATACACCATATAAATGAAATTTGGTTCATAATAATTTAAATTTCTCAAAGAGAGGAGTTAGAGATGAAAAAATGTTCCATCAATCCAGATTCATTCTGTACATTCACACAATATTGGAAATACATAAGGGAATCTCATTAAATAAATACCTAATAAAAATATTCCTTACAATAAAAATTTATAATAATTATATATACATTAGTTAGTTATTAATTATTATCAAAATCTTTTGTAAGTAATCATTGTCACATTGAATTAGATTTGTAAATTTGGTGTTAGTATCAAATCTTTTTCAAAATTACATCACTATTATATCATAAAATATACTGGAATATATTTCCAAGAATTTTTATAAATATATAATTTCATTATATAGTAGATGGGGTAATGATCCATGAGGATAAAATCGGTGATGGGCATGTTTTACTTACTTATAAGAAGAAAGGGTGATTTTATAATTAATGAGCTAAATGTTGATATTACATTACATGAGAAAATAGTTTTTACATATTTATATTAAATTATACCAATAAATAATTTCTCATATTCATCCATGAAATAATTTCATTGTATTATTATAGTTGGTGGTTAAAGTGACCATAACATGAACCTACCATGATTGTTGGATGATTATGAGGTGTTTTAATGGTATTATTATTAAAATATAAGAATAATGATATTATTTAGTGCTTATTAGTGTGATATGTCAAAATATGAAGAAATTATTAGATGATGTAATGGATATGGAAATATTACAAACTTTGAATAAAATGGGTTTCTTCATAGTTTGATTGTTTATGAAATTTAATGTTACAATGATAAATTATGTATAATAGTAATTATATAATCGATAATTTGTATTAAAATAATATAAATATGGAACTAAATAACATATATATTCACCAAAACCATTTTAATAACCATTTTTAAATGGTGGTGATGGAAAATGAAATGTGTCGTTCATGGAGGCGGTAGTCCATAAAAGTGCATGAGAAATGTTTTCATTTTTTTAATTAAATTTAATGGGATTTTATATGTTTTATACCCCTTATATAATATTATTTTAGTATATCGTTTATATTTATTTCATTATATCCTTATAGTTAAAATTATTTTGGGGGAGGGTGGATGGGAAGGATAATGAACAAAAGAAATAGGGTAAGTAATACTTACAGTAAGAGTTTTGTTCTTCTCCTGAAGTATCATTTGGAAATGAAAGAATTGAGAAACATTATTGAGGCCAAGAAATAACAAACATGTATAGTGGATAAAAAAGAATGAAATTGGGATGCTTTTGATGGAAATTTCAACCGATATGCATGGATTGATATCAAATTTTTATGTGAAAAGGGGTATAACTCATTAGAAAAGAATGATAGGTAGAGAAAATAATAGAATTATATTTGAATTTGGTGGATAAATTGAATGAGATATATATAGATATTTCATTAAAATTAAAAAAGGATTTATAGAAGTTGTACGAGACCTTAAAATTGAAAAAAATTTGAGAGACCTCATTTAACCCTTTTTTCTTGTTAATATCGAATAAAAATTTATTGTTGTAATTATTTTATTACTAAAAATATTAGGACCTTTATATCATATTTAAATGTGATGAATCTTAATTTAGGACCCATTTAACCTATTTAAATATATAAATTTATAAAAATTAATATTTAAATAAAAATATATGATAATGGAAGAACTGTTTTTATAGAAAAAATATTTTTATATATTATGTGCTTTTATTCTCATTTTATGTTAATAATTAATTTAAATAGGTATTTAATATTGTTTTATTTGATTAAAAGGATATTTGAGTATTATTTTAAGTTTTATTAATCAATTATATTTAGATAAAAATTATATTTGTAATTTAAAATAAATTCTTTGAAAAAATAAAAATTAATTTTATCATAGTTGTTTAAATTTATCATAAGAAATTTATTTTGAATGAATAAAAACAATATTTGAATAATTAGATAATTATGACCTAGTAATTCAAAATATTGTGTCAAATTTAGAAAATAAAATTAATATATGGGGAAAAATTTATTTTAGCATCTGCACGCATAAAAAACTTTTTTAGAAAAATCTCTGAAAAATTTCTTAATAAAATATTATTATTATTAATACAAAATGTTGTTAATTTTTTGGAATTAAATCTCTAAAATTTCATAAATAATTATTTATATAAAAAAAAATTTATAGCATTGAACTATTCATATCTAAAAATAATTATTTAAAATTTTATAAATTATTTCTTTATTATTTATTAGCAGTTAATAATTAATTTTTTGGTATTAAATTATTTATATTATAAATATATTTGATTATTTTCTAAGAATAATATCTTTGGTTTCTTTAAACAAAAAATAAATTTTTAAAATTATATTATTAATTGTAAAATGATATTCTTTAGTTGTAATAACTATAATAATTGAATTTCAGTTATATTTAATGAAGATATTATTTGATATACTTAAATATATCATAAAACGGTTACTCATATTCATTCCCACTAATTTAATATCTTTTTTTAGTGATCATACATAATACATTTATTTTTAACTAAACATATTGTGGTATAATTTATGATTTGTGTTGTGTGTAGAGAAGGAGTTTAGACACATTGTCATATTTAATGAAAATCATATATAAAAATCCAAGGCTTTTATATCCCCCTTAAAAAAATTTCATCCTGAAAATTATAATTATTATTTACCGATTAATGTAGGTGAGAATATTATTAACTTATTTTTTATCGAGGGTACATTTTTTAATATAACAACTATCATATTATGTTGTACTATATAAAGTATCCTATATTTTTTAAAACAAATTTTTCCATTCATAATCTCAAATACCCAAGTGTGTGTACATAATATTTATATATTCTTTATAATATACCATTCTAAAAACCATTTTAGTCTCTAAATCAATAAATCATTAAAGATATATATATTCGTCCCAAAAATTAACTCTATCTTTAAATATCAAATGGTATTAAATAGTAGTTCATAAGGCAACACACCCGTCAATTTATATTATCATCCAAAGAATTATATAAAAAATAAAAAAAATATAATGAATTATCATCAATCCTATGTATATAAACACTAGATAAAAAATATTTTCAAAATCACCCAACCCTATATTATATCTCCATCAAACATATCCCAAACATTAAAACTTATACATCCCTAAATCATGTGTTCTTAAATAATTATTCCAAAAAATATAACATTTACATAAAACAAATTTTCAATTGTATTAATAACATTTAATATATTATTAAAAACCATTAATATAAAACTACTGAAGAATTATCCTTATATGTTCCACATAATCCACAATACCAATTAATATATTGAAAAATATATTTGATAAACATGATTTGATTAATTAAAAATACTAAAAGTACGAAAAAATAATTTATATAATTATGTCAACATCACTATCGTAGTAAATACTATTAATATCTCCATTTCCATTATAATGGTCATATACTATATTTATAAACCATTTTACCATGCTCCCTTATTTTTTTATAAGATATAGTGATTTCTAGTTGTATACCATTCTAAATATAATTTTGGGATCTTATTTTAACCAAGTACTAAAACCAAAATTGTTATTTTAATATCAAAAATATGAATATGAAAACATTAAGCTTAATATGTCTTCCCATATAACACATTTTTTTAAATATGATACTTTTGGATCAACCCATGACCCCCTTATTCAATCCTTGGTAATACATGGTTATTTTATATTAGGTTCTCAAACCAAATTAGTTAACAACATTCATGAATCATTCATAATGGTTCAAAAAGTGAGTTTAAATTATCTAACTCAAATTTCCTAGAATTTTCTTGCTAGGTGTGTTATCTTATGTCCATTCATACTATACCCGAGTAAAAATCGAGTCAATGTTCAATCATCCTTTTTCAGGGTGAATACCTCTAGATGCATTTGTGTTATAGTCATATCCACTATCCAATATCCTAAAAAGGATGTAATTTATTATAAATATACAAACTCAAGATATTACCAAATCTTTAGAAAGTTATCCTATATTTAGATTTATTCCTAAACTTAACACAACGATCTTCACTAAATTTCTCTTATACTAATCCAAAAATAAATTTTTCATTATTTAATTCTCATTAAATCATATATTATATAAATGGGTTATCTACACCTTTGAAAATATGATCAGCCTTAACTTAATAACCTTTAAATTATCCTAAAAATCATAATCTATAATGTTATGAAATCGTTACATTGATATTATCTATGATACCCCAGACCCGTGCACCCAAATTCGGTGCTATAATCACATACTTTACATACTCACTTTGATATTAGACGAAAAACCCACCATATAAACTTCCTTCATTACCAAATCAATTACTATTTTTTATTCTCTTCCATCCCAATAATCTTTTCAATTATAGAGATTTAGAGAATTAAAATAGAATAATAACTAACAAATCTCATGTTCTTTTTATCAATTTTTTTTACCGGAATATATGAAACTACCCAATTGATAATGATTCTTCAGCATCTCAAATAAATTATCTAATTAATATATCCTACTAGGTATATCATGTGTAATACTTTTCCTTATAACTAATGGAAATGGATATATAAGAAGGGTTGATCTCAAATAGTTTGAAATGGAAGTCATACATATATGTTAATCATATCAGAATCCTAACATAAGGATTATGATTGGAATAAGTAAACAATATGAATCCATAATCAACAAGATATTGAGATCAAGTTATATCTATGATAATAAATGAAATTATTTATATATATAATATTATTCTCTTTCTGATGGAATTCATAATTTTAGACATAAAAAGACGCAGTTAAGGAATTCTACCAAGACAGTATCCTATTTTGGGAAGAGGAATGCTCCAAAACCCAACATTTTTTGTATTATGAGTCAATTTTATGTATCAATGAGTGGTAAAAATTTGGGCCCCAAATTTTACTTGTTTATGTAAACATTATTCCCTAAAATATTCAACATGGAATTTCATGCCATTCTATAAAGAATCCCCTCATGAATAAAACATGGTTATCCATATAATATATTATTTATTCTATTAACACATAATCTACCTACATTAGAAATCAATAATACTTAAGAATATCAATAATTTTCCCCTTTTCAATAAAAGGGATAATATAGTCATAACTCATTGATATAAATGAGGTGTATTGTAAAACAATACACTATTAACATTCCAATAATCGTCTTTAATAGAATAAAATTTTTTATATTTCCAATATTTTATTCCCATGTTAATAAAATATAATTCTTTCTAGGGTAACGTCATCCAATCTAAATTATGTAAAAATATCATGTTCAAAACAGAGAGACAAATGATTATACAACTAAGTCAATACTAAAATAATATGATTATAATTAATCAAGATAAATAATTTGGATAGTTTTGAAAAAATTTATTCCCATTTTAAAATAGGAAACTAATAATTATATTGATATAGATGAAAATATTTTTTGTAAAAAGAATGCTTCAAATGATATACATGAAGAAAGGATCAAGAATTAAATTATTTGATACGTTGATTTCAATCCAAAAAATGATAACATATATAGATTGGGGTATAAATGTTGAAATAAAAACCCCATTAGGGACAATAAGTTTTGAAAAATATTATGAAAATAAATGAAAAAACATATATGAGATTCTAGAAAAATTAATAATAATTAATGTAAAATAATTACTTATATATTTCTTTCGATGGCCACTTTTGATAATAATATTTCGAATCTTTTAAAAAATTTAATTTTAAAATTAATTAAAAATAATGGATCCTGTAAATTCTGAAATTTTATGTTCGGTAAATGTGGAGATGAAGACAAATTATATGAAATTTAAACCAAAGGTCCTTTTAATTATTTTCAAATTACATTATTTCAAATTTCACATTGTAATATGAGTAAATAACATTATTTTGTATTAAAAAAATAATATTCCTAATGATTATTTTAAAATATCATATAATAAATTATTAGGGTGGGATAACCCAAGCATGTGAAATCATTATTCAAGAAGAAACATTATAACTGTAATAAATAATATTTCTGTTTTCAATATCCCTTATGGGTAACATACTCTATGAATCATGAAACATTTTAAAAGAGGATTATGTGGAAAAAATATAAAAAATGAAACAATACCATATAATAAAATCAAAATTAGTAATAAACCCAACAAACAAGAAATAAGTTCAAGTGAAAATTCAAAACTAAATGAATGAAAACTAAGTTAAAAAAATCTAACAACTCAGGTTAACACTAGTGTAATAATACAATTGATGAAAATATGTTGATTTGAATTAGTTTATACCATGATATAAAAGGAAATAATAATCATAAAATCCAGGTTATTGAAATTTATTAGACAACCATATAAATAAAACTTGGTTCATACCATGTAACATGTCTTAAAGAATCATAATTGAGGCTAAGAAAACCCTTATGGCTTCAGTAACATTTTAATCAAAACACATTGAAATATAGAGCTTGTAATTGAATTAAAAATAACATGATTAAAATATTATTAATGATATTATATTTTAAATACATATTATATGAACCTAATAAATGAAATTAGGTGCATAATACCTAATATGTCACAAAAAGAGGAGTTTTAAATGATAAAATGTAACCACAGACATGATTTTTTTCAGTACATGAACTAGATGTACTAAATAAGGAAATTAATATTATTCAATTCATAGATAAAAATATTATTACTAACTATAAGAGTTTATAATCCCCATTTACATTTATTCCACATATATATATATACTAGTTGATTTTTACCTATTTTAAAAACCTAGTGTAACTTATCATTATTTCCTTGAAATGGTTTAGTAAAAGTGTTGTTGTTATAAAATACTTTTTAAAATATCATCACTATTAGAGCTTGTAATATATTATAATAGATATTCCTAGAATTTTTATAAATAAATAATTCCATTCGATGATAGATTTTTTTATGTTCCATATAGATAAAATTGTTGACAAAAATGTTTCTATGATTCTTAATAAACAAAGGGTGGTTTGTTAATTACTGAATTAAATTTTTATAAGGGTAATGAACCTATATTTAATATATCAAACTCCCTTTTTTGAATGAATAAATTACATACACTATAATTTAGTTATAGAAAATACATTCCCCATTTTTTTAATTTATACCAATTATAGACTATTCAATTTAAAACACTGTTAAACATATTAACCATTTATTATATATTAGTTATAGATTGATCATTACCTTTATTATATAATTAGGCATATGATAAATTCCATTTTGTTGATTTAAGGAGTGATGCTTTTTTAAAGTAGGATTTTACCCTATGAAGCTATTTTATTAGAGAGTCTAAGGGAGATGACATCATTGGGTTTTCCCCTTACCAAGACCAAGAAGAAATTTAACAACATGAGCACAAGTAAAATAATTCATTAGGGATGTTCAAGCATATAAATATAATGAACCAAACCATGTTCATCAAACCACCCCACAAAAGTGCAACCACTACACACATTACCTATAGGGCATACGCTGGTGTAGCAAGGGTTTATGTATCTAGACCCAATCAACTTGAATTTGTATATTTAAATTTTTTTATTAAGTTATTTTTATATTTATCCTTTTTTATTATTACATTAAAAAAGAGTAAATAATGTGTTTGATAAAAATTATATTTCTATAAAAATATTCCAAATCTGTTTTTTTAAATATCGGGTTTTAATTTTAACACTATTTTTGATAAATTCAATAATCCTTAAATTAATATTATTTTTGTATAATAATATAATTAAATAATATTTATTTATCTACAAATAATAATTTTATTTAATGAAGTCTGATGTATTCATTATATGGTTCAACAAACAATATTTATAAAAACAGTATTTTTCAATAAATGATGTTTTAAATTAAAATGTGAAAATTCAAATATTTAAAGAATTATTTAGATAAAATAAATATTACTGTTTAAATCCAGATATAAAAAATATCCAAAAGTAAATTTTTAAATAATTTTTAGAGGTAATATGTTTTTTGGGTAAAAATTAAATTTGGTTTAAATATACAATATATATTATGAAATAATAACAAACAAAACAAATATGATAAATAGTTTTGAATGGTATACATGGAAAAAATATGTTCCCCTTTAAAATAACAAATTTTGCAGTTATTACTCATATTTTCTAATCTAAAACACATATTTTGTTTTATTGTTTTAAAATCATTTCATTATAGACATGAATACCCACCACATTACCAGTGTTATTAATTTACGGAGTTTAGTTCATAAGATTGTATACAAATGAAAAAATCCACTTTGGTCAAAACCATGTTAAAAACCCATTAGATGGTTTGTGGGTTTTATTAATTTATATAATAGTGTCTAATACCTTGGATTATAAATTAATAAATAATTATACTATTTTTTCTATAAATACCCCCACCCCCACTCATACTCACTCAAGACCAATTGTTCATTATGTTACTATCCATATCCCTCTCTAAATACCTCCCAAGGTGTTCCAAATCTCTTGGGAAACTCCGCCCATGTTTTAATAAGTTATCCCTCAAGGTAAGGTACCCTCTCCTCAAATTTATTTCAAGTTATTTTTTACACTAATCCCTATTTATTTTCACTTATCTTTGCATTAATGTGTTTTAAAACATATCTTTTACTATCCCTATGATTTCATTGTAATGAGAGATCACTTTGTAATTTCATTAAACCCTTATATGAATCGTTATTTATATTTGTTTTAATGATGAAATTATCCTATTTTTTTCCATGAAAAATATTTTTCTAGTGAAGACTCATCCCCATTTCAACTCATACGTATTCACTGGAAGTAACTATATTTCAATTATTAAGGACTTCATTACTTTTAACCCACACTCTTTTATCATGGTATTAAATTTGATGAAATATTTTCTTATTTCTAATGATCAATGTGGAAAAAAAATCATGTACATAATATGAATCTAGTATGTGGGATATGAATTATATAGCCCTTTAATGCAATGGGGAATTATTTAATACCATGATATAAGTTGTATTGTGCACTTGTGGTTATCTTATTCTTTCAATGTTAGGTTGTTTCAATTTCTAAACATGACAAATGCTTATGTGTTCATGTTTTATGTTGTTACCACATTCATATTTTGCCTTGATGTTATTATCTTATATCATGATTTCATGAAAACTTTTATGATTCACACCCCTTTTATGTCACCTAGATATGACTCTTGAATAACTAGTCTTAATTTCATTATAATAATATTTTTTTATCCCCTTACTGGGATTTATAAAAATCCTTTCCTTGTGTACATCCCTAGGTTTTTTTCATGCAATATTAGAAGGTCGAAACAATATAAGGGTGTGTTTTAATGTTTTGTACTATAAAAAATCATGATATTAGAGGTAGTTTAAACCACTAATAAATTATTCTTTGATTGTTTTATGCACCACTTCTATAGTTTCCATCATGAATTATACGATGTGTTTTTATCCCATTTATCATCTATTTCTTATAAGTGTTTTGAAACATTATTTACTGATGATTATTTTAGTTTTTAGTGGTGGTTTTGGGCTACCAAAAATGTCTAAAAATTAGTAGTGGTTTAAACAAGATCTATATAATTTTCCCCATATAGAGCTGATTCAAACAATCTCAAAATATTTTTTTCCATATTTATAAGTGGTTTAAATCACTACAATATTTTTTTTCAAAAAATCTAGATAAAAACCATGTCCCAAAAAACTAAAAAAATAACAAAACAAAATCCTAAGTAGAAATAAAAACAAATATAAATGATCACATAAATATTAAAAGAAACTAAATTTTAGTTTACAAGCATATATATCTAATTAATCACAATATATTATAGATAATGAGTTTAGTTATAAAAAATTCCACTAAATCCAAGGTCAAACACCATTATTACCTATGATACTAAGAAAATCTCCCTCTCTATCTCCCTCATCATCTCCATCTCTACTCACTTCTCCTAGAGACACTATGACTATTTTTTTGAGAAATAAACTGTGATATATATTTAAATTTCATCATGAAACTAATAAAGGGATTTTTACTAAATTATTATGAATTGTTTTTTATTTATTGTCTTACTATAACCATCCTTGAACATAATTTCATTGGGGACACATCTAGTCATCGTCTAATATAGAATCTAGGAGAGTATTCCCATAGTATCATCTATGTGGTCCCATAATAATCAATGAGGATAAGTATATTTTATCCAATTAGATTAAAAAATATATGAACTATTAATATTTGTCTTAGTAGTAACATTTCTCTATTTTTTATTTAAAAACTATTGCTAGTATAAAAATCTTCCATAACTATAACATCATTAAAATGTGTACCTATAAAATATATTTAGAAACATAAGTAATAGGAAAACCATGCTGTAAGATATTAATTTATATATTTTATTATAAGTTTCTCATTTCATGTTTGACCACACATCTTTCTATTTGTTTGTATCGTAGTCTCTTGAATAAATGTATCTAAGATTTATCTATTTAGTGGCCCAGATCTATGTTCTTTTAATAAATCCATTACTTTTAGTGTAATATTTGAGATCCTCTCATTTGGTTCGATAATAGTACAAATGAATATGAGTTCCCATGTAATAGATATTGATTTGATATATCATAAAAACCTACAAGTTGATTGAATCTTGTCATAATTTCATCCAAGTATCCAAAAAAGGGAGACACTCCTATTCTACATAGGCTTTAAAATGGATCCTTTATGTCAAGAATTATTTTTCAAATATGATTATAAATGGACAAGGAATTCATGAAATAAATTAAATAATAAAAAATAATTTATCTAATTATATTTAAAAATGTTTTACTAAAAATAAATAATATATGACAAACTGATCTCTTAGTTCGATATATCCTTCGATAAATTATGAGACCACTAATTTTTTCCCTTAAAAAATGCACAGTTAAATGCATCATGACATTAAAAAATAGTAGAAATGTCATCTTTATTTCAAAAAGTGTTTGTAAAAATATATCTTGAGGCTTTTCAATCTCAGATGGTCATAGTCATTTACATCATATTTTTCTAAATAAAGTATATAATTGGGTACAACTATAATAACTTTATCTAGTAACAATGTATACATTTCTAGTAGTACAAATTTTTGTAACATATTATGTAAATATTAACATTTTAATCACTGTAACCAATGATTAATGAAGTACACACACCTTGATATGTTACATTAATACCCATAATATACCTTCAAATGTTTTAAATTTGGATGGACTATATCTATATCTTTATTTTACTTTAGAAAAATTAATTGAGTATACTTTTTATTATCATCTGGCCATAAATCATGCTTAATTTTCCTTTTTTATAACCCATTTTGAGCATGGAGATGGTTATTTATTTTCCATGATAATTAAGTAATATGAAGATCAAATTTCTTAAAAAAATATCTAATGATTAATAATATCAATATTAGAATGTGGAAAATTAAATTCCAAGTGTATTATTTTGAAGAATATATTCTTTCTTTCCATTTTTTCATTCCGATTTCATCAAATGATGCAATTTGAACCCATTTCACAATATCATTCAAATAACACACCTTCCAAAATTCTCCATCTACATTTACTAGTACTTATAATATTTCAGATCCAATCAATTGCTTCCTAGGAGGTTTATGATCAATGAAACCATTTCATTTTGACTAGTTCAACGCAAATCTATGTTACGCACTATGAAATATGTGATAGCAAAAGAAGAAATATTTTTTACTATAAGGAATTAAATTAATGTCAAAATTTATTTAAAAATAAGATGTATAATTCCATTCTAAATTATTCGTCAATATAATTTCTCATATCTATGGAAGTCACTAATGACCCACAATTGATTAATGTGCATTTTGAACATTGTTCAAGAAGCTTCACCGTAGGTCTTCACACTGGTTTTCAATAAATCATATAATTATTCAATTTGAGGTTGAAAATATACATAAATAATATTTATAGGCATTTAATTTCAAGGATTAATCATTAAAATAATAAAAGATGTTTGTTTCACACGAATATATAGTGGTAGATGGTAAGTAACAAAAACAACTAATCAAATGTTGTAAATGGTATTCAATGTTATTAATGGGTTCAATCCACAAGAATCCAATATCAATAAAAGATTTATATGATCAAATGAAATATATATGTAACTATTCAAATTTATTCAAATTTTTTTGAATCTATTGGATGTCATATTAACCAATATTTGTTACTATCTATATAATTTTACTTCATAGGCTTGGTGATTTTCAATGAAATTAATAGTGTTGGGAAAAAATCCATCAGGGATCTATTGCATTATTTTTGGTGTGATTGTGTTTATTGAAAAATATATATTATTACAAATATTTATGGTTGATGTTGGAAAATCAAATATTTAATGTGGCGTAGTTTCCTAGTGTTTACCAAATTTTTGGTCCAAAAAATCAAGAGTGTCTTTTTTGGAAAAGGAAAGATTTATGCATAGAAGCTGTGTTATATAAAAGGAAAATGAGGTACATAGAATGATTATGGAAAAAATGAGAAAGGATTACTTCAACATTTCAACTCTATGAGAACTGTGAAGGGAACTACTCGAACATCATAGTGAAAATTGTTTGTGATAGGATAATAGTTCGCATGAGGCTTTTCAGTTCGTGGTCGGCATGTACTTTTTGTTTTGAGGAGGTTATTATGGTTTTTGAAAAGGGATTTCATCAGAATAAGACATAATCCACCACAAAAAAATGTGCTATGAAGACCACATATTAGTTTTCAGTGAAGGCTATACGACATTGATTTTTTGGGTAATTAAACTAGAAAGTTTTGTGGATCTATTTCTCTATATAAATACCCATAATCTGATGTTAATAATCGATATAATTTATTTTCAAATATCCTCAGTTCGGGAAGAATTTGGAAATCTTAGAAGCGGTTTGTGAGGGAGAATTCAATGGAGGAGGTAGTTTTTGTGGAATCTGTGTTTTTTGGGGCTCTATACCCACAAAGTAATAGACTTCCCTAGAATAAGTCGTGGCCCATGATAGGAAAGATGGTCCATGGAATAAAATATTGTATATTTAAGGAAAAATGGATGAGGAATAAAAGGTGGCCTACAAAAGTTGGGTTGGTATATAGAGGAAGAGGTTGTCCACAAAGCACTCACACCACGTGGTGGAAGATAGTTCATGAAGAAAACATGGAATTTCTAGGAGGATTAAAAGATTTTCTAAAATTTTATAAAATAGTCGGTGAATGTAATTTCTACAATCTAAAAGTATACATAAATTGAATTTCATCTATGGGTGAAAATGATTCTTCAAGAGAGCATCTATTGATAATTGTTGATGCATGAATTCATGAAAATAATGTGACAAAAAAGTCAATAAACTAAGAGTGGATCTTTTCTAGAACAGTAAAAAAATGAAGAAGAAGAATGTGATACATTCCACCAGTTGTGAGCTAGAGAAATTGACTCTATTAGTGACCCTCAAGAAAGTAATGATCCGACCCTAAATCTTGTAAAGGCATTGATACTAGGCATAGAAGTGATCCAACATGTATCATTTATTTTGAAAGTGAGGCTTAGTAGATTTTGTTAATTGGAAAATTGTCATTGTATTCTCCTTATACATATCATAGTGATGTTGAACCAACTAATAACTATGTGTCATTGTGATTTCATTACTATTTTACTTTCAGTGAATCATCATCAGATAAAGAATGAAATTAAAAGGTCAAAAAATGTTAAGAGAAAATAAAGTGACCCTCATAATAAAGTGGTAAATATCTAGTGGGGTAGGAAGAATTTTGAAAAGAATATCCATACCCTGATTCAAACCAATCTCTAGGTATATAATACTCTTTTAGACTTAAAATATAGTTTATGCAATCAATGTTTCAAATGGAAATAATGAAACACCTCTGTAGGTGAATCCATTATCTACTTCATTATAGTATTATATTAATTCATACATCCAACATTTCTCATTTACATACATTTATAAGAAGAACCATTTTTACACTCTTTTCTACTTAAATCCTCTCCCCAATAAAGAATACAATCATTGGTAAAATCATATATTTTTTTATAATTTATTATACACTTTATAAAATATTGTAATATATCATTAAATGACTCAAGGATCCTAGATTAGGGAAATTAATCACTCAATAATTCCAATATCATGGGAATAACATTATTTTCGATTCAATGAAGGCATTTGATATGGTATATCTTTAGTAGAAAAGAAGGTTTTGAATATTTAAGATATCCATTATAGTGTTCATGATTTTCATCATCAAATAAATTATGGAACACATTTTTATTATAAGTTAATTTATCTCTTAAATTTTTCTCTAAAAGATCTTGAGAATGATCCAATAATATGTTGAAATCCTGATTTGAATGTCACATGATACCAAAAATAAAAAAATACAAGTGAGTATTTATAGTACCCTCAACCGGTTATACTAATATATTTTGATGCTAATGATGTTTTTCTACAGTACTAAAGCATCATTTATAAGGTTCTAAATTTTATTTTCAATGGTTGATGAAAATGGAATCTCATTTTGGGGACGGAAACATTTACACAAAATTTATATAATGGTTGATTCTATATGAACAATACAATACACATATTATGTAGGTAATTGATTCAATATTGAGTGTTCAAAAACATCATGTATATTAAAACATATTCTAAATTTACATTTATGTATTGCAAATTTTATTTTCACAACAATAGGTCAAATGGAAATTGAGATATATAAAAACTCCTCCAAACCCTTAGCCAGTAGAGGAGCATTCTTCAGTAATGTGATCCATAATTTTTTGATATATCACAATTTTCAAACAATTAAATATAGAAAATTTTAAAAAATAACAAATATTATGTAATTTAAATATTTTTTACTAATTTATTGGGAAACTAATGTTGATCGACTAATCTGCCCTCTATTATGATTCTAGAATCACTAAAAAATTAGAGGATGTTTCTTCTAACATTCTCTCTAATGAAATACATTTTGAAATATAAATTATATTGAAGTATAATTTAATAAAGTTATATTAAATCACATTTTTTCAATGATTATTTCATCTCTTATTATAAAAAATTATAAAACAATATTCAGTATACCTATATTGAAATTTTTTCTAAATGTTATATAGGTTTTCTTTGAAAAAAAATTAATAAAATAAAATTCATTCAAAATTGGTAAATTTTCATATTAATATACAAAAATGAATTATTATTTAATTGATTTAATAACTATAACTTTGGTTAAACATAACTTTCGAACACAAATTGAAATCTAATTATAGAAAATATCACATACGATGAGTTAATTATATATTTTTTCACAACACACTTCATGTTAAAAAAACTACATAAGTATCATTATAAATAAAATACAATGACCAATTTTAATTTAGTTATTAACTGATGATGAACATAAATAGAACACACACACTAATTGAGAAAAAAATATAATAATAATAGTATATATGAAATAATTTAGTATATTTCCGTAAAACACCTAAAAATAAACAATCAAATGGTCAAGATGATTTGTTCAAAATGAATGATGAGAATTTTTAATGGAAATGTTATTTCTTATGGGAACTAGAAGTACCTTGTAGTAGAGATGGTGTGTGATTATCATTGAGGACATTTGGAAATGAGGGAGAATAACATGCACATCAGTAGGTGGGAAGGGGATCTATTTGTGGAAATAAGAGTGAGCGGAACATTGATAAGGTAAATAAGTTTGGACAATGTGAAAATAAGGGGAAAAGGTGCCAATGTAGTGGCGTGATAGTATGGGATGAGTGATGTCAAGTCGTAAATATGAGAAAGGGTGACCAAGAGGTTGATTGTGAGGGATAATGAAGAGGAAAAAAGGTTGAGAGTGGAGATGTTGAGGGTTAGAGCAATATTAATGATGGGATCAGATCAGGGGTGTGGGAAATAGTGAGTGGGATTAGGGGAGGGAGGATAGAACTTTTTCAATTTTAGTAAATATTTTTTGGAAATTAATAATGAAAAATGATAAAATATATAAATTTAATTACGTTGTGGTTTGAAAAATCACCACCATTAAACTAACCACAAATCATAAGTTTGGTATAGTTTTATATAACATAGATATAACCATGTTTCATGTTGTTTTGTTATATACCTAACCTCAAAAATACACTAGTCCTCATGATCTTTTGGGATTGTATCATCTGTATATATATGTAATAAATCTTGAATTAAGGTGTATTATTGATATGGGTTATCATTATTGGTATCAGATAAAGGTCATGTTTTTTAGAGATTATTATTAGAAAAAACAAACTCAAACCTTTAGGATAATAATAATCATTGGAAACATCCCTAAATTATTATAAAGTGTAGAGTAATTTGTTTCAAAGAAAAAAATATTTTTATGGATAATAAAAATGGATGTAACTATTGAATAGTTGTACCTCGGGGTAATAACCCCAAAGAGTGTGTAATGATCTTTGAATTGATCATTAACTAGCTCAGGATATAATGGGATTATTGTACACAATGTCTAATACTGATGGGGGACATCCTTTAGTAAATCTAGAATCACGTTTAAAACTATCGTGAAGGGAAAAAATAACCATAGTATTTTATATTAGGGACATATCATGGATAACATATATTTATTCCTATAAATTCATAGGTTAAGTACATTATGTCAATTTGGAGCTATCCCATCAGTGTTCATAGTTTCCCTTTCATATTTTTAGTAGTTTTTAAACTTTCAGCCCTAATTTTCTTTTTTAATTTTCTCAATGACTATGAATATGGGGAACTGCCTCAACAACCAATGTTATGTGGGATGTAATATCTTCCCAAATAATATTCCCACCACAATGGTACCAAGATTTAAAAACATCATGATAATTATTTCGTTGATAACTAATATTTTGTATAGAAACATGAATCAGGTGGATGATACCCCCTTAAGAAATAAAAATTTAAAAATGAGGATTTAATGGGAAAAATCTCTCCATATTTCAATGGATCTTATAAAACCATATTAATAGAAAGATGGTTCAATTCCATTGAAAAGATATTTTCTATCCTTCAATGCTCAATGAATTTGAAGGTCTTAGTGGATGTTTATCATATTTAAGGAGAAGCATATCAATGGTTGTGGTTAATCAAAAATGTGAATATTAATGGAGAGATTGAAGTGATGGAGGGAAAATAATTTGAAATAATGTTTATATACATATATATTTTTGTCAAACCCTCCAACATAAAACAGAGGGGTATTTCCTTTCCCTCAACTATAAGGATGATGAATCCATTGGGTCATATAAAGATAAATACACAATACTTTCATGATATTCCAATGAATTTTTCATTACCACTTAATGTAAATTTTTCCACTTCTTTAGTGGGGAAAAGAAAATTCTATAAAAATATTTGGCTAGTTGAGAATTTTAAAAATATGAGGAAATTTTATGTAGTTACCTCAAAGATAAAATGAAAATAAATAATTGTCAATGGTCTAAATGGTATAGAGATAGGAAGTGGAAAATGATGTTTAATTTTGGGTGAGTGATGATGAAAAAAATGGGGTTAAGAAATTTCAACATCACACTTTTCAATAGTATGGGATGAAGAATATAAGAAATATCCTATTGTAGAGAAAGAAATTCTATTAGTAAGGGAAGAAATGTCACCTGGATAGAAAATTTTGTCAGGAAAAATCCACTAATATTTTTTAATTAATGAATGTTACAGTCAACCCTTATCCTAAATTCTAATGTTTTAGTTTCAAGGAACATGGAAACAATGCGAACCAATTCACTCAGCCAAGGGTTATTGATGACCACTGATAGTAAAAACCTCTAAGGATTAGGGAGAAAGCATGAGATTCTGTAATCACAACTACAGAGGTTGGTACAAACAAATATGAGTTGAACAATATGCTAATTTTAATTCAATGATAGTGAACATAATTTCGGATTCTGATTCTAAAAATTATTTTGTATCACGTAGGTTTATCAGAAATATTAAAAAACTATTGAAAATCATTAAAGTAGAGAGATTAGTGAAAATGTTAAATGATGAAATTATCTCATCCCAAATATATAAATAATCTTTTATCCATGTTTTTTGGATAATAATTCAAAAAAACATTGTGATTTTCCATTTACTTTAATGTAATGTCATTCTACATACAGACTGTATTTATTTATATTAAGTAAAAATAATTTTAGAGACAAGGAAATCAAACTATATTTCAAAAATCCCTATGTAATTCTATATAGCTTCAAGGAAGAAGATAAATCTCCTTTCGTATAATAATCTCATGAATTAATATTAATTCCATTTGAGAAAGAATATTTTTCTAAAATGATTGAGACTAAAAAATATTATCCTTGAATAAATGAAAATTATGATTGAATATGATGACCTGGTTTGAAAACATTGTTTGGTATTCCACCAAACCTGGAGTGTAACACCCAAGAATTATATCTAGAGTGTAACATCCTAATATTTGGTGAATTATTATTATTTTGAATTAATTTAACCTTTTTGATATTTTTCATTTATCACAACACTAAAAATAGATAATTTTATTTTAAAGTGATACATCTGGATTTCATTATACACAACACTAAGTTAATTGTTCTCTACATGAAAAATTAATTTTATATTTCTTTACATGGAAACACAGTGTTAGATTGCGTTACACACAATAATGAGTTGTCTCAATGGCTTGCATAACACGCAAGACCGAGTTTAATGAATAATAATGATATTATTTAATGTAATAAGATATAAACCAACATTTTCATTATAATTTATAAATATTATTTATTAATTTAAGAAAATATAGTTTTTTAAACAAATATAATATGAATTCATAGGATACCAGTTAATTATAAAGGACGACTGTTTGAATATAAAGGTCAATATTAATTTGATCTGAGTTCTATTTAACCAAAATAAATTAAATTAATTGTTGAGTGATATTTATTTAATATATATGTTATATATTCAATAAAATATTTTTTATATAAATTCAATATATTTGATAAAAATAAGATAAAAAAACCAAATTTTATGCTTAAAAACTAATATTTATCTTAAGGTATTTCTACCGTCTGTTAAAAGAGAACTAATTTTAAATAAACTTTTTTCCACATTTATAGATTTAATATTTCAAAATTAAAATATTCTTTAAAATAAGAACATAGTTATTAGGATAGGGTAAATATTCATTATTTTTTTTTGAAGTAAAGTTTTTTAATCAATAGTGAAAAATAGTGAATTTTAGTTTAAAACTAATTTTTCATATAATATATTTATAAGGGTAAATTATATTTTAAATTTGATGAAAATATTAATTAGATGATAATTTTATAAATTAATACATTTCTAGGTCATTGGAACAAATTTTATATTGAAATTGGATATAAAAACATCACTAAGTATTGATCTTTTTAACCTTTAAAAAATGATGTTTCATCTCCTCACCCAAAATTAATTTAAATTACATTCTACAACTTATGTGATTGTAATGGGTATAAATGGATTCCAAATTTTGAATCATAATAATTTATAATGGATAATAAAGTAAAATTAGTTTTTTATCCAAAAATATTAGTGAAAGTAATTAACATTAATTACATTTCATGAGGTAAAATTAAGCTTAACTAAAGACTAAAATTTAAATTTAAGACTCAAAACAACATAGAAACTTGTACATGAGACATTGGATGGAAATATTTAGACACTATAATCAATTTTATCTAATTATTTCAATTATTGGATCCTCGTTCAAAATAAAAAATGTGGGTGGAATTCTCTTTTCACATATTTACAAGAGTGACACTTCTACTCCATTATAAAAAGGCCTCCTCTACTCGGACTTCCTAACACATATCAAGCTCATTACATATCCAAAAATCTATTCAAATTATCTACCTACACCCCCACCACAATCTTATAAGCATATAATTTATCATAAAGCAATCAAAGTAACCCTTTTACACAAACCAAGAAGAGTTACCCAATTAAGAGGTCATGTCTTTTATCAAGCTCCTTTATTTTATTTTCATTCTCCACAACCTCAACCCTATATATTAAATAATTGTGAAAAAACAACATTATATTAAATATATTATAATTTTTTATGATAATTTTTCTATGTAAACTTACACACACCTTAATCTACTGGGAAATGAACATACTGTTTACATTTACGAAGAACTATTGCCTCACAAAATGATGATTGTTCATTTTTCATTAACCACCTTTCGTAGTGTAAATTATGATGAAAAATAATTTTATATATTTAATTTATTATATTTATAATTTCTTTGACATTGTTTATTTCATTAACAACACATATCATTTTACATTCCATTTGGTGTATATTCTATAATTTCATTTGAGGAAGTGTGGACTTCTGCCCCCTCAATGTGATCAGATTCGTTCAAACACTACATGAATTTAATATGTATGTATTTAGAGAAAGTATATTATATATATAAAATTATAATTCTACTATAATCATATTATATAAATATATCCATATATTTCATTTTATTTATTTCTTTGAATACGACAATAAAAAAGGAAACAACGTTCATGCGTACGTACAACTTAATATCTATAATTATTTTTATTCCATTTTGTAAATATATATTATATATGTTATTATAATAAAAATATATGGAATATAAATTATATTTATATCATTTCTACATTATGGAATAAATATATAAGTATAAGTACAAAAGATATAAGAAATTACGATCCATGTAAAAAACAAAGAGGATATTACACGAGGTGAAACCTGAACATAGTATTATTAACATGTTGATAATATTAAGTAACAATAAAACCATATATAATATTAGATATAATGATATGGATATTAAAAATATTTATAATAAATTTATATTTATTATATAGATGGATTGAATGAGTACAATGAGAGTCAAGACATAGGGTAAAGGGATTTCATCACACTTTTTATTTCTATGAGATACATGATCTATTCACCACCTATTAAAATTTTATGGTCTATGTACTGAAAATGAATATTATATATATTATAAATAAATTTATCAGTATTAAATTATATATTTTATGATATTTATTTCATGGGTTTTATGTTTTAAAAGTTACAAAATCTGTAAAATTGTTTTTCCATAATTTTCTTTCTTCGAGACTAATGTTTTTTTATGCACCTAAATTTTTTTGGAGGTTTATATACATAAATTTTACATGTCATATCATGAATACATTTATTTTAATGATATTATATGATTTATATAATTTCAATTTTTAACATGTAGATTGTTATCCAAAGTAACTAAGTGGTAAGTCTTCATTGAAACAATCGCATCGCATTTCGACATTGTTTGTATGTATGATTTCATTGATTTAATGATTTGATCAATATGTCATGAAAATTAATAAAAAAATTTATCATCTAGTTATTCACAATATAATCATGTATCATTACATTTTTCTACTCTTTGGTTCATAATATACTTAAGAAATTGTTTTTAAGAAATACCAACTTTACCCACTCTACAATTAGAAATCTATGTTCCTTCAAAACCATACTCTCTAGAAAGGGTGTTCAAGAATATTATACTAATCTCCAGTGATCATTAATATACATTTATACCCTTTATTTTATTATACCATTATTTTCAATTGAATCTTCTTTAATATTTCCAAATGAGGCAATTTCCACACTTTCTACTATGAAAAGGGAATATTCTTTTTTACCTCATATGACAAGTACAGATTTACCCATTGTCAATTCATTGAATATTTCTTTTCATTTTTAAAAGTTTGATTTTATTGAAGTTTTTTTTAAATTATTTTTGAAATAGGTGTTTCAAACCAAATTTGAGATTATCTCATAAGCTTTCAAATAAACATGTTTTCAAACAATTTTAATGCTTTTTTTATAACATTTAAAATTTATTTTAAATGAAATGGTTTTCAACCATTTTCAATATTTCATTATAAGTTTTCATATATTTTTCATATAATTTTTTAAAGTGTTTTGAATCTTATTTAGTAATTTTTCAATGAAAAAGTGTTTTAAAATGATTTCATGTATTATTTATACATTTTCATTGTATATTGTATAAAAAATATTTTCAAATAGTTTTATTTATTAAAAATCCCTTTTTTAAATTAAAGGAAACTTTCCTCAAGAAACTGGTTTGAAAGATAATTAATAACTATTTTCCATCTAAGATGACATCCATTGATGTTACTGATGTATTTATAAGAATTGATCTAATGGATCACTTTATATTCCTTCTCCTAATGTGTTTTTATTGATGTTGTGGTCTTTATGAAAACCATTTCTCTTTCAAGGATTATATGTTTATGAAACTCATTTCTCTATCATAGGTTATATGTTTATGAAATATTTTTTTATTCCATGGGTTATGATTTTGATGAAATTATTATGTAACCTGAAACATTTTATAGAGGTTTGGATATGATTAAATGTTTATGATATTTATTTCTTTTCATGGGTTATGATATGATTGTTTATAATGTTTTAGATAATTTATTTATGAATTCATTATGAGACAGTTGTGACCTTTATCTCCCTATAATGCATTGGGTAAAGATTTATATCTAATAGATATGCATGGCTAGAATGAGAAATGAACTCATTTCAGTATTACATGGTTAGAACAAGAAATAAACTCAGTTCATTATTATAGTGCAATAATGAAAAGTGAGATATGTTTAGTAGTATAGGGTTCAAATGGGATATAAGCCTGGATCAGTAAAATAATTTTTCTATTAAGATGGTCTTGTAAGTGAGGACTTTATTACTATATAAATTATTATATATTCATACGTGTCTCCCACAATTCCACATTTTATTCCTATGTTATGATTTCATGATTTGTGTTATTTATTTTCTAATGATTCATGTTTTATGAACTACCATGATTTATGACAAGATTCATGTGTTTAATATTTTTCTTATAGGGTTCGAGCTTATATTTTCATGATTATGTTATCATACCCTTATGCTGATGATTATGCTTACATATCTCCCGTTTTTACCTTTACTAAGCATTTGAGATCACCCATTTTTCTATTTCCTTCCCTAGTTTTTGAAGATATGAATTATGTTTGATGTTTCTAAGAAGTTTTATAGTCAAGAGGAACCTAGTGGGACATTATATAGCTCACTTATATATCAGTGTTTATGTTTCCATGTTTTCAAAGGCATTAGACCGGTACGGTCATTTGTTGCCTATTTGTATAATGTTTGATGTATTCCACACAAGTTATGTAATGTTAATGTGTGATAAGATAGGGTTTCTATAGCCAATATGAAAGATAATTTTTAGTTAACCTTTGTAAAATATGATGATAAAACTTTGGTGATATCACTTGGTTTATTTCTAAGGATATTTCTAGTGGTATCTCTAAGGATATGTAAATGGAATAGTTTCTGTTTAAGAAAATGTCATATTATTATTGTAATGGATATAGTGAGAAACTTCATATAAATATATCCTTATATAGATACTACAAGTAGATGTTGCTCTGGAGCATATGTACCTATTGGTAATAACTCCAAAAAAATGTTTTGGGTGTGACTTAGGGTAATTTGGTACATAAAAATGGGCGTTCTTGCACACATGGTTTGGCACTCGCAGGGGAAATGCATTGGGGATTCATAAAACTCCTCAGAAACCATCACGAATGATTTAAATATAATTTGGATATAAATAAAATTGGATGAACCTAGGGTGTTATATATTATGTAAATTTTTGTGATTTATACATCCTATAAGTAAATATTTTCATGACTATGCAGTTTCCTACTATGTTAAGTAATGCTCATAGTATGCTTCTGGTTTTAGTCAATGGAAATATCTATAAGAAACTCGATTAATGGTGAATGTGATTAACGATTTTGTGATTAGAAGTCAAGTGGGATGATCACTAGAGTTAAATATGTTGTGATAATTCCTAATAAGTTTTCATGTAACTTAACTAAATCTCAGACTCACCCAAGAAAATAATGATGGAGTTTTCTGAGAGTTTAGGTAATGAATACCATAGAGGAAAGAAGATTCAGATTCCTTTATGTAAATAATAAGGAAATAGTCACCTAATTGAATGTCTTAGAGGAATAATAATATGTTTTGTATTTGGAAAATAAGGACCCAATGAATTTTAATGTAAGTGAAAAATGAAGTGTCTGGTTAATGAAATGGAAGCAAATATTAGCCTCCCTAAGAAATCATCGAAGGTTATTTGTATTTTGTTTGGATAAAAAGGTCATTATGAAACTCAATATACTAAAATGAAAGATCCTAAAGAGCACCAATGTAACACCCCAGGTAAATAAAGAATATGACATTTTCATATTTATCCATATTTGTCAATAAAATATTAATATGACTTTAAAGGGGACGATATGCTCGATGGCGTACCCAACACGCAACAATGAGTTTCTTGGGAATCTTACGTTGCACTCTAATAATAAAATAATATTATTTTAAATGGTAGTTAACATATAGTCATTGTATTGGAGAAAATGGATGAAAATAAATAAAATTTGATTATATATGATATTAAATGTTTTTTTATTTATCCAATAAAAGATAAAGGCTTAAAATATGGAAAGAATTCAATTTTAGGCGTATATGCCCTAGTTTTCACTAAAGGTTCACTTATCGCCTTTTGATGGCGAACCGTCATTAAATATAGTTTTTTTCACTCTTATAAATTCTATTTTACCAAATAAAACTCTTCTTAATAATTGGGACATCAAAATTTACTTTGTGTAAATTTTTGGTATCTTTCCGATAAAGTTCATTTTTTAATGAATAGTGTAAAATGTTGTATTTTAATTCAAAACCACTTTTTAATCTAATTTATTTATATTATTAGATTATCTTTCTAATTGGTTTTAAATTGAAATTAGAATAATATTTTTACCATTAAATCCAATAGTGGTCGTTGGAATTAATTTCACCTTGAAATCAGACTTAAACTAGTGTCAATCTTTTGATACTTATTGTTTCATAAAAACACGTTATTTGCTCTGACACCGGTAATTAATTATTAAATTAATTAATGTGACTTATATGTTTTGAACTTTTTAAAATAGACTTCATTTTTGAATTTGGGATATCAAATATATCTTAGGGTGAATTTTTGGGATTTTTCGGAAAAACTTCAATTTTTGATGAATAGTGAAACCACTAAGTGGTACTTATAAAAACTGATTTTTCCGTTTAAATGAAAATTCTCCATCTTTGTGTTTTGAATTTAAAAAATCCGACATACATGGTTGTCATTAAGAAGTAAAATGTGGTTCAATGGGATAAAAATAATTTTTTGGTGAATAGTAACTTATTAAGTTTTTAATCGCGATTAGAGGTAATTAGTGTAGTTTATGGAAAGAATAATGTTTTAATAAAATGAAATGACCTGGACACAAGTCCTACCCTCATTGGATGTGTCATTTCCGACCAAGAAAATCCATGGGTCAATGTGGGGACCCCATGGAGCCACTTTGGTAGGAAAATGACATAAATATCTTTTTATTTAATGTTAAAGTAAAAATGACACAAACATGAGATGTTTTACTAAAACAATTTTTACATGGGGTTATACAAGTAATATTTTTTACTATAAATAGTAATTGGAAATCTAAAAATATTTCCTACATCATAGTATTTTTTTTATAATTTTTATACATTAAATAAATTAAATTATTTATGACATCAAGATGATGCAGCGATGACCTCGTTATTTAACGATTTAAATAAAATGGAAAGATAATGTAATATATAATACCTACACATGTCCCAAACCTATTGGATGAGTATATATAGAACCCTTATCACCTTATCCTTGAAATACATCAATGTGGGACCTTTAAAATCCGAAACTCATTTGAAAATAAAGTAACATTTTGTAACTTTACAAGAGTGCCCCTCCTCTCCTCTTATAAAAGGCCCCCACCTCTACCTCCTTACCCACACTCCTAAAGCCTTTGTCTCGGCCAAACCCTGCCCATTTTGTCTCTCCACGTCCCTCTCTAACTCCTTGAATCCTCACTATGGGCAGAAGGCCTCCCAAATAAGCCATTGAGCTCAAACCAAAGGGAGTTACCCCATTTTAAGGTAATGTCTTCACTTGTGTTCTTTTGTTTTATTTTGCTTCTGAAACCCCCTAAACTATTTTTTTCATTTATTTTGTAACATCTCCAGTATCTTCAATATACTAGGATGTTGTTATAAGAAGCATTCGAGCTACACTTACACACACCTACATCAAATGGTTAAAGAACATACTGTTTCTGTGGATGGCGAATTTCTGCCTCACGAAACGATGATTGTTCAACACTCATATAACACCTTAAAATGTGGCCATTAAGATGTCACTAAATTTATATATGATATATAATATGTTTATGTTTCTGTATTTTTCTTTTTTGGCATTCCTTTATGGGTTCCATTGTGGATAAACACGATAATTTCATTTTAGGAAGTGCGGACTACCGCCCCCTCAAAGTGATTTGATTCGTTAATGCCATATGTGGGATGTATAAAGGATGGATTTAAGGTTATTATATATGAATTATGTTACATATAAATGATGAATATGATTCTGGAATTAAAATATACATACCACTCATTTGGTTTTAATTTCATTAATATGACATAGAAATGAAAGTAGCCTTCATGCGTACGTACGGATTACTGTCTCCATGAACGGTGCATTTCATTTCTTACCTCTAAATGATTATGTGATATTATAAATACATGTATATTATGTATATATATGATATATATGATATCCAAATCATGAATATTATTCTGGATATAATGAAAATTTGACCACACGAACAACATGTAATTGTAAGAAGTCCACTTTTGACTTAAGAACCAAATATCGACAAAACAAAGATTATTAACTTAAATGATTACATAATGTTTATAACATGGAAATAAGTGATATATAAGGAATAATGATCTAAAAAAGGGTTCTTAATAAAGTGGAAATTAACTCAAGTTTATTATTCATGACATTAAAGAACGATCGAGTCAAGTCGGACCCGAGGTAAGGGATCCAACTCCTCTCTTTCTTTTTAAGTACACTCTTTTATGTCATTCCATCTAAGCTCATCTTTCTTGTTATTGGGATGTTCTTTTATATTAATCTTACTGTAATTTTTTTGTTCATATGATGAGAGACCCTATTCTCTCTCATCAATCCATTTTGGAAGTTTTGAGTGGCGCTGTTAGGTTGCCGAATGTTCGTAAGAGATCTAACCTCTCTCTTTCTCTTTAAGTACTCTTATTTATGTCACTAATTTTAAGATCCTCTTTGTTATGATGGGGGATGTTATTTTATATTACTCTTGCTGTAAATTTTATTGTAATGTGATGAGATACCCTATTTTATCTCATCAATCCATTTTTGGAAGTTTTAAGTGGTGTCGTTAGGCTGCCGAGTTTTCGTAAGGGATTTTTCATCTCACTTTTATTCCTGTGAGATTTATGCTACATTTTCCACAATTTCCTTTCAGTGGTGTATGTACTGAACATTATTTTATTCATTGTGTAATATTCTTTCATTTATGAGTATTCACATCAATGTTGTATTTTCCTTCTTTCACGGGGCGTATGTTTCGAAAGATAGCCATGTCGGTAAGGGAACCTTTCACCCTCCTATTTTTAAAAGACTTATTTTGTTATGTCTTTTAATTCACATAATATTATTTTGGGATATGTTCTTCTATATCCTTATTGATTTACATTTTATGTCCAAGTGATGAGATACCCTTTTTATCTCTCATCAACTCTTTTTTCTGAATTTTGAAGTGACGCCGTTAGGCTGTCTAATTTTTGCAAGGGAACTTCTTAACCCAATTTCGATTCTTTGGGATAAACTTGTACACCTTGAATATGTCGTTCTATGATTATGTTTGAATGTCCTCTGATTTTTTTACACTTAATACCCACTTACATATCGTGTATTCATTTGTCACACATAGTTATGTAACTGATTTATCCTTAATCCAAGGATATCGTCTTTGTATGGGACTTCATCTCAATCTCCTTTCATTGAGGCATATTTTGTTTTATACAAAACTTTCTTTTATACGGTGTATAAACCCCTTTGACTTTTACGTTTATCCAAAAGGAATCTTTTTATACGAAGCGTTTTACTAAACGACAAAAGGGAATGTTTTTGTCGTACGTATGCGGCAACAACGACTTCTCCGCCGCTGTGACCATTATTTGAGTTTCGGCTTCCTCTACAAGCCATACCTTATTTTTAAAAGAAAAATAAATACCATGTTTTACTTTTCTTTTATTTTGGTATTGAAAATGGTATTCATAATGTATTTATGTCAATGTGTTGTATTGATATATTGTTATTGAAAGGTGGAAATATTATGTTTTTATTATGCATGTTTTATGTGATAATATTATGTTATGGTTCTTGGGAATTTTTATGAAGATGGGTGGTTCTGTGATAAACTAAGAGCGGGTGAGCCGAATATAGATCTACAATGCATTGGGTAACGCGAAGGAGTGTAATATTAAGGTTTCTCCGAAGAGATTTAGGGAATTTACTGTGGTGGGTATTCCAAACGTAACCAAGAGGGTTACTCCCTACGAAATAATGTTATGAATGCCTCAAGATGCCTTTATATCTTATGATTTCTATGATTTATTCATGATTTTATGAGGCATGTTAAAGTGCTTATGTTTTATGGATAAAGTATGATTTCATTCTTATGTATACATGTACTCATGTTGACTTTCCATATTTTTATATCCCTTACTGAGCTTTTTATGCTCATCCCAAGTTTTTGAAATGTTTTTCACAGGTCAAGGGAAAGGTACATGATGTGATGATAGTGTTAATGATGTGTCAATAAAGAATCCATGTTTTATTTTAAATATGTTTCTGTTTATGGGAAGAATGAATACTGTATTTTGTGTAACCACTTTGTTTAAATGTGGAATGTAATGCAAGTTTCATGATCTAATTATCTAAAACTCTAAACCTGAAAAGATCGTCAATGTGTAATCTTGTAATAACTCAAGATTAATTAAGGTTTAAGACTTGGGCCTTATAGTTGGTATCAGAGGTCGGTTTAGATAACTTTAGAGGTTAGGGTATTCTTTAAGCATAAGTGACATTACCATAATGGTTAAGATTTCAGAAAGAGTCCTAGTTTTGGATAAAGTGAATGAGTAAGTATATCTCAGTGTTTATCTTCCTAATTAGTACATGATGGTTTTGTTGATATACTCACACTGACCTTTTTGGTTTTAGTAAATGGCTGGATCTAGCGGGCACCAAAGTAACAGTGGATGTGAAGGAAACTGTGATAGTTTTTTGAGCAAGCAACTGAATGATATGGGAGCTTCAATGAGAACTCTTGTGATTATCCTCAACCAACTATCTGGAGTCATGATTGACCACCTAAACCTTGGTGATTTCTCTAAGGCATCATATATGTGAGAAACAAATCCCTACGGAAGTACATGTAATAATCATAAAGGTAAGTGTGTTCAAAAACCTATGTGTCAAAGATGTTGAAAGAAACACCTAGGAAAATGTTTTAAAGGGACATAAATATGCAATAGATGTGGAAATGAAGGTCATAAAGCAAGAACCTTCCATGGAAAAAGGAAGCATCCAGTTGACTCGAGGAAAGGGAAATAAGTTCTTTATGAGGGATCAATTGAATGTTTTAAATGTGGTGTGCATGGTCATTATGAAAACACATGTCCTATGAAGAAGTTTCATGAATGGGATCACCAAGAGATTACAAATGTTCATTTACCAATACCTAATTCCATTCCGATTGAGGATGAAGAAACTGACAATGACCAATCAAAGGTATGTATTATTTCATGACTATTGTTTTCCTATTTTGGAATCTTAGGATATGATTCATGATTTTGTTTGTAGGAAAGAGGTATATCAGAATAAGTTGGAAAGGAATGGTTAATGGGTCATGAAGAATGTTTAATGAGTAAGATGTCAACATATAAGGGCTTCAAGAGTTATGGTGAAATTATTAAGAGTATTAAGTCTCTTTTGATGATGGGGTTACATTAGAAGACTTTTTATATTTTGTGTAACCCTGATGTTTAATATATGAAAATTTTATTCAAGGAATAGTTATCTGTTCTTTTGTGGACATAGTTATAAAGAACCATTTGGGTTTATATGATCCTTACTTTCGAGGTAATTATGGGTTACTAAATGTTATGATGGAAGTGAAAGGCTTGAAATAAAATTGAGGTTAAATTATTTTATGGTTATTTTTGATGATTTTATCTCTTTTTGGAGAATGATTTGAGAAATATATACTTTTGGAAAAAGGAAAACACGCAGACCGTGTGACAACCGGTCACGTCAGACAAAGCTCCGGGAATCGAACCCAAAACCAAAGTGCAACTGGTATTTATCACCTACCACTGGACTATGTGAAGTCCCTGGTTAGTTTGACTGATTCTTTTTAGTTAGATTATTTTATGAATTAAGAGTAAGTTGATTTTGGGTTATCTATGGATATTTATTAACCTATCATGGAGGATATGTGATTCGGTTAAGTAGTTTTCAATACGAGACATTAGGAGCAACTGATGTTGTTTGGAGATAAATGTTACGATTTAACTTGGAAGACTATGTGACTAAATCCTTCAAATATTTGGGTTTCAATATTAGATTGGTTTACTTTGAATAATTTTATGGGCAAATTGTTTATTGGATGGTCCTCGTTGAACTTTGGGTTTTGTTGGACAAATTTTGGAGATTAAGCAAAAAAATTGTTTTTAAAGGGTTATCCTTTTCTGGATTATCTAACCTTGTACTAACCTTTTTGGTTATGGTTTTTGTTAAAGCCTAAAGACATGGGAAGTATATAGTTCTCTTTGGTGTATTAGGTGATTCTCTAGAAGTTGATTATATTACTCTTAATGTGAACAAGTCTCCCTAAATACTCGTCTTTTGGAAAAAAATATGAGTTTGATTAAGGAATCTAGTAAAAGCTGAAAGTCAACATGATAAGTGATTATGCTTCCTTATGAATAAATTCCTCAATAAAAAGTAACATAAAACAAAAATGTTGTCTATTAAATTTTCCTACTGGGGAATCGAATACCGTTTAACCCAACACAAGATTTTGATTTTCTTGTGGTTAACTTTCTCCTAAACATGTTTTCTATCACTCTCCCTCAAGAACATGACCCTTTGCTTTTTCTTCCATATCCATGTTTTTCTACATGGAATCCTAGTATGGGTTAACTCGGGTGACCTCTGTACTTATCTTCTTTTATTTTAAAGTGATTGTTTTACCGACTCTTGTTCCGATGTGGCACTTTCATGGATGTTTTCAAGCTCAGTTTTAAAAATTGCGAGGACGCAATTCCCAAAACGGGGGAAGGATGTAACACCCCAGGTAAATAAAGAATATGAAATTTCTATATTTATTCATATTTGTGACTAAAATATTAATATGTCTTTAAAGGGGAAGCTATGCTCGATGGTGTACCCAACACTCAACAACGAGTTTCTTGGGAATCTTACATAGCACTCTAATAATAAAATAATATTATTTTAAATGGTAGTTAACATATAGCCGTTGTATTGGCGGGAATGGATAGAAATAACTAAAATATGATTATATATGTTTTTAAATGTTATTACATTTATCCAATAAAATATAAAGGCTTAAAATACGGAAAGAATTCAATTTTAGGCGTATATGCCCTAGTTTTCACTAAAGGTTCACTTATCGCCTTTTAATGGAGAACCATCATTAAATATAGTTTTGTTCAATCTTATACATTCTATTGGACGAAATAAAACTCTTCTTAAGAATTGTGACATCAAAATTTACTTTGTGTAAATTTTTGGTATCTTTCCGATAAAGTTCATTTTTAATGAATAGTGTAAAATGTTGTATTTTAATTCAAAACCACTTTTTAATTTAATATATTTATATGATTAGATTATCTTTTGAATTGGTTTTAAAGTTAAATTAGAATATATTTTTACCATTAAATCCAATAGTGGTCGTTGGAATTAATTTCACTTTGAAATCAGACTTAAACTAGTGTCAATCTTTTGATACTTATTATTTCATAAAAACACGCTATTTGCTCTGACAGCGGGAATTAATTATTAAATTAATTAATGTGACTTATATGTTTTGAATTTTGTAAAATAGACTTCATTTTTGAATTTGGAATATCAAATATAGCTTAGAGTGAATTTTTGGTATTTTTCTGAAAAACTTCAATTTTATATGATTAGTGAAACCACTAAGTGGTACTTATAAAAACTGATTTTTCCATTTAAATGAAATTTTTCCATCTTTGTGTTTTGAATTTCAAAAATCCTACATACATGGTTTTCATTAATAAGTAAAATGTGGTTCAATGGGATAAAAATAATTTTTTGGGGAATAGTAACTTATTAAGTTTTTAATCGCGATTAGAGGTAATTAGTGTAGTTTATGGTAAGAATAATGTTTTAATAAACTCAAAAGACCTAGACACATGTCCTACCCTCATTTTATGTGTCATGTCCGACCATGAAAATCCATGGGTCAACTTGGGGACCTCATGGAGCCACATTGGTTGGAAAATGACATAAATATCTTTTTATTTAATGTTAAAGTAAAAATGACACAAACATGAGATGTTTTACTAAAACAATTTTTACATGGGGTTATACAAGTCATATTTTATGACTATAAATAGTCATTGGAAAGCTAAAAGGATTTCCTACATCATATTATTTTGTTTTATAATTTTTAGACGTTAAATAAATAAGATTATTTATGACATCATTATGATGCAGCGATGACCTCATTATTTAACGATTTAAATAAAATGGAAAGATAATGTAATATATAAGACCTAAACATGTCCTAAACCTATTGGATGAGTGGATTTTGAACCCTTATCATCTTATCCTCGAAATTCATCAATGTGGGACCTTTAAAATCCGAAACTCTTTTGAAAATAAAGTAACATTTTGTAACATTACAAGAGTGCCCCTCCTCTCCTCTTATAAAAGGCCCCCACCTCTACCTCCTTACCCACACTCCCAAAGCCTTTGGCTCGGCAAAACCCTTCCCATTTTGTCTCTCCACATCTCTCTATAACTCCTTGAAGCCTCACTTTGGGCAGAAGTCTTCCCAAGGAAGCCTTTGAGCTCAAACTAAAGGGAGTTACCCGATTTTAAGGTAATGTATTCACTTGTGTTCTTTTTTTTTTTGCTTCTCCAACCCCCTAAACTCTTTTTTTCATGTATTTTGTAACAACTCCAGTATATTCAATATACTAGGATGTTGTTATAAGAATAATTCGAGCTACACTTACACACACCTACATCAAATGGTTAAAGAACATACTGTTTCTGTGGATGGAGAATTTCTGCCTCACGAAACGATGATTGTTCAAAACTCATATAACACCTTAAAAGGTGGCCATTAAGATGTAACTATATTTATATATGATATATAATATGTTTCTGTTTCTGTATTTTTCTTTTTTTCATACCTTTATGGTTTCCATTGTGGGTAAACACGATAATTTCATTTTAGGAAGTGCGGACTACCGCCCCCTCAAAGTGATTTGATTCATTAATGCCATATGTGGGATATATAAAGGATGGATTTAAAGTTATTATATATGATTTATGATACATATAAATGATGAATATAATTATGGAATTAAAATATACATACCTATCATTTGGTTTTAATTTCATTAATATGACATTGAAATGAATGTAGCGTTCATGTGTACGTGCGGCTTACCGTCTCCATGAACGGTGCATTTCATTTCTTACCTCTAAATGATTATATAATATTATAAATACATGTAAATTCTGTATATATATGATATATATGATATCTAAATCATGAATATAATTCTGGATATAATGAACATTTGACCACACGAACAACATGTAATTGTAAGAAGTCCACTTTCGACTTAAGAACCAAATATCGACAAAACAAACATTATTAACAAAAATGATAACATAATGTTTATAACATGGAAATAAGTGATATAAAAGGAATAATGAACTAAAATAAGGTTCTTAATAAAGTGGAAATTAACTCAAGTATATTATTCAGGACGTTAAATAACGATCGAGTCAAGTCGGACCAGAGGTAAGGGATCCTACTCCTCTCTTTCTTTTTAAGTACACTCTTTTATGTCATTCCTTCTAAGCTCATCTTTCTTGTTATTGGGATGTTCTTTTATATTACTCTTGCTGTAATTTTTTATGTTCATATGATGAGAGACCATATTTTCTCTCATCAATCCATTTTGGAAGTTTTGAGTGGTGCCGTTAGGCTGCTGAATGTTCGTAAGAGATCTAACCTCTCTCTTTCTCTTTAAGTACTCTTCATTATGTCACTTCTTTTAAGCTACTATTTGTTATTATGGGGGATGTTCTTTTATATTCTTCTTTATGTACATTTTATTGTAATGTGATGAGATACCCTATTTTATCTCATCAATCCATCTTTGGAAGTTTTAAGTGGTGTCGTTAGGCTGCCGAGTTTTCGTAAGGGATTTTTCATCTCACTTTTGTTCCCATGAGATTTATGCTACATTTTCCACAATTTCCTTTGAGTGGTGTATGTAATGAACATTATTTTATTCATTGTGTAATATTATTTCATTTATGTGTATTTACATCAATGTTGTATTTTCCTTCTTTCACGGGGCGTATGTTTCGAAAGATACCCATGTCGGTAATGGAACCTTTCACCCTCCTCTTTTTAAAAGACTTATTTTGTTATGTCTTTTAACTCAAATAATATTATTTTGGGATATGTTTTTATATATCCTTATTGATGTAAATTTTATGTTCAAGTGATGAGATACCCTTTTATCTCTCATCAACTCTTTTTCTAAATTTTGAAGTGACGTCGTTAGGCTGTCTAATTTTTGCAAGGGAACTTCTTAACCCAATTTTGATTCTTTGGGATAAACTTGTACACCTTGAATATGTCGTTCTATGATTATGTTTGAATGTCCTATGATTTTTTTACACTTAATACCCACTTATATTTCGTGTATCCGTTTGTCACACATAGTTATGTAACTGATTTATCCTTAATCGAAGGATACCGTCTTTGTATGGGACTTCGTCTCAATCTCCTTTCATTGAGGCATATTTTGTTTTATACACAACTTTCTTTTATACAGTGTATAAACCCCTTTGAATTTTACGATTATCCAAAATGACTCTTTTTATACGAAGCGTTTTACTAAACGACAAAAGGGAATGTTTTTGTCGTACATTTGCGGCGACAACGACTTCTCTGCCGCCATGACCATTATTTGAGTTTTAGCTTCCTCTACAAGCCATACCTTCTTTTTAAAATAAAAATAAATACCATGATTTACTTTTCTTTTATTTTGGTATTGAAAATGGTTTTCATAATGTATTTATATCAATGTGTTGTATTGATATCTTGTTATTGAAAGGTGGAAATATTATGTTTCCTTTATGCATGTTTTATGTGATAATATTATCTTATGGTTCTTGGGCATTGTTATGAAGACGGGTGGCTCTGTGATAAACTAAGGGCGGGTGAGCCCGATATAGCTCTCCAATGCATTGGGTAATGAGAAGGAGTGAAACGTTAAGGTTTCTCTGAAGAGATTTAGGGAATATATTGTGGTGGGTATTCCAAACGTAACCAAGAGGGTTACTCCCTACGTAAGAATGTTATGAATGCCTCAATATACCTTTATGTCTTATGATTTCTATGATTTATTCATGATTTTATGAGGTATGTTAAAGTGCTTATGTTTTATGGGTAAAGTATGATTTCATTATTATGTATACAAGTACTCATGTTTCCTTTCCATATTTATATATCCGTTACTCAGATTTTTATGCTCATCCCAAGTTTTTGAAATGTTTTTCACAGGTCAAGGGAAAGGTACATGATGTGATGATAGTGTCAAGGATGTGTCAAGAAAGAATCCATGTTTTATATTAAATATGTTTCCGTTGATGGGAAGAATGAATACTATCTTTTATGTAACCACTTTGTTTAAATGTGAAATGTAATGCAAGTTTCATGATCAAATTCTCTAAAACTCTAAACCTGAAAAGATCCTCAATGTGTAATCTTGTAATAACTCAAGATTAAGTAAGGTTTAAGGCTGGGGCCTTATAGTTGGTATCAGAGGTCGGTTTAGATAACTTTAGAGGTTAGGGTATTCTTTAAGCATAAGTGACATTACCATAATGGTTAAGATTTCAGAAAGAGTCCTAGTTTTGGATAAAGTGAATAAGTAAGTATATCTTAGTGTTTATCTTCCTCATTAGTACATGATGGTTATGTTGATATACTCACACTGACCTTTTTGGTTTTAGTAAATGGCTGGATCTAGTAGGCACCAATGTAACAGTGGATGTGAAGGAAACTGTGACAGTTTTTTGAGCAAGCAACTGAATGATATGGGAGCTGCAATGAGAACACTTGTGATTATCCTCAACAAACTATATGGGGTCATGATTGACCACCTAAACCTTGGTGATTTCTCTAAGGCATCATATATGCGAGAAACAAATCCCTACGGAAGTACAGGTAATAATCATAAAGGTAAGTGTGTTCAAAAACCTATGTGTCAAAGATGTGGGAAGAAACACCTGGGAAAATGTTTCAAAGGGACATAAATATTATATAGATGTTGAAATGAATGTCATAAAGAAATAACTGTCCATGGAAAAAGGAAACATCCAGTTGACTCGAGGAAAGGGAAATAAGTTCTTTCTGAGGGATCATTTGAATGTTTTAAATGTGGTGTGCATGTTCATTATGAAAACACATGTCCTATGAAGAAGTTTCGTGAATGGGATCACCAAGAGCGTACAAATGTTCGTTTACCAATACCTAATGTCATTCCGATTGAGGATGAAGAAACTGACAATGACCAATCAAAGGTATGTATTATTTCATGACTATTGATTTCCTATTTTGGAATCTTAGGATATGATTCATGATTTTGTTTGTAGGAAAGAGGTATTTCAGAATAAGTTGGAAAGGAATGGTTAATGGGTCTTGAAGAATGTTTAATGAGTAAGATGTCAACATATAAGGGATTCAAGAGTTATGGTGAAATTATTAAGAGTATTAAGTCTCTTTTGATGATGGGGTTACATTAGAAGACTTTTTATAGTATGTGTAACCCTGATGTTTAATATATGAAAATTTTATTCAAGGACTAGTTATCTGTTCTTTTGTGGACATAGTTATAAAGAACCATTTGGGTTTATATGATCCTTACTTTTGAGGTAATTATGGGTTACTAAATGTTATGATGGAAGTGAAAGTCTTGAGATAAAATTGAGGTTAAATTATGTTATGGTTATTTTTGATGATTTTGTCTCTTTTTGGGGAATGATTTGAGAATTATATAGTTTCGGAAAAAGGACAACACGCAGACCGTGTGACAACCCATCGCGTCGGACAAAGCTACGGGAATCAAACCCTCAACCAAAGTGCAACTGGTATTTATCACCTACCACTGGACTACGTGAAGTCCCTGGTTAGTTTGACTGATTCTTTTTAGTTAGATGATTTTATGAATTAAGAGTAAGTTGATTTTGGGTTATCTATGGATATTTATTAACCTATCATGGAGGATATGTGATTAGGTTAATTACTTTTCAATACGAGACATTAAGAGCAACTGATGTTGTTTGGAGATAAATGTTACGATATAACTTGGAAGACTATGTGACTAAATCCTTCAAATATTTGGGTTTCAATCTTAGATTGGTTTACTTTGAATAATTTTATGGACAAATTGTTTATCGGATGGTCCTCGTTGAACTTTGGGTTTTGTTGGACAAATTTTGGAGATTAAGCATAGATTTTTTTTAAAGGGTTATTCTTTTCTGGATTATCTGACATTTTACTAACCTTTTTTGTTTTGGTTTTGGTTAAAGCTTAAAGACATGGGAAGTATATAGTTCTCTTTTTTGGATTAGGTGATTCTCTAGAAGTTTATTATAGTACTCTTAATGCGATCAAGTCTCCCTAAATACTCGTCTTTTGGAAAAATATGAGTTTGATGAAGGAATCTAGTAAAAGCTAAAATTCAACATGATAAGTGATTATGTTTCCTTATGAATAAATTCCTCAATAAAAAGTAACATAAAACAAAAATGTTTTCAATTAACTATTCCTACTGGGGAATCGAATACCGTTTAACCCATCACAAGTTTGTGATTTTCTTGTGGTTAACTTTCTCCTAAACATGTTTTCTATCACTCTCCCTCAAGAACATGACCATTTGATTATTATTCCATGGCCGTGTTTTTTTACATGGAATACTAGTATGGGTTAACTCGGGTGACCTTTGTACTTATCTTCCTTTATTTTAAAATGATTGTTTTACCAACTCTTGTTCCGATGTGGGACTTTCAAGGATGTTTCCAAGCTCAATTTTAAAAATTGCGAGGACACAATTCCCAAAAGGGGGGAATGATGTAACACCCCAGGTAAATAAAGAATATGACATTTTCTTATTTATCCTTATTTGTGAATAAAATATTAATATGACTTTAAAGGGGATGCTATGCTCGATGGCATACCCAACACGCAACAACGAGTGTCTTGGGAATCTTACGTTGCACTCTAATAATAAAATAATATTATTTTAAATGGTAGTTAACATGTTGCCATTTTATTGGCGGGGATGGATAGAAATAACTAAAATATGATTATATTTTTTTTTAAATGTTTTTACATTTATCCAATAAAAGATAAAGGCTTAAAATACGGATAGAATTCAATTTTAGGCGTATATGCCCTAGTTTTCACTAAAGGTTCACTTATCGCCTTTTGATGGCGAACGGTCATTAAATATAGTTTTGTTCACTGTTATAAATTCAATTGGACCAAATAAAACTCTTCTTAAGATTTGAGACATCAAAATTTACTTTGTGTAAATTTTTGGTATCTTTCCGATAAAGTTCAATTTTTAATGAATAGTGTAAAATGTTGTATTTTAATTCAAAAGCTCTTTTTAATATAATTTATTTATATGATTAGATTATCTTTTTAATTGGGTTTAAAGTGAAATTAGAATATATTTTCACCATTAAATCTAACAGTGGTCGTTGGAATTAATTTCACTTTGAAATCAGACTTAAACTAGTGTCAATCTTTTGATACTTATTGTTTCATAAAAACACGCTATTTGCTATGACAACGGGAATTAATTATTCAATTAATTAATGTGACTTATATGTTTATAATTTTTTAAAATAGACTTCATTTTTGAATTCTGAATATCAAATATAGGTTACGGTGAATTTTTGGGATTTTTCTGAAAAACTTCAATTTTTGATGAATAGTGAAACCACTAAGTGGTACTTATAAAAACTGATTTTTCCCTTTAAATGAAATTTTTCCATCTTTGTGTTTTGAATTTCTAAAATCCGACATACATGTTTGTCATTAATAATTAAAATGTGGTTCAATGGGATAAAAATAATTTTTTGGTGAATAGTAACTTATTAAGTTTTTAATCGCGATTAGAGGTAATTAGTGTAGTTTATGGTAAGAATAATGTTTTAATAAAATGAAATGGCCTAGACACATGTCATACCCTCATTGGATGTGTCATTTCCGACCATGAAAATCCATGGGTCAACATGGGGATCCCATGGAGCAACTTTGGTTGGAAAATGACATAAATATCTTTTTATTTTATGTTAAAGTAAAAATGACCCAAACATGAGATGTTTTACTAAAACAATTTTTACATGGGGTTATACAAGTCATATTTTTTACTATAAATAGTCATTAGAAAGATAAAAAGATTTCCTTCATCATAGTATTTTTTGTATAATTTTTAGACATAAATAACTTAAATTATTTATGACATCATGATGATGGAACAATGACCTCATTATTTAACGATTAAAATAAAATGGAAATATAATTTAATATATAAGACCTACACATGTTAAAAACCTATTGGATGAGTGTATTTCGAACCCCTATCACCTTACCCTCAAAATAAATCAATGTGGGACCTTTAAAATCTGAAACTCTTTTGAAACTAAAGTAAAATTTTGTAACTTTACAAGAGTGCCCCTCCTCTCCTCTTATAAAAGGACCCCACCTCTACCTCCTTACCCACACTTCCAAAGCCTTTTTATCGGCCAAACCCTGCCCATTTTGTCTCTCCACATCCCTATATAACTCCTTGAAGCCTCACTTTGGGCATAAGTCTTCCCAAGGAAGCCTTTGAGCTCAAACCAAAGGGAGTTACCCGATTTTAAGGTAATGTCTTCACTTGTGTTCTTTTGTTTTATTTTGCTTCTCCAACCCCATAAACTATTTTTTTAATTTATTTTGTAACAAATCCAGTATCTTCAATATACTAGGATGTTGTTATAAGAAGAATTCGAGCTACACTTACACACACATACATCAAATTGTTAAAGAACATACTGTTTCTGTGGATGGCGAATTTCTGCCTCACGAAACGATGATTGTTCAACACTCATATAACACCTTAAAAGGTGGCCATTAAGATGTCACTATTTTTATATATGATATATAATATGTTTATTTTTATTTATTTTTCTTTTGTGGCATACCTTTATGGTTTCCATTGTGGTTAAACACGATAATTTCATGTTAGGAAGTGTGGACTACCGCCCCCTCAAAGTGATTTGATTTGTTAATGCCATATGTGGGATGTATAAAGGATGGATTTAAAGTTATTATATATGATTTATGTTACATATAAATGATGAATATAATTACGGAATTAAAATATACATACCACTCATTTGGTTTTAATTTCATTAATATGACATAGAAATGAAAGTAGCGTTCATGCGTACGTATGGCTTACCGTCTCCATGAACGCTGCATTTCATTTCATACCTCTAAATGATTATGTAATGTTATAAATACATGTATATTCTGGATATATATGATATATATGATATCCAAATAATGAATATAATTCTGGATATAATCAAAATTTTACCACACGAACAACATGTAATTGTAAGAAGTCCACTTTCGACTTAAGAACCAAATATCGACAAAACAAACATTATTAACTTAAATGATTACATAATGTTTATAACATGGAAATAAGTGATATTAAAGGAATAATGAACTAAAAAAAGTTTCTTAATAAAGTGGGAATTAACTCAAGTTTATTATTTAGGATGTTAAAGAACGATCGAGTCAAGTCGGACCCGAGGTAAGGGATCCTACTCCTCTCTTTATTTTTAAGTACACTCTTTTATTTCATTCCTTCTAAGCTCATAATTCTTGTTATTAGGATGTTATTTTATATTACTCTTACTGTAATTTTTTATGTTCATATGATGAGAGACCCTTTCTCTCTCATCAATCCATTTTGGAAGTTTTGAGTGGTTCCATTAGGCTGCCAAATGTTCGTAAGAGATCTAACCTCTCTCTTTCTCTTTAAGTACTCTTCTTTATGTCACTTCTTTTAAGATCCTCTTTGTTATGATGGGGGATGTTCTTTTATATTCCTCTTTCTGTACAATTTATTGTAATGTGATGAGATTCCCTATTTTATCTCATCAATCCAATTTTGGAAGTTTTAAGTGGCATCATTAGGCTGCCGAGTTTTCGTAAGGGATTTCTCATCTCACTTTTGTTCCCATGAGATTTATGATACATTTGCCACAATTTCCTTTGAGTGGTGTATGTAATGAACATTATTTTATTCATTGTGTAATATTCTTTCATTTATGAGTATTTACATCAATGTTGTATTGTTTTTCTTTCACGGGGCGTGTGTTTCGAAAGATACCCATGTCGGTAAGGGAACCTTTCACCCTCCTCTTTTTAAAAGACTTATTTTGTTATGTCTTTCAATTCACATAATATTATTTTTGGATATGTTATTCTATATCCTTATTGATGTAAATTTTATGTCCAAGTGATGAGATACCCTTTTTATCTCTCATCAACTCTTTTTCTGAATTTTGAAGTGACGTCGTTAGGCTGTCTAATTTTTGCAAGGGAACTTCTTAACCAAATTTCGATTCTTTGGGATAAACTTGTACACCTTGAATATGTCATTCTATGATTATGTGTGAATGTCCTCTGATTTTTTTACACTTAATACCCACTTATATTTCATGTATTCGTTTTTCACACATAGTTATGTAACAGATTTATCCTTAATCCAAGGATACTGTCTTTGTATGGGACTCGTCTCAATCTCCGTTCATTGTGGCATATTTTGTTTTATACACAACTTTCTTTTATACGGTGTATAAACCCCTTTTACTTTTACGTTTATCCAAAAGGAATCTTTTTATATGAAGCATTTTACTAAACGACAAAAGGGAATGTTTTTGTCGTACGTATGCGGCGACAACGACTTCTCCGCCGCCGTGACCATTATTTGAGTTTTGGCTTCCTCTACAAACCATACCTTCTTTTTAAAAGAAAAATAAATACCATGATTTACTTTTCTTTTATTTTGGTATGGAAAATGGTTTTCATAATGTATTTATATCAATGTGTTGTATTGATATCTTGTTATTGAAAGGTGGAAATGTCATGTTTCCTTTATGCATGTTTTATGTGATAAGATTATGTTATGGTTCTTGGGCATTGTTATGAAGACGAGTGGTTCTGTGATAAACTAAGGGCGGGTGAGACTGATATAGATCTTCAATGCATTGGGTTACACGAAGGAGTGAAACGTTAAGGTTTCTCCAAAGAGATTTAGGGAATATATTGTGGTGGGTATTCCAAACGTAACCAAGAGGGTTACTCCCTACGTAAGAATGTTATGAATGCCTCAAGATACCTTTATGTCTTATGATTTCTATGATTTATTCATGATTTTATGAGGTATGTTAAAGTACTTATTCTTTATGGATAAATTATGATTTCATTCTTATGTATACATGTACTCATATTTCCTTTCCATATTTTTATATCCCTTACTGAGCTTTTTATGCTCATCCCAAGTTTTTGAAATGTTTTTCATAGGTCAAGGGAAAGGTACATGATGTGATGATAGTGTCAAAGATGTGTCAAGAATGAATCCATGTTTTATTTTAAATATGTTTCCATTGATGGGAAGAATGAATATTGTCTTTTATGTAACCACTTTGTTTAAATGTGGAATATAATGAATGTTTCATGATCTAATTCTCTAAAACTATAAACCTGAAAAGATCCTCAATTTGTAATCTTGTAATAACTCAAGATTAAGTATGGTTTAAGGCTGGGGCTTTATAGTTGGTATCAGAGGTCGGTTTAGATAACTTTAGAGGTTAGGGTATTCTTTAAGCATAAGTGACATTACCATAATGGTTAAGATTTCAGAAAGAGTCCTAGTTTTGGATAAAGTGAATGAGTAAGTATATCTTAGTGTTTATCTTCCTCATTTGTACATGATGGTTTTGTTGATATACTGACACTGACCTTTTTGGTTTTAGTAAATGGCTAGATCTAGTAGGCACCAAAGTAATAGTGGATGTGAAGGAAACTGTGATAGTTTTTTGAGCAAGCAACTGAATGATATGGGTGCTGCAATGAGAAATCTTGTTGTTATCCTCAAACAACTATCTGGAGTCATGATTGACCACCTAAACCTTGGTGATTTCTCTAAGGCATCATATATGCGAGAAAAAAATCTCTACGGAAGTACAGGTAATAATCATAAAGGTAAGTGTGTTCAAAAACCTATGTGTCAATGATGTGGAAAGAAACACCTAGGAAAATGTTTCAAAGGGACAGAAATATGCTATAGATGTGGAAATGAAGGTCATAAAGTAAGAACCTTCCATGGAAAAAGTAAACATCCATTTGACTCGAGGAAAGGGAAAGAAGTTCTTTTTGAGGCATCAATTGAATGTTTTAAATGTGTTGTGCATGGTCATTATGCAAACACATGTCCTATTAAAAGGTTTCGTGAATGGGATCACCAAGAGCATACAAATGTTCGTTTACCAATACCTAATGCCATTCCGTTTGAGGATGAAGAAACTGACAATGACCAATAAAAGGTATGTATTATTTCATGACTATTTTTTTCCTATTTCGGAATCTTAAGATATGATTCATGATTTTGTTTGTAGGAAAGAGGTATTTCAGAATAAGTTGGAAAGGAATGGTTAATGGGTCATGAAGAATGTTTAATGAGTAAGATGTAAACATATAAGGGCTTCAACAGTTATGGTGAAATTCGTAAGAGTATTAAGTATCTTGTGATGATGGGGTTACATTAGAAGACTTTTTATAGTATGTGTAACCCTGATGTTTAATATAGGAAAATTTTATTCAAGGAATAGTTATCTGTTCTTTTGTGGACATAGTTATATTGAACTGTTTGGGTTTATATGATCCTTACTTTTGAGGTAATTATGGGTTACTAAATGTTATGATAGAAGTGAAAGGCTTGAGATAAAATTGAGGTTAAATTATGTTATGGTTATTTTTGATGATTTTATCTCTTTTTGGGGAATGATTTGGGAATTACATAGTTTTGGAAAAGGGACAACACACAGACCGTGTGACAACCCGTCGCGTCGGACAAAGTTGCGGGAATGGAACCCACAACCAAAGTGCAACTGGTATTTATCGCCTACAACTGGACTACGTGAAGTCCCTGGTTAGTTTGACTGATTCTTTTAAGTTAGATGATTTTATGAATTAAGAGTAAGTTGATTTTGGGTTATCTATGGATATTTATTAACCTTTCATGGAGGATATGTGATTAGGTTAATTACTTTTCAATAAGAGACATTAAGAGCAACTGATGTTGTTTGGAGATAAATGTTACGATTTAACTTGGAAGAAAATGTGACTAAAACCTTCAAATATTTGTGTTTCAATCTTAGATTGGTTTACTTTGAAGAATGTTATGGACAAATTGTTTATCGGATGGTCCTCGTTGAACTTTGGGTTTTGTTGGACAAATTTTGGAGATTAAGCATAGATTTTCTTTTTAAAGGGTTATCCTTTTCTGGATTATCTGTCCTTGTACTAACCATTTTGGTTTTGGTTTTGGTTAAATCCTAAAGACATGGGAAGTATATAGTTCTCTTTGGTGGATTAGGTGATTCTCTAGAAGTTGATTATAGTACTCTTAATGCGAACAAGTCTCCCTAAATACTCGTCTTTTGGAAAAAAAATATGAGTTTGATTAAGGAATCTAGTAAAAGCTGAAAGTCAACATGATAAGTGATTATGTTTCCTTATGAATAAATTCTTCAATAAAAAGTAACATAAAACAAAAATGTTGTCTATTAACTTTTCCTACTGGGGAATTGAATACCGTTTAACCCATCACAAGTTTGTGATTTTCTTGTGGTTAACATTCTCCTAAACATGTTTTCTATCACTCTCACTCAAGAACATGACCCTTTTCTTCTTCTTCCATGTCCATGTTTTTCTACATGGAATCCTATTATGGGTTAACTCGGGTGACCTCTGTACTTATCTTCCTTTATTTTAAAGTGATTGTTTCACCGACTCTTGTTCCGATGTGGGACTTTCAAGGATGTTTCCAAGCTGAATTTTAAAAATTGTGAGGACGCAATTCCCAAAAGGGGGGAAGGATGTAACACCCCAGGTAAATAAAGAATATGAAATTTTAATATTTATCCATATTTGTGAATAAAATATTAATATGACTTTAATGGTGACGCTATGCTTGATGGCGTACCCAACACGGAACAACGAGTTTCTTGGGAATCTTACGTTGCACTCTAATAATAAAATAATATTATATTAAATGGTAGTTAACATGTAGCCGTTGTATTGGCGGGAATGTATAGAAATAACTAAAATATGATTATATATGTTTTTAAATGTTTTTACATTTATCCAATAAAAGATAAAGGCTTAAAATACGGAAAGAATTCAATTTTAGGCGTATATGCCCTAGTTTTCACTAAAGGTTCACTTATCGCCTTTTGATGGAGAACCGTCATTAAATATAGTTTTTTTCACTCTTATAAATTATATTGGACCAAATAAAACTCTTCTTAAGAATTGGGACATCAAAATTTACTTTGTGTAAATTTTTGGTATCTTTCCGATAAAGGTCATTTTTTAATGAATAGTGTAAATTGTTGTATTTTAATTCAAAACCTATTTTTAATCTAATTTATTTATATGATTAGATTATCTTTTGAATTGGTTTTCAAGTGAAATTAGAATATATTTTTACCATTAAATCCAGTAGTGGTCGTTGGAATTAATTTCACTTTGAAATCAGACTTAAACTAGTGTCAATCTTTTCATACTTATTGTTTCATAAAAACATGATATTTGCTCTGACAACGGGAATTAATTATTAAATTAATTAATTTGACTTATGTGTTTTGAATTTTGTAAAATAGACTTCATTTTTGAATTCTGAATATCAAATATTGCTTAGGGTGAATTTTTGGGATTTTTCTGAAAAACTTCAATTTTTGATGAATAGTGAAACCACTAAGTGGTACTTATAAAAATTGATTTTTCCGTTTAAATGAAATTTTTCCATATTTGTGTTTTTAATTTCAAAAATCTGACATACATGGTTGTCATTAAGAAGTAAAATGTGGTTCAATGGGATAAAAATAATTTTTTGGTGAATAGTAACTTATTAAGTTTTTAATCGCGATTAGAGGTAATTAGTGTAGTTTATGGTAAGAATAATGTTTTAATAAAATTAAATGACCTAGACACATGTCCTACCCTCATTGGATGTGTCATGGCCGAACAGGAAAATACATGGGTCAACTTGGGGACCCCATGGAGCCACATTGGTTGGAAAATGACATAAATATCTTTTTATTTTATGTTAAAGTAAAAATGACACAAACATGAAGATGTTTTACTAAAACAATTTTTACATGGGGTTGTTCAAGTCATATGTTTTATTATAAATAGTCATTGTAAATCTAAAAAGATTTCCTACATCATAGTTTTTTTTTTATAATTTTTAGACATTAAATAAATTAAATTATTTATGACATCATGATGATGCAGCGATGACCTCATTATTTAACGATTAAAATAAAATGGAAAGATAATGTAATATATAAGACCTACACATGTCAAAAACCTATTGTATGAGTGGATTTAGAACCCGTATCACCTTATCCTCGAAGTACATCAATGTGGTACCTTTAAAATCCGAAACTCTTTTGAAAATAAAGTATCATTTTGTAACTTTACAGGAGTGCCCCTCCTCTCCTCTTATAAAAGTCCCCCACCTCTACCTCCTTACCCACAATATCAAAGCCTTTGGCTTGGCCAACCCCTGCCCATTGTGTCTCTCCACATCCCTCTCTAACTCCATGAAGCCTCACTTTGGGCAGAAGTCTTCCCAAGGAAGCCTTTGATCTCAAACCAAAGGGAGTTACCCGATTTTAAGGTAATGTCTTCACTTGTGTTCTTTTGTTTTATTTTGCTTCTCCAACCCCCTAAACTCTTTTTTTTCATTTATTTTGTAACAAATCCAGTATCTTAAATATACTAGGATGTTTTTATAAGAAGAATTATAGCTACACTTACACACACCTACATCAAATGGTTAAAGAACATACTGTTTCTGTGGATGGTGAATTTCTGCCTCATGAAACGATGATTGTTCAACACTCATATAACACCTTAAAAGGTGGCCATTAAGATGTAACTATATTTATATATGATATATAATATGTTTATGTTTCTTTATTTTTCTTTTTTGGCATACCTTTATGGTTTCCATTGTGGGTAAACACGATAATTTCATTTTAGGAAGTGCGGACTACCGCCCCCTCAAAGTGATTTGATTCGTTAATGCCATATGTGGGATGTATAAAAGATGGATTTAAAGTTATTATATATAATTTATGTTACATATAAATGATGAATATAATTCTGTAATTAAAATATACATACCTCTCATTTGGTTTTAATTTCATTAATATGACATAGAAATGAAAGTAGCATTCATGCGTACGTACGACTTACCGTCTCCCTGAACGGTGCATTTCATTTCTTACCTCTAAATGATTATGTAATCTTATAAATACATGTATATTCTGGATATATATGATATATATGATATCCAAATCATGAATACAATTCTGGATATAATGAACATTTGACCACACGAACAACATGTAATTGTAAGAAGTCCACTTTCGACTTAAGAACCAAATATCGACAAAACAAACATTATTAACTTAAATGATTACATAATGTTTATAACATGGAA